>CM052813.1:28991880-29042245 GCA_028533885.1 Nasua narica
GAGCAGAAAGCAATGAAATAGAAACCAAAAGAACAGTAGAACAAATCAATGAAACGGAGCTGGTTCTTTGAAAGAGTTAATAAATTGATAAACCCTTGGCCAGACTTATCAAAAAGAAAAGAGAAAGGATCCAAATTAATAAAATCATGAATGAAAAAGGAGAAATCACAGCCAACACCAAAGAAACACAAACAATTTTAAGAACATATTATGAGCAGCTATATGCCAGCAAATTAGACAATCTGGAAGAAATGTATGCATTCCTAGAGACACACAAACTACCAAAACTGAACCAGGAAGAAATAGAAAACCTGAATAGACCCATAACCAGTAAGGAGATTGAAACAGTCATCAAAAACCTTCCAATAAACAAGAGCCCAGGGCCAGATGGCTTCCCAGGGGAATTCTACCAAACATTTAAAGAAGAATTAATATCTACACTCCTGAAATTGTTCCAGTAATAGAAATGGAAGAGAAACTTCCAAACTCATTTTATGAGGCCAGCATTACCTTGATCCCTAAACCAGACAAAGACACCATCAAAAAGGAGAATTACAGGCCAATATCATTGATGAACATGGATGTAAAAATTCCAACCAAAATATTAGCCAATAGGATCCAACAGTACATTAAAAGGATTATTCACCATGACCAAGTGGGATTTATTCCTGGGTTGCAAGGTTGGTTCAACATTCACAAATCAATCAATGTAATACAATACATTAATAAAAGAAATAACAAGAACCATATGATACTCTCAGTTGATGCGGAAAAAGCATTTGACAAAGTACAACATTCTTTCTTGATCAAAACTCTTCACAGTGTAGGCATAGAGGGTACATTCCTCAACATCATCAAAGCCATCTATGAAAAACCCACAGCGAATATCATCCTCAATGGGGTCATGCTCTCTCTGAGAGCTTTTCCCCTGAGATCAGGAACATGGCAGGGATGCCCACTATCCCCACTGCTATTCAACATAGTACCCTGGGTGTGTAATCTTAATATCATCAATTCCACACTTTTAAAATGAGGACTGATTATAGTACTCTCTTCCAGAGAAGTTGTGAGAATTAAGTGAGATAATCTATGATGTCTAACACAGTGCCTGACACACCTAAAACCTCCTTGTATATGAGCTATTTTATACCTTTAAAATCATCCTGGAAATATACATAGTTTACAAATGAAGAAACTGAAACTGAGAGAGGTTAAGTAACTCTCAAGACCTTAACATGATTCTTTTGATTGTGAAATGATGACTACATTTCCGACCACATGTTCTTTTTCCTGGGTTTTGTTGTTCTTTCAATATTATAAGCCTGCTGATAGCTGAAATACTAAATTTACATAAAGAATAACAGAAAAGAGAGGAAGACTAGCATAAGATATAAGAAGAATAAAAAATAATTTGTTAAAATGATCATTAATACTGAAAACATTTCAGGGTTGATTCACATAAGAGGAAAATTTGGTGGAATGCTCACTTTCAACATGTAGCAGTTCTTTGGATTCATAAAGGAGTTCTTGTAGAAATCCACAAAGTGGTCATAAATTGAGGTTTATTTGTTTTTTTCCATTTGTCCATATGGTTTATGTACATCTGATAGAATTAGTGTTGATTGAAATATAGATCAATATGAGTTGATGACATGGAGACATGAATAATTATAATTATTTAATCTGGCTAATACTTTATTTAATATTAATTTACAAAATAATATTGTATCTAAAATAATCAATTTCACACCAAATTTAGAGTGAATTTTGAGGAATTAATGGTGAAATTTAGTTTAGGGAAATTTTGGGTTCAAATATTACATTGTCCTATTACATACCTCTCAGAGATATTGATAATATAGAACAAAGTTTGTCTAGTTAAGAAAAAAATATTATTTTTCTAATACAGTAAGTCTTTTCCATTTCTGAGTTTGGTAATTTTATGATTGAGCTATCTGAGTATAAAAGGGGTTGGATGCTCCTGATTAAAGCATACACACATGTATGTACATTAATCTATTATTCTTTATGTGTAATATAGGGGTTTAAAAACTGGTTTAAAGAGCCAGTTTTCTGAGACTAGTGGAGGACAGTGTCATATCCAAGATTTGTGAATATATATGCATATCTATGCTCTACTTTTAACAAGCTGTGGTTGGAGAGTTATGTGAAACATCACTTTATTGGACTAACCACATGTGCCTGATCGCAGTTATAGACATAGATATGACTATACATATATGATAAAGCTGAAGAAAATGGAAAATTCCTTGGAAAAGTGAGAGGAAATGACCCATGTTTCACCTGGGTTAATTTTATGTTCTCATAGTATACCCACCACCCTTCTCCCCTCAGCTCTGTCTCCTTTACTCCTTTCTCTCAAGTTTGAGTGAACTCTGGTGCAAATTGTGGAGGATGTGTCCATCTGGCTTTAATCTAGAGAGAATTACTAAGAAAAGAGAAAAATTTATGTTTTTCTTTCTATAAAAAATATACTGGATTTCTTTTGCTCAGATATATTCATGGACTAGAAGTTTTCAGTGGCCTATGAGATTTTTAAGATCTCCATGTAAAATTTGAGTCTTTAAAATTAAACTCACTGGCTCTAGAACACAAAAAAGAAACCACAATATCAAAATGAATAAATGTTTAATTAAATGTCTGGATAACATTATGTCACTTCATTAATTATTAAATTTAGTATTCATAAAAGATTTATTATATTTGAAAACAGTTTAGCGGATAAATTTTTCCACTTTTCAAGAATTCCTACATCCACAAAATGTCAAAAAAATATCCCAATCATAAATTATGTCAATAACACATAGCCAAATAATTTCGAAGGCAAATTCATGACATTTCTTTCCCCAACTTTTATAGTAAATAATTAGTGTCAAATGTGGGTGTACTTTCATATGTTTGCGATTATGCATGCTGCGCCTTCCAAAAGGGCTATGTTCTTAAAGAAGCTCCACTTTTAATTCATCCATTGCTGTGCCATCATAGAAAAGAAATACATATTTGGTTCATGTTTCCCTGCTTTAAAACCTTTACAACTAGTGAGGATCTTAGACTGTGTTCTCTGGAAGCAGTCTCTGGGCAAAGAGTCTTGTGTAAAAGGATTATTGTGCAGTAGTCTTAGGAGATACGCCTGTAAGGAAGGGTGGAAGGCAAACTGGGAAGAGGGGAAGCTGTCTGCTCTGTGGTTGTAAGAGAGGGCTCAGCTGATCCTATAGTGAGCTCTGGAGCTTAGATGGCTCTTCAGAGCTGCCCCAAATTGGATCAGAGAGCAAGGCCTTCAAATCCCTCCAATCAGGTCACATCTTCCCTGGGAGGAGAAATAACCTTTGGCAAGCAGTTTTAGACAGCTTAAGGAAACACATTAGTGCAAAACCTGGAGACGGAACATCACAGTATGTATATACCCTCTAAGGAGTATCAGATTACCTCACACCAAAATTCAGTCCATATGTTGCAGTTATGGACAAAGGTATACTGGGGGGAGGTGGGATTTCATCCAGTTCATTAGTTTATCAGATTAATACAATGGTAATAATGTATTCCTGGAGTAAAGGTGTCCTTAGTCTTGACTGAAGTTTAATATTAAAGTATAACCAGTATGCTAGACCAATCTAGCAATTCAATATTAAATGATCAAAGACTCCCTGGACACTTAAAATTCTGAACTAGTAGTACTTTATGTAAAATAAGCACGTACAAGTCTGGGTTTAATTTAACTTGGTCAAATCATAATCCACAATTATTATCTTTTGAGCATCTATTACTAGGCTAGACCCCTGAATGCATTATATTATTTATTTTTCAATATATGAATCCTACATTAAAGAATAGGAAATCCATGTCTAGAGAGTTGATAAAACTTGTCCAAATTCACACAAAGTGTAAGACATGATTGACAGAATCATCCCAAATCTCTCTGACTCTTAAGTCCAGGTTTTCCTCTCCAATTTGCCATGTTGCCACTCTAGACCCGAATAAGTTGTTTTTTTAAAAAAAAATACATGCAAAAATAATGTAAAATTATGCCTAGTAAAGTGAAGAAAAGCTATACGTGAATACAAAATTCACTGTAAATATAGCTTGCTACTATGTACCACATGCTGTTAGAATTACTTCCCTTGAATAGAATCTTCACAACTCTAAAAGGGATATACTATCATTTTATTATCCCCTTTATAGAGATTGGTAAAATAAGGTATGTGCGGACAGGACTAGGTGACCTCCTAAGTTTATATAGCTTTAAGTAGTAGCCTGGGCATTAGACACTTGCAGTGTGATTCTAGATTCTCCTATAGCAGTATCACAAAACTCTGTGCCTCTTTGGGTTAAGTGTTGATGTATTATGATTTAAGTGCTGCTATACTACATTTCTTTCTTTACAAAAGAAAAGTGTTTCTATTAACACACATTTCTGGGAGCCAAAGTCAATGTGTATAATATCTAGAAATTTTCAAGGACTAAAAATGATCAGAGTGTGATTTTTAAGCAGAGGTAATGCTTTGACTTTTATCCCTCCCAATGGTAGTAGTGAAAGTATACTCCAAATGACATATGTATAGCCAAACATGGGAAAGATTTTGAAGAAGGCCACTCTACAAAAGAGGAAGGGTAGTTAGCAACATAGCTCAAGCACTGTTGCTTTGATCTCTCATCAAAAGAGCCATCCAAAAAGATCTCTACATCAAAATATCAACATTATACTTTCTCTAAAGCATATTTTTTTTCTTAGACACTATATTGCATGAATGTGTGTTTTAAGAAAAAAGGATAGAAGACACATTTAATGAGCCATCTCAAGCACATACGGGACAAGATGATTTTTTTTTCTCCAAAAATATTGTTTTTTTAAAGTTATTCTGCTTTCTAATGCATAATCAAACATTAAAAAGGAGGTACTGATTAAAGTATATGAGTCAGTAGTAATTTTATAGTTATTTAATTAGCAAACAAAATTAGTCTGGCTATTTACAAGCCTGAGAAGTGCTTGTGAGTTTCTGATCAACACTCGATAAAGGGACTTTATCCTATTACAATGGCATTGTGCTAATGGTCAAAACTGATAAGAAAGATGAAACATAATCATATTATCTTTTAAATTATTTTACAGCCACATAGGTAGGATTGTAAGAATAAAGATTCTACTCTTGCCACTAAGAACAAACATTTGATACAAATTATTTCCTATGTCTCAGAGAATATCTTAGTATTAGTTAGGATAAAAAAAAATATGTCCTAATTCTTGCTTTAAGACATGCACTATGCAAGTGTAAACTTTGATGGGTACTAATGGACACGTCTTCCTAGCTTTGACCCTTAGGTTAGAAATAACAGTGTGGTGTTATTTTCAGAAAGAATAAGATCCATTTCTAAACATTTTAGAAATCTCAGGGCTTTTTTCTCCTTATAAATAGACAAATAAATGACCACATTAGCAACTGCACTTCAATGTGAGCCAAGGACATTTTTAAAATGTCACAACTCAGGGTTAACACTCTCATTTTTGACATTTGGCCTTCAGATTTTTCTTCTTAATTGTCTGTTTGCTGCCTCATTGCTATATACAAGGATTTAAGGTCAAACACATCTCTTTCTTGCATTGCCACAAGATAGAGTGTCCAAAAGTTTTAAATATTTCATATGTTGTGGGCTACCAGACTTTTCCAAATTTTATATTAGTTTCAACTTTTTGAATGTAGGGAGGTCATCTATTCAGACCAAAATTGCCCCCAGAAAGAATTGTCAGTTACTTGATTCCAACTACAGGCAGCTTACTTTTTAACAGATACTTGGGGTTTGTTTTTCTAGACCAGTGGAAACAAGTTGGGCTAGTTTTGTAAAAGCAAATATGAATACAGCCTACACATAGTAGTGTGTTGTTATATAAGAAATATATTACATTGTCAAGATGATGTTGTTAAAGATTAACTGATATAACTGGGACTTAAATTTTCTTTTTAAATCAGGATCACTTCCAGAGCGGCACCAAGTGAACTGAAGTGTGTTTTCACACACTGTCTACTTAAGAGGTCTTAAATATAAAGATATTCTAAATCTATTGGCAAAAAATATTGAATGTATTGCTGGCTCATACCATCCTCTGAGAACAATAAACAATGAAAACAACATGTGATGGTGGTTTTAACTTTGAAATGCTCAGTTCAATCAAGAACCCATGCCATTCATTACCCATTCAGCAAATATATATCAATAATATTTTATGTTCTACATACTGTGCAAGTTACTAGGGAAATAAAGAAAAAAGTTGTTTTTCTCAAGAAATTCTAGGAGCCTAAAGACTGATTTTTGTGCCACATGGCTCTCTGTATATGATTGGCTTTGTTTCTCCCATTAGATTATCATGACCTTCAAAATGATTATAAGCACCAGAAAGTCCTTAACTGCCTTTCCAGGGGTATGTTATACTTACGTTCATAGTTCCCCTGTCCTCACCTCTTACCCCAATTATGGAATGTGGTCTTACACTGTTTTTTTTTTTTTTAAATATAAGTGGACAACTTCTGTATATCAATAGAACCCCATTCCCTTGGCCACAGATGAAATGACTAAGGATGGGCAAACTATTCCTTGATTGACAACTTATGAGTAAAACAATGGCACCCTGTGTGGCTTTGGGAAAAGGCTTTATCCAACTAGAGACAAAATAATTGGTTAAGTTAGTCACAAACATTCTCTGGGGAATTTGACCCTGTAAAACAAACTAACAAAAAGTTTACTGTAGCAAGCTAAAGCAAGAAAAGATACACAGGAATGATAGTACGTAGGCACTATGAGGCAAAAGCTCTGAATAAACACCATAACACAGGAGAAGAGAAATAATGAAATAAAGTCATTGTAGGGGAGCCTGGGTGGCTCAGTGGGTTAAAGCCTCTGCCTTCGCCTCAGGTCATGATCTCAGGGTCCTGGGATCAAGCCCTACTTCAGGCTCTCTGTTCAGAAGGGAGCCTGCTTCCCCTCTCTCTCTGCCTGCCTCTCTGCCTACTTCTGATCTCTCTCTCTCTGTCAAATAAATAAAATCTTAAAAAAAAAAAAGAAATACAGTATTGTGGCTGAAGAGATATACAGAGAGAATGGCAGGCTTATTTTTCTAATTATAACAGAACTGCAAATTCCCGGAAAAGCAAAAACCTGATTTTCATGATATCTGAATTGGCCATGCATTTACTCCTTGGATTTTTCTCTCCATTACTTCTCCATTATAGTCTTCTAATATCCAATATTTAAGATGAATTTAGTGAGTGTATATATCTTTCTGAAATATTCCAAAATATTTCATTACCACAAATATGAAAAATACCTACAAAATGCCCTAATGAGATATCAAAACAGAATTTAGGTGCTTGGTCCTAAAGAGTTTCCTATATATTGTCAGAAATAGAATGTGCATAAAAGAGAAGGTAAATCACAAATAATGAGCATATGTATGTGTACATATATATGTATATACACATACAGTCTGTAATTAATAATTTTTCAATGATCTTTGGATACATCCAAGAATAAGAATAGTTGTGATATATTCCTGAATGCAGCTGCTGTAACCCTGTGTATTTAGGGAGAATGTCTTCTCATGAAGAAATGTATGTGGCATTTCAAAGGGGAAGAATTCTGAGTAAGGACTGAAATATGAGATATTATAGATAAATGTTTTTAAGAAAGATAAGAGAAACTTAAAAGAGGTTGAATGCCAGCTAAGTTGTTGGCATTACTTAAGAATTCATCACATATATGATCTCACTTAATCCTTGTGAAAAACTCTGGGAAGTAAATATTCTAAATTATAAAAATCAATAAAAAAGAAGTGAGACTCAGGGAATTTGCAGTAACTTCTCCAAAGTCAAGCTACCAAGTGAAATTCATTGCTTTCTGGCTATGTTCTCACTTCTTTCATTTAACCAGAATGCCTGCTCTTTATTTACAATAATTGTCTACTGCCAAAAAGAGCATAAAAACCTCATGCCCACAAGAACCCTTGACTTTTGATTCTTGTTGCCTTTACTTTTATCCTGAACTTTCTAGAAATGAACTCCCTGCCAAATTGTAAGCCTTGTCAAAGAAGGAACTATCTTCACTTAATAAAATGGGTTCTGGGCGTGCAGTAGGTGGTCAAGAAATTTATGTTGAACAAATGCTTTAACAGACATTTATACTTTACAAACATTATCACAGATTATCCTAAATCAAAGTCGGCTCTCCATATGCAGCTTTGCTTGGGTTACTGCAGTTGAAAAAAAGATTTTCCTACTATTTTTGGAGATACTAAACCAATTAAAATTTAAGCCTGTGGGCTCTAGAGACAGTATTCGGTATTTAAAACTTGACTGTCACTTCATAGTTGTGTTGTTTTAAGCATGTTATTCAACCTTTCTAGTCTCAGTTTCCTTAATTATAATGACTTAATAGCAGATAATGATAAAAGTTTTGTGTGAATATTACATGAGTTGATACTATGAAATATTTAAAACAGTGCCAGGAAAATGATAAGCAATCAATAGATTTGAGCTATTTCAAAAGAACTCCAATGGTTTTCATTCAATATTACTCCTATTTTTACCCCTTAGTGAAGGTCAGGCCTTTCCCAGATCAGTTATGGTTTACCAGAGGAGTTAACAGAACCCTATATTATGATTGTATTCATGTGTCTTTTGGTCGAAGGGGTGGGGGGGAGGATGAAGGTTATCTCTGTCTTGAAGTACCTAACACAAGTTAATAGATATCCTACTTTTGAAAAGGAGCCTTCTGTAAATGATCAAAATAATAAATATTTTAGACTTTGTGAGCCTTCATCTCTGTCACAACTTCTCAACTCTGCTGTTATACCATAAAAAAACAGTCATAGAAAATAGTTAAACAAACAAGTGTGACTGTGTTCCAATAAAACTTTACTGACATAAACAGGCAGTGGGCCAAATCTGGCCCAAGAGTCATAGTTTACTGACTTAAGCTAGAGAAAATGACAGGCTGCACAGTGTTCACATAATAAGTACTCAGCTGGGGCAACTGCTTCCCAAATACACCTTGAATATTACTTTATCGTCAGGGGCAGATCACTAAAACTATATGACCAAAGTCTCTCATTTGTGAGTTGGAATAAATGCTTCATAGAGTTCTTTTCAGATTAAGTCTCTACTAACTTTTAGTATCCAAAGGCTTAGAAATCTCATGTAGCGAAACCAAAATTACTCTTCTATTAAGATTGCTAAATTTTCCCCTCCTCTCCTTCTAAAGGGAATCCTGCTATATCTACTTAAGTTCTCCTCCCCAACCTTGCTTGACTGATGATTTTGAGATTTTATAATATGGAGTAAGTAGAAAAGGGTAGAGATAGGAGGATAAGATGGACATGTTTGCCAGGGCTGGTTAAAATAGTTTTGTGAAAGGTTTCAAAGTAAGAAATGAGGAAATATCAATAAGAATAGAATAGAATAGAATAGAATAGAATAGAATAGAATAGAATAGAATAGAATAGAATAGAATAGAATGGATTGGAATGGAATGGAATGGAATGGAATGGAATGGAATGGAATAGAATGGAATAGAATAGAAGAAGGTGAACAGTGATGTTGTAACATATATATTCTGTTCACTGTGTCTGAAAATTACAAAAAGAAAAGTTTATTTTGATTTATTTTGTTTTGTTTGTTTGTTCTTATGATATAATATTTTATTTTTTTAAAATATAATACCATGGTTATAGGAGTGTATGGAGGTGACACATCTTTTCCTTAACCATGCTTCTTTTTACCTTCTGTACAAAGGTAAAAATGCTTGTTAACCTCATAGTTAATGATGTGAAACAGAGATAGGCAAACTTTTTCTCCAAAGGGCCAGATAGTAAATATTTTAGACTTCACAGGTCACAAAAGATTTTTGTCACATATCTGTTTTTTTACAACCCTTTAAAAATGCAAAATCCATTGTTGACTTGTACCACACAAAAACAGACTGGGCCAAATTTGTTTGCCTGCAGTAGTTTGCCAACCTTAGGGATAAAATACCTACTTCCTGACTTGTCTGGGAGATTACTCCCTTTGGGCTCTTTCACAGTCTGCTCCCTGAAGTAGAGAAAGACCTTATTTACAATTGAATGTGGCCTGTGACAAAGGTAGAAATGAAGAGTTCCTACTCATTCGTCTTGCTCATTTTCCATTCACTCATTAAATAAATTTGTTGAGCACTCACAATGTACACACTTAAATATATTTGTGTTTGCAGAGATTTCCAGTGTTTCTTTCTTAAACACATAGTTCCTGCAGTTTCTCTAAATCTGTAATTATCATTTCTTTATACTCAAGTTTTGGGACAGATCAGGAATAAAATCTCTACTAGCACTCAAAAGAACTCAAGATTATAAAAAATGAATCTAGCTAACGATGATATCCTTCCACTCAATACACATCCTTCTTCAAAATTGTAGCTTAGATAAGGAAAAATATGTAATGATCTCTACTTAAAAAGATACTTCTTTTCCATCCATAGGCTGAAACATAACAAAAAAAAATTCTCAAATCTAGAACATCTACCACATAGTTTCTTCTATTTTCATAGTTTGTTGTCATGTTAACATACTGTCTGGATCCAGGTAAGGCTCTTCATAAACTTTCTATTTCACCCATAAAACAATACATTAAGGAGCGAATACTGCTTTCAAAGTACCTTATCCACATTTCGTGAGTGGTCATGATTCTGCTCCTTCAGGATGAAAACTGTAACTGCCAGCTTTCCAAATATTTCTGCTATTTATCTTAAGTGAGGAAAGGCTTTCAAAGTGGTAAAAAGGAGCCATGGCTTCAGTATTAAAATTAAAAAAAGTTGCCCCCATTTCAGATCTTTGGTACAGACATCAGTTATAATAATCTGACTACCCACACCACAGAGACACAACACATTTTGTAATTAGAAGCTTTTATGATTTTCCTTTGGGCCATGTAAACAGAGGAAATGCCTTGGGAAACAATTTTGTTCATTCTCTCATTTCTCTTAAATACACATGTGCACAATCAGTTCTCCCTTTGATCAACTCCATGAAGATAAAAAAACAGAATGGACCAAAGTTATCGTTTCCACTCCCTTCTTTTGTGCCCTTTTCTTTCCTCTTCCTTGTATTCCTGCTTAGGTAGGGTGCCCCTCACCCTCTGCAGCTTGTCCCTTTCTTTCTTCCTTTGGGACTCATCCCAAGTGAGTCTCACTCCAGTTTTTCAGTGTGGTGGACATCTTCCACATTGGCCTTTCAGAATACAGATGTATCAGAACCAAGATTCATTGTGGTGGCACCTGAATCATCCTTCCCATCCTTCTTGTCTTCTGCACCTGTCATACCAGAATACTGGGTTAAGAGTGAATATTTCTCTGTTTCTTCCCTTCTGACGCCATCCTGGGTATCATCACAATCTGTGCCTGCTTCTAAACTTAGATGGCATGGCCTGTATCTCATTTTCTTTTTTCACCTTGGTGAGAATATTCTGACTTTCCAAAGACCATTGTTCCACAATTTCCTTGAAGATGTTAAGAAGAGAATTTTCTTCCAAGACGGCAGAGAGGATACCTTGCAGAACATCAGGCTTCTCTTGTTTCTCTTCCTCCTGCAGGACACCAAGATGTAGGAGCCCTAAATGGCTCAGTCCACTCCCAGCACCTGGAACTGTCCATCCATCTGCAAGTCAACCCAAAGCCACTGCCCCTGCCATCATGACAAAATCATTCTGGGTCTGGACCACATGAATAATGGCTGCTTCTTCTTCTTCTTCTTCTTCTTCTTCTTCTTCTTCTTCTTCTTCTTTCTTAATAACGACTTGTTAAATATCACACATTTTTAATCATGCTAGTACATCCCCAGGTTGATTAGTGAAGATGCCAATATTACTTAGGTCTGGAGTGGATATAATTGTGAATTTTTTAAGCCAGATTTTTGGTTGACAAACAATAGCTTCAGATAAAATAATAATATTGGGCAGCCTGGCACTTTTATACAAACTTGAAGAACATTTCAGTATTCCAAAGTGGGATAATACTACTAATGATGGCTCTTGAACAAAGGTTATCCCTTTTCTCAAAACATCAATTGTTGGGGCTCCTGGGTGGCTCAGTAGATTAAAGCCTCTGCCTTCACCTCAGGTCATGATCTCAGGGTCCTGGGATAGAGTCCCGCATCGGGCCCTCTGCTCATCAGGGAACCTGCCTCCCCGCCTCTCTCTGCCTGCCTCTCTGCCTACTTGTGATCTCTCTCTCTGTCAAATAAACAAATAAAATTTAAAAAAAAAACACAACACAAATTGTTTCAAGTTGCATCCTTCCAGTTGAGTTACTGCACATTTGAAATAACTCTTTTTTTAAAAAACATATTTAATTTATTTATTTGACACAGAGAGAGAGAGATCACAAGTAGGCAGAGAGGCAGGCAGAGAGGGGGGGGAAACAGGCTTCCTGCTGAGCAGAGAGCCCAAGGCGCGTCTCTATCCCAGGACCCTGAGATCATGACCTGAGCCAAAGACAGAGGCTTTAACCCACTGAGCCACCCAGGCACCCCATGAAATAACTCTTAATGAGTTTTTGACAGAATCTTATTCCACTGACAGTACTGAGAAGTTAAATATTTTTTTCCTTACTAATATTGACACATTTTTCTGGAGTTCTGCATTTCTGGTGGATCTTCAATGTGATTCTGGTTCTGATTAGAGTTTTGTTAATAAAAAATAGATTCTTGGGGCACCCGGGTGGCTCAGTGTGTTAAACCTCTGCCTTCAGCTCAGGTGATGATCTCGGGGTCCTGGGATCAAGTCCCAGGTCTGGCTCTCTGCTCAGCAGGGAGCCTGCCTCCCTCTCTCTCTCTCTCTCTGCCTGCTTCTCTGCCTACTTGTGATCTCTCTCCTGTCAAATAAATAAATAAATAATCTTAAATAAATAAATAAATAATACATTCTTTAGTATTGCAAATTATTACTTAGACTTCAAGAGGCTTGGAAGCATTCTTGGTAACTTTAATATGGGTATATGTCCCACTATAATTAAAGATGGTTCTCATCTCCAGAATCAACTCTTAAAACTTCTTTTGCACAATAATCCTATTCAGCACCTAGGACAGTGCTGAATACCCTCAATTGTAGAATGAATAAGTGAAAGAGTAGTAGTGGAGAATGACTTAAATATAAAGCAAACAGTAACAAAACACTAAATTTGCACAAATTCTCAGTATACAAATCTTATTAGGACGAGCCAAAGATATAGTATATCACTCCCTGGAACACTGAGTTTCCTGAGGTTTGGGGCAAATCACATATTGCTTACTTTCAGGATTAGTCTATATATTATTTACCATCGTGCTTAAGAATCAACTGGTTTCTATGTGGAGTGTGGAAATAAGACACACCAACTACCCTAAATTAAAATATTCTTCCCTCCTTATCTCTCTAATATCACATTCTATCTGCCAGCATTATACACTGGTTACTGAGTATCTCTGCAACCTTCTTTTCTCTTTGCTCACCTTTGGGATTCTCCTCCTGTGAGAAAGTAATGCCTTTTTAGAACATTCGCTCCTAAATTTTATTTTCCAGAAGAGTAAGTTAATAGTGTTTTGAATGAAAACAAAACACTAGGCTCACTATTGTTATAAACATGCTAATGTTAAAACACTATCATGTTCTTCTGCTTCTCAGAAATAATGCTTTTTCAAATGCTAAGAGCAAAGGTCTTCTCTATAGATAATACTACTGGGAACTAATGCAGACACAGATATTGAAATGGTGATACTTTATTCATGACCATATGCTGCTACTGATCTCTGCAGCAAAGCATGTATAAATTTATTACTTTTTTCTTCCTCTGTTTCAATGGATTCATAGTTATCAAAACTACAACATGTAATAAGTAGATGAATGACAAGTAATCTAATTTCACTGATTGATATGCAACATTTACTATATTACTCATATACTGCATTGGTATGTGAAATGCACTCACAAAAAATGTGATTTAGAAAGTAAGTATAATAGCTATTTTCTTCACTTATAACTTACATGAAAAACGTTATGATTTGGAAATACTAGAGATACTATATTTAGAACAAATCCATAGTACTTGGAAAAAGACAATGGATCTGAAAGAAATATAAACTTAATCAACATCTACTGAGTTTGCATTATGTGCAATGTACTTTAAATATAAAGATGGTTAATACTTAAGAATTTAGAGACACAAATTAAAAATTATTATGATCCCCAAACGTATCAATTATTTCATCAAATATAAATTTACTAAACACACCAATTAAAACACAAAAACTTTCAGATTGGATTAAATGCTATTGAAAAAAAACCCACTTTAAATAAAAAGACATAGCTAAGTTAAAGGTGAAAGTGCAAAAAAAGATATAACCTGTAAGTACCTATCAAAAGAAAGCTGAAGTGGAAATTTTAGAATCAGACAAAGTAGGCTTCAGAACAGGGATGAAGAAAGACATTCCATAGTGAAATGTGGGTCAAATCACCAGGAAAACATAGCAATCTTAGATGTGTAAGCACCTAACACCAGAGCTTCAAAATACATGCAGCAAAAACTAATAGAACTGAAAGGAGATCAAATAAATAAAACAGCAATCCTAACTGCTAACTTTGATGTTCGTTGCTTAACAACTGATAGGAAAATCAGGTAGAAAATCAGTAAGTATATAGGAGGTTGGAGTAACACTATTGACTAACTTGACTTAATTGGTATAAATAAAACATTCCATCCAATAAGAGCAGAACACCCGTTATTTTCAATTGCTTAAGGAATATTCACCATAATAAAATATATCTTTGGCAATAAAATAAGCCTGAAAATATAAAATAAGAGAAATGACATACATAGTGTTTTCTTTCCATAATTTATTAAAGTAGAATTAAATAATTTAAAAATCTAAAAAAATTCCTCAATATTTATAATTAAATAATACATTTACAAATAAAGCATTGATAAAACACGAAGTTGTAAGGAAAATTACAAGCATTTCGATCCGAAAAATTCAGTTCAGTTCAAAGTGAACTGAAAATCCAACATATCAAAATTTGTGGGATACAATTAAAAAAGTCTGTAGAGGGAAGTTTATAGTGTCAAATACTATATTAAGAAAAGAAGAAAATCTCAAATAAATTATCTAAGCTTAGCTTACATCTTAAGAAACTAGAAAGAGAAAAGCAAGCAAAAGGAAGGAAACAATAAAGAATAAATAATTTGGAGAATAGAAAAAATAGAGAATTTAATGAAACCAAAAGACATATAAAAACAGATCAATAAAGTTGATACACCTTTATCAAGACTGATCAAAGGAACAGGTGGGAAGAAGGCACAAAATCAAAAATTAAAAGGGGGACATGATCTCAGATCCTATATAAATTAAAAAGATAATAAGGGAAATATTAAACTCAACTTAATGACCATAAATTCAACAACTTAGATAAAATGGACTAGTTCTCTTTAAGATACAAAGTATCAAGGTTCACTCAGGAGAAACATGGCCTGAATAGTCCTATGCCAATTAAAGAAATTAAATGAGAATTTAAAGCCTTGAAACAAAGAAAACTGCAGGTCTAGATGTCTTCCTTAGTAAATTAAATCACTTAACAACAAGCAAACAATTTCACACAAATTCTTTAGAAATATAGAAGAGAAGGGAGGGAAACCTGGGTGGCTCAGTGGGCTAAAGCCTCTGCCTTCAGCTCAGGTCATGATCTCAGGGTCCTGGGATCAAGCCCCACATCGGGCCCTCTGCTCAGCAGGGAGCCTGCTTCCCCCTCTCTCTCTCCCTGCCTCTCTGCCTACTTGTGATCTCTCTCTTTCTGTCAAATAAATAAATAAAACCTTAAAAAAAAAAAAGAGAAGGGAATACTTGCTGAATCACTTTATGAGGTTAGCCTTATGCTAATACTAAAAGCAGACAAAGATATCACAGAAAAAGAAAATTATAAACCGATATCTCTCATAATCGTAGATGCAAAAATCCTCAACACAATAATAACAAATTAAATTAAACAATGTATTGATTGATGTGATAACATTTCATAACCAAATGGGGATTTTCTGAAGAAAGCAAGAGTCGCTCAAGATTTGAAAATCAGCCAGAAATTGATATCAACATTCATTCATAGTAAAAAAAAAAAAATTAAAAAAAAGCCTGCAGTAAACTAGGCATAGAAAGCAATATCTTTACTAATAGATGGAATTTACGAAAAGCCTATAGAGCTAACTTCACACTTAATGTTCAAAGACTGAAGGTCCTTTTCCTCTAATTAGAAACAAGCAAGGATATCTGTTCTTAGCACTTCTATTTAAGTCTTATTTTGTGTAATAACAAAATTTAAAAAAGAGGTCCCCAGATAGAAAGGAAGAAATAAACTGGTCTTTATTCACAGACAACATGACTGTCTACATAGAAAATCTGAAGAAATCTATGTTTAAAAAAACTAGTTGAATAAGAGTTGAATGAGTTTATGGCTATAAATAACAAGGTTGTTATACAAAATTGAGAGTTATTTCTCTTTTTTAAGATCTTGATTCTCCCCAAACTTATCTATAAAATCAAGACACTGTGTAGTATAATAAGAATATGTATCTGGTCTTAGGCAAGGCCCACGAAGGTTCCTGGGTTTCTTTGTGTTTAAGAACACTGCCAGTACATACAACCAGATTCTGAGATCCTCTTCCATGTGACCTCCTGCGGAGGAAACTCTTTAGAATTCCTAAGAGACAACTATGGACCTTTCTGAACTATGGAATGGGACATCGTTATTAAAATAATAGTTTTTTTTGTTGTTTGTTTGTTTTAGAGATTTTATCCATTTATTTGACAGAGAGAGAGAACCCAAGCAGAAGGGAGAGCAGGCAGAGGGAAAGGGAGAAGCAGGCTTCAGCTGAGAAGGGAGCCAGATGCGGGACTCGATCGTAGGACCCTGGGCTCATGACCAGAGCCAAAGGCAGACACTTAACAGACTGAGCCACCCAGGCACCCTAAAATAATAGTTTTGATAATTATTCCCAAACATTAGTTTCTACACTGATTAGAAATTCTTATGTACCATGAGTCTTTCAGCAAGTTTGTCACATTGGATGTCAACTTTTTTTTTTTTTAAGGTGGGTATTAGTATATTTATATTAATATGATTATTAGCATAAAGAATTGTGTCACATCACAATTTTATTTTATTTTATTTAAATTTTATCTCCATCACCCCTGAAAAGACAATTATACCCATTTGCAGTCGCTTCCCATTCCCATCATACCTGCCTCCTGCCCTAGGCAACCACCACTCCTAGGTAATCTTCCATTTTCTATTGTGGACATTGGATAAAAATGTAACCATACACTGTAGGGTCCTTAGTGTTTGCCTTTTTTCACTTACTCTGATGTTTTTGAGGATGTTAACTCGTAGAAAAGTACTTAACATATAAATTATACTTGTCAGATAAAGATATAATGATTTGTCTTTTTTATTTTTTAAAGGATTTTATTTATTTATTTGAGAGAGAGAAAAACAGATTGAGAGAGAGAGAACACAAGCAGAGAGGAGGGGCAGAGAGAGGGGGAGCAGACCCTTGCCCCTTAACAGGGAACCTGATATGGGGCTCAATCCCAGGACCCTAGGACCATGACCTGAGCCAAAGGCAGATATTTAACCAACTCAGTCACCCAGACTTAGTTTGTTTAGTATAAAAGATTACTTCCAAAAGTTTCAGTTTAATTTTCTCCAAGACAATAAATAAATTTTATCTAAATTGGAAAAAAAAATCATGAATCAATGTGATATGATATACAGTAGGGGAGGTATATAAAATGCCATTAAAGCTTTGTGAATGGGGCCATAATTGAGGGTAGAAAGGCATGTCACCAATGAGCTCCTAAATATCAAATATATCTTTTTTGATATCTCTTATAGTTATCTCCTATATCTCCTATAGTTATCTCCTATAGTTTCTCTGTTACATCACACATTGCTGAAAATATTACTAATCAATTTCAGTTAATTCACCAACATTTGAAAATTGGGTATTTTTACATCAAAATATAGATTTATCTTATCTCTTGAAATATTAGAATGTAAGGCAACACTCAGTTTGTCCATATACAGAGTAAAAAATAGCTGGATATGAGCAGTAGCTGATCCCTATACATAAAAGATATGTTCTCTGAGATTTGCAGAATACAGGTGTTATATTTTCTTGATTCCTTCCCTGGTGGCTAAGCACTTGGGGGGAAAAATATTTGTTCTAAAAGAAAATACAGTATCAGCATTGTAATTAGGAGGCTCAGATTGGATCCTGCAGTGAACATTAAGGGGGACTGAACCTGATACTCCTGAATTAACCTGGAAAGGATTTAAAGTACCCACAGGTTAGTAACCATGGTTCCTAATGGTTTGCAAGTGCAAATCGTCTCTGAAGGGAATTGTTGGAAAATAATTCTTCATGGGTCTCCTATTTCTGTGTATCTTGTGAGTAGCATCCCTGACTATGTTACAAACTGTCTTTCCAAGGGTGTTAAAGAGTAAAGATAATGTTTGTATGATATTCAACCCAATAAAGGCAATCTTTTCCTCTGGATCACAGGGCAGGCATGGTAACTGACCATAACAGAGTTAGGTTCCCTAAGGTTAAGGTTTCTCTCACAGAACACATTACATGTGCAGATATCACCTGACACTCTTCACATGTCCCTGTAGGAATTTGGACTTGGGAAATCTGTATGAGAAAATGGCTACTGCTACTACTGTGAGAAATAAAGTCTTTTGTCTCTGACCCAAGAATGTTATATCATCTGCTAGCATCTATGAAATCCTGGCAGGCTCAATTAATAGCTTGAATGTAGAGTAAAATGTCAGACCCTTCATAGGTTCTAGCTTTTTAAAGAAACATTTGGCTGTAAATATTAACATTCAAAATTTGTATGCAATTGGGTCAAGACATTATATTTCTAGGTATCTAATTTAGAACCATATTCTCTCAAAGACATAGACACACTAAGATATTTATTGTAACATTGTTTAAACCAAAATACATACACAGGAAAACTATTTTGACTAAATTATAAGACATTTATCAGTTATATGGAATAACTATATAATGTCCTATAATTTAATCGTATAACTATAATGGCTATATTATAAGACATTCATTGTTTATATGAAATGAGATCAAGCTATATATACTTAGGTGGAACGATTTCCTGGACATTTATATATATATATATATATATATATATATATCCTATCCTTCTGAGAGGTTGCCTACTAAACTCTTAATATTATAATTTGAGAGAGAACTGCAATTGGGAAGTAATTCTCCAGTGGTCAAGGGGTTTTATTTATCAGAAATGATTAAATCTTTAACAGATATCAGTATATTTAGATAAATAAAAGTAAATGTGTTTATGCAGATGTTATACAATTATCCATTTATCCCCCAAAGACATTCATTGGGGTGATTTTTTGTCTGCACACTGCATTTCTTTCTTTTCTTCCAAATAGTGATGTACTCTTTTGCTTACTGTTCCTGATTTCTGTTCTTTTGTTCCATAAATATATTTATTATTATTGATGTCATCATATTTTATTTTAGTTATTATTATTTATATTCATTATTATAATTCTATATACTTTCAATAACATCAGAAAAGTTACTAATTATAAAAACAATTATCATAACAACTATGTTTATGGTAGCCCAATGATTTATAACATCTTAGCAAGTATGTGGATCTTACATATTATGAGAGAAAATATAAATTGATAAATTTTTGGAAATAAATTTAGACATATTTTGTAGAGTTTATCATTTGAACATTTTACAAGCCACCAATTCCATTCCTACTGAGACTTTTAAACATGTTCACAAGGAGAAATATACAAATATATTTATGGTGGTATTGTCCACATTATTAAAAAGCTGGAAACAGCTGAGATTTGCACAGAGAAAAGAATGGATACACATCTTCATAGTACAGAGGATTTATGTAATAGTGAAAAAGAACGAACTGTTGTTTCATAAAAAGGTGTGGGTAATCTTAAGAACCATATTAGTGAGAGAAAAAAGCAAGTGAGAAATAATACTGGATATGATGATAATTTAATGAAAAAAGGGTGTGTATGTGTTTATGTGTGTAAATATGTGATAAAACTTCATAAAAGCCAAAAACAATGATAAACACAAAAGCCATACGCATATTTATTGGGGACAGGTGACAGGAAAGGTAAGGCGCAACATCCAAATAAATGAAATCATATTGGTCATATTTTAGCTCTTCACTTTGGTGCTAGTTCATGATTAATAATTTTCTTATTTGCTTCATAATTTACAAATATATACAGCAGGAGTTTTTATAGTCTTTCATATGTCTCAAAATGTTACACACACATGTAAAAATATCTTGCATATCACCAATCATCTTTATGTTGAATAAATGTCTGTGGATAGTACTTGTTTTTGTTTTTGTAAGGAGATACCTTATCTTCTGCCCTGTTGGGCCTTGTGTTTTTGGAGGTAAATAACATCATCTTCTGTGTTAAAGTGCATGTTACTACATGTAAAGCAACATGACAATGTCTTCTTGAGTAACTATTAAGCGGGCAATAGGTATTTGCTTAAAAGATGCATTTCTACAATTGGGAATTATGGTTTAAAAATAAAAATATTTCATACCAGGAAACAGCATAGGTGCTACTGGAAGCTTCATGCTGTGTAATAGAAGAGAGGATTATTTTTTTTATGGCCCATGGTTTCTATGAATAGAATTAACCAGACACCAATTATCACCTCATTGAAAGGATAAGTCACTGTGACTTCTACAGCTGAGATCAAACTCATTTCTTTCGCAATGCGAATTAATTAGAGTTGGAGAGAGCTATACTGAAGGGTTAGGACGCACCGCAAATTTTTTAAAAAGTCTATATTTTAAGCAACTAAGGGGAAAATGTGTTCTAATTAGCGTACAATGTTAATAAGCAATGATCTTATTTATACACAGGTACTGTAAAGAAATACTTTTTAAAAGAAAACATTAAACAAGCCATAAATAGTATTCTTTTTATGATGACTGTAATTGAAGAAACACAAAAATTCAGCAGGTGTATTATTTATTTTTAACTGGCAAGCAGGCTCTACAGAAAGGGTTATCTTTACTTGAAAGTGTATTCCTTGGTGGTGAATAAAGAGAGATGGCTGGCTTCTTATCATAGCTCAAAAACATATCAGATAAATATGCCCACCAGCCTATTTGGACACAGCAGTAGATATTACCATCTGCTCCCAAATATGCCTGCAACCCTGTAGCTCTTCCATTTTGGCACCCGAATTTATGGGAAAGAGAATGACGTTCTAAGATATACTTATTTCTGAAAAGAGCCTTGAAAATGTATCCCTAGTGACACAGAGTTGTGTAAATAGCTGGGTTTACTTCAACCACCACTGTTTTTGTGGAGGGAATACCACTCCCACAACTACTTTTTCATGTTGGGATGGGATGACATGACCCAGAAAATTTAATATCCTATTAGAATAAGCAGGTAAGCAGAATATTGCTCAGGAAGATGATCACCACACTTATTTGTTTGTACCAAATAAATGAAATGAGCAAAACAAAGAAAAATTTGACAGCAAAAATGGATACTATTAGCATCTTTACAGATTAGGTAAAAAGTCCAGGGAGAATGGCATCCACATTCTGAAGGAATGTTTCTGTCCTTCATTCAGAGACCTGCATCCAGGTTCATTCCCTCTTTCATATTATGTTTTGTCAGTCTTAGATAAAAGAATCCATAGCAAATTTACAGTGACATAATGCATAGTTTCTAATCTCATATTATATTTTCAACGTGGATTTCCAAATTCTTATATGCATTGTGTGTAAACACCACAGTAATTTCATTAAGAATTTACAATGCAGGGACGCCTGGGTGGTGCAGTGATTTAAAGCCTCAGCCTTCAGCTCAGGTAATGACCTCAGGGTCCTGGGATGGAGCCCCGCCTAAGGCTCTCTGCTCAGCAGGGAGCCTGCTTCCCCTTCTCTCTCTGCCTGCCTCTCTGCCTACTTGTGATCTCTCTCTCTGTCAAATAAACAAATAAAATCTTAAAAAAAAAAAGAATTTACAATGCATTAATTTGATTTCACATGCATATAGACTCCTTGATGGGAATACAAGTTTATTTTGCTAATTTTTATTGTAACTCGTTATCTAAAAGAATAAAGAAGAAAATGTTTATTTTTAAATTTTTTAATAGGAGAAAGTAAAATTTAAAAGCATACATGTGGGAATCCACACAGACATGGAAATTCCAAAGACACTTAGGCAAAATGAAGTATATGTTTTTTTTTTCTTAATTACACAGCAGGAAGTGTGGGTCCAGTATTCAATGCGGAGAAATGTAGTTGACAGGGAGGGACCCAGCAAGGCCTGTTTGGTCAAAAAAGGTAATGTTGGAAAATCATAAAGCATATAAGAAGTTAATATGAAATTTGAACCAATTGGCCAAAATAAAGAAGAAAGAGAGAAAGAGGGAGAGAAAGAGAGAGAGAGAGAAAGTGCAAGACAGTAAGAGCTTTAATAAATAAACAATAATTATGTTCAGCAAAAAAAAAAAAACTAGTAATCATAATGAAGTATCTTTCAGAGCTTAAATTGGTGCTTGTGAATTCAACTACTGGGTGAAATTTGGGATAGCAGATAGGTCCTTGTTTCTTTATTTTAAGAAGATAGATAGAACATTAATTACATACAGATGATGTCCTTGAACGAACAGAAGGATTTCCTGGCAGCTCTATAAAAATATACCTGTGCAGATATGATTAGTATCCCCCACTCCCATGAAATCAAGAATAGAGATGGAAGAGGATTCTTAAGATATTCTTGATGCATTAAAGAAGCAGCAGAGCAGAGTGTGATGATAAAACCGAAGTATCTGCACAAGATTGTCATGACTGACATTTATAAATTGGGGAAACTAATATGAGAATTATTATAATTTGTAGCATCTGATTAAAAAGAATTCTGAAACATTAAAACCATGCTATTATCCACAAACAACTTGAGACTCTAAAGACACGATATGCATCTGTCACTTATGTGTGTTACTCTATTCAGTTATTTCTAAATGACCATATGATTAATCCACATGTACAGTAAGTGAGAATATTTTTACTTTAAATCTTTAATGTGGGAGGGAATTATTCCTTGACTGTACATATAGACTCCAGTATCAATTATTATAGAATTCTAGGATTACAAAAATTTTTAAATATTTTATTCCTAAGGCACCTATCCTGAGTAGTTGATATGAGCTAAATACTGACACTCCCTGACATGAAAAGGCTATGATTTGCATTGACTTGCATGGTATTTGAAAGATAAACAAACAAGCAACAACAACAAGAAAGCCCACAACCCTTTGGGGGTTGGTTTGATTTAATACTTATGAAATGATAAAAAATGAACCATCTGCCAAGACAATATACTTATCGATGTCTCAAAGGCAAGCATATAGAACCTCCTTTTAAATTTAAATATTTTCCTAGTCTTATACAAGATTATTGAAGATCACAGCTGGGGTTTTATTGCATATGTTTTACAAATATCTAGGGTAGAGCCACCACTCTATTTTTAATAGCTTTTTATTTTTAAGAGAGTCTTATGAGAGAGTATTTCCCGTCACCCAGATAAAAAAGCAAGAAAGAGGAAGCCATGATGTGCCTCTATTTTTTTTCAAGTAAAATTGATATATAACATTATATAATATGACCACCAATAGGTAGTGCCTGGTAGGGGCAATGATCTAAGCAGAAGAAAATGGCCAATTTGAGCCACTGAAACAAAATCATGCTGTTGGAACTGTGGCTTCTTCCAACTCATTGAAAGATAACTGCCAGTAAAGGAGTAGAGAGAGAGGTGGCCTTCAGCCATTTGGCATTCACCAGCATGTAGGCCAGATTTGCTCCAAGAGCCTAATCACCATCAATCAGCCAGATAACAACTCACCCTCTCATTGATTTGGAACTGAAAGATTTGCTTTCCCACCATGGTTACTTATGACATAAATAATTTAGCCTATGTGGAAAAACATTTTCTTAAGTATACAAACTACAGTAGTTTTGCAACATGATCATATATAGAAGTTATTTAAAAATGATTTGCTTCCATGGAACAAAGTAACATTTAGTAAATTAACCTGGTAGAGACTTTTTCTTAATTCGGGGAAGAGCAATTTGAGAAAAAGTAAAAATGTCACAAATGAAATAGCTACAAAAATAAAATGTGTGATTTTCTAGACTTTTTATTTGGTGGGTTAGATAATTTTCTAATCTCATCTTGTCATTATTATTTTCTAATAGTTAACCCTTAGACAGAATTTGAGAGAAAAGGCTTAAAAGGAAGTCTTTTTATCATTTAATTTCATTGACGGAGAGTTTTTTTGCGTTTCACCATATTAATTTTATGGACAGCTCAATGATACTTTATTGATTGTTTTAAGCAAATGTCTTTTTAAAAGGATCTATCAGACCCCTGCTTGAATTTGAAAGAAAAAATATTGCTAAGTCATTTTGGATTAAGAGAAAATGTGGAATAAATAAATAAATGTGTGATGAATTTATTTAAGTTAAATGAAAATGTATTATTTTAAAGAAGTTAATTGCTCACAATAGTTCTTGGTTTAAGTTTCATAAAAATAATGTGAAAAAAACCTTTGAGTAGAATAAATCTCTTCTTTAAGATATCCTATTTCCATAATAAAGAAGAAGAGAAACAAATATAAACTATAAACCTTCTCCAAGTTTTGCAGGTACTGATTCTTTCCATTTGAAGATGAAGCAGCTCTCCTAAACACAAGTCAGCCTGTAAATCGGTTTTGATAGGACAAAAGGAACTTTAAACATCAGTTAGAACAAAGCTTAGCAAGTTTTTTGTAAAGGGCTAAAGAGTAAATATTTCAGGTTTGCAGGCCATACAGTCTCTGTCATAAGTTCTCAACTCTGCTGTTGTGACATCAAACAGCCAGACAATAACAAATGAATGAGCATGGCTATATTCCAATAAAACTTAATTTATGGGCAATGAAGTTTGAAATTCATAAAGTTTTCATGTGCCATGAATATCATTCTTTAGAAATTTTCCCCCAAACATTAAAAAAAATGTAAAAACCATTCTTAGATCACAGGTTCTACAAAAACAGGTGGTGAGGTATATTTGGCCAATGGACCGTAATGTACCAATTCCTGAGATGGATGAAGTCTTGGTTTATATATATATATACTCCATTCCTACTCAGATAGGTGTTTCGTGATGGTAGGCGTGTTGTGCTGGTAGGGGTTTTGTGATGGTAGGGGTTTTGAGATGGTAGAGGTTTTGTGATGGTAGATGTTTTGTGATGGTAGGTGTTTTGTGATGGTAGATGTTTTGTGATGGTAGGTGTTTTGTGATGATGGTTTGATGTTTGATGGTTTGCAAAACAGTTATTTCTAACTTCATTTATTTCTAAAATTATTTCTTGAGTATATTTGTATACTCAAACCCACTGTCATTTTCACTGAATGTGACTGCTTTCAGTCAAAACAAATTCTGTAAGAAACATTTTGGGTAGTATCTTGTGAGGACCTCCTGAAATAGGAGCTTGAAGATACATTTTAATGCTGAACTGCATTGAATGGTTTGGTACTCTGTGTTTACTTACTTTCTGCCTCATTGATATCAAACCATTCATTCAGTCATTTATTCACTTAGTCATTCCCTTGTTTATTCTGTTATTCCACATTAAATGCTAGGCACTTTCCTAAGCACTGGGGAAATAGGTAAACTAGACATGATTCCTGAGCTGTAAGAACTTATAATAGCTGTGGGTGAAGACCAAAACAAAACAAAACAAAATAAAACAAAACAAAAAAAACTAATAGCGCATTCCCTGTTATATGTGAGATACCAGGTACCATGGAAGAAGAAAGATTCCTTGGGAAGACAGAAAGTACAATGAAGACTTCAGAGAACCCAATCTGTTTAAAACATTTAAAGAAAAGGAAACCCACTGCCCACAGCCTCAGATAATACATGTAATATTTATTCATAATAAAGTATAATAGCTCACATATTCTATACTCACAGAATCTGAAGAATGATGGACATCTTAGTGGTAACCTATATGGATTCTCAGATTTTTTTTTAAGATTTTATTTATTTATTTGACAGAGAGAGAGAGATCACAAGTAGGCAGAGAGGCTGGCGGGGGGGGGGGAAGCAGGCTCCCTACTGAACAGAAGACCCAATGCGGGGCTCGATCCCAGGACCCTGAGATCATGACCTCAGCCAAAGGCAGAGGCTTAACCCACTGAGACCCCCAGGCGCCCCTGGATTCTCAGATTTAATCAATGAAGACAAAGAGGCCCTGAGAGGATAAGTGAGAAGTTCAAGGTCACCCAGCTCTTTAGATGTGACCCTATTAAATTTCAGTTCTTCAGTAGAGATTCACTATTGTTTCCAACACACTAAAACCTTCTTTGCATCTTCCATAGCTTTTTACAGATTGTACATTGTCTATTCTCTCTTTTCTATGCAGATTCTCTAAGTCAACTTGCAGAGCTCTTATCTTTTCTCAGCAATTCCTTAATGATTGTAGTTAATAAAATTGAGAAAAAAATTGGAAATAGTTCTCAAAGGGTGTTACTTTTTTTTTAATTTTCTGCTGATCTGAGGTAAAAATACAATTACCTCAGCTCAAACTCAGCATGTTGTGTTTTTTGTTCTAAGTTACTTCATAGATTGCAATTATCGTCATTTGTGGCTCTGAAAAGATTATAGGTGACTGAGTACTTCATCAGCTAAGATCAGAATTTCCCATGGCACAAAACAAAACACTTGTATAATGATTTGGAGAGTGGATTAAACATACTAAATGAGAGAGCTACACACTGAAAATGTTCACCAGATTATCAGTTTATCTTATCAAATCCGTTCAACTAAAGTGAAATTGATGTGGCTCTGCTTAAGTATCAGTGCTATTTTAGAGTTTAACTTTTACATGTCTGAATTTCAGTATAAAGGTTTTCATCATTTTCAAGGCTGAAGTTCAGGATCTGCACTCTTGCCTCACCCCCCAGTGATGGATGCACATTCTCTCACTCCACCCAGGGTTCTTTCCGGTACAAGAAGGGTAGGGGAAACAGAAGGAGGCATGCAGGTTCCTAAGGCAGACTCTTTGTAGGTCTTCAGGGTCTAAAGTTTTTGTGCTTTTCTCTAGGACATTGCCCTTTAGAAAAGTATATTATATGGCAAGGATACCCAATAAAAAATTCCAGGGATTGGACACAGCAACTACAAAAACACAGTTCTGTGTGAAACATTACTCACCATCATGACTATTATTGCTTAGTTGGTCACTGCTGTATACCAGGGCTTCAGGCACAGTATGTCACTTAATCTACACAAAATCTTACGAAACAGTTATTATTTTCTTGATATTTCTCAAATCACATCTCTACTGCAGGAAATTATACAGAATTCAGGTGTTGAAGTTATAATAAAATATCAATTATGATAAAATGATAACAGGTATGCATTACTTACTATGTTTTAGAGATTCCTTTTTAAGATTTTTATTTGTTTATTTGACACACAGAGAGAGATTACAAGTAGGCAGAGAGGCAGGCAGAGAGAGAGGGGGAAGCAGGCTCCCTGCTGAGCAGAGAGCCCAATGCAGGGCTCAATCCCAGGACCCTGAGATCATGACCTGGGCCGAAGCAGAGGCTTTAACCCACTGAGCCACCCAGGCACCCTGTTTTAGAGATTCTTCTAAATACTTTAAGCATGTTATATATTTAATCTTATTTATTTCTTTGTTTATTTATCTACCTATCTTTAATCGTATTTATTTAATCTTCCCAACATCCCCATTTTGAGACTCTACATTATAATTGTAATTATATAATATGCTTAATGTCACAATTAATAGACAGCAGAACAAAGGTTTGAACCAGACAGTCTGACTCTGGAGTGGTTGGATACCTAACCACTACACCACAAAAGGCTCTCATAAAAGACAGCTGATGGAGGGTATTTATCTTCATTCTCTCAACCTATCTTCCATTGACAATAAAAAGTAAAACAATCTTATTTTTAGGGTCCTACTTAGCTTAAGGAGGGTTACCATTCACCAAAATAATTTAAGTAATTGAGCAAACTCTGTACTTGGTGGCTTCAATGCTTATATACACACATATATGTATATGTATATATGTATCAGTATGATGTACACACACACACACACACACACATCATTACATAATTGTTTTCTCTCCTTATTTGTCCTGAAATCTATGGCTTATCCATCCCCATGGACTGAAATTATTATTTAGTGCTTTTTATGATCCTTGACAATATTTCTTCATAGGCAGTGTGATATACATGTGTATCTTGTATTAATTTAACCTACACCCCGTGGGAGACCAGTTGGCCTAATTCAGAGAACATACTCCGGGAATAGTAGCATTTTAAATCTTCTAATCAGAAGCCCACCTTCCAAAGATATGCACCTCAACTATCCTTATTGCTCATATTCTTATGTCTGATTAGCATCAGTTTAGCATAATGTGTACTATAAATTATTTTTGTTACTGATAATGATGCAAGAAATATTGTACAGACTTTCTTGTCCTTTCAGGAATGTTGTGTAAGAGTCCAGAGACCAGTTTACCTATGCCTTTTGGAAGTGGTCAGAATTTGAAATGGTCTGGTGTATATCAACTGATTCTGAGAATCCTTATCACCATAGTGAATCCTACTGATAACATATTTTTGCATTTGCCTCAAGAAAATCTTTCACACAGGTAGGGTCAAACCACTAAAAGGAGCTTACAGAATAAGCTGTATGCTTGTTTACTAGTAAATGTTTGTATGTGTGACCAAATTTTTCCTGTTAAAGCCTCATTTTCATATAACCTGATTATAGGAGGAGACCTAAAACTCTTACCTGCCTCTACACTTGGAACACTTATTTACCATAAAACACCTACTAATTATAAATGACTGATTGCTTTAGACCAGCAGGAGTGTGTGTGAGTACACTTGAGTGTATGTTTGCATGCACACGCCCACAGATACACTTACAGGAGAATGGTAACATAGGAGGAGTGGACTAGGAAACAGAACGGGGCTGCCAGCTATTTATATATAAGCTTATTTGTCCTTGTCCCTTTGGTTGGAAAGTTTTCATCCACAAATTCTCCTAAATTTCTTACGGGTGAGCAAGCTATTTGTCTTTGGCTGCAGAGATGGTAACACGTTATTTATGATCCACCCTTAACTACAGTTGTTCAGATCTCTGTCACCCTCAAGATTGATGGTTAAAATGCACTCTACTTTAGTCTACCCTCTTCAGCTTACATGCCTTTATTTGTTCTTTGAAAGCCTATCCTGTGTATATTTCAGGGAAAAATTAAGTTTAAATGCTCTTCCTTTTACATTTTATGTGTGACAAATGCTCAAACCACATTTCTCCCTCAAAATTTCCATCATTATTGCTTTTTCCCCTTCTTCTAATGTTCCCATGCTTCTTCCTCATGTCTGTAAAATAAGAAAGACATTCAGTAAGCAATGTAATAAATATTTCTCTAAGCCCTTAGGACTTATATCATCCAATGCTGTTTTTAAGCAATTAGAATCATGGTTTTCTTAGATTATAGGTTTTCATTTAAAATCGAAGTTCTTTGCATTTGTCTATATGAATTAAGCATTCTCTACTCTGAATGGTATTTCTCGATTTTTTTTCCTTCTTAACTTTTGTTTTTATTTTATGCTCTGGACTTAGCCATGGTCTTTTTCAAGTAAGAGTGAAGATATATTGTGGAATCAACAGAAACCTTCATTTTACCTAGTCCAAAGTAAATATATTAGTACAAATAAAATCACTGGAAATAGTTAATAATGTTGTGGTACAGTAACAAATAATCCACAGTAAAAACAACAACAGTATTATTTTTCACTCATATGGAGTCCACCCAGGGCTGAGGGACAGTCCAGGATAGCTCTCTTCCATGCGGTGACTCAGGAATCCAGGCTGCTTTTGTCTTGTGGTTATGCCATTTGCAATACTTGCCCTAAGTGGTTTCCAAATCAATGTAAGAGACAATTAGCTGTTTGCTGGATTTTAAGTGTTTTGCTCATAAGTGACACACATTATTTCTCCTCACAGCACATGTCTAGACCTAGTCAATGCCTGCTTGACTCTAACGGGACTGTGAATATCAGGTGAGCTATGACTATCTCTACCTAGTGTTCTTATAGAAGAAGAGCTATATGATTGCCGAGGCCCTCTGGTATGAATATCACGCAGACCATTAGAATGATGATAAATATTCAGGGTGAGCATGAATCTAAGTATTCAAAGGTATCTTTGTAACTGGCATCTCCACTTAGAGATATGTATGACTGACATCTCATCAAACCAAAGTCAGTTTTCCCTTCACCACCCGTTAGTCCTTGCAAAGTGCTAAAAAAGGGACTCTTCCTTTATGCAGTAGTCAGCCTGTTCCTCTTTTGTAGGCAAGGACAATGATGATGAAGTAGTAGGATGGGGAAGTTTTGGTGACACCTTCCTTGGCAATAAATGAGGAGGGAAGTCTTTCAACTGGATGTCTGTATCTGTAAGATTGTATCCTGTTGTGGATCAGTATCTTGAAAATGTTAAAATGGCCTTTTCACTTTGAAACCTTGCTAAGCTTATCTACATCCATGTACAGATTAGCAGTGAAGTCCTTAAAAATGCAGCATTTGTGCGTTTTTCTTCAATGCATGCAGGATGGAGAAAGGAAATCGGGGAAACTGAAGATTGGTAAAGAGAATAGGCTCCGGTGTCATTCAGGTCCTGGCTTAAATTCTCTTACAGTTTCCCATTAACCATTTGCTCACAAATGAGTTAATTAGCTCCTCTGAACCTCTCTGAATGGAGATATAAAGATCTACCTCAGTGGTGATTGTGAAAATAAAATAAGAAAATGTGCATTAACAGAACATGCACTTAGAAGTAAACATTCAGTGGATACTGGCTGTCCTTTTAGTTGTTAATTTAATTACCAAAATAGTTACAATGCAGAGAAGGAAAGAAGAGCTACAAAAAAGAAAACAGCCAGTCCACACTTCAAAGATCTGTCTAATTTTAGTAGTTGAAAGGGTTACAAGAGGTTTTCAACAATATTAATATCTTATTAATATTAATTAATATTAACACAAATATTCACCATAGAGATTGAAGTTCCAGAGATTTGGGGCCTCCTCTGATATTCCTCCTGCTTGACATCTTTCCAATATTTTCTTCATCTTTTTGCTAATGAGTAGGCACAGGGTTGTTTAATAGCAATGTCTCTTTTCTTTTTGATTCTGGCTAGAAATGGTGGCCTTCCCAATTTAGTAGGAAAATCTAGGAGTGTGCCAGGAACATTAGGCCAGATGGAAAGAAGGCTCAGATGTTGAAAATTGATATGTAGATTGAAGATCAGAGGGCTATTTGTATGGAGGCCATAGAAACAGAGGAAAAGCAATGACCCGGATTTGATAGGACTGGACCAAATAAGCTTGGTACCATATCAGGAAATCCAAGGAGATACTATGGGATTGGAGATTGGGATGAGGGAAGGAATGACTCTTCATCACAGAAAGATGTCTGGCAGGGGAAGATGAAGCAATTTTTTCTCTAGTCTCAAAGGCTCTAAATCTTTGCTTGAAAGATAATAGCATGCACATTTTACATCTATGGCATCCTGAAATCCTGTCTTTGGTCTTTTGTCTATTTCCTTCATTCTCAATAGTGATGACATGCAAAACATAACCTGGCACATCTCTTTAGGCTAGTTGTTCTCAAAGGGTGGCCTCTACAGCATCATCTGGGAACATGATAGAAATGCAAATTATTGCCCCCCAATCAGAACTGAAGATAAACCCAGTAATCTGTTTTTTATAAGCATTCTGGCTGATTTTGATGCACACTAAAGTCTAAGAGCCATTGTTATAAAATATGTTATAGTATTTTTCCCATTTAGTATCATCAAATATAACTCATCCCTCCCTCCCCACTTTTGCTAATATACTGATTCTACTATTTATAACTTAAATGTCTTCTCTTTAAGGCCAACTCTATAAGCCAGAAACTTAAATTTATCCTCTTCTTCTTGCCCACCCCTCATATCAAATCACCACTTGTCCAATCACCAAGTAGTCCCAATCCATCCTCCTCTCTCCATCTTCACAGATGACCATCAACTCAGTCTGCACTGAGTTCTTGCTGAGCCACTATTTTGTGCCAGATTTTGTATTAGGGAGCCAGCAAACTATAGATTGCAGAATATATCCAGGTCATGGCTTGTTTTTGTTAACAAGGTTTTATTAAAATATAGCCACACTCATTTAAAAAAAATATTGTCTGTGACTTCTTCTGTGCTGACCAAGTTGGATAGTTGTAACAGAGATTGTATGGTCCACAAAGTCTAAAATATTTACTAGGTGGCCTTATATTGAAAAGTTCTGCCCAACCACATGCTAGGCACTAGGCATACATGGAGAGAAAGAGAGATGTCATATCTTCCTGGAACTTAGAGTCCAGCAGGGAAGTTCAGAAAATGAAGTGAGCTACCCAGTTATCCCTGTCAGGAATTTCAGAAGAAACATGGAAATTCATCAGATAAAGAGAAAAAGAGAAAAATGTTACACTCAGAAGAAATAATCTTTATTTTATTTAATATAATTTCAGTACTTGGTAGAGTCTTCAGTACGTTCTGGTTTTCAGTGTAGCTGGCTGTCTAATAATTACTTCATAAAATCCTTTGAGACAGTGTTTAAAGCAGGGACCTTCAGGTCACTCTCTTCCAGGTGGGAAGTCAGGTTGTACAGTGAGTCCTAATTCTGGAAATAACTCTAGACAGGATACAAGGAAGTTGTGGGAACATGTCCTTTGAGCACGTGAGGCACTCTATATTGAGATGCTAAACAAATTTCTTCCTGAAAGCTCAACCTATGCTTTGGGTGTTGCCACAAGTAGTGACTATCAGATCAAACTTTACATCTGTTAACAAGTGGCCTGGGTAGAATAGTATAGGTGTAACAGTTTTGCCCCAGGATATATGGCAAAATGTGTATGCACCACAATTTTTTCAAGGCTAATTGTGTGTAAGTGATGAAATGATTTTGGTTTTGTGTTCCTCTTTCCAGCTGAAAATTATTTTCCTCTTTGTAGAAACACTTGAGGAAAACATCTGAAAAAGCACACAAACTGAAGAAAATATAACTGAAATAATATTTATTTATTTTTTTAAATGGGGTTTTCTTTGTGTTGAGGATTTTTTTTAAGATTTTATTTATTTGACAGAGAGAGAGATCACAAGTAGGCAGAGAGAGAAGAAGCAGACTCCCCACTGAGCAGAGAGCCAGATGTGGGGCTCGATTCCAAGACCCTGAGATGACCTGAACCAAAGGCAGATGCTTTAACCCACTGAGCCCCCCAGGTGCCCCGAACTGAAATAATTTTAGAGGCATTTATTTCCTTTACTTTTTGCCCTTCTTTATTTATATGTTACTAAAACCAAAAACAAACCGAAAAAAACCACCTCCCTCCCCTCATCTAAGACAAGCACTTCAGAAGCACCTTCTTCTCATCTAGGGGGAAAAAAAAAAAGAAAGAAAGAAAAGAAAAAACTATATGGACAGGGGCCCAGGCCACAGCTGCCGAGACTCCAACAATTTGTGGCCAGAGCCATTTCTCTTCTCATATTGCTGTAACCTTATCTGCTTTGACTACTATCTTTCCATCTCAGGTAAAACACATATGCCATTCTCCTTTCTGCCTTCAAATCCATGCTAGAATAATTCCACCTGTTTTGTATCTGGCACTGATCCTTTTTGGCATGAAAAATGGAAACACTGGGATCGTTAAAGCTCTGTCTACATTTCCAACATCTCGCTAGGCGCCCTCCTCCAGCTAATAACTCCTTCCCGTCCAAATGGTACATTTTCACTTCAGGCGGGGATGTCTTCAGATGGCTGTTTTGGAGGTAGAAGTAGTTAGGGGATCTGAGAGACCTCTTAATTTCCCCCTTCTCTCCGACTTGTAACATTCCTCATGAATCAGATCATTGACTGCTTGCTGCTTTTTCTCCTGCACAGGCTGCTTCTGTTATCACCAGCATTACTTTCAATCTTTGTTGCAGATCTAGCTGATTAAAAACACTAGTCTTGAGAAAATTCTCTTTCTTGAAAGTCAATGCTTGCAGGAGATTAGGACTATTTATATTGTAAGGCACTCCCTTCAAAGCCTCTGGTGGCTTTACTCTCTTGACTGATGCAAACCTCAACTAATTCTCTTTATCCAGATAATCCACTCACTTCCAATATTCATCAAATGGCAAAATGAAAAGCTTTTAAGAAAGAGAATAAATGCACAGGCTTAAAATCACATAGAATTTTAGTCTTACTAAAATCGTGAAAGAAATTATGAGGAAATCAGGGTTCTGAATCTTCTTCCCAATGAGTTAACTTAAAAGCTGATAAAAATACATGAGACCAGGGGCGCCTGGGTGGCTCAGTTGGTTGAGCGGCTGCCTTCGGCTCAGGTCATGATCCCGGAGTTTCGGGATCGAGTCCCATATCGGACTCCCGGCTCTGCGGGAAGTCTGCTTCTCCCTCTGACCTTCTCCCCTCTCATTCTCAGTGTCTCTCTCTCTCTCTCTAATAAATAAATAAAAAATCTTAAAAAAAAATACATGAGACCATAGCAAATATGTTTTGTACCTCTTGAATTGCTTCAGCAGTGTTTGGATCATGAACTTTCAATGAGGAAAAAAGAAAAAAAATTTCCTCTCTGATAAGATTACGTAAAACAAACTTCCCCTCTCTAGTCTCCTGCTTCTTCCCTTTATGTGTGTGGAATTCTTTATTTCACTCTCTTCATTTGATGCCTAAATCATATTCATTGGATATTTAATGTGCAGTGACTACACACAGGGCACTAACAAATATACAATACCTACAGTGAAAGAGGGAAACTGTGTCCTGAGGGAGCTTCCAGTATTAGACTAAGGCTTGATGGAGTTGTTCTGAGTAAAGACCGGAAAACCAGTGGAAGCTGAAAAGCTTCCTATAGCACTAAAAGAAAGAAAATGTAGTGAGGAAAGGGATGTTTTTGAAGCAATGACATCTAGAACTCCAGTCCCAAGTTTATGGAATTAATAGTTGAACAGATTTCTGAGACTACCTATAAGATATGTGATTTTAAAGTGTTGTAAATTATGACTCATGATCACTAACAGTGTTAGGGATGGCATGTAGAATGATACTACAAAATTCTTACTGTCAGTGCCAGGATTCCACCAGGAAATATCCAGTATTTCCAAAACGTATTAAAAAGCACTATAGTAAATCTTTCACACTTTGAAGAATGCCATCCAAAAGAGGAAAACTTTTAAAAAGCCTCAGTTTTCTTTATAGATAGCAATTTGCGATGATTAGGTATCAACTGACTCAGGTATCCACCAGAAGAGGGTTTGATCGTTAGAGTAAGAGAATGTGAGAAGAAAGGACTATTCAGGGTAGGAGCTAGCAGATTTCTTTCCCAGGTTCACACTGTATTTCATGAATGGGCTTTTTCAGGCAAGTAGAGTAAAATGGTGAGGACTGTTGTAAGAAAGCAAACAGGAGAGCTGTAAACCACACTCTATTGTCAAACATAAAAACTATCATTCAAAGCATGGGCAATGCAAACCAAACAAGCAGGCCACAGGGCAATGATGCCGCCTGTAAGGTTTCATGCAGATCACTCAGTTCTGACAGAGTGGTTTTTAGGTGCCCACAGGGATGGGTACTGATGGTCAAACAGTTGAGATGAGCACATTTGTGCTTGCTTGTGGGCCCTGTTCCTTGATAGTTCCATAATGAAACAAAGAATATGCTGAGTTGTAAAATGATAAGGATCCTCTATAACACTCAGATTGGGAAAGGCTTTTTACACAGGGAGAATTCTATTCAGGGCTTGTTGAAGATAGGAAAGCTCAGTGGGAACATTTGTTTTTATAAATGGGCACCATTCCAAAATATTTGACTAAAGGGAGAAGAGTAAGTGGATTTCTTCTTGGCTAAATATTTTTCTTAACCACATCATCAGTGAGAATATTGACATTTCTCAAACCCCAATCCACAACATAAGTGTAGGATGTAAGAGCAACTCCTAATCATTCTTTACTGGGGGTGAAAGAGGCTTGACCTGCTTTTCTTCCCCCGAGAAAGATTACAAAGCCTCTCCTGATTAAGAATTTTACCCGCTCCAAACTATAAGGGAAAATCAATGTAAAGTTTTTACTTCTATGGCTAGGTGGGTGGTTGGCATTGGTGCATGGGGGGGGTGGCTTTGATATGAGTCCCAGTTTTTTATGCCTTGGGCACAATCTAAAAAGTGAATGATTACACAAAGTACTGCCTCTACCAGAGGTCTCCATGCAAATTATGGGGCTTTTAGGGAAACATTTTCTCCCTAAATTTGAAATGAAATTCTACTGAGCTCAAGGATCAGAGTTTTTCTTAGGAGACCACATATTTATGAAATGGTATATTTCTGTCTCATGCTGGTGGATAAATTTTACAGACAACTAGATTTTTTGAGTAACCAAACCAAGCTTGAATTGCTGTCTTAGGCTAGGGTTAGAAACATCACCTCCTGTACTTGTAGTCTGTAATACTGCTTTAGGCTAAATAACTTTTAGACTTTGGAAAATGAATTGCTGGTGGTTATTCTGTTTTGCTTACTCCCTGAAGGGAGAAGGTATTCTGGTAGTGAGGATTGAAAACGAATGTCGTCAGGAAGAGAAACAAGCATAGAAATTGGGATAGATGTAGAGGGTCTCACTTGGGAGATTTTCTTCTTTATCTAGGAAACAACCCTATATTTTGAGAATAGTTATTTACATATTTCAACACTTTTTAGCAGTCTGATGCAACTAAAACACTTTTACTTATTTATTTTAGTGGATGATTATATTCAAATAACCTTTCTGATTTCACTTTAAATGTCACTTGCACAGAAAAGACTCTCATACACCCAGAAGATTCTTCAATCATATCTTAATACCTTGCACTTGCTACAGTTTTTATTCTATGTTGGTGATTATATAATTAACCCAGAGGAATAGTTTGCTGACTGTTAGTTCTCCAGCACTTCTTAAAGTGCCTGATCCATAGCAAGAATTTGTTACATGTATGTGAGATAAAGTAGCAACCCTCAAGGGGGGGATCAGAGTGGTTGAAAAGAGCCGGACATGGGAAGAAGAGGGTGGAGATGGCCCTCTCTCTTCCCCAGATACATTAGAGGAAGGTGACTCTTGGAGAAGGACAGTGCTTAGAAACCTAATATACTTTTTGTTCTTCATGAAGTTTTAGTATGTTGTAAGTAAGCAGAATCCGATCTAAATTTAGTATCTTTTTCCAAATGAGAGCTCAGGAAATTAAATTTTTTTCAAGGTGCACACAACTTATATTCAAGTAATTGATTCTTGAGTATAAAAGGACTTTTAGATCTGTAAAACATAGCACCATTGTGCCTTACTCCTTTCATTAACATTTGTTGTACTTAGTAATTTGCCTTTCTAATAACTTATAATATGTATTGTACTTAAGCATAATAAAATGATCCAAATGAGATACGAACATAAAATGGCAACACCCCACAAAATACTATGAACATAATCTATGTTTAAATTACTTTATACTTGAGAATTTCACTAAGTACCTTCCTTACTCATCCCCAGTGCAGAGCTAGTGAAGAAATTGAGGAGCAAAAATCTCTTTTTATTCAATTACACTTTATCTTTCTACCTACCTAAAATCATGTTGCAACACAGTTACTAAATAAGAGTGTCCTGGTTGGGTACATACATGCATGCATGCATAAATAAATAAATAAATAAACAAACAAATAAATAAATGGATTCTTATACTTTCCCAGAATAAAGTGAACTTGAGAAGATTTATTTTAATAGTAATTGTCAAGAAAAAAACAAACAGAAAACAAAACAAAACAAAACAAAATCTTCTAACAGCTTAAAACTGTAATCTCATGGGTCATAGTATTTTCAGAAATAATAAGGCTGTCATGTGTCCTATTACCTGAACAACTAGATTGATGGATTACCCTTAATATATGTAATGGTAGAGATAAAGAAAAGAAAGTAACAAGAGAGGATGGATCCAGGTTTTATAACATCTGAACTTTATACAACATGGGGGATTCCTTTTGCCAGAAAAGTAATTTTTGAAATCACAAGTTTAGGTGCAAGCCCTTAGATAGGGCCCCACAAGATAGGGGCTGAAGCATAAAGCTCATGAGCCTCAGGCCAAATCTGCTTCTGGTGCTTACACTATAGAACTATCCACATGTGGGTCTCCTGACCATTGCAGAACCCAAACGGTAATTGTTACAGCCTTCAATAGTGATTCTGCAGGATTTGAAAGCTTAATGGCATCATGAACGTATTTAATTATGTTTTTAGAAGAAATTATATTTTAATAAAAATACTTCCTCAATTTTTTAGCCCGACCAGATGACTTCCTGAGAATACATGGCGAGCTTGATCCCCAAACTACAAGGATTCACAGGTTGAATTAACAGCTACAATCCATTTAGCCCCACTTAACTGACCACTTTCTGCAGAAATTAAAGTAGGAATAGAAAAATCCTGGGCGCCTGGGTGGCTCAGTTGGTTAAGCAACTGCCTTCGGCTCAGGTCATGGTCCCAGAGTCCTGGGATCGAGTCCCACATCGGGCTCCCAGCTCCACAGGGAGTCTGCTTCTCCCTCTGACCTTCTCCTCTCTCATGCTCTCTCTCTCACTGTCTCTATCTCAAATAAATAAATAAAATATTAAAAAAAAAAAAGAAAAATCCTGCCCAATCTCATACTGTCCGTACCATGATTTAGTACTTGACAACTTTTTAGTCACACCCTGGCTTCCTATCTACCTTCCAGGAATGTCCATCTTTATTCTCTATGTCAAGAACGTAGCCATACTATCTCTACTAGCTGTGCAACGCAGAGGCTAGAATCTTCCAGTTTTGCTCATACTGTCCCGTCTTTTGAAAAAAATTGAGAATAAAAGTTCATAAATGCATATAGGCACAGCCTTCCTCTGTTGAAATGACAGAGTTGTGCTCCTGGCCTAGAAGTTATCTGCAAGCATGAGCAGCTGATAATTAAACAAGTAAGGTGATTAGAAAGTGTGAACTCAATATGCTGTGCCCTTTTTACTTTTTTTTTTTTAATAATTCCATATGATTGGTGAAGGATGACATTCTCATTCTACCTTAAAGTAAATTATAAAAGCACTTTATTTTTTAATAAAATACAAACCCAACAATTCTGTTACTTCTGACAAAAGTTATGTACATGAAATGATAGGTTTTTTTTTTTAATCCCATGGTTACGAAAGAAAGTGAGCCTAAAACTGTAGTCGTGAATATGTACATTATTCATCTAAAAAGATATTAAGGTTCACATATTTCTATGTCACATGGAAAGACCAAGACACTCAAGTTAATGGATATATCTGTAATCTTGTCTTCATTAACACAAAAAGTATCATACCAAACTAGTATGTTTGTATACTAATGGCATCCTGGATTCTCTGTAAAAGTGAAATTGATTGGTTTAATGTTTTTTATTTTATCTTATTATGACTCTTTATTATTTCATATGTTTACTGAGCTTGTCACTGGACTATATATTACTATGTAAACCAATTAGTTGTCTTCCTAAAACTAGCTGGTATGGTCTCCATGTACCACCTTTTGATAATAACAAAAGACTAATTTCTCCACCAATGTCTCAGAAATTTGAGTAAAAATAGTAAACTGATAACTCTTTGGGATATGATTTATTTGTAAGAAACTCTATTTTCAGAACAAAGTTAAAGATCTTCATACTAAAATCCAATATAGGTTCAGAATCTCAAAAATATTTCCTGTAATATATTTCCTTTGCAAGATTAAATGACTACTGAATCAGTCTCTGTAATGTTTTCTATCTCAAACTATTTAACATTTTAAATTTGTGTTTGGGACATAATGGTTGAAGTAATAACATTTTCAAAATTGTTCTATAAAACATTTTTAAAGAATGCCAGTAGGTAGGCACCCCATAAAGGACCCATGATCTAAATAGCTTTTGATGTGCCTGATTATACACCTCTCCTAGAGATTCACAAACAACAATGACATATTGAAGGCTTTGAGAAGTCGTGGGATAGAGAAACACTAGACTGAAGAAAACTGTTCTCCAATTTACTTGAAGAAAAGTGTCATTTATGTGGCTTCTTAACAACATTTTGCAGAACAGTGTTCTTGGGAACATCAGCTTGGGAAGTGCTGAAACAGTAATTGCAAAGAGACTATGATGATATAAAGGTACCATCAGGTACTTTTAGAAAACTCTAAAAACCATCCTCCAATGAACTCAGCAGTATTCAGGAAATGTGTTTCATTAGCATAAATTATTACTCATTTATATATACTTGTCTGAGATTTGAGGCAGTGTAAAAAGCTGTCAAATATGAAAGCTATGCAGGTTCTATTTATTATAAAAGCTACTTCTTTAGATTTAGACATTGATTTGCAGAATATCTAAATAGTATAGTATTTTAGAAGTTATCTAGACAAGTACTTTTCAATCATGAAAGCAAACCATCTGGAGAGGGTGTTAAAAATCCAGATTCCCAGGCCAAAGTCCTGAAGAGTCTGATAGAGTAGGTTTAGAACAGCACCCATATTTGTGGCTTAAAATTTACTCCAGGAATTCTGGATATAAATATAATATATATAAATATATATAATATAAATAAATATAAAGCTAATTTAGCCTTTCAAAATTATATATTTTTTATTTTTTCACTTCTATCTACATAATTACAAAAAACAAAGTTAGGTCTTTCAAAGAAGACTGTTCTTACTTAACAAAAATGATTAAGTAAGTAAATATACTAAATTTATGAATTGATTTAGCTGAAAGTTAAAACCATCAAGGGGCACTTATAATGTTTTTTCCCTTTTAGTCCAATCTTCTTGCTGCGTTTTATTTGGGACTCTTCTACTCGACAAACCTAGTTTTAACTAAATGTTTAAAAAGATTTTAAGTTTTATGGTTTCTAACCTCTCTCCTATCTTGAAATACTATGATGCTTGCTACTGTGCACATCAAGAACATACGGTTAGTTGACTCAGCTGTCCAGAGAAATGGGGATTGAAATTCTGTGTTTCCTATTTACCTACTTTCTGTTTCACAGACATAGGCTGCTTCCATACTCCCAACTAATGTTTCTTCCAGTACACGGGATAATGTGCAAGATTATAAACAACTCTGGAAAAGCTCATCTCCCCTACCTGGATAAACAACACAAACTCAACCCCATTCCTGAGGAATATAAAAATAATCTTTGTATAAAAAGTTAGTACAACACCATTAATGTAGTTACTGCCATTTATTTTAAAAGAAACAGACCTTGGAGGAGGCAACATGTGGACAGTGGCATTCTATAGTGTCTGCTCTCTAAGACACGTCAATTCACAGTTTTTTGTTTGTTGTTATTTATTTAGCAAGGCTGAGATCCACAAAGAGAAGGAGAAATGAGAGTCAAAGCAGGACTGCTCTGTTCATGCAGGAGAATCTTTCATTCTTAGTAGAAAAGATTCTGACATATAACAAATACTAAGACACTAATATTTTCCTTTGTAGTAAGATTTAGGGGCAATTATGCTGGCATGATTTCATGCCATCTATACTATGTAGCATGGTTTCGTGCCATCTATACTATGTAGCTTAGATGAAGAGTATCATTCATTTAACTACTCAGGAGAGTAAGTCATATGTTGATTACCAACTCCCAACTACATGCTGTATAAAGTCATGAGCCTTATTGTAATCAGATCAGAAAGTCAACATGGAACTCTACATAGAATCAAAGATGTCCTGAAGGACAAAATCATTTCCAATGATATCAGGAAAGCCACATTTTGTTAGCTAAGCAACCACTCTATAGATTGATAAAAATGGAACACATAGTGTCTTACAAAATGAAGGGTTGAAAGCAATTCCGATCGCTAGAGTAAAACCTAGGTTCCTTCACAACAAAAGAATACGGCTTGCTTTATCTCAAATTATACTATGTAATATTTCCAGAATAAAATTAATATAATGTTTTTAAAAGTATATTTTAAAAGTTATCAAATTCAAGTTTAGGACAAAATAAATATCATTTTGACAAGGGTTCAACAATGATCAATGAATCAAGACGAGTCATGAATTGTAGTCAACCAAATTGAATGAGTGGTGGTGATGTGGGGCATAGTGATGTAAAATGAGACAAGTAGAATAAATAGAATAGATCTAAGCTAAAGCACATCCCAAGAAAAGAAAATTGGCCAATGGACAGCTATTGGCTTATGTAGGCATTTTGTCTAAAAGGCAGGGTTGGGGCAGGGAACTACCAAAACTCCCTAGGGAATTGCTATGCCCAGTAAAACAAAGCATACAGCAAACAGGAGAAAAATAAGATCTTACTTGCATATCTATGCTTGGGAAGCAAAGACATTAGGCCATATCAACTTAATTGTGCATCATACATGATAAAGCATTATGGCATAGATGCCTTTGATCTAACAGTAGATATTTTCTTCAGAGAGACATTAGATAGCAACAGATACTTTGAAAATTTCTGGGAAAAAGAGGTAGTTTTTTTTTTTAAGATTTTATTTATTTATTTGACAGAGATCACAAGTAGGCAGAGAGGCAGGCAGAGGGCGGTTAGCAGGCTCCCTCTGAGCAGAGAGCCAGATGTGGAGCTGGATCCTAGGACCCTGAGATCATGACCTGAGCCAAAGGCAGAGGCTTAACCCACTGAGCCACCCAGGAGCCAAGAGGTAGGCTTTTTAATTAATCCTCATTACATGTTATTTACACATGCTAATAAGATTGTTTGTTGGGGAGGCTGGATGGCTCAGTTGGTTAAGTGTCTGCCTTCAGCTCAGGTCATGATCCTAGGGTCCTCGGATTGAGCCCTGTGTGTGGTTCCCTGTTCAGTGGGGAGTCTATTTCTCCCTCTTCCTCTGCCCCTCTCCCCACTTGTGCTCTCTCTCACTCTCTCTCTCTCTCAAATAAAAAAAATAAAACCTTAAAAAAAGATTGTATGTATATGCACATGTGTGTGTATTTTCTTATGCTAAAGTAAGAATCTCTGGCTTTCTCTAAATCATACTCCTGAGACAGATACAGGAAATAACACATATAATCAATATATTTATTGATGCATTTCTAATATGGTTGGTCAAATGCATACTGAAATTTAGCCCAGAGCAGAATGACAAAATGACCATAACTATTTTCAAGACAATTATAAGTCTGAAAAAAAAGCAATTATAGAATCTCTGCTCTAAAACAGTTTTGTTTTTTTGTTTTTAGTAAAAAGAACTAGCAAAACCAAATAATTCAGCTCATACCAAATCTGATTCATTTGATTCCTGGTGAGTTCAGACCTGCTGGCTGCTATTTCAAGCCTCATTTCTTTTTGACCTCAAATAATAAAGTTGAAGCCAGCCAGTTTCTATTCAGCCTTGTTGCATTGTCTGCCAGTTTATAAGGCTTTATGTTTGCATCAAAAATGTTATAGGAGAAAAACCAAAAGAAGTCACAAATCTGGGCAATTTTCCCTGTTTTACACAGACTTTAAAAATGTTGCAGAAGTTGCCAAGCACTGGACATACTTGATAGCAGAAAATAACCCAAACACTGAAAAATCTCTGTCACTATTTTGTTAACTCCCTACAACAAGAAATTGCTGTACTGGTTTCTCTTCTTTCCTTGTTTCCCTACTTCCTTGCTTCATCCTTCTTTTCCTCCCTTCCTTTTCCCTTCCCTCCTGTCTACCCATTCAGCATTTCCTCTACTTCCTTCTTCATGTCAAGTTCTCGTAAGCTTCTCTAACAGGAAAAGTCTAACAGGAAAAGAGACCCCTAAACGAATACTGGCCAATAAAATGCCCAAATCTGGGTCTTTCCACAGTGTGGCAGTTTTCACTAGGACAACTGGCTCTTTACTTTGACAAAGTGGGCTGCTTCTATGCAGCATGATTGCATGGTCAGAGGGCATCCCAAAGTCCTGCTTGACTTTAGATTCCCCAATCCAACTGCCTGTTGTAAGAGCACCTTGCTGTCTGCAGAGGAATGATACAATTAGAGCCATTCCTATTGGCCATCAAGGATCACAGCAGGAATTACCTCATGCATTTCTTTCTCTAACCTGGTATCTCACTGTAATATTCAGATGTAGCTGAACTTTCTCCCCACAACACCTGCACTTATGTCTAACTAGCATTTCCATCACAGTGCTCTTACTGTCTGGTGAGAAAGTTATCTCCCCTTTAGTCTGTGAGAGCCTTCAGGGAAGGACTTTGTTTTCATTTCAGTTTCCCAATACCTAGCAAAATACTGTGCACACAGTGAGTGCTCAGGAAATACTTGGTAAATGAATTCGTTAGAAATCATACTCCCCAGTTGAGAATCCCTGACAAAATTATCAACCAATATTTACTGAGACTGCAGTATACTTTAAGAAGTAGGTACGGTTATATTTCAGAAACAAAGTTACCTGTCCTTTAGAACACAAGTCATCAAGGGAGGATACAAATAGTAAAGAGCAAATAAATTATTATGACTGCAATTAAAACATAAAGAAAATAATCAAATAAAGGTTGACTAGGGAGGATTAGTGTAGAATATGAAAGCCTCTCTGAAGAGGTGACATTTAAGCTGAGACCTGAAGGATGAGAGGGATCTAGCCAAGTGAGCAGAAAGGAGAGAATGATCATGACAGAAGGGAAAGTTGGTGTAAGGTAAGACTTTGAAGTGTTCCAGGCATAGAAAGAAGGCTATTGTTCCTGGAGCACTGCAAATGAGGGAATAGTAAGAGATGATTTACAATATAGGTAGTACCAAATTACACAGGGCTCTTAAACCAAAGCTCAGAGCTGGGGTCTTATTCTACAAGCAAGGGGAAGCTTTTGTGGGGTTTTAAACAGAAGAGTGATGTAAGCCATTATTTTGTTTAAATAGATGATACCTTCACAGTGATGTAGAAAAATAGTTTGCAGTAACAAGAGAGAAGTCAAGGAAAACAATTAGACAGGAATGAGATTAAAAACATTTTTTGGCTTCCAAAGCCTCTTACACCTGTCAGTCAGAAAAGTCACCAACCACTCAGAATGGACGCTAGTCATGGGACCATAATATCTGAGTAGATGCTGAGCATGCAGTGGGAAATAATGATGACATGAATTAGGTGGGTAGGAAAAGGATGAAGAGAAGTGAATTGATGAAAAATATTTTTGGGCAGTGTAACTGAAAGGGTTTGCAGAAAGATTGAATGTAATGGGTCTTTGGATAAGAGAGGTTATCTTTAGTAAACCTGACTGAAAGGTTTTGTATGGGTGTCTATTCCATTTTAAGGAAGAGCAATTAATACTTGTGTTTCAGAAATGATAAATTTTGATCTCTTTATGACATTTGATTGAATAAGTTGGATAAATGACTGGGCTTCCACATTTGACCTAAGGGGAGTGGTTAAGGTTGGAGTTGTACATTTAACAATTATTAGTATGTACTCAATCTTTTGGATAGGATCAACTCAGGAGCGAGTAAAGAAAATAAGCTTGGAGGAGATAAACCAATGAAGACAACTAGAGAGAATGCTTTGGGATCGAAAGTTAGCAAGAGAAAGCATGTTGGTTAAATTTCACCTGTCTCCTAAATTTGCCAGAATTTGGTCCTGCCAGAACATATGGTCTATAATATTACTCAAGTTTTCCATTCACCTTGGCACCTTCTAAATTGGTCACCAATTTTATTCTAGATATAAACTAAATGACTCATCAATATTTGAAATATGTGGGCGTGAAAAATATTTTTGTATGTTTATTTAACCCTACCATGTACTTGACCAGGATGCTTTGATTATTTCAATTTTATATGAAACTCACAAATGAAGACCACCATTAATAGATTTTTCTGAATATGAAATATTCAGCATATTTCAGCTCGTTGGTCTCCTATTGATCCTTCCCTATCCATACATAAACAAATATGCACACACTGTCTAATTATTAGTAAATGGATGATTTGGGGTTCTAACTCAGAATTACTTGTTAAGTAACCATATACATGCATTCGGTTACATATGCATGTGCAATGGCCTCATGGCCCATTTTCTTACTTATTTTGATGTCAAATGGTGCAACTATTCAGAAACTCTAACATATTCAGGCATCTAGTTAGTAATAACAGATCTCAGATTTCTGAGTATAACCTCTACAGGCACTTGCTTTTAAAAACACATACAATTTCTGAATATTATATGATTTTTTGGCTGTTAATGTATATAATGCATGGGCTGAGATGATGCCTACCAAAGGATTTGAAGAACTTGGTACAAGTAGATGAAAAGCAGCTTAGGGTTCACATAAAGAAAAGACTAATTACATTATAACAGCAGTTATGTTCCTGTAGGTCACTCATTGCACATATCAGAACAAAGAAGTTAGCGAGATTCACATCTTAAGGAGAACAGCATTACTTCATTGTGGTCTGATCATGATTTAAAAATTATTAATCTTCAGTGTTAAAAAATGTAAAACACAATAACACATGCTGGAAGTTATTAAGGAAGTCACACTAAATGAATATTTAGCAAGTAGACAATAAGAGTCTACTTGAGAAATTTCTACAACAGTCTTATTTAATGCTTTGGCACATGTCTACATCATCCAAATTTAGTGAGGCTATTATCTTACAAATAGTTCTAGCACAAAACTTTACATAGCCTGTCTTAAATATTCAATCTTGGAACTTAATTAAGTGATTTCCCTTATTTACATATTTAATTAATTCCTTGGTTATCATTCCTCACCCTCATTCCTCCAATAGAACCATAGGAAGTTCTATTGGTTTCAGCTCCTGAGAGCTGATATATTTTTCAATTGCTAACAGGATTTAAAAATTTTTATACATCACTACATCACTACAAGTAATATTCCACTTCTCAAAAGAAGGTTGTAACACCCCCCAAAAAGGTAAGAGAGATTATATACATAACGAACACCTATCTCAAGATCAATTTTTTGGATCGGTTATTAACCATATTCTTTTCCCTTCTACTATGTAACTGAGATCTACTGTGCGACCAAATTCTGCATTTATTTGTGCAATCAGAAAATATTTATTTTGGATTTAGTTATACTCAACGCACTGTAACATAGTGTTTACAAGAGTGCAGATTTTCTAGTTTAGAATATCAGCTTTGCTAGTTGTGTGACTCTGGACAAGTTACATAATTTCTCTAATTTCTCTCTGTTTTAGTTTATTCGTTTCTGATATTGGTATAATAATAGCATCTGAGCATAGGTATGATTTAAGGTACATTAAGTACTTAAAAGGATGTGTGACACACAGTAGGCTCTTAATGTTATAAACTGCTATCATTTAATATAATTTAATTATTATTATGTGCTTGTGCATCTCATGTTAAGTGCTACAGATACACGGCTAAAAACAATAATCTGGCACTGAAGATATTTGCAGGCTGGCTGGGGAAATGCATGAATGATATATATAATTTTAAAATAATGTGTGCTTTGGTAGGAGTAAGTCCAGATCTTGGACTATTTACTCTAAATATAAAAAAACTGGTTTAATGACAAATGCTAAAGGAAATGACAAACAAAAAAAAAAACAAAAAACCTGAACACTTGCTTCTTACTTTACTACAAGGAAACATCAAAATTTTCAATAAAAATTAAAGACTTTCTCCAGATGATTTTCACTGGAATTCTAAGAAATCATGTGAACAGAATCATTTCAATTCTTCAAAAGTTCCATCTTCTGTTTGAGTGTTTTGCTAACTTGATGGTTTATAATTCAAGCAATACATTGGTAGGGTATTCTTTGTGGGGACAAGGTCTTCTAGTAAATTTCAGAAAAATCAGTATCTAGGAACCAAAGTAGAAATATTGCATATTAAACCTTGTACTCAGTCATATATTTATTGTTGTCTTATTCAGACTTACCCTAAAATGAAGGAGACCTTTTTAATATACATATATATATATAAAATATGTTATCTATTTTATATATATATATATATATGTATATATACACGCATACACACACACACACACACACAGAGGAGGAGACCATTAGCTTACACAAGTCTTTCTTATTGACAGAACTGTATTGTAATTATCTCAGACCCCTGTATTGAAAATAAGTAAGAACAAATAATTAGTTGAGTGTATTTTTGGGTTGCCAAAATATTTCTGGTTAGTTATTTTACTGAGGTGGCCTCACCAGGTGCCAGTTTGATGGAGATAGAGTTATACTCCACTCTATGCATTAGAAGTAGGCTCTGAAATTGCATATAAATCAAATCTCCACTTAAAAGTAGTTTGTTTTTAATGGACCTCATGCATGATGAATACTTCATTCTATCTTCATTTACCTCTGCAAATTTGAATTCTGAAACTCTTTTGAATTTTTGAAACTTTTTTTGAATACAAGATGGACATTTTATTTAAAAAATGAGTCCATTGGTTTTTCTAGGATGTTAGAGAAATCTGTAGAAAAGTGGGAAGAGAGAAGGGAAATAGAAAGCTTGAGGTAAGGAGTAAAATAAACCGAGGGAATAAAAACGTACTTGGGGACAAACCCTACATATACTAGTCTTTTTAATGCTTTCTTTTTTTTCTTTGCTGTTTATATTTGGATACAATTAAATTTTGTTTCAATTAGTCTTTTTTTCTTTCAGATTTTTATTTTTGTGAAAAAACAACAACAACAAAATCTTTCGAAATAAAGCATAACCAGTAGCCACATCAGTAGCCACATTAGATGCCCTCTAACTAGAAACAATTACCTTTTTATATCCCATACAAATGTTTACCAATGAATCAGCAAAAAGTTACCTCTGTAATTTTGTCTGTAAACACATGAGTTCAAATAGTACAATCACATGAAACACATTGTAGGGGTAGATCATTACCACTGTGAAAATGACCCACTATGATACAGAGATATAGATATAGATTTATATCTATATCTATAGATTTATATCTATATCTATATCTCTGTATCATAGTGGGTCATGGGTCATTTTCATAGTGGGTCATAGTGTGTCATAATGGGATATATATATCTATATATAGATATATACATATGTAAAATACTCTGTAATAGGCGCTCTGGGGTGGGGGGTTGCCATTTTACAGAGAGATGCATTTGCTAATAGTTACTTAGACTTCTCTTAAGTATGAAGAAAAATGTAGTCTATCTGACACTAATTGAAGTATTTCTTTATGCCCAAAAAGTTTCTTTGTAAAAAGATCCTTTATATTGTAAATATTACATATGGATAGCCAATTCAAATATATACTAGGACAGAGGAATGCTTTCATAACAAGAATTAGTTAGGTTTGGGAATGCATTTAAGTAGTGAATCAGAGTGAAATGGATTTCTTACTATTACTTACCAAAAAATTTAAAAACACAGTGAAGTTATCAGTGAGATAAGACTTTGTGAGTTTAGCTTTAATTAATGTGAGAGGTAGCTGTACAGTTTCTCTCATATGAGCAGAGCTTGTTTAGTCTATTGAGCTTAAGTATGGGCCAATCATTTTGAAGGTTGTGAATTTTCCTAAATCCTTCATGATTTGGGTAAAGTCCATGTGTGCCATTTGCAAGTGTGCAAATTACTACATAAAATAACAGTAATGATAATAATTTGTATAACATTTCATGTTTTAAAACCCATTGTTCAGGAAATTAAAAAAAATATTTTATTTATTCATTTATTTATTTATTTGAGAGAGAGAAACAGAATGAGAGCACAAGCAGGGAAAGCAGCAGTCTGAGAGGGAGAAGCAGTCTCCCCGCTGAGCAGGGAGCCCCACTCAAGGCTCAATCCCAGGATCTTGATATCATGACCTGAGTTGAACACAGACACTTAACTGATGGAGCCACCCAAGCGCCCCATTATTCAGGAAATATTAAACTGAATGAGACATGGGTCAAACTTAAGCTTACAGAAAATACAGCTGGATAGAAGTATCTTTAGTTCACAGAAATTATACCTTCTTTGGAGACGTAGTATTCTCATTCTATTAATAAAAATAAACAATATCTAAGACAAAGTCAGTCTCTTTTCCAGTTTAATTAAAGGGATGTTTGATTTTAATGCTTCATTGAATTTACTTTGTCCCTAACCAAATA
>CM052813.1:29042745-29065225 GCA_028533885.1 Nasua narica
TGTTCAAGTTCATAAGATGCTCTGGTACCTGTGATTCTCTCAGGGAACAGGTACCTGACCATAGCACTGAAGAGCAATCAAATCACATCTAAGGACATGTAGTGAACGTATTTATGCATCACCAACCAATGCAACTCAGGAAAAAACACCCTGACCAGGATCAGCATAGACATCAGCATGAGAGGGCCTTGATGTCACTTTCACCTAACTTCTTTGTTGACTACACTTGCTTACCAGAATCTCCTTTAAAAAATAAAATACTCACTCTAATAGTGCTTAGTTCTTTTTTTTTAAATATTTTATTTATTTATTTGACAGAGAGAGAGAGAGAGAGAGAGAGAGAGATCACAGGCAGGCAAAAAGGCAGGCAGAGAGAGAGGGAGAAGCAGGCTCCCCATTGAGCAGAGAGCCCGACGCAGGGCTCAATCCCAGGACCCTGAGATCATGACCTGAGCTGAAGGCAGAGGGTTTAACCCACTGAGCCACCCAGGTGCCCCTAATAGTGCTTAATTCTGTTAGATCATAATTGTGGCTTAAAGAGGGGTTTTGATAAACGATCTCCACCAATCATAATTCCTAATGCTAAGCAACGTGATCCAGAATACCAGGGCTATTAAATTCTATGCTTGAGATTGTTTATTTTGTACTAGCTACATTAGACCACCACTGTGCATGGCCAAAAACAAATTTGTTAATTTTCTTTTTATTTAATTCTATTGTCAAGCTCAATTATATATTTGGTTGTGCTAAGTCAGTTTCTCAAGGTGTGATTTATGGACCAACTATGGGAGGATTACCTAGGGTATTGTTTTAAATGCAATATTTGAAGCCTTAGACCTCTTGAATTTGAATCTCTGGAGTGAGTCTCAGGAGTCTGCATGTTTAATAAGAACCCCAGGTGATTCTTATGCACACTGAACATTGAGCACTACTGTAATAAGACATTTTCCTTTGATTAGGGCTTATAGTCACCACAAATAGATCCTCACAACTAATTTATTTTAGAGCTCAAAGGGACCTTGGAGATCACTTCGTTCAGCAGCCACATGATTAAATTAAGATGTATTTGAAATTTTAAAAATATTTGATTATTTTAATGAGAAGTCAGCCTTGAAGATTATTTCTGACATAGTAAAAACAATAACTGGCATTTGTAAGGGACCGAAAATATGTTAGGTAAGTAATATGGCATTTTTGCTAATAAAAATGATCCTTAAACATAGAATAGTGATTAGGGAAGCATAATACAAACTCGTGTACTATATAAATTATTACTATGTTCAATAGCTCCAAAACAGTTTTTAGAGTGATAACAATGAAACATACATGTGGAGTGGCTATTCTAATAATATGATCATTCAAAATAGTTTGATTTATTTTTAAATGTATTTTGATTAATTCTTAAAAACTGACAGACTGAAATTCTTGAAAAAATGCAATAAGCAAAAATTATTTGAAAATGTAAGCTATATACATAAGTGTAGCTTTTATATTGCATTTGGAAGGAAAACACAAAAAATAGGAGAAAATGATGAACAGTGGTGAACACTCTTTGTTGTCAGAGAAATAGCTGTTGATAGAGAAAAAAAATTGCATGTCTTACTTCAAGGGGTTACTTTAATTTTAGTAGGTTTTATAAAATTACCTCAGAGTAGCTTTGATAAATCAGAAAAATGAGATGGCAACCTTTCTGGAAGCTGAATTTCAGTGGCACTTAAAAGGGCTTATCATTTGGTTAATAAAGAAGAAAATATAATATGTTTCACTTTTTTACATATGAAGTCAAATAACCCAAACTGAAATTATTTGGGGAAATCAAATTGACTTCAACAGAAGGGAGGAGGGAATCTAACTCCCTTTAGTAGAAGAACCTGATCCTGGTGTCGTTTCATTTGATGCATACGTGTCATGAACACCAAGTGCTCACCCCCATATGGCTGGCATTTTTCCATCCACTATTGAAGAAAAGACTGCTTGGTCCCAATCCGAACTGAAACTGTGGGGACAGATGAGGAAGAAAGGCTTCATAAAGACTAATCACTTAAAAGTAAAATATAATAAAAAAATCCAGTCTATGTGAGACTATTGGTTTGAAAAGCATGCTAAAGAAAACCCCATTTAATGGCTTCTAATATTCCACTCTTACGACTTGAATGGTTCAATGTACCATTCAATCTTTATTCAGTGATATTTATTTCAGGATATTAATGAATATTTAATTTCAGTTCTATTTACTAGTACAATAAAGCGTGAGGTGATAAAATAAGAAAATAATATGGTTACTAAAGCTAAAGGAAAATGTTGCAGTTAGAAATGGGAATTGTAATTGAGGGGTATGGTCTTACTAGGCTAGCTAACACTGCCAATGGAGAAGTCAATAAGCAAATTAGACAACAGGTTTAGTTTTCCAAAGAGCATTATAAACTTATATGAGAGGCTTCACTTTCTCTTACAGGAAAATGACTTCGGCTGGGGTAGTTAGGAACTCAGCTTTTGCAGTCTAACTGTTTGGGCTGCAGTCCTTGCATCGCCTGTTACTATCTGGATAAGCTTGGCAGGACACCCCATCTCAGTTCCATGTAAATCAAATGAAATGGATGATAACATTGTCTATCTCAAAGAGTTGCTGTAACAATGACATGAGACATCAACATAAAGCTCTTAGCCCAGGGGTGCCTGGGTGGCTCAGTTGGTTGAGCAACTGCCTTCGGGTCAGGTCATGATCCTTGAGTTCCTGGATCGAGTCCCACATCGGGCTCCCAGATCCAAGGGGAGTCTGCTTCTTCCTCTAACCTTCTCTCCTCTCATGCTCTCTCTCACTTTCTCTGTCTCAAATAAATAAGTAAAATATTAAAAAAAAAAAAGCTCTTAGCCCACACTTGACACATGGCGAATACTCAAGAGTGTTTGCTACTGTTATTGTCTTTGTTGTTGAGCATATATTTGCAAGGTAATGGTGGTGATAGGGAGGGAGGAGTTAAAAATTATTCAGTTTGCCAACAAACTCACAACTCTCATAAATCAGATTAGATTCTTCACTAGAATTGCTTTCTAGATCTACCTTAGAACAATTTAGGGGACCCCTTCTGTAACCGTTGTTTTGGAGATTCTACAGAGATTCTACATGGAGATTCTACAGAGAAGATTCAGGGCTACACCTGGCAGTCATCCAGGCTCTATCTTAATCGAAGTAGGTGATAACAAGTTTTACTTAGAAACAAAAAGAAAAAATTCTCTCTTTTAGATTCTTTGCTAAAATTTATAAGCGGAAACATAGTCAATAGAAGTACAGTTGTCCTTTTGCCTTGACCTGCAAATTCCAAATCTATTGCCACCTTTGCGTAACAGACATCTGGTTGCTGCCTCTGCCCTATCATGCTGTTCTGCCCCGAGGGTGTGCTGCTGAGGCAGCTTGAATGCCTGACCTCAGCCTGCACGTATGACAGAGCATTTCTGTTTAAAAGACTGAGGACATACGGCTTAGTATGAGAGTACACACTGGCAAAACTTTGGACACAGGCGGGCTGCTATATATGAAGACCCATTTTAGAAACAACACTTTGCTTTGGAACAAGTGCTGCTCCCATCACCAGAGCAATTGCCACTGGATCCCCAGATTCGTGACAAATCCAGACGGTTACCTTGTTTTTTGAAGATTTGGGTCTTTTTCTATTATGCCTAACCATAAGAAAGTTACTGTGATGACAGATATGTCATGTCACCTGATTCTTACCGTTAGAGGGTACAATTAGTGTTGTCGGGAATATGCATGAGAAACCACAGTCAATTTTGCATCTTCTTATCGTCTCAACACAGGTGCTGCCAATATTTGCTAAGGGCATATACTTTGTGCAAGACTAGGTTTGGGGGATGTAGTTGTGAATAACATAAGCAAAGTCTCTCATGTCATTGAGATTAGTCACTTAATTAAAAATATATTTTATATTACAACAAACTGACAAATACACTATGATATAGAATGGACATTTTGAATGGATGTTTCTGATAAAACAAGAACGTCTAATTAAATTCTCCCTGGAGAGCTTGCTCATGCCCTTCTACCAATGGTATACTTCAGTGAAGAAAACTGAAATTCAGATGTTTAGTGAGTTAAAAATATATGCTAATATGCTTTGAAAACAGGATTGACTCCAGTCTCCATTCCCATCAGACTCTTCAAACATTTTCACTCTCTCCTTCATTATCTTGTAGTCTCAATGAATTCCAGTGCTTCAGGGTCATAATTGTTTCGGAGAGTCTAGGGCTTTTGTTTGAGCACCTCTTAGGCTATAGTATCTCTGCTTTCCCCTCCCTCACTCCTGCACTTAGCGTCTCAAAAGCAGATGATGATCAACCCCCACCAGCCAGACTTCCTAGACTAAGACTTCCTACTTCCAGAGAGGGAGCCCTCCTTCCTGGGTGGGGGTGGTCTCCTGATGTACTGACAAGGACTGCAGGCAGACACTTGGGATTTAATTGGTGCAGAATGTCTCCCAGTCAACTGGACTTGAACTTCATTCTGAGGAATTTAGGTTGAAAGAGTTAACATAATGTGTTTTGTTTAAATAAGATCACTTTCAGAAACTTGAGGGTCAAATGCCATAGCAAAATCCCTGAAAATATTCTCCTTATTTTTATTTTTCTTGGAGGAAACCATTTTGGAAGATTAATTTTAGACACTATTAAAGACTAAATTTTAATGTAAAATGGTTTGGTTGTTGATAAGACAGGGTTTGTTATTCAGTTCATCAGCAAGATGCCACTTTGATAAATCACAGATTGCTCAGTGCCTAAAGAGGCACATTGTGACAATTTCATCACAATGTGATATAAAGCAGCAAATGAAGCGGTACTCCAGATCACGCCAGGGCCGGTTTGGTGATGGCACCCACTGCGTTGCTAAGAACCAGGAGGGGCTGTCACTTACTAACAATGTGTTCATTGTTCTCTGATCCCACCTGTGAAGGTAACTTTTTCATCAATCACTTAAGGACTAAATTTGATTTGGATCTTGCTGCTTGTAAATAATTGGATGAATGGAAGGTAACACAGCCAGCCAGACTTCTTTAAAAGGAAATGTACTATGGATTTTTTTCCCTCCCTTGATGACTTAGGCTGAATCCTTCTGTGTGGTAGCAGGGGTGCAAGTGGTCACTGAGCAACTCTAGCTCTTGCTCATTTGCAGGCACCAGTTAATGCCTAACTAGTTCCATGTCTAATCCTTTAACCAAGCTTTCTGGCAAACCAGAGTCATGGCATTAATTTTGGGTATCTGATTTGAAAGCATATATAAAGACTCTATCTCAGACTTCACATTTCTCTTTCTGATGTACTGTTTACCTGCATGTTAACATGTATAACCCAATATTCATCCTGTATACTTAAGTAAAATTTTCTCTAAATCCATCACTAAAAGGAAATGCTGTAGTAAATAGTGAGCACTTTCACTCCCTGATTTACTTTTAAGTCCCAAAGGGCAAATTAAGATATTCATACACTGGTTCAGATATACTCTGCGATCCTAATGGGAGTAACCTCCTGAGATTAATGTTAAAGACAAGCATTTGAACATATTTTCAGAAGAAAGAGAGAAAGAAGAAAGAAGAAAGAAAGAAAAAGAAAGAAAGAAAGAAAGAAAAGAGAAAGGAAAAGAAAAGAAAAAAAGAAAAGAAAAGAAAAGAAAAGAAAAAAGGAAGGGAGGGAAGGAAGAAAGGAAAATGAGAAAGAGAGAGAGAGAGAGAAAAGGAGTTATCAACCAACTTTATCACTGGGTGGTGAGGGAGATGTAAATGGTGCCAAACAAATGGTATTTTTACCTTTCAAATACTGCTATAGCACTATGAGGCCTAGTCTAAAGAGATTGATCTCATTTGTCTCACCCTGGTTTCTTCTGAGCTTTGGGAAAATGGGCCAACACTTATTTTCAAACCTGACCTTATCTTTTCTGGCAGTTGAGTAGACTTTGCACTTCAGTTGATGAGGGCATATGAGAAATGAACCAGATAAATTGCTTGATTAGAATCTTCACGAACCTGAACTGATGAGAAGGGCACACACATTTACTTGTGAATTAAGAACCAAATACATCTTTCTGAGGCCCAGTGCTGACACACATACTTATGTCCCCCTACTCTGTACCACTTACTAATTGAAAATCTTGGGTTATTCCATTTTACAGGACTTTTGCATCAATATGTGGTGTTTGAAAGTTGAGCATGCTTCTCTTGCAAGTCTCATGTTAGTCTCCAAGTGGCATTCTGGTTAAAGGAGCACTGGCTTTCCTTCTGTACTTATAAGAAATGCAAAGAAGGGAATTAAACCCAAACAGCCAATTTTGAAGTCTGCTTGATTATTATTTCTTAAATAGTATGAGCTTCTGGGGCGCCTGGGTGGCTCAGTGGGTTATAGCCTCTGCCTTCAGCTCAGGTCATGATCTCAGGGTCTTGGGATCAAGCCCTGCATCGGGCTCTCTGCTCAGTGGGGAGCCTGCTCCCAACCCCCCGCCTGCCTCTTTGCCTGCTTGTGATCTCTTTCTCTCTGTGTCAAATAAATAAATAAATAAAATCTTTAAAAAAATAGTTTGAGCTTCTATGAACACAATAAACAAACAAATATAAATTCTTATTTGACAGATGAGATGAAAAAAACATATAGACTTCACAGTTTTGTTTTGTTTTTTATAAAGATGAAGTTACAGTTAGCTAGAATGGAATAAGCTTGCATTATTGGCACTATTGCCAATATTATGAGGCTATGTATGTGCGTGAGTGTGAGTATGTTTTTGTGTATGAATGTAGGTTTGGGGACTGATGAAGTAAGAAATAAAGTATTTTTGTCTTTTCTTTTCAGGTTTCATAGGATTGAGAATTAAAAATATGTATAAAAATTGCCAGGCTTCTTAAAACGTGAAAAGTCTGGGCCCCTGGGTGGCTCAGTTGGTTAGGCATCTGAGTGTTTCAGCTCAGGTCATGATCTCAGGGTCATGAGATTGGGTGGTGTTGGGCTCCACACTCAGCATGGAGTCTGATTGAGACCTTCTCTCTCCCTCCCTCTGCCCCTCCCCTTGCTCATGCTCTCTCTCCCTCTCCCTCTCTTTCTCTTAAATAAATGAATAAATAAATAAATAAATAAATAAATAAATAAAATCTTAAAAAAATAAAACATGGGCGCTTAGTTTCTCTATATGCCAGGTACAAAACTTAATATTTGGGGTGCCTGGGTGGCTCAGTTGTTAAGCATCTGCCTTTGGCTCGGGTCATGATCTCAGGGTCCTGGGATGGAGCCCTGCATCGGGCTCTCTGCTCAGCAGGGAGCCTGCATCCCCCTCTCTCTCTGCCTGCCTCTCTGCCTGCTTGTGATCTCTCTTTCTCTCTCTCTCTGTCAAATAAATATTTTTTTTTAAAAAAAACTTAATGTCAATGAATTTTGGAAGATTAATGTGATTTATTTATTTTATTAAAATTAAGCAGTGATGGGCACCTGGGTGGCTCAGTCGGTTGAGCAACTGCCTTCGGCTCAGGTCATGATCCTTGAGTTCCGGGATCGAGTCCCACATTGGGCTCCCAGCTCCACAAGGAGTCTGCTTCTTCCTCTAACCTTCTCTCCTCTCATGCTCTCTCTCACTTTCTCTGTCTCTCAAATAAATAAATAAAAAAAAAATCTTTAAAAAAAAATTAAGCAGTGATACTAGATACACATTTATACACTTGTATTTTGTATATTTTATTTAAGTATCTAGGTCTTCATAAAATACTTATTTCTAAAATGAAATACATTTGATAAATATGTGTCAGAATTTTAATACACTTCTATAGCTAATTATCATCTAGAAAAGTCAGCATTCATTTAATACACTATCTAAAGTTAAAATGTAATAAAATTAGGGATAGGGGAGATATAAATCTGTCTCCTTAAACTGCACCTTCTCAGAGAATTTTAAAGCATCAGGAACTGGTTAAAAAATCTTTTTTTTTTATAAAGAATTGTATTTATTTATTTGACAGAGAGAGAGATCACAAGTAGGCAGAGATGCAGGCAGGGCAGGGGGAAGCAGGCTCCCTGCTGAGCAGAGAGACTGATGCAGGGCTTGATTCAAGGTCCCTGAGATCATGACCTAAGCCTAAGGCAGAGGCTTTAACCTTTAACCCACTGAGCCATCCTGGCGCCCCTAAAAAATCTTATTAAAAAAACCTTATCTAATTTAAGTTGTTGACTATTGAAGTAGATATATTATTGTTCAGCAAATATTCACTGATTTCACTCCAGTCCTCCCTGGAGGAGTATACTTCCCTGCCCCATTGATAATGAATTTAGCACATCACTTGCTTTGGTCAATGAGATGTGCATAGTTATGATATAAGCATATCTCAGTAGAATTTTGCACAGCCTGATTTCACTGCATGCACTCTTGCATCAACCAGAAGGAGAGTATAATCCTAGTAGCTGCTGCTACTACAGACCATCAGAAAAACTTATATCTGATCTTGAGCCTGGAACAAGGCTTTCACAATGAATCACAGGCTATGAATAAGACCTAATATTTTTACTGTAATAAACAGATTTGGGGATTGTTTGTTGCTGCTTTAGTCTGCTTTGGTGGTCATAACTGAATACCATAGACTGGGTGGCTTAAACCACATAAATTTATTTTCCTACATTTCTCGAGACTGGGGAATCTAAGATCTATTTTCCTGCAGGATTGGGTTCCTTATGAAGATTATCTTTCTGGCTTGAAGATGGCCATCTTTTTACTGTATTCATGAAGCATGAGGGAGAATCAGCTCTCTGGTGTCTCTTCTTTTAAGGACAATAATCTCATTGGATCAGAGCTCAACCTTCTTAAGACTTTATTTAACGTTAGTTACTTCTATAAAGGCCCTATTTCCAAATACAGTCATATTGGAGGTTTGGGGCTTCAAATTCAATTCAAATATGAATTTTGGGAGGATACTATCAGTCAGTCCATCATAGTATTATTATAGCATAACTTAATACTCATATCATATTAAAGCTTGTCCCAGTTCTTTGCATCAGCTTATTCCTAAAACAGCAACAAATAAATAAGGAAAAAAGAAAGAAAAAAAGTATGAGTGTATTCTGATGTGGGCAATCAAAACAATAAAATCACTTTTGTTTATGTGGCTGTTTTTGTTTTAATATCATTTTCTGTATTTTATATCAACATAAACACTTTTGGCAAGTAAAAATATTTTGTTATGTAAAATGATCAAATTCACTGCATTTGGATGCATACTTTTTTATACTGTTGAAAACACAAACATTTTCTGGGGTGTGTGAGTGTGTGTGTTTGTGTGTGTGTGTGTGTGCTTGCAATATGATATTTTATAGGTTTCTTTTTTTTTAAGTCTTCTCTGGGTACAGTCTGATGAATACAGACATACAAAAGAGAGATAGTGAAAATCTGACAGGATTTAGACAAACAGAATTATCAGTTCATTATATAATCTGAAATGATTATTGCTTTAACATATATGACTACTCCAAGGTGCACTGAAGGGTATTCTTCTCTTTTGATTTTAGAAGTGGCTAATGTATTTACCCTCTTTTTATTTTTAGGATGTTGAACTCTAGTAGCTACAATGCTACTTTTTAAATTAATTGTGGGTTCCAGTCACAAATTGTCTTTGTACAGTTACTCGATCACAGTACGATGCAGCATATCATTCAGACACGCCATCTAAATAGTAAAAAAAACCCTAGAATACAAGCATTTAGGGATCATTTCTACTTTTTGACTGAGGGGCAGGTGAAGGCAAAAGAAAGACAACTGGAAGTTAATGTTTTCAGAAGTAGATTTGTGGCCTACTGAGGTAGCACACATAAAGAACCAGAATCATGATTTGATTGATTCAACTGAGAAATTAACCTAGAGTCATCTCAGGAAGGCTTCTCAGTGGGCACTCCTGCAGTATGACTGGGCTCTTCTAGCCTCCTGCTCCAAGCCAAGACAGTACTCTTAGGGCTGCATTGATCCTGAGAAGAAACCACCTTTGTTTTATACAAATGTGCTGTGGGTATCCGATGTGGTTGTGAATCTGTGAATGATCCTGGACAGGCATCAAAAGTCTTTTGCAAGGTTAAGAAGTTACACTGTGCTCCTGGTGTTACTCTTTGGGTCCATTTGAAAACCACTTATTTATCTGAACAAAGTGATTTGAACTGATACTTCACAACCCTCTACAATGTGAACATTTCCCTCTAGCACAACAATGCAGAAGTTCAGTCCTTGGTCCCTGCTTATGACTTCTCTTGTCCTTCAGCTACCTTCAGTAGAACCTGCAGGATAAGCTTCTATCTTAGACTTTGTAACATGGCCCTTCTATCTTAAACTTCTACAGCTTTTCTACACATTGATGAGGGATATGCTTCCAGCCTTAGATTTCTGTATCTGAACTGGACAAAATTTATCCACAGTTTGTGTTTATTTACTCATAAAGTAGATATCACTTTTACCTAAGGCACCATAAGAATCAAATACTTCATTCTGAAAAGGCATTGAGAAAAGCAATCTTTGTGACAGATATGTACATGCCTTAGAGTCATTTTGACAAACTATTATAGTCATCTTCTTAGGTTTTTAGACTTATTTCCAAATAAAAATACCTTCAATCTATTTCAGAATACAGAAAAGTAATTTCCTTACCTTTTTTTGCCCCAATTCTCATTCTTTTCCTTCTGCAATATTTATATTCACCTTAACATTTTTATGGTAAAGGTCCCTAAATGACTTTAAACTGAGTAGATTTGTCTGCTACAAAGAAAACACTTTGCACAACTATGTGTTAATTAAGAAGCTTCCAGAACCAAGAAATCAATTTAAAATTGATTTTTATTAAAATCATTAAAATGGTTATAATCAACATAAAACTGATTAGATTAATTTCTCTGTAAAAGTATCCAACAGACTATCAGTGTATGTATGACTGAGATTTGGGGGCATTTATTATAATGATTCCCAGTGGCGTGACATATTTTTTTCACATCAAAATCCACAGCAGGTATTCCAGATAGAATCATTTTTTGCTTGGACCCAGACTCCTTCCATATTGTAGCTCTATCTTGTCAAGAATCTTGGTTTTCTTCCACTGATGGATCAGGAAGGAAACCAGAGGAAAAGCACAACTGATTCTTAATCATTTGTCTGGAAAGTGTTACTCATCACTTTTGTCCATATTCTATTGGTGCAAATGAGTAATATGTGTCCAAGAAGCAAGGAGTCAAGAAAATATATTCCCTGCCTAAGCAGCTGCTTCTCAGGAGCAACATCATGCTTGTTCTCTGCTAGTTGGTGGTTAACAAAGCCCCTCAACATATCCTCTGATTTTTAGATGAGAATAAGTAGCAACGATAGTCATGTATTAACCTCTTTTCTGTGAGAGCATAATTAGTGGTCATAAGATATAATTGGAGAGCTAACTCTGTGCTTCCATATGTAGGGCACTTTCCTTCTATTTATATTTAATTTGTTAAAGTGATCATGAGATGAAGAGAAAAGAATGTGTGGTTCTTATTTGGGCTCTAAGCCAGGCAGCTTAGCAGTAGAGATTTAATTTTTAAATTTAATTTTAATTAAAATGAGAGGCTAGAGATGTAACAAAATTCAAGAAATGGAAATTAAAAAATAAAATAAAATCCTGAGGGAGCACACACTTAAAGATTCATGCAGGCTTCTGAATGAAAATATCAGCATTTCACATTATTCTCCGCACATCTCTTGGTGATAAAGACACAGCTGTACATTGACATCTGTGGCAAAATTATGGATATGGTTAAAATATGTTTTAGATAAAAACATACACACTTGTGTATCATACTATGCTTTTACTTCTAAATCACAAACTAAGCATTATATAATGGTAATGGTAACATTACTGCACAAGCTACACACGTAGATATATATCATAATTAGCTAAATTTTTCAATTTTCCCATACTTTCATGAAATGGGACTGAGCTTATTAATTTATAGCAGTGCCTTAAAAGGCATTTCATTTTGAGTCTTGGTTTTGAATCATAAAAAAGCAGCAGGATAACATGAGAAGACACTTAGCATTGTCAAAGGAAGAAATATAAAAGTCAGGCCTGTAGAAGATCTTCAACCATTTTCTTGCTGATTATCTGAGCATTCAGTGCCCTATTGGACTTGGTCATTTGGCATAGAAAATTATCTGCAGTGACATATTTCCTTGTGCACACACCAAGGCTGCTAAATTCTGCTGCATAATGCTAAAGAACATCACTCAAGGGGGCGGATGGTGCCAATATACTTTCGGGATCACTAATCTCTCCCAGGATCTCAAAAGTATCTGGGAATCCTATTAGCCTTCATTTACAGAACTTAATTCCCATTCCATACAGACACTATTTCAAACTTCCTCAACTCTTCTTAAATCTTTGGTTCATCCATCTCTTCCCTCAAATCCACAAGATTACCTACAATCAGTGAGGAGACACTCTTGGACTTCTCACTGTCTAGGTTATAATAGTCATCCATCTTCCCCCTTCTTGTTGGAAAGAAGAAGAGAGTTGGCTTTCCATCTGGCTAATTGATCTACTATCTATTTATATTCTGGAACCCTTTCCCTCTGGGTTGCTCAGAAATATAGTAAATTCTCCACCTCGCATCTGTTTGTATCTTGAATTTCTCCACTTCTGGATGAGTCTCATTAGAATTTCATCATGCATACTCTACCAAAAACAAACAAAACAATACCAACAACAAAACGCCAAAACTTTTTTAATCTAAATTCCCTCTGCAAATGCTACTTTTGCCTCCCCTTTGCAGTCAAAATTTCTGAAGGTGTTATCTATTTTTGTCTCAATTTCCTGAAGTCATACAATGTTATTTCTTCCTGCAATATGCCACTGACCTTGCTCTCACACAGGCTATCAATGCTTATGTATTGCAAAATATGGACATTTTTCAGCTATCTTGCTTGACTTTGTAGATGTATCTGATACTGCTGGAATCTTTTTTTCATAAACTTATCTTTCCTTGCCTCCTATGGTATGTCTCTCTCTCCTTCCTTTCTGGCCTCTCCATATAATTATTTGAATGATCCTTTTGCTCTGCTTCCATTATACTTATTGATGACCATCAAGGCTCGTTCTAGTCTTTCCTCTGCCTGTTAACGACTTTTTAATCTAGGAGTCCCTTGGTAAGTTTATCTACTCCTAAAGCTTCAAAAATATTTTCAAGCCAATGTCTCCCAAGTCTTCTCATCCAGCATAGACTTCTTTCCTAGACTCCAGGTCTATATATCCAACTGCTAGCTGAACATTCCCATGTGTATATGTCATGGATACCCTAAACCAAAATGTTGACAGACACGTATCTCTTTAAGCCTCTTCTATACTTAATCCTCATCTTGTTCTCTGTCCCTGAACTACTACCACCATCTATCCAGGACACTTCTCACATTCAGTAAATCACCAAATCATTTAGATTCCATTGTTGAATTACTTTCTAGATACTTCTCTTTGTTCCTACAGCTACCACCCGAGTCCAAGCTAATACTATCTCCTCTCTGAATGGTTGCCTCTTCTTCTTAATTGTTCTTTCATTCCTCAATATCTCTCTCCTCTAATTCATTCTGCACAGTGCACCTATGGTGATATGATTATGACATTCTCCTGCTTAAAATCCTTAGAGCCTCCCCCATTGCTCTTATGATAAAGCTCAAACTTCAAAGTATGTCATAACTGATTAGACCTTTCTTGTTCTGACTTCAGTATATTTGGCAGCCACATCACTCACCCCCTTCCTCAAATTCTGTAATTCACACATTACAGATATTGACTTACTTTGAAATATAACTTGCTCTTGTCCACTTCTAAGTCTTCACATCTTATTTCCTTTCTCTGTAATAGTTTTTAGCCCTCCTGTTTTTAGTTGGTCTTGTTTATCCTTCTAGTCCTAGGTGACATTATCACTTCCTCAAGCACCCCTTCTTGAATTCTTGGATTAGCTTAACAAATCCTACTGAAATATGACTTCAGCATTTATGTAATTCTTCTATTATACTTTTTTTTAAATCATTGCCCACTGTATTAGTTTCCTATCACTGCTCTAACAAATTACCACAAACTTTGTTATTTACTTCTTATATTACAGTTCTAGAGGTCAGAAGCCTGACATGGCTCAGCAAATCCGTGTTCCCTCTGGAGGCTCCAGGAAAAAAATTCATTTCTTTACTTTTTCCATCTCCTCAAGGTTGGCTGCATTCCTTGGCTCATGGCCCCTTTCTCCATCCTCAAAGCCAGTAATGTAATGCCTTCAAATCTCTTTTTCTAAACTGCTTCTGTCATCACATCTCCATCTTTGACTCTGTTTCTCTTGCCCCATTCTTCCCTTAAGGACCCTTTTGATTACATTGGCCCCACCTGGATAATCCAGGATAATTTTTCCATCTCAATAGCCTTAACTTAATCACATAAAAAAGTTTCTTTTGCCATGCAAGCTAACATCTTTCTAAATTCCAGGGATTAGGATGCATAACTTTTAGAAGGGGGCATTATTCTCTTTCTCATATTAAACTTTTCTATTAGGTTTATGAAATCACCTTCATTCCCAGGGCCTATCAAGGTGCCTGAATGAACCATAAGAGGTATTCAGTACCTATTCATTATGAAGAAACATCTAGTTCTAGATGTGATTTCTATCCATTGATATAGATATAGATGTAGATGTAACAAATGTATATGGCATCAAACAAGTATGAATTATGGAATATAATTATAAAAAATGAATGTATTTGTGAACCTGTGTTTTTTTTTAATTTTTTATTATTTTATTTCCCCTTTAAATTTTTCAAAGGGACTATTTTTCATTGTGTCCCTAAATAAAAATTAAGAGAGGCACAATTGCTTCTCTGTCCACTTTCAGATATTAAAACAATCTATTATTACTTTAAATAAAAAAACACAGTTTCAGTTAGGTAATTACAATGATGCATTTCATGAATATATCAAAACTCAGAGTGCACTTTTAAGTTGAATCACTTCTCCTCACCTATTTTCCTTATTGCAGTTTCTGACTCTTTCTGTGTTAGGATAGGGGTAGAGGATGACAGTAAAAGGGAACAAAGCCATTATTTGATGGAACTTGTGGAGATGATATAATTTTAGTACTCTGTACCTGACAAATGTTCAAAGCAGACTCTCCTGTGTTCATTCATGGACTATTGAACTCTATCCACAAAGAGCTCTCTTCTAGAATCCTTAGGTTCTTAGAAATCAGACTACCTCCTGTCAAAGTGCCTTCATGCCTCCAGCTGACCTGCTTGTGAAGGTTAGGACCACCCTACTGCAGCTTCCTCTCCTGTGTATTTCAAAAGTAGCCCAAGAAAAAGCTGGTGAATCCATTGTCCCTACAAACTCTAGGAGTATCATTAATATCTTCATACCAGCCTTCTTCTCTGCTATAACAAACCACTTTAGCCAATTTCTTGCTCATAGACTTCTTAGGCTTAGCTCAGATACTAGTCTTCTATGTCCTCTAAATTGCAAGCTTATGTATTATACTTCTTACATGGTCTTAAAAAAAAAAAAAAAAACAAAACACTTTTGGGAGACATATGTGTTGGGAAAAGAAGACATTCACAAAATACCTAGCTGCAGAGAAAAGCTCTTCAAATCTCTTCCCTCAAAAAAGTAAAATAAAATAAAATAAAATAAAATAAAATAAAATAAAATAAATTCTAACTATGGATAGGAGAGATTTAAGAGTTATATAGCTAGATCATAGACACCTATTTTTGAAAACTTCTATCATTGTCTAGAACCTTACTTTTGAATATAGGCCCTCCCTGAGTTACATATTGTTACTAAATATGTATCACTGCATTAAGTCTTGTCTTATCTACTCTTTCATTCTGGAGATGAAGAAACCAAAGGCAGAGAGGTTAAGAAAGATTATATTACTGACATACAGAAGACCAAAATTCAAAACCGAAATTCATGTTTCCTTATATCATAATCTTCATCATACTTTTTTTTTAAATGTCCATCTTCCCTATCAGATTTTAACTCTTTATTATCCCCTTCACTCTAGTGCTGACTTATGTCTAATCACTGATATGGTTCTCAGTTTGTTATGTAACATGAGATGCTGTATTGCTTAACATGCCGTATAGGGTAGTGATTTTTCTTTTTAATAACAATGGCAAACTAAAGAAGCTAAGCAAAGTGGACTTAAGAAGAAAAAACATCTCAAAGCATAAAATGCCATTGCTATAATAACCAATTAAAAAAAACAGAATGATTGTTTTTGTCTACAAAAGACCAAAATTTCAATTTTATGCTGAATTTTACACTCATTTTACAGATATTCATGGGGCTGTGACCAGCTGCTGCATGAAACATACTATTTTAATTATTATAGAGCTGTAACTAACATTGCCCACTGCCAAGCTTTCTTTTTTTTTTTTAAAGGATTTTATTTATTTATTTGACAGAGAGAGAGAGAGAGGGAACACAAGCAGGGGGCGGTGGGAGAGGGAGAAGCAGACTCCCCGCTGAGCAGGGAGCCAGACACGGGGCTCAATTCTAGGACCCTGGAACCATGACCTGAGCTGAAGACAGACACTTAACGACTGAGCCACCCAGGCGCCCCACTGCCAAGCTTTCTTTTCTTTTTTTTTTTTATTAGAGAGAGAGACTGAGAATGAGAGGAGAGAAGGTCAGAGGGAGAAGCAGACCTCCCGCAGAGCCGGGAGTCCGATATGGGACTAGATCCCGGGACTCCGGGATCATGACCTGAGCCGAAGGCAGTTGCTCAACCAACTGAGCCACCCAGGCGCCCCTGCCAAGCTTTCTTTAGTGAATTTAATTTCACATCTTCATGTCAAAAGAAGCTCTCTTTTTTTGGAGTAAACATTTATTATAAAATCAGGTAAATGACTTTTCTATTTTTGCCTTAGTCTCTAGAAGAGGGTTTGGCAAAGTACAGCCCTTGGATAAAATCTAGTCCACTGTCTGTTTTTTATAATTTTATTATTACACAGTCACATCCATTCTTTTATATTTTGTATATGACTATATTCATATAAAATGGCAGACCTGACTAGTTGTCATGGAGTTTGTACAACCTACAAGTTCTAAAATGTTTACACTTTGGCCCTTTAGAGAAAAAGCTCACTGACCCTTGCCCCAGAAAGTTTAGATTGGCATTTTTATTTATATAAGGCACTGTACTAAATACTGCTGCATATTACTCTGCCCTCCTGTTTCTCAAAATTACAAAAGTGACTTTTTAACTTTTATCCATTTTTATCTCCTGTATTTTACCTTAATTTCTTGTCTTTATTATTATCCTTTCCATATATTATGCAATTTCAAATTTATTTTACTGTATTGCATTAACCTTCAAAAGTTGTCTTAAGTTGCTTTTGGAATAAAATGTCATAAAAGCAAAATAAAATAAAAAATAACATCACTTCTTATGCTATTTTTGAAAGATGTTTCAAAGTGTTTTTGCTTTAAATTAAGTTGAATATAAAGAAATAAATGAGAAAGTAAACAAGAAACTTAAATTGTTTTGTTGCAGTGACTTTACTATTTTATTGTTTTGTTTTGATGAGAAACCTCCACATATTTGTTTTTCGGCTTTGTGAGGCTTAGAAGTATTAGTTGATTATTTTAACAGAAAAAGACTAACACAAAAATATGATAATTCATTTTAAGCAATATGCTTTATTTTTTGACAGGACAACAGCAATGTATTTACTAAGGGCAAAGTTGAATTCAGATCCCAAATCATTTACCGATTAAAAAAATTAAGTACTACCTTTTAAAAGTAAAATCAAACTTTATTTATTTTTTATTTCTTTACTGAATTTGTATAGGCAAGTACAATGAAAATTTATGTTTTCCCATGTCTCTATATAATAAACAGGATTTTAAATTGGACATTTGTTCTTCATTTTATGAAATGCCACTTAATTACAGAAACAACCATTGTGTGCTATAAAGTGTGTGTGTGTGTGTGTGTCTGTGTCTGTGTATGTGTATTTATATGCATATCATTGGCAACAAATATGGATAAAATCTCATTGGCTTTCTAATTAAATGTTTCTGTTTTATCTAATACACTGTTTTTTTTTTTTAGAAAATCACATAGCCCCTGTTCTTTTTTTCTTTAACTGTTCTCATTCAAAACTTTCATAATATTTCTAAAATTTTATTTTGCTTTATAGGTTTCAAAAATACACCAAAGATAATATATAAAAAGGTCACAATACAAAAAGAATTCTATCTTGACTTCCAACCAACTCTAGACCATAGTAAAGGCTATAAATTCAGTGTCTCTAATTCAATACTAAGAGGACTTTTATATTTCAGTGCCCTTTTGATTATGAATATATGGCAAGTATTTGGGAAGAAACTATAAATTCCAAGACTTTATTCCAAGTACTTTGCTTCAGTTTCCCATGCTACAATTAGGAGGTTAAGTGAGATAATTATATGCTGAATTTTCAGTTTAAAAATAAAAGAGGGGATAGGCCCTCTTACCCTTCCATAGAGTGTTCATAGAGTCTTCCACAGAGTCTCTCTCTATAGAATTTGTTATGTTGCTGGTCAAATCCTACTCCAGATATATGGTGATATAAATGTATAGCTGTGTTACTCTTGTTTTCTGTTTTCTGCCAGATTAAAAAAAAATGTTTATTTATTTGAGAGAGAGAGAATGTAAACAGGAGGGACAGGTAGAAGGAGAAGCAGACTCCCTGCTGAGCAGGGAGCCTGATGTGTGACTTGATCCCTGGGTCCTGGGATCATGACCCCTGAACCAAAGGCAGATGCTTAACCAACTGTGCCACCTATGTGCCCTATTTTCTGCCAAATATAAAGGAGATTCTTCTGTATTTTGGCTTCTAATTGAAAAAAAAATCTGTCATCATGTTTAAGTCCCTTGGGCTGGCTTTTAAGATGTCCTATTAGACACATTCTGAAACTTATCTGTAGTCAGGGCTCAAAGCCTTGGTATGCCTAATCCAAAGAAAACTGAAATAACAACAACAACAAAAAACCTTTCTGGTTGGCTTAATGATACAGCATTATAAGTATAGAGCCAATGACTTTAGGGAAAATTTTGTCTTCTCAAAAATATCCATGAGATTTGAAAGGACTAGAGAGTCCTAGAAAGGCTGGTAGGAGTTGAGAAGTATTTGTTGTCATTTTACAAGTACCATAGATCTTTTGTGTTTTTATGTTTTTATTTCATTATTTTATTGTATAGGTAAAATAGAATAAATGATAAGGGTTTTCTGGAAACTATTTTAAAGTTTCATAGTTTAAAAATCATAATATAATTATAATTTAAAAATTCATTTGTCCAAATAATAGATTTACCAATCTCTGATTATATAAGGTTGCTTCAAGTAATGCCCAAGTATTATCAGAAAAGCAGTTTTAATCATGTTTTTAGATTTTTCAGAAGAGCTTAACATTGAAGTGAATTGTTTTCCTACAGTCCTTACCTAATTGGCTCATTAAAGTTCTTGTTCAAAATCACTGTAATGGGTAAGATTCTTTGTCTTTCGAATTCTTATTTACATTAGATTTCACTGTGGCATCACTAAATAAGAAAAAATAACAAAATAGAGTGGGTGGTTTGATTTTAGGGGGAAAAATCTTTAAATGAATCTTTGGTTTGCCTGCTCTTGCTACCTCATTAATCCTAAATGGTGTCAGTCAGTTGAGTCTAATAGCTGTGAGTGTTACTACCATGGTCAGTTCCAAATTATAGTATTGATTAATTGATTGTCTTCTTCCAGTTGTGAATTATATTAGTGCTGGCTCAGGCAGCCTGGCTTAGGGCCAGAGCTTAATTTTCAATGGAAGGCAACAAGCAGTTTCACTGTTTCACTGCTGTGGTTAAGCGAGTGCTAAGAAAACAGAAAGCTTTGGAAAGACAATTTGACAAAATGGAATGTACTAAATATAAAGCATATGCACTTATTTATAGTCTCTCTTCAACCTAGAGAAACAAGTGGGAAAGAGTAAGTCAAATATTCATTATTTCTCAACCTCAGACTTCTGAAAGTCTTAAAGCAATTGACTGGAAGATGAGAATAGGAGGGAAGAATGATGGTCGAGAATGACAATGAGCCAGCATTTGGATCTGTGGAATTAAGTCCATTCAAGAGAGAAGTGTGGTGACTGGTACTTTCAAATCAAGTAGAATTTAAAGTAGATTATGGGTTCCATTACATCATAGGTATAGCTGTCCAGGGAAGCTTAAAAAAGCACCTGCCATATTGTGGCACCACCAAGGGAGCAGTACCATCTTCTTAGAATAATATAAACATTACCAAGTTTCTTGTTTCTTGTTAACTCTCTGCTTTAATGAGGAACATTAAAATGGATGGGTGTGTTTATCATTGATTCTTGTGGAATGGGAAAAGCTAAATGGGGCATTGAGAGGTTAATAACTTTCACAGATCCATAACTTTGTTTGTTTGCTGCCAGATCAATTCCCTTTTCCTACAAAATCTGAGGGGAAAATTGGTATGGGATGGAGTGACTCTGATTATAAAATAATATTCACATTAAAATGTATTTATAACCATTATTGGTATTTCTTCTCAATATTAACAAAATTACACTTGATTTCACAGAGAATTAGGGAGAAAAACTTTCTTCCTCGAGTAAAGGAAATGATCATGAAAAAAAATGAGGAAAATGATTCCAGGCATTCTAAATTTGAAAGCTTTAAAACCAATATTTAGACAAGAGGGATAAATGGAAGTTTATAAATGGGGAAAATTGTGAATATGTGAAAAGCAAGGTCAAATATGCTGATGGGAATTAGAATTTTGTGGAAGTAATAGATATCAAAAAGGGAGAAAGCCTGCAAGTACATATGTCAATAAGAAGAAAATTACTCTTCTCTAAGTAGTACTAATTTCAAGACTATTAATGACTGAATATATATATATATTTCATATATATGTATTTATATATATGTATATGAAAACCCTTAATAGAAGCAATGATGTAAAAGCTTATTGGCATATCCTACTTAAAAAGTTCATAGAATAGATCTTAAAAATATATAAAGGGATAAGAATTATTCATGATTGTTTCAATGATCTGTAGCAAAAACAAAGTTAGAGTTGATAATATATTCACTTCTTTTTTAAAAAGATTTTATTTTTTTAATTGAAAGAGAGAGAGAGCACAAGCAGAGGAAGTGGGAGAGGGAGAAGCAGGCTCCCCACTGAGCAGGGACCCCCCCCCCCAAACCAAGGTTCTATCCCAGGGGATCATGACTTGGGCCAAAGGCAGATGCTTAACTGACTGAGCCATCAAGGTATCCCAATATATTCACTTATAAAAATTTTTATCATAGGCTGCACTCTTTAACAGGTGCTAAGGATACTTGAGTGTAGTGATAAAAACAAACCGCATGCCTAAGGCAATCTGTTGAGTAGTTAGTAACTAAGGCAACTCACACCATGTATGATACTGCAAATCTAGTGTACTAACAACTTGAAAAAAGATAAATGCATACCTGAGTGGACTTAACTACTTAGGAGATCACCTGGAAGACGAAACTACTGTCTTAGCTCCTCTTGGAAAGGACCCAAGTAGAACTCATCCTGGTACACTCCTCAGCAATTAGCACAGAGACTCTAGTACTAAACAGGTTGTCCATGAACATTTTTTTGAAAGAATAAATGCATAAGAATATAACCTTTCAATCAACTTACTGCCAGTGGCAAGAAATAGCTTGCTAAGAATATACTAACATTAAAGAGACATAGCAATAAAGTCATTAATAAGATCTTAGCAAAATTAAAGTGCTTGAGATCTAATACTCAGGTATAGCTAGTTTTCCTTCTCTATTCCCTCTTTTCACCTGAATAAATTTGATTAACCCTTAGAATCAGGCATCGTTTTCATTCCTGTAGAAGTTGTCCCTTACCTATTTGTAGTAGATTAAGCAACTTTATTATGAACTCCTGTGCTTCCCATATTTGGGGAATATTTGCATTCTCCTATAATTATTTATTTAATTGGCTATGCATCCTAGATGGACTATACCTGTCTTATTTCCCCTCTATGTTCCGTAGGTATTAGCATAGGGTTTGACACATGGATAGCTACTCGGTTTTTCTGGTCCATGTCATTATTTACCCTTTCCCACCCCCAACATCTAGTTTGTCTGCAAATCCAGGTAGTTTTACCTTTGAAACAATGCCTATCCAGAATTCAGCCACTTCTCTCACTCCCAAAGCTATAACTTGATCTACTTCTTGCCTGCATAATTGCAATAGCTTTTGTGCTAGTATACTTATGACTGCTCTTTCCCTTGTTCTTAAACCGAAGCCCGAGAGATCCTCTTAAAATATATACCAACCACGTTATTCATCTGTTCAAACCTTCAGGGAGATGTCATCTTACTTAAGAAACAAGTCGAAGTTCTCACTAGAAGCTGCAAAAGTCTTTTCTTCCAA
>CM052813.1:29065725-29095943 GCA_028533885.1 Nasua narica
ATGACAAGCATAGTGCCTTATTCATAGAAATTACTTGTAAAGTATCAATTTCCTTTTCTCCTTTTGTACCTTTCTTCTTGGTTTCTTATTTGTAGCTAATTAACCATATAGCACTAATTAAAAAAGAAGAGTTCTGATAGGTTCCAAAAATAATAGTTGAAACAAATGTGAAGTTTAGATAGTTTTATATGTGCACATTATCACATTTTTTTTTTTCAGGAGAAAGCAAGAAGAGCTTTAGCTTTAAATGTAAAACCATTCTTTAACCATGTATTATTCCTCCTTGAAAGAAATAGTTTTGTAATTTAGGTGGTCAAGCCTACAGATGAAAAGTTAACATGGGTTAACTCTTGTTTTCCTGTAATATTCATATCCCACACACTTGTTCCAGTAGAATGAGCCCACATTTCATTGCTTATGCTCTTGGTTTAAAAAGAGATATTTTAAAAAATTGATAATATTCAACTTGAAGGGACTGTTCTTTTAATTTTGAAAGTTATATTTACCTGCACTGGATGAAGCAAAGAAATAGTTCTATAATTGATTAGTTTCTGGACTTTGGACAAGAGTCTTTCTGTCTTAAGCCGCAGACGCAAGTTATTTGAAGCCTATTGCAGGCTCAGACAATTAATGGAGCTAGGAGATGGAAACAGGAAGAAAAGCAGAAGCTCATAGAAGAACAGCTGGTGAATCTGTTCCCACTGTAACAAATAATTTGTAATCTTTCCTCTGTCTCTTCATCTCTTATCCCAGATTTAAAGCCCAGTGAACAACATCTGATTGTCCAAGCTTACGTTGGGTATCCTCCCTTGGCTGTACCAAAATGGTGAAAGAAAAGAATATGAACCTTGTGGCTGCTACAATGGTTGGCAAATACTTGAGTTTACTCTCACAACAAAATTATACATGATAGAAATAATTCCCACAAAACAAATGACACTACATTAGGAAAGGCAAAGTTAGGTGGTCTGGCAAAAATTACTGAGTTCTTTAGTCATATTTTGACAAACTAATTTGAAAGGAAGAGAACTTGCACATACAAAAAAGGCTACAGAAATAGGGAGGGAACATGACAAGATGTGAGAGTAAAATTTTGTAATTCTATGGATATTAATATCTTGTTCAGTTAAAACACTGATAATAACATTAAGTATACAAATTGGACGCATTTTAAAATTACAATAGAGAGTGTGAACATAGAATAACGAGAAAATACTAAAATCTTTGTTGAAAATTATGTGTTTATTTAAAAATATAATGTAAATAAAAACATTAAGCAATAGCAATGTATTTATCTACTTTGTACATTAAATCATAATTAACTAAAAAATGCTATAATCAAGTGGCTGAAAATACTAAGGGGACAAAGGTATATCTTTTCTCTTAAAAAAGATTATGACCTGAGAAATTCAACCTGAGATTACCATCTTATGTTGGATAATCTAATTGAAAACAACCCACTCCCAAACAATTAATCCTGGGACCTAAGGCAAAAGATTTTTTTTTAAAGATTTTATTTATTTATTAGGAAAGAGAGAGAGAGAACATGAGAAGGGAGAAGGTCAGAGTGAGAAGCGGACTCCCCATGGAGCTGGGAGCCCAATGTGGCACTCGATCTCGGGACTCCGGGATCATGACCTGAGCCAAAGGCAGCTGCCCAACCAACTAAGCCACCCAGGTTCCCTAAGGCAAAATATTTTTATCACTTTATAGTGTTCAGCCCAAAATAAATACCAATCTCACACTTGTTTAATCTACCAGGTTAGCTGAAGCTTGAAAATCCTTAACTCCTTGATTCTTATCAATGAGGTAGGGGTGGTGATATGACAAGTTAAAAACATAGTTACAAAATGCATGGTTTACTTGTTTTGGTGACAGGCTGATATGTCTACTCCCTACTAATATAGGGAAGCAAATGAGTAATAAAAGATGATTTCAGTATAGATGCTAATTACTTGTGCTTAAACACACACATGGAACTCTATCCTTCATCCCCTCACAAAGCATTTTAGCAAGCAGTAATTTATCTAGTTTTGTATCCTGAATTCTCTGGCTGGAAGAGACAAATTAGAAATATAATATTCTCTTATGAGTATATTATTGGAAAGTGGATTTCTGACATAACCAGGAATTTTACAAATGGAACTCCTGGAAGTGATACAACAAATGGGAGAATAAAAAGCTAAACAAAATTTTATTTGGGCACTTGAATATACAAATTCTACAAATTTTTCTTTACGTATTTATATATAAAATTGTATAATTATACGTAATTGAAATGGTAAGACTTTCCATCTGAAACTGCTTAGCATTTTTGAAATTGTCTAACTTACCAAGCAGTACTACTCCTGCAATAAATGCCATTGGGTCTGTAACCAAGTTAGCTTTGTTTTTCCTGTAACTACTTTTGCTACTTGTTATCTCTCTTAAGTTTCAAGAACAGTAACAGGTATGAAATTTAAATGACTGAGAAATACTTCCTTCTTTTTTTTTACAAGATTTTATTTATTTATTTGACAGAGAGAGAGAGAGAGAGATCAAAAGTAGGCCGAGTGGCAGGCAGAGAGAGAGGGGGAAGCACTCTCCCCACTGAGCAGAGAGCCCCATGTGGGGCTTGATTCCCAGGATCTTGAGATCATGACCTGAGCTGAAGGCAGAGGCTTTAACCCACTGAGTCACCCAGGCGCCCCAAAATACTTCCTTCTTCTGCTAATCAGGCCATTACTTATTTCTGCTATTTGTCACTGCCTCTGTCAAGAAAACTAGGGATATGCAGAATAACATGGGACTGTCCAAAGATGCATCTCCTTTTTCATTATTTCACACTCTTTACAATTCTATTTCATACTTTTTTTTTTAAAAAAAAGTATATTACCCTGGCAATCTTCCTATTCACCTGCCCATTATTGTGCAGTGGAAGAGATACAGCTATCTGGAATGATAGGTTGAGACCCTTTTATATGCTGAGCTTGCAAGACTAAATTCTCTAGCACATAGAGTGCATTATGTCCATCTTTTCCTTTAAGCTACTGAAAAGAGACTTTAGTAGAGTTGCAAAAGATCAACTATTAAGAAAAAACTTGTGGAACATCAACCATAGTCTCTTATTATGTGCAATAAGAACTACTCAATATTAGAATATTCAAGTAGCAGAGAACTATGAATTATCTATGTACCATCATTACAAACATTTCCATTAAATCTAGTGATATTCACTTAGCTAATATGTAAATCTAGTTCAATTTTATTAAAGTAAGAAAATTCACTATAATGAAGCATACAGTTACAGGCTTCTATCAATTACTAAAATATGATTTGCCAAAATATGAAATATCTTGTTACTTTATATGAGATTTATTATGGAAGTGTCATAATACATGTCTTTTCTTTTTTTTTTAAAGATTTTACTTATTTATTCGACAGAGAGAGAGATCACAAGAAGGCAGACAGACAGGTAGGGAAAGAGGGGGAAGCAGGCCCCCACTGGGCAGAGAGCCTGATGTGGGGCTCGATCCCAGGACCCTGAGATCATGACCTGAGCTGAAGGCAGAGGCTTTAACCCACTGAGCCACCCAGGTGCCCCAATACATGTCTTTTCTGAACAAATATATAACATAGATACATTAAGCGATAAATTGCATTTTTCATGATTGACTTTGTGTTTTCTTAATGCCTTTGTGTAGTTTTATATGTTTGTTAACCAACACAATTAGATTAACCTCAGTGTATTTCTAATTTCTTCCTGTATATTGCTCCTCATCTTTCTCCCTGGACTGTCTCCAGTTCTAACGCTAATGGCAGAGTCCTCTCTAGTGTTGACCCAACTCAAATCATGTCTATTCTAGGAAGTGACATTGTTTATCAGCTGGAACTCCCCTTACTGACACCTTCATCCCACCCAATGGTCGTTTTCCATCATTGACTGAAAATACAAATGTTGGAAATGTATTCTAGATCTACTTAATCACAATCAATGGAGGCAGCTAAATTTTTATGTTTCTAAAGTGGTTCTGATGTACATCAGACTGTGAGAACCATTGCTCTATGCTTTATTTGCAAATCTGGTATCTCATTTATTATTCTTGGCTTTGTTTTACAGTCATTTATATTATATATCTTTGATTTTTTTAAAAACTAGCTTTTGAGGGTGGAGTCTATATTCACTTTTCTCTTTATAGCTCTTGCAGCGCACAGTAGGTGTTACATAAATGTGCTGAATAAAGGTATTGAGTAAATGGAAAGATGAATGAGCTCCTGGGTGATTTTTAACAACATAAAATTTGCATTTCAGAATACTTTAAATTATCTTGTTAACAATGATTTTGCACATTGCTTAGAATTTTTCTAATGGTAAAGCCACAGGTAGTAAGCAATGGGAGAAATGTATTAGTTAACAGCTACCTGATGGCCAATGCTACTGATATTTTAATTTGGTTCCAAAGCAGAGATACCAAGGAGATTCATCTTATGTTCCTTTCTGATTATCAATGGCTACCTGAGGCTGTGTATAAATTCAGTATAAAGTAGTCCTATGCACCATGATACATGTGCATGGCTAAGGGAAAGAGAAGTCATGGCATGTATGTTGGAAATGTGCCATCCTATCTTCTTTAAGAGATTACAGTGTCCTTTGGGTGTTGTAAATAAAAAGGCACATTTCCATCAGACATCACAAGTTCAAATGCCTGCAGGGACCATGCAGGTAAATCCAAGTAAGTAAAGTAGCTCTGGAGTAGACTGGGCTGACTGTAAGGGAATTCTAAAGAGCTATCCAGCACTCAGCACTGGCTGGTCAATTGTATTCCAAATCTCTAGTCTACAAATTCAGTGATTTTAGATAGTAGGAGCCCCAAAACAAGATATATCTGGGTAAATTTCCTAATTTCCAAATACTGGTGACCAACTAGATATTCCAGGCCAAATAAATAATGTTTGCTTTTGATACCTTGTAAACTTACTTGGATTCTTTGTCTTTCTTTGCCTACTTCTAGCTCTTTCTTTGTCTTTCCTGGATTTCCCAAATTGATTTGGGAAGTCAGAATCAATCACTAAAGATTCAATTCATTCTTTATAAAGGGAGTCTCCATGGGGACTCCTGACACTGTCTTTGTCCCAGAAAAGATACCTTCAAACAGCCCTTTGTTGGTTATTTTGTTTGAAGGTGGTGGATTGCTATATCTTATACAGACTTTCTTAAGGTGAATGTATGAACTGGAGCATCAAAAGAAAAGATCAAATATTCTTTTAAACTTTAAGAGTCTCAGCTAATGTAATTACAGTTCTTTTGAGGTTAATATGTGTTTTGTCTTAATAAAAGTAGAAAAACAGGGGTGCCTGAGTGGCTCAGTCATTAAACATCTGCCACTGGCTCAGGTCATGTTCCCTAGATCTTGGGATTGAGCCCTGCATAGGGCTCCCTACTTGGTGGGAAGCCTGCTTCTCTCTCTCTCCCTCTGCCCTGCTTGTATTCCCTCTCTTGCTGTGTCACACTCTGTCAAATAAATAAAATATTTTTTAAAAAATAGATAAATAGGAAGAAAGTAGGAGGAAAAGCATATTAAAAACAAAAAAAAACAAAACCAAAGAAACCCCCAAATGTTTTGGGTTCACTTTGAATTAGGCACTATTTGAATTACTACAACCCAGTTAGGGAAAATCATTCTTATCATGACCAATATTTTGCCTTGCAGCTTGCCTTCTCCCAGAACTCCCAAACACACTGTTAACAGCTGTATAAGCAAATTCTCTAATACATGGTCACAGTGCCGAGTCGACATCCTTACAACACAGGAAGCTCTAAGGCATTGCCACAAGCATATGCATGTGTGGTTTCCTATTTTTCTCTTCCTGAAGGGCTGTTCACCCACAATGTACTACTATTAACAGAGTTTGCCGACCCCAGAGCAAGAGCACTTCACCTGTGAAGAAGTGTAGGTGTTGCATGAATGGTTTGCATATCAATACAAATACCTGTCCAACCTTATTTAGCCCAGTAAATCTCTCAGAGGGTATAACTCAGGCAGTTGACCACAAGCTGTTATAATTAGGTCAGATGAGGAATGCAAACTCTCTGCCATTAACCATGTTTCACAGCTCTCCAGATTAGAACAAATACCCCCAACTGACCGAAGGTTAACACTCATGACCCAGCATCTCTTCAAACAGCAGGTGGAGACATGATTTTCATTTTCCTTGAGTTTATTTAAGTCTCTCTGATATGTACTAAACTGGTAACATGATTTGCATTTCAATGTTGGAAAATTAGGCCTGCCTCTAAGATTGACTCAGGAGCCTCTGGGCTTTGGGGAAATGGAAATCTGCAAAACAGCACAAACAAAACCAAACCAAAAAGAAAAATAACAATAAAATCAACAAACACATCGCGGGCAATGAAATAAGTCCCCCAATGGGCATTTTCCTTGTGCATTCCCTACAAGCAGTCTTGCAAAGTTTATTTGCTTATATATTTACTTATTTATTTAAATCACTGATTTTTTATTGTTGGATCACATGTGGATGCAAACTCAGCAGGGTCAGAAAAAAATCCTTCCTGGTCAGGAAGTGTGAATGGGTTCAAGAGATGAACTACATTTGAAATTGATCTCTACTCCCTCATAATGTCCAAGACCAATGGATGTCCTATTTTATCCTGTATACTATTTGTAAAAAAGAAATGGAAATCCAGAATCAGAAAACCTACAGGCCAAATATGGAGTTGGGGGCTATCGAGAGTGTGTCACAATTGAGGCTGACATTGTCAGCCATGAATTCCAGGGCTATGATTCCATTTCTGATCCAGGTAGCCCTGCTGGACATTGCTGTGTGAGGGATTGGCACCTGAACCCAGCAGCATGTAAAAGGACCTGTGGTGGCTCTCTGTCTTTATCACAGATAAATTTTGAGATCTAAAACTCTCTTATGATGTGACGTCTACCTACTTTTTTAGCAATATCTCCCCTACTGTCCTTGTAAAGAGTTGCACATCCCCACATATGAGGAACTACTCGCTAGCAGGTTTCACAGTTTTCTGCCTTTGCAAATGCTGTTCCTACTAAGTAAGAATTCCTTCTCTTTCTTATTTTGAGAACTGCTACTGTTGATTTTCAAGAGCCAGCTCACGGATCCATTTCTACAACCATCTGTTGTTGGATGCATTCTCCTTTGGGCAAATATTGTACCTCTTGTGTATTCTAGATTTTAGATTTTGTCACACTATATTGCTATATTTATTTTTCCTGTGTTTCTCCATTCAAGGCTGAGAGTTCTTTGAAGTGTGTTCTCTTCATCTGAATCCTGGACAAACAGCACAATGGGGTACTTTACCCATTTTAAAGCTCAAAAACATTAATTGTTGACTAAAATGTTTAATACATAGTCTGGGAGGTAACTTTTCTAAAAATATTGCATATAGTGTCTTTGAGATATTAGTTAAATTTAGGCACTGCTATAGTCTCAGTCATGCCTTGGGCCACCTTGAGGCCTTTCCTTGTCTTCTTTTTCCTAGTCAAATATAAAGTTCTCCTCAGAATGCCGGCACACAACAATCAGTTGAACCTGACCATTACATCCACAAGTTTTGCAATGCTTTTAGCCCTCTATTTTTGTAGTTAAACTTTTCCCTGGCAGCTAATTTTACCACAAGAATCTTTGCTGCCTCTAAATTTAGATTTCAGGGTATTTTATTGTGACACATTTCTCTTAGGGGACCTTGTCTTTTAGAAAGCGAATCATATAAACAAATCTGAAATCATTTAGAGAACAAATTTTAGGCCATTAAACAATAAATATTAGCATAATATGCACAGCAAGCAACATTGTATTTTGGGGACAGAAAATACATAGAATAATAATAAATTTTCTAAAAAAAGAACTATTGTGAGATTTCCTGAGTGAGACAGAGAGAGATTTGGGAATGTCTAGCAGTGACATCCCAGAACTCATACATCTTATGTCAATTTTTGAAATACGCACAGATATACTGATATTCAGATGTGCATCTTTCCAGAGTAAATGTTTTTAGAAAGCCAGGATCATGCCATCTGATTTTTCCTCTAAGGATCTAAAGTACCTGTGAATTCCACACATAGTCAATATAAACTTATTAATTGATAAAAACTGAAATATTTATTAGTTAACATTTCTTAAGTTCTAAATAGTTGACATTGAGTTTAGAAATTATTGATGAAATGTTATTCTACTAATTAACACACAATAATTCTCTTATTAAAATTAGTAGCAAAAGTTGGCATATGCTTTATTTTATTGGATCACATTTTTGAGCTTGATTGTGTATGCTTTGAAAAAATATATAAATACCCTTCTTTCTTTTCCTACTTAAACCCTTCAAACTGCCTCATTTTGAGTGATCATGATATGTTTGAAATTTCATTTGGGTTTAGAGTCTGCTAGAGTCCCAACTTATGCCAAAGCATAAGGAATAGTTTGACTGCTTCTGAATGAGGAACTGTAATTTTGATAGTATTCTTTTCTTCCATTAAAATGGTTTTACTCTTGTTGAACTTTAGTGATTGATGGGAGTCATGCTCTAACTGTTTCCCAAGAATGCCATAACAAATGATCACAAACTTGGTACCTCATTAACAACAGAAATTTATTTTTTCTAAGTTCTAGAGGCCAGAAGTCAAAACCCAATGTTCAGAAGCAGGATCACACTTCCTATAAGAGATACTAGGAGAATCTGCTCTGTGCATCTTCTAACTTCTGGTGGTTGCCAGCTGCCTTGATTTGTGGTGACATCACTGTGATCCATGCATCTCTTTTCATATTGCCTTCTCCTTTGTGTCTTTTATGAAGAAACTTGCCATTGGGATGAGTCCAATGAGTAGTCCACCTGAATAGTTCAGGATCATTTCCTCATCTAAAGATATTTGGTTTAACTATATCTCCATCCTTTTCTTAAACAAGGTAACATTCACAGTTTCCAGGGACTAGAATGTGAGCATATCTTTCTGGGGGGCAACCATTCAGCCACTATACATGTCTTTTTTAAGAATTCTGTAATTACTAGATCATCTTTTCTGAATAAAGTAAGCCCGCATGCTTTTTCCTTCCCTATTTTTATTTGGGCTTTGTTTTATATATATATATATATATATATATATATATATATATATATATACACACACACACACACATATGTATACATATACATGTATGTACATGTATGTATATATATACATATATATGTATGTATATGTGTAGTTATAGTTATATATAACTATAACTGACTATATATATAGTTAAGATTTTATTTATTTGTCAGAGAGAGAGAGAGAACACACAAGCAGAGAGAGCAGCAGGCAGGGGGAGAAGCAGGTCCCCCGTTGAAGCAGGGAGTCTGATGCGGGTCTTGATCCCAGGATCCTGGAATCGTGACCTCAGCTCGGGGCGGATGTTTAACCAGCTGAGCCACCTAGGTGTCCCTGGGCTTTGCAGTTTTATTATGGGTATGCTTTGGGAGTATATTTGAGATTGGTTTTAAAAATAAATTCATTTTAATAGGAAGCTTTTTATTGCTGTTTTTTATCGTCTTTCTGGTTAGCTGCCTAGGAAGAGTTACAGTTTTGTTTACGATTAATTGTATTATTTGTAGATAGATATGTTTTAACATGTAAGTATGGTCCTAATGGAAGATTCTCTTTCATTTCTGCCATAAATTGTGGGTCAGCTTATATAATATATCTTTCAATAGTGAAAGGAAATAATCCCAAGGATGAAGAGGTTTTGGAGTTAGTTTCACTAACCTCCATGATTAACATCTGGAAGACTTAGAAGTGATTTAAGAGAAATATCAGCCTATTTTTCTTCCTGGATAAATCTCAATGGAAGAGGCATACAAATATTTGAAAATAATTCACTACTTATTTTTCTTTCTTTGCAGTCATGTAAAGACCTGCACACTCTTATTCTTTCCACTCTTTGTGCATTTATTCAATTCCTGGATTTGAATTCCTCCAATTACAAATTCCCAGGCCACCAAATATTCCTGAAAATATAACTTCCACTCTTTCTATGGCTGTCGTCAGAATATTTCTGATTTACTATGCTTTCATATTTATTCTACAATATCCATTACTGAAAAACATGTTGCAGAATTTTGACAAAGATCTCTTTCTGATGCTTCCATGATATAGATGAGTTTTCTGGCTCCATAAAGAATACACAAGTTAGTTAAATAACACAACTGCACTAAGTAAATAAACAAAGCTCAAGTAAATATAGACAAGGCATTGCTGTGTGCAAACAGACCAAGAAGAAAAACAATGAACATCTGTAGTTCAATGCCACTGGAGCATTAATTTGCTTTTAGGTGTTAAGAATAAAAATATTTGATTACAATGATGATTTTATTTAAATTTAGATCTCATTATTTCTGATCTATTTCTAATCATCCTATGAACTGACTTAGCCTATATCAATCATTTCTCTTAAAAGCCATTTGCTTTTTTTTTTTAAGCTTTTTGGTTTTTACGCTGACCAGAAGATATCCAATCTTTTCTCTTACTTATAGTTCAACTGAGGAGAGGTAAGGATAACAAAAATCTCTTTGTATATGCAAAAGAGTAAGATCTATTTTTAATAACCACACAATGTTCCAACCCTAAAACTTTCTCACTAACACTGGGAACTCACAGTGTGATTCTAACAAAGAGAATGTACCCAACATTGGACAGTAGTCTCTTGTGCCCTACAAGCAATCACATACATATAATGATTGGATCACACTGATGAGTTTATAAAGAGAAGTTCGATATAATTAGCCCAAGGGACTTTAATGACACCTATACTAGAAAACATTGCAAACCACAACTAAATTAAAGTTTTATAACAGGGAAAACATGATGGTTGAATATAAAATGTAATCCAATTAATCAGTATTAGAAGAAAAATGCCACAAGGGCTAGTATTTTGTCCATGTTTTCAATGCTATATCCTCAGAATCTAGAACAATTCCTGGCATATAGAAGATGCCCTTGAAATATTCACAAATACATATTTAAAAGTATTACACAGGACAGTAATGAGATATACACATGTATCCTATAGTGAAAGTCATTGTTTTTGGCAGAAAGTGGACTGTTTCTCAAAAATAATTCAGCTTCCTATTAATAATCTTTAGAAAAGCTAATGCCCTTCTTATCTGGCCTTCTTATCTTATGCCTTGACTCTCTAAGATAACTTAATCTTTGTTGGTCTTGAGTACCTATTTTGACTCCATGATCCAGAGAAAATGTCCAAGACTCTGCTTCAAAAATCTTTATACTTTAATAATGTTTAAGGAAGTTGAGTCCTTTAATCTTTGGATTGATTGTAAAACCTTGAAAGTTTCTTGCCTGTAGCAAACTACTCCAAGGTAAAAACAGAACTTCCTTGAACTTTGGAGTAGGAAGAAATCTCAAACGTCACCCAGTTACATCTTCATTGTTAACAATGAGAAAAAACTGGATCAGAAGAAAGGCAATGTGTGTCCAGTAGCCCTGGAAATCAGTGACAGAGATAGGACTAAAATTCAATTCTTTTGTGTCTTGCTCCTAAGACCACAAAGAAAAATGAAAGTGACATCACTGGCTTTTGAGATCATAGAGGAAAGAACTCCAGGCTTTCAACCTCTGTGGCTGAACAAATGCTACTGAAGAATCACTTGAAAATATATGAAAACCTTATTATTCTTCCTTTAGACTTCCTTTACCTCCACCCTTCCTTTCTTTTCTAGTAACATCTGGATTCAGGCATTTTTCTCTATTTTCTCCTTCTAATAATTGTCATGCTCTTGCCTAAGAGACTGATGTTCTTCTAATCCAATCCTAAACACCGACTTAATAAAAATTCTTCATTTTTCTCTAGAAGACACTTGAGAATGGAAATGACTTGCCAAAATGTTTCAACTAATGACTGACAGATCTGGTACTAGAACCCAGATGTTGTGTGTCCCAGTCTAGGTTTTTTTCTATTATAAGACACTATGGAAAAAATGGCAATGCCCTCATTAATTATCAGAATCTCAAAGATGAATAAAATGATACTATCACGTTGTCATTCTTCTACATTAAAATTGACAATCTTTGGGTCCACCGCCCCCCGATCCCCTGCCTCTTCTGAAGGCCCTAGATGCTCTCCATTTATAGGATAAATCACCAAATCCTTTTTGTTTAACTTTTGTTGACTTCTACATTCAGTGAGCTTTCTACATTTCCCTTTCAGGACCAAGTTGTTTTATTTACCATCCCCAGAACAAACAAAGTTTCTTACTCTCACTTATGCCTTGACTCTCGAAGATAACTTAATCTTTCCTTTACCTCTCTCTCTCTTTTTCTCTATCATAACATTTTGGGTATATAAAATATCTAATAAATTTAATATTTAAAACATGGACCATATATTGTCATAATGAAAAGATACCATAAAAGATGATTTTATAAATTGAAAACAAAATTCTGGAAGAATTAAGTGGCTTTGTTAAGATTTCCAGGTGTTATGGTGGCACCTGGGTGGCTCAGTGGGTTAAAGCCTCTGCCTTCGGCTCAGGTCATGATCTCAGGGTCCCGGGATCAAGCCCCACATCGGGCTCTCTGCTCAGCAGGGAGTCTGGTTCCCCCTCTCTCTCTCTGCCTGCCTCTCTGCCTACTTGTGATCTCACTCTGTCAAATAAATAAATAAAATCTTAAAAAAAAAAAAAAAGATTTCCAGGTGTTGTGAAGAGCTCTGATGAGAAGGAAGACAGATAAAGAAAAGTTTCTTTTTTTGACCAGAGATTTATAGATAATATATAGTCATATTTCTGTTTTACATATTGAGCACATGGTGGTTATGTAAATTATATAAGATATAACTCGAGAATGGAAGATTTGAGGGGTAACTGGGTGTCTCAATTAAAATAATTTGGGTTTGGCAACAATGATAATGAAAGAATTCAAAAAGTAAGGCAGTATAAAATAAACTAATACATATTGTCTTATCTTAGATATATAAATATATATATATGCACACACATATGTGTGTATACCTGTATTCGTGTGTGTGTATATATGCATATATGAATGTGTGTGTGTGTGTGTGAGAGTGTGTGTGTGTGTGTATGTGTGTATATGTATAATGATAGCTTCATCAGGCTTTTAGATAAACAAAAAAGCCATAAAGATTACAATACCTGACAGCTGCAAATATAAGAACTGAAAGTGACAGTAGCCAATACTACACTAGGCTGAAGTATGTAATTTACATCTTAGTGAAATTAAACATACTATAATAGCTTAGCTTCGAGGCAACAATACTATTAAATTTGCAGTAGTAGTTTATGACATCATCTGAAACCCCAGGATACACATTTGAAGCTGACTATTATGGTTAGTAATCTGTATTGCTGTTCTGGTTAGTTTTTCATTTAATTCATTGCAGGCTTCTATTAAAAAAAAAAAGACAAATGGCAGCAGTTGAGGATGCTGCTTTTTACTAAAGCTGTTAAGCCTCAGGCTGCAATGATGTCACATTTCAGAATCAGTAATAATAGCTTATATTTGGGAAGCATTAAGAGGTCAGAATTATATTGAAAAGTATAATAATTTAAGCCTTTTCATGGTCAATAAGTATAATTTTAGAAGGTTTTCTAACTCACCTTTCTTTTCCAGAATGTTTCTTAGCTAAGTAAGATTGTACAGTGGTGGAATAACAATAAGACCTACCATTTTAGTAATGGGTTTTATTTTATACAGCAGCAATCTCAGACAAATATATTGTAATAAGACCACTAGAAGTTCAGATTCTTGTGAAAAGTATGCTAAATTAAAAATGTTTCTAATATTTTGTGTGTAAATGAATTTCTCTGGAGACGGGAGTTTATAATTCACATATATATGTACATATGTATAAAACACATATGTATTAGTTATGTTCTGTCTATATATTTTTTCAATAGCCTCATATATGATTTTTCAAAGGTCCCATTTTCCAAAACATTTATGGAAGTTCTTCATTATAACAGTGTTTTTCAGAGGTTGAGGGAAACTTTCTAGAATCTCTTGTGGTAGGTACAACAAAGGACTCTTGGTTTGATGGTTCCCATGTTCTTGTCTAAAATATTTGTGCCCTTCTTATCCAAACTCAAGTACTGAACTAATGCAAATTTCTCATTTATTGCAAGGGGACACTTGAGGATCAGGGTGATGAGAATGACTTGGCAAAATTTCTCCAACCACTGATTGCCAGATCTGAGACTAAAACCCAGGCTTCTTGTCTCAGAGACCATGTTCTTTGTATTATAAGAAGCCATGTGAGAAAGAGAAAGACCCATAGAGGCGAATCAAGTAGACACAGTAAAAGAAGACATCTGAAAATACAAGATGGAGGGCGATACAGTTTTGTCTATAAGTTGATTTAGACATGGACTTAAGAGGCCATTTTTCTGGAGATTCTTTGCTTTTATAATATACCCAGCTTTTTTTCCTTCCCTCACTCAATGAATGTATCTGCAGATATAAGTGTGAAGCCTTAGAAAATTGGAAGTTCAAGTGGATATTTTGGATCATTTGTTCAGAGTTGGTCTGGCCTGAAATAGGTGACCCCTTATGTGATCAAACTGAAGGGACTCCACTTGACCTCAAGTATCTCAAACAATGTAGAAGTTCTGAAGGTCTTGGGAAGGTATCACCTACACTAGCCTTCTGGGAAACTTAATTGTTCCACCATTAGAGCTTCCTTCTTTGAGTCAAGATATGAACTCCAGTTGATTATCATCAATAAACACCCAGTAATAGTAAACCTAGATCAGGTGGAGAGGAGAAAAAGGTTTGGAGACCTTGGCAAGCACAAGTGGGTTTGGGGGTGAGAGTGGGGATAGGGCTCTCGATATAATGTCTCAAATGAAAGCAGTCAATTAGAGTTTACTAAGTGGCTAGGGAAGATAAACTTGTAAAACTGATGTAAGAAAATTTTAAAGAAAAACACTATCAACCTTACAGCTTTTGCTAATGTATGCCTTAGTGACTTTTGTAGAGTGAAAAACCCTGAAGTCAAAAATGATCTCCCAGTATTTGCCCTAAATATTCAGATTTTAACAGACAGAGAATAGAAGGAATACTAGAAGTGAAGTCTGTGATGAAAACTATTTTCTGAGATTGAGATGACATTATAAAATATATTTTGTATAAATGTTATACATGCAAATTAAGTAAGTAGATAAAACCATCTGCCTTTTGATTTTCAAAAGTAAAAAAAAAAAAGTAAAAAGTTAAAGAAAATATCTATTTAACCCAGAACATTGGGATGAATAAAAGCAGACTGTATCAGCTAAAGCCTTGCACTTGAAATATGGAAACATTAAGAAGATCTGAGTAAGGCATGTGGTCCCCACTCGAGAGACTGCTGTAAAGGGAATATATTGAAAGTCATGATTCAAACAGGAAAAGAAAATCATGTTTACTAAAATTACCTATTTCTTTCTCTGGGAACGCAACTTCTTTCATCTCTTGCATGAGGGAAAAGGCAGCTAAGGACAGTTTAAGCCAAAAAATGCCAATATGTTCAAGAGTACTTCAGGAAAAACTATTATCATTTTAATGTTTCTAGGCTACCTTCCCTATCCTCATTCCAGTGACTTTTTTCTCTCCCCAAATTTTTTTGTTCCCTTATTTGTATTTGAAAGAATGGGTGGGGTATGATGGAAAAATATTGTTGTTGGAAGTTGGAAAGTTTTGGTTTTATGGCATTATGAAGTACTGACTCTAAATATTATAGTTTAAAATATGATAGACAAAGGAAATTTATTAGAAAGATTAATGAAAAGAGCAGATATAATTGGTGGGGCTGTATGGTAGACTACATTTTCAAGTACCCTGTGATAATCACTTTTTCCCTGTTCTCCTTATCTTAGGATAAACAGTGAAGAAAAACTGAGCATGATGCTTGTAAGTCTGTCTGTCCTCAAGGGGCTGATGATTATGCTGCCCATACTGCCATCAATAGAAACTCAGAAGCAGCCCACAGATGAATCACTTTGCTAATTCTTTGGTATTTTCTCACAATTCTCTTTTCCATGCAGAATTTATTCTTTAATAGCCATTGGTACTGAAACTTATGTTTGCAAAAGCAACTGAGTTGATTAATAGGTATTTTATACATCTGGTATTTTCTCATAAAAGACTGGAAAACTTATTTCAATTATCATACCACCAACAAGGATGCAATCTGTTCACAAGGCCTGTTTACGAGTGGCTGCTTTGGGTAATGGCTGTTTTCTTAGCACGAGAAATGAAATATAATATTATTAAACAGAGATATGCAGAATGAGGTGTCAACTTATCCATCTTCCTGATGTTTATAGGCTTCATTTTTTAGAATGTTTATTTTATTTTATGAGACCACACGTTAAAATATCTACTATTTGAAAAGATCTAATTTCTTTTATTCTGGTTTTAATGTCCTTGAATATTAACATTTTCAAACTTGTAAGCAATCAGCTAAGGAAACCTGTGGTAGGTACTATATTAATTCCATTTAGATAAATGTGCCATAATGAGAGAGACAATGAAAGTGAGCTCTTTATCTTTGCAGGAGAAAAAGAACTGGTCTTTGCTAGAAGGATAAATGATTTTCATTCTTAGAGATGACCTGTGATAGTAGGGCAGAGAGAGTAGTGGTTGGGGGAAGACAAACCTCAGAAAAGGAGTGTGTGTATGTATGTGTGTGTGTGTTTCTGGATGGAGAGGCATGAACCGAGTTACTGTAGTAAAAATAATATAACTCACTTTTGAAGGGTTTTTCTAAAATCACTGGAAAAATCTAGTTGTATATATTTTCAGACAAGTATTTACTAACTTTCAGTTATGACTTTGAGGGGTGGAAATGAGAAAGAACAAACTTTTTGAAAAGGTTAATATCTCTGCTTATTAAATTACAGTTATTTCTATTACTTTCCCAGGAAGGCATGCTGTTAATAAGTGGACATCCTTATAGATAAAGGAAAGCAAAGGAAAAACTTCTTCCTTTAGTACAGGGACTTTGAACAATACAGAATATAGAACTTTGCAGTGGCTTCTCAAAAAGTGATATGAAATCTTCTTACATTAGAAAAAGGAATATTGGGGCACCTGGGTGGCTCAGTGGGTTAAAGCCTCTGCCTTGGGCTCAGGTCATGATCTCAGGGTCCTGGAATGGAGCCCCGCATCAGGCTCCTTGCTCAGCGGGGAGCCTGCTTCCCCCTCTCTCTCTGCCTGCCTCTCTGCCTACTTGTGATCTCCTTCTGTCAAATAAATAAATAAAATCTTTAAAAAAAAGGAATATTAAAACTAGCAAGAGATACACCATGATATCCCACACTGTAATTTCTTATTTATGATTTAATGTATACTAAAGCAATGGCTGGGCCGTGAAAATAATTTTAGAATAAGAAAAAACCTTCTTCTTCTTCTTCTTCCTCCTCCTCCTTCTCCTCCTCTTCCTCTTCTTCTTCTTCTTCTTCTTCTTCTTCTCCTTCTCCTTCTCCTCCTCCTCCTCCTCCTCCTCCTCCTCCTCCTTAAGATTTTACTTTTATTTATTTTAGAGAAGGAGCATGCCCAGAGTGAAGAAGCGTAGAGGGAGTGAGAGGGAAGGGAAAGAATCTCAAGCAGACTCTGCCCTGAGCACAGAGCCCAATGCAGGGATCAATATGATGACCCTGGGATTATGACCTGATCCAAAAGCAAGAGTTGGATGCTTAACTAGTTGAGCCACCCGAGTACCCCAAGAAAAATTTGCTTCTTAAGACCCAATATAAAAATTATTGATGTAATATTTTACATATTTTTATCATACTAAGTCTTTGAAACCTGGAGTTTATTTTCCATTTATAGCATATCTCAATTTGGGTCTGTCAAATTTAGAATATCCAATAGTCACATGTAGCTAGTAACTATCATATTGGGCAGTGCAGCTCTGGATTTTCCAAAATATGCTTTTTCTGGAGAAATGAACTGTGATATATGCACCAATATTTATCAGTAAAAACTGGCCTAATATAGAAATCAATAAACCCTTGATGTTATAACTTACTCAGGCAATGATTTCTAGAGCTAAATTCTATTTGGAAAAATCAGAGGAAGTTGTATAACAGAATTTAAGTATTTGCTTGTTTTTAATGGTGTATTCTTATTTACATCGTATTTCATACAATAACACAGAAAAATCCATTTTTGGCATGGATCTACATAGTTACCCTTTTGAATTGCTGAAATAATTTGTCTATTGAGTAATTTCTGCCTCCTGCATTGACATGATTATACTTTATAAAATTATCCACTTTAGAGTTTTTAACAATTTTAGTCACAGACTTGAAATTATTTCTCTTCTCCCTAGAAAATGAAAATACATGTGATATATATAAAATTGTATGTGTTAATTTCACTTTTTATATAGTTTCAGGGGAATTACTGAAACTCAGATGTTCAGATTAAAAGAAATGATTTATCAGGAAGTATGCATGGAAGAAAAATAATTTTATCTGCTGAATATTTAATGTATAGTCAAAAATTCTGTGGAGTCTACTATATTTTGATGGGCTCATGAGATCATATTGTCTCAAACAACCCCCCAAAATCATTCTCATTATCATTAGAATTTCACCCTTCTTCATTATGTACTTTGTCTCTGCTTTGTAGGTACATACTATATTCACTCTTCTTCTACTTTTTAAAAAATATGTTATCTTCCATGGGAGACTTGAAAGAAGGCACCAGGTCTTTTTCCATTCCCCTCATCTCAAAAACATAACTTAACACCTCATTAATTTAGGTGGATTGGAGCAATTATTGATTAGATAAATATAAAGGGATGCTTATAGTATTTTTCTATGCCTTCAGTCATTAGTCTAACGTAACCATTTTTACTATATAATTGCATATTCTATTTCCAGGTAAACCTTGGATAGACTTTGTGTAGGTTTTTTTTTTTTTTTAATATACTGAAACTTCATGAAAGCATTATATTCTTGCTACTTAGCATAGTGTCTGGTTCACAGTAAGCATTCAATTTTTAAAAATTAATTAATACACATTGCTTTTTGAATGTATTCATTTTTACTTAAAGTTATTATATTGAAATTCTCATCTACCAGTTTCTAGTTCATTTTAATTGTCAAGAATTCACTCAACAGGGACTCTTGGGTGGCTCAGTTGGTTAGGCTTCCAACTCTTGAATTCAGCTCATGTCCTGATCTCAGGGTTGTAGGACTGAACCTCATGTCCAGCACTGTACTCAGCATGGAGTCTGCTTGTCTTTCTCCCTCTGCTCCTTTCCCCCTCACTCTTTCTCTCAAATAAGTAAATAAAAAAATAAGTAAATAAAGTCTTTAAAAATTAATTTAACAAATATATATTTATTACCTACAATTTTTAGATCTCTGGTTACTAGAAATACAATGGTAAAATTATCTGTTAAGGTCTGACTTAAGGGTATTTATATTCTAGTGGGAAAAGCACATATAAACAAGTAAATAAACAAACACAATAACTACAAATTGTAATAACTACTGTGAGGGGAAATAGCAATGAGGAGTTGGGAGTAAGCAGGAACAGGAAAATGGAAATTTTTAGATAAGGATGTCAAGGAAGACCTCTCTGAAAATGTGGTGCTTAAATAGATGATATGGGGGATAATAACAAACCAGTTCTGAAAAGAAGGGCAGTAAGAGTGTTCGAGGTTGTGAGAAGGGCAAATACAAAAGTTTTGATGTGACAAAGAACTTGAACATTCGAGGAGGCAAAACAAGGTCAGTGTGTGGGTGGACTGTGGTGAACTATGAGCATAATGTGCTGACATTGGAGAGTAAGGAAGGGCCAGGTCAGGGCAAAGCCTAAAGGAAGAATTTGATTCTAAGAGCCAAAGATCGCCATAGAATAGATTTAGGCTGCGGCCCTGGGGTTATATGATCTAATATGCTATATGAAGTTTTCTTTAGCTACTGCCTATAAGAGTGAAATATAGAGAGATGCGGATTCAGAAAAATAACTTTAAGATATTTGTATCTTGATATGATGGTGTCTTGGTGTTGGTAGGTGGCAGAAAAGATAGAGAGAAGTTATTAGATTTTAGATACATTTGGGAGGTAGAACCAACATGTATTAAAATAGACAAAGGGTGTGAAGGAAATGAGAAATCAAAGAATATTCATGGATTGAGTATTTGTATGGACATTGAAGTAATTTATTAGCATAGGGAAGATTATGAGACAAAAGTTTTGAGGATTGGAGGGATAAAGATTCCATTTTGACCAATTGAGTTTAAGGTGTTTATGAGACTTTCAGTTGAAGACATAGTGAGGTTGTGGGCCACTAACAAATGCTGTTGATATAAAGCCCCAAACTGTAAATATCTATGCACTGTAAATACATAAGAAGTGAAAGGAAAACTGACCTTCAAACATTAGTCATGCGTTAATTTATAATAACAATCAGTTTACAATAGTTTTCTGAGTACTTCAAGAGAGTAGCTAGCAATTGCAGAATACAAAAATACTAATGTTTACAGCACCCCAATGTTTATAGCAGCATTATCTACAATAACCAAATTATGGAAATAGCCTGAATGTCCATTGACTGATAAAAGGATAAAGAAGATGTGTGTGTGTGTGTGTGTGTGTGTAGTGTGTGTATACACACACACACATCACATATATACACACATATACCTATATATACATATATTTGTATATATCATAAATAAATATCTGTATATAATAGAATATTACCCAGCCATCAAAAAGAATAAATCTTGCCATTTGCAACAACATGGATGGAGGTAGAGAGTATTATGTTAACCAAAGTAAGTCAGTCAGAGAAAGACAAATATCATATGATTTCACTCATGTGGAGTTTCAGAAACGAAACAAGAAAAGGGACAAACAGAGAAAAAGATAAACCGAGAAACAGATTCTTAACTGTAGAGAACAAACTGATGGTTACCAGAAGGGAGGTGAGTGGAGGGATGGGTTAAACAGGTGATGGAGATTAAGGAGTGCATTTGTGATGAGCACCAGTTGTATGGAAGTGTTGAATCACTAAACTGTACACATTAAACTAATATTACACTGTATGTTAACTAACTGGGATTTATTTATTTTAACATTTTTTAGAAGATTTTATTTATTTATTTGACAGAGAGACAGAGCACAAGCAGGGGGAGCAGGAGAGGGAGAAGCAGGCTCCCTGCTTGATGTGGGGGTTGATTCCAGGGTCCTGGGATCATGACCTGAGTTGAAGGCAGATGCTTAACTGACTGAGCCACCCAGATGCCCCAACTAACTGGAATTTAAATTAAAAACTTAAAAAAAAACCTTTATTACAAAGAATTGAAGGAGTATTTTATTCTTCAAATTTATTTTCTGTATCTTCAAAGCAAAAACAAAAAGGAAAAACCCCATTTGTGAACTTTCTCATTTCTCTGAACATAGTGTAATTTGAAAAGCATGTACATTTTCTCCAATTTTCTAATTACCTCTTTATTTTCAGATTAGAAAACCAGCTAGCAGCTGGGGCAGAGGGATAGGGTGACTGGGTTATGGACATTGGGGAGGGTTTGTGCTATGGAGAGTGCTGTGAATTGTGTAAGACTGATGATTCACAGACCTGTACCCTGGAGCAAATAATACATTATATGTTAATAAAAAATAGGAAACTGGTTATATGTACCTGAAAGGACTATATTTTCTGTTTGTTATGTTATGTCTGAATAGAAGATAAATATGGTTCATATACTGAGTTGCACAGCAACATGTGAAAAAATCCTTTTAAAACATGCCATGAATTGAATTCATTAAATCTATTGGGTGTAGCAATTTAATGAAGCAAAAAAATACTAATTAAATTATTAAAGTCTGGATAGCAAGTAGTAATTAAAAAGACTGTTGCTATGCGACTCAGATAATTTTTATAAACAGTCTGCAAAAATGTATTGGTTAAATATGCTGGTATTTTGCCTTGACCTTTCGTAATCAAACATCTCTTCATTCTGTGAAAATGTGTTTCTGAGACTAACATTAAATAGAATTCAGAGATTAGAAAAAAAGAGGACATTTAGGATTTGATTGGGTTATAATGTTATTGAGTTATGCCTCCAAAGGTTATGTGTGAGGAGTTCAAAATTCCAAAAATGGAAATTATGGAATATCCATGGAAGAATAGTAACAGTTGCTTAAAGTCTTCATCACTTCTAAATATAGTGATAAAAACAGTGATTTGGTTTTATTATTTCTTTTGTGAGGATAGTAGCACTTTATAACAGAGGCAAGTTATCACAGGATACCAGTTTTTCCAAAGTCAAAACTTTTTTGGATATTAAATCTATTTTCCAAACTGTCAAAGAATTAAAAATTGGTCACAGATTTTAAAAGTCTACCATGTGCCCAAAAAGCATCCTTGAAAGTCCTTGAAACTGCATACCCCAGACGGTAGTTTCTATAAATGGAAGGGATGGGTTTTTAAAAATTATTTTCACCAGGCAGACATTGAAGGCAGTCACTAAGAGGCTAGCATGCACTTTCATTCCAAATGTCACAGTGAGGACTAAAAGAAAATTAACCTCTCATAGGGAAAATAAATTGGAGAGTTAAATCTCTTGCAGAATCGAAAATATTCCTAATGTTTGAAAACTAGTATTTAATGACAAGCAGTATTGTTTGAGTACTAACAATATTACTAAGTACTTTTAAAGATACCCTAATTTTGGTCGCTGAGACTAGCACAAACTTGGCGGAGTAAAAACAATATTTAAAGGCAACCTTAAATGGGGGTGACAGGAGGTTGACTGATGACATCTATTTTGCCATCCTGTTCAGTGGGCAGAAAGTATTGCTTGGATGTATATGAGCCTTTCACTAACACTTTTGAGCTTCCATGTTACCTATCACAAGGCTGTCTCCTTTTATCACTGCCTCTTCACAAGTCATTTTTCCTGTGCCTTGAAACACCGTTATCCCTGCTATCCCAATCATATTCTACTGTTTTCATATCCTAGCCAGATGTTCAAAAGTAAACATTGGGGCCATGTTCCCCAAACTGTGTGCCAAGACATCCTTTGGTACTGCAGTGAGCTCTTAGACGTGCCCTGAAATATTCAATATGATCAAGAGAAACACAGCAACCCTGCACAAACAAACTGGAGTAGTTCACAGTCTCAACATTAGATAGCACTACATGCCTTTTAATTATGCCAATATTCTTGTGAAGCTGGGTTTGTGATTGTCATGGTAAAAAGCAAACACTGCATGGAAATCAATGTGAAACAAGAAATATTAATAGTAGCGTTGACTTTGAATCTCAGTTTTGCGCAATCCGAGATGTGCAATACCCAATGGGTGTATACATCTAATTGGTAAGTTGATTGTGCTTATTTAAGAATGGCAGAGAAATATCATTCTGTTAATATGCAGGTATCATTTTTTGCAAATGTCTTCCAAGCTTTCAGGAAAGTAAATACTTATATAGTTGTTGGTAAATGCAATTGTTCAGCATTTGTCCTGGTCCTCTATGTTGTGCCAGGGTCAGTGAGACACAAAGGGGCAATGTCTGGATCCTCTGCACTGTGGTATGGCAGAAAGAGTTGTGATTGAAATTATGCATCAGGGCTATAACAACTTTATGAGTTAGCTGTATGTATGTATATGCATATTTAGCAAAACTTTAAAAGATACAAACTACGTTTAATCTTTCCTGTATATTGCTCATTGGATATAGAAGAGAAAGCTGGCATCTATTTACTATGCAAATGCAATTTTCTTTGAACATGAACTGCAAAATCACTTTCATACTTTCATCGATGCAGATATCAGAGCTCTTCAAAATATGTAGCATACTATCAAGACTACCTATCCAGGTAGGTAGCTTACTAATAACTTAGCACCTGGGGAAGTAAGATGCTGTAATTTAGTTCCATTTTCCACTCTAAGTCTGATCACAAGTTTGATCCATTGCTGTTCATGTCTCCTTAAGTTTCCCAATTCCATTCCTTAGAATATTCTCCAGACCTTCAGAAGTTTCTCAGTACTTATAAAAAGACTTTTGTGCTCTTTAATATGGTATTCAAGATCTTCCATGATCTGATATTAACCTATTTTTCTTAACTTAAAACCTGCCACACCCTCTCATGATCTTATAATACAATACAATGAAACTATTTCTTTTCCAAACATGTCCTTGGGCTCTCTCCCTATATATTATTGTTCTTTTTATATATATATATATATTATTATTCTTAATTGTCTCTTTAGCCTACCATGCCCTTCTTCTCCGCATGGCCTGCTTCTTCAAAACTGTGCTCCAATCCTATCACACAGTCTTTCCACTTTTCCTCTGTCAGGATCTAAATCCCTTTTTCATTCTTTCCCCTTGCATATGACATAACATATTTACATTATGTTTTTATTTTGTTGGTCTCATCATGTGACTTTCTTGACACTATCCCTTTGATGCTTTATGTTTTTTTTTTTGATGCTTTATGTTTGATTTTACCTTATCAAAACTCACCAAATGAGGAATAGCATAAACTCGCACCTTGTACCATCCCCAACTTTAAGCTATTCATGGTAAATGTCTGTATAGAGTAGATGCTCAATCAATACCATGAGATCAAACTGCAATGGATTATTCTATAAACTAAGATGATAATTTATAAAGACTTAAGATGTCAGATCTCTAAGCATAATTCTCATTTAGTAGAGACCCTTAAAGAGCTTATCTATTCATCCCAACTCTTGCTGCTATTATTCTTATTCATTTCTTGAGATTTGGAGGATTCTCAAGAACGTCCAACTTTTTTCTTGTCACCCACAGCCCCTAACTTAAAAAATAAATAAATAAAACTTGAATAAATTATTTAGAGATGTTGTTCTTTGTTTGAATAAGTAGTTTGACTAAATAAACTCATTGATGATTGTCTTAAAAATAAATATTTCTGGTTGCTAACTTAAGACATATGGAATCTAAGCCTTGTGAATCAATATTAATTGTTAATTAAACCAACACTTCTCAATTCACCAGTTTTCAGGGAAATGCTCATGGAACTTTCTAGATTGAAATTATTCCACCTTTAAACAATTTGAGAAATATTCACAATTTCCTATCTTTCTTAGAGATTTGGAATTTATATAAACATATAAAAGAAATCTTTGAGGAGTTCTGCAATCTACTTTATTTTATTTGTTCAATTCAGATTTTCCTCAAACTAATATAGTCCCTTTGTTTCCCCAGATATACCTATTGAAATTTCATGCTCAGCAGAATTGAATTTGGGAAGTATTTACATGTGACCCTTCTTAATCACCAATTTTGCCAATTTTAAATAGTGAAGGAGGGTCAGTTGAAAGACACTCTCAGGATAAAACATCTATTGTAAAATGTAGGATTCGTGTGTGTATTTCCCTCAAGAATAGCTCAGAGTCTCTGACATTCAGCAACAGAAAACTATGAGATTGGAAATATCTCTGGACCCATACTGAGTGGGGGTGATCCTCTGGTCTTATGTGTCCTAGCTTTGAAATCCAGGTCTGTTCTACATTTGATTCAATTAGCGCACACAGCCTGTCTAGAGTCTAGATTACCCACCCTGGCCTGGAATGCGTTAGCTCACCAGCACCAACAGTTGAATGGATTTGGTCTGTAAGATGAGACCTACTACCTTTCTGGGAATACTGTCTTTCTACCTCTGGGTATGGTGCCATTCGAAGGGCAATTGTGCTCTGTAATCAAACAACCCATCTGTGTCCTCTCTGAGGTGTGAATTAGTTCAGACACTTATTATTCACCTCCCTCCCTTTAGAACAAATTGCTTCTGACAACAGTGAATGAAACAGCTGTGTGCGTATGTGTGTGTCTGTGTGTGTATAGGTATGTGTGTATGTGTGTTTCTATAAAAAAAAGGATTCTCCTACTGCACCAGAATGTCCCCAGGCCGTGAAGGAGATTGAGCTGTGTAAACCAACCGTGCCTTATGCTCTATGGGGAAAAAAAGAAATGAGGAAGAGAACATCTCAACTAAATTTATTATAACAAATTTCTTGGGATAATAAAAGACATCAGCTCAGCCCTAGAGGGAAAATAGGTTACAGCTCAGCTAAATGTCCTTGTCTAATGTTGCTTGACCCTAGGTAACATTTCAAGCCTAAATAAAATTTTGCCAGTGGTACGTTTTGGCCTGTTTAGTGGTTTCATCAGGGGCATTGATTTAAATGTATTTTTTTAACTTATCTGATGAATCTTCACATGAGTTGTTTTGAGATCACATGCTCCCAACATGCTGGTCTCCCTTTAATTTATGCTCTCTTCCATGGTGCAAGAGAAATAGGATTCGTTCTTTTTAAATTCCTAATTCATATTTCACTAACTGGATGGGGAATAAAATCAGCCAAACCAATATTGTATTGCCACTGTAAAGAAAAAGAGACACCTTGCAAGTTTCTGGATATATAAAGCTATATCTCCACACACGCAGTTCCTTTTGTCTTCTGGTAGTCTCCTTTCTTTTGCATATGCTGGAAAACCATTTTTCAGAATCTTCGTATCCGTGGAGATTTTATAACATCCAGGGAGAATTGAACACCTGTTTTAGCCACCATTGCACTAGGTACGTGCTTCTTTTACCTCACTCATCAACTATAAGTCAGTTTCTGGCCAGCATTCTACCTCCCCTTCAAAACTCTTATCTACATTTTACCTATTTTATATTTATTTTTAGTACCTATGACATTCCTGGCTAAAAGTAATATTCACAAATACTTGTCAAATTTAATTGAACAAATATGCAAATAATTGATATTAGGTGCTTGTGAATGCTGTCTTTCTCTACCAATTAATTCAGTATGACTGTCTCTTAAAACACCAGTTTGTAAGAACTTAATATTCTTTGGGAGTTTATATATTATATTCAAAATATTAGATCTCAGGTATTAATGGAGTTGTCAAAATAAAAAAAATGATCGTATCCTTTTAAATAATGCATATCATATTTTCACCAGTAGAACTAAAAATGTACATAGTTTGAATCATAACTAAATATATTTCAGTGTGAGATTCTGCTTCAGGAATGTTATAGTATCTATACATGGATAAATATAGGCTGTGAGTTTGTACATTTAGACTGTAAAGTTTGATTATTATCCTTAAATGTTGTGAATTATAATTAAATTGAGGTAGAACTTTAAATAATACTAAAAATAATTTTTCAAATAAAACAAATACTATGATATTCAGACTCATAAAATATACCATTCTTTATTTTTATATATGATTGTATATGTGCGTATATAGAAGGATCTCTCTAGTGAATATTAAATGACTGTGTTGCTTTATTCATTGTACACATCTATCTGCAACCCTCCCAAAATAAAACTATACCTATAATAAACCATGAAAAATGATGGGCGGTAATGAAAGTTTCCCATCTGGAAAAGACCCTGGTCCAGATGGATTTGCTAATGAATTTTATAAGATGTTTAACCAACCTTTGAAGAATATCCCAGACATGTTTGATTACTTTAAATTACCAACATTTTTGGAACTACCACTATGGGTTCTCAAACTAATCTTAATAAAGTGCCAAGAAATGCTAAAATTCAGAAATCAGTGTTTCTTAAGGACTTACATCTTTCACACAGTTGCTAAAAACATATTTCTTCTAAACTTGAGCCCATGATAAGATGTTTGTAAAGGATATTGTTAGGTCAAGCAGGTGGGGAGAATATCCTAAATTCATAATATTAATTAGTATTAACTTTCACTATGTTTTAATAAAATTTAACGTTTATTTTGCTAGAAATGTGTCAATAAAGGTCATCCTATGTTTTACGCAATTTGTCACAGAATTAGGTGTTTTATATAAATAATAAATATATAAATGAAAATTATAATCAAGTAGTAACACATATACTATGATTCAAGGACAGTCAACTAAGATGTTATATCCTAAAATATTTATCCAACCAGTTTATTCTCATTACAGAAATCTTGCCATTAGATATTCATTCCTTCCAATAAGTCTTTGGCATCTTCAGTATTTTGTGGTTATTATGGCTATTACGTTGAACAGTATTATAATTTTGGAGATGCAGTTAACTTTATTTTTAAATATGGGGGGCAATTCACTACACTGGCTGTTCGATTTTTAGGATGTCATGAAAAAGAAAATAACTCTAGAATGACAGAATGAGAAGATTACATCATTTATAAAGTTCTTCTGGAAATTTACTAAAATTTAGTACCCAATAGGATATTGCATCAATTCAAGGGTAGTATGTTTTAATACAGGATGATAAAATTGGAAGTCAGGAATGGAAAAGCAGGACCTTACCAGGGGCAGAGAGATGGGATGTCAGTAGATAAAGAGCAGCATGAGGTAAATGTTTTCTCTCCAGGATGTTACTGATACAAAAACTATTAAATATCATGAGTGATTCAAACATTTTAGCTCAAATCAGACATGTTTTTTCTGATTTTCATTTCCTCATCCATAATATGAAGATAACATTTACCTTAAAATGTTATCATAAGGATTAAATAACTGCCTGGGATGTAGAAGGTATATCTAGTATTTTTTTTTCCTTTCTCACTTTTAGACACACACACACACACACACACAGGCTTGCGCACGTGCACACACACACACACACACACACAGAGGCTTGCACACGAACACACACACACACAGAGTTTTGATTCGAGCAGAGAAGGGTTTTGCAAAAGCAGTCTTGCAAGTCATATGCCTTTTGCTACAGCTCTTTGCTCTCCTCATTGTTTGAATACCACAAAATAAATTCCAATTTGTATCTGAACAACAACATGGCTGGAAAAATATATACTTACTCATATGTAGACTCTAGGGGATATATCACACCAGATGGTTTTCTTGAAGTTAATGTTTAATGCAAAAAGTTACTTTTTGACTATATATTTGAGCTGTGATCATAAGGAGAGCTGAAAGTTCCATTTTCAAACAATAGTCTTGTATTAAGATCATTTTGTGTATCTATATGATTGACCCCCAAAATATATGTATAGATACCAGTAGTGATTTATTCTGAATAATGCTTTTAATCTTACTGATATTGTAGAAGATAAAAATTCTTCTTTTCCCATTATTAATGCCTCAAAAACACACAAAAACAATTTAAAAGGCACATCATGCTCATAAAGTTAATTTAAACATTGTTTTTGTTGGTTTCTTTTTGTAAAGACAGTAGTTATGTTGAAGACAACATTACAAAGAATGGAATTTTATTAAACAGTAACTGAAAAAGTCATTATTTTGTTTTTACTCCTTATAGGAAGAAAATATTAAAAACCCAATCATTATCTTTTTATACAACAGTAAAATTTCCCTTCATTTCTCCATATGCATCTGTCCGTTCTTATCTAACTCTGAAGTAGTCATTAAACAGCATGCTTTACTACTTTCTGGATATTTTTCCTATGTAGTTTAATATATATTAATACATGGTGGGGTGTTTTTTTTTTTAGTTTCAAAATCCGGTCACAGCATACATTTAGTATGAGTTACAATTCACTTTTTTGTCACTCTACACTTATGTGATACATATAATACATGAAAATGTATAGATTTGCCGTATTCTTTTGTAGCAGTTGCATTTTTTTTTATTTTGTGGATGCCCAAAAATTTAATTGGTTGGTTCAATGTCAGTAGACTATTAAATCGTATCCAATATGTCACTATTACAAACAATGCTTTAACATGGTGGGAGATCTTTTAGAAAGGGTAGTACTCTAAGGAGCTGAGTGAGTAGAAGCACTCACTGGGAGTCTGAGGAAATTTGCACATAGGAAGCATCCTCATGAGATTTATGAGTGTCAATTATTTTAGTAGGAATGAGGCTTAACTTTAAGTACAGAATTCTTAAGTACAGAATCCATGTTGGGCAGACATGTCCTAAGAGAGGGTGACTTCTTGAGTGAGTGACTCTGGGACCCAACAAGCTACTTTCTGACACTGATTGGATTATATATATGAGAGGAATAAGGAATAGGGAAAGTTATAACTATTAAACGGAAGGACTAAAAATTATAATTAAGAAAATCTGAGCAAATAAATCAAAACTAAGAACAAAAACAAAAATTCCTAAGATGTATAAGTGATTATAGCAAGGTTGCAGGATAAAATGTTAATGCAAAATTTTAATTGCTTTCCTACATACCATCAGAGAACAAGTGGAATTTGAAATTGAAAACACA
>CM052813.1:29096443-29112529 GCA_028533885.1 Nasua narica
CCAAAAGGGTGAGGATAGAACTGAAAGGAACAGAGACTATGTATGTTATTGAAACTAAGCTAGTATTAATTCAAGTTAGAGTGTTATCACTTTAGGATGTTAAATACAATACTCATAGAAATCACAAAGAAAATAGTTATAGAATATATACAAAAGGAAATGAGAAAATAATTTAAACATTTCAGTATAAAAAAAATCAACTAAATATAAAACAAGATAGTAATGCAGGAAATGAGGGACAAAGTAGCTATGACTACGTATACAAAACAAATGACAAAATGACAGAAGGAAGCCTCTCCTTATCAGTAATTACTTCAGGTAAATGAATTAAAGTCTCTAATCAAAAGACAGAGATTGATAGAATGGATGAAAAAACATGACCTAGGGATATTTTATCTATAAGAATCTCGCTTTAGGGACATTTGGGTGGCTCAGTCAGTTAAGTGTCCCACTCTTGATCTCAGCTCAGGTTTTGGTCTCAGAATTATAAGTTTAAGCCACATGTAGGGCTCCATGCTGGATGGAGCCTACTTAAAAAAGAAAAAAAAGAATCTAGCTTTATATACAAAGATACAAATAACTGAAAGTAAGATGATGAAAAAAGATATTCTATGCAAATAGTACCAAAGAGATTAGTGGTGGGTATTCTAATATTAGACAAAGTAGACTTTAAATCAAAAACATTTATAAGAGGCAAAGAATTACATGATATATTATTAAAAGTTTGAACACAAGAAGATATAACAATTACAAACATTTATGCATCTGATGACAGACCATCAAAATATAGTAAGCAAAATTGACAGAATAGAACGGAGAGACAGTTATATAAAAATAGTTGCAGACTTAACTCACTTACAATAATAATCAATAGAATAGAAAGAAGCAATAAAAGCTTATTAAACTAAAAAAAAAAAAACCTTAGTAAACTAACTGGATCTAATGAACATATACAGAACACCTTACACAACCAAACAGCATATGCATTCCTCCCAAGTGAACACAGCACATTTTCCAGGATAGATCATATATTGATTTTAAAAATTGATTTAAAAAAATATAATGCAAAGTTTCTTCTCTGACTACAATAGGTTAAACTTAGAAATTAATAAAAGGAAAAGGGAAAAATTCCCAGATTTGTGGAAATTAAACAACACACTTTTCAACAGCTAGTAGATAAAACAAGAAATTAGAAGGGAAATCAGAAAATACAGATAAATAATAATGAAAACTTATGAGATGCAGCAACATCATGTTAAGGGGGGATTTATAGCTCTAAATGTGTACATTAAAAAAAAATCTTGCATCAAAAACATAACTTTCCAACTTAAGTAACTGGAAAAGAAGAACAACTAAACCAAATAGTAGAGGGTAAAAAATAAAGATTAGAGCATAGATAAATAGAACAGATAATAGAAAAATAATAGAGAAAGCCAATAAAACTAAAAGTTGGTTCTTCAAAAACATAAAAAAAATGACAAACCTGTAACTAGATGGCCTAAGAAGAACAGACTCAAATTACTACAATGAGAAATGAAAATGAGACATTTTTACTAATTCTACAGAAATAAAAAATTATAAGGGAGTAGTATGAAAAATTATATGCAAAAATTTGGAATACCTAGATAAAATGAGCAAATTCCTAGAAATTTAAAATTTTCCCAGATGAAATCATGAAGAAATAGAAAGTCTAAATAGACCTGTCAGTAGTAAAAAAACTGAATCAATAATCAAAACTCTCCAAAGACAAGCCCTGGATCCAATGGATTTATTGCTAAATTCAACAAAGATTTAAAGAAGAACCAATACTAATCTTTTTCAAACTATTCCAAAAAGGTTGAAGAGGAGAAAATATTTCCTAGCTCATTCTGTGAGGTTAGCATTACTCTGATACCAAAGACAAAGAAAGAAGCTGTTTGACTTCAGATCTAACAGTCATTTCTAGGATAGGACACCAAAGGCATAAGTATCAAAGGAAAAACAGACACATCTGACTTCATAAAAATTAGAAAATTCTGTGCATCAAAAGATACTGTCAACAGAGTAAAAAGACAATGCACAGAATGAAAGAAAAAATTTGCAAATCATAAAACTAATTTTATCAGTATGATTCAGCCTAGAAAAGGAGGAAAATCCTATAACATGTTATAAAATGGATGAACCTTGAAGACATTAAGCTAAATTAAATAAACCAGTCATAAAGAGACAAACACTGTATGATTTTACTTAACAGAGGTACATAAGAATAATCAAAATCATGGAGACAGTAAATGGTGGTTTGCGGGGAATGGGGAAGGATCCTTTAATGGGTATAGAGTTTCAGTTTTATAAGATGGGGATGAATGGTTTTTGCACAACATTAGGAATGTATTTAATATCACTAAACCACACACTTAAAAACTGTTAAGTGGGTGTGGAAGAGGAAAAAAAGTCCTATGACTTATTGAATTTATTTTTCTCTTTGTAAAATATATTTTGTACTATTTGTATCTAATTCTGTAACCCTTTCTGATGAGTTAAAGGTATATTTGTTATTAAATAGGTTCATTGTTTTTCTTTGCTTAAGTCACAATACATAAATAATTCACAATACTTTAAAAGTGTTAAATGGTAAATTCTATATTATGTTTAATTTACCATAATTAAAAATATTGAAATAAAAAGGATCCAATGACCTGAACTGACACTTCACTAGAGAAGATATACAGATGGCAAATAAGCATATGAAAATACGTTCTGCATCATATGACATCAGGGAAATGTGAATTAAAACAACCAGGCACTACTACATATCTATTAGAAGGGCCCAAATCTGTAATATTGACAACATCAAATGCTGATGGGAATGTGTAGCAACAGGAACTCTCATTTATTGCTGGTAGGAATGCAAAATGGAACTACCACTTGTGCAGATAGTTTGGCCGTTCTTACAAAACACATACTCTAACCATATGATCCAGCAATCATACTCCTTGGGATTTACCCAAAGAACCTGCAAGCTTAAATCCAAACAAAAACTTGCATATGGATGTTTATAGCATCTTTATTCATAATTGCCAAAAGTTGGAAATAACAAAAATATCCCTCAGGAGGTAAATGGATAAATAAGCTGAGGTACATCCAGATGATGGAGAAACTGAATTTTAGATAGTTGGAAACATTCAGACGGTTTATGTTTTTCTGTTCTGTGATTATTTGAATTACTATAAATTTGGTCACTGTGTTTGATTCTGACTATATAAATGGTGCCACAGTTTGTTCTCCTGAACATATGGTACTGATTGTTTAAAGTTATAACTTTCTCTCTAAACCTGAGTCTAGCATTTTGATTAAACTAACTTACCACTTAGTTCAAAGAGATAATGAACATACCCAGTTGTTTTCTTTTAGAAATAGTTGTGAAAAAAAAAAAAAAAGAAATAGCTATGGACTAAATGTTGATGTTGAATTTTGCAGCCTTGGTACAGTTAGTAATTATGGTTGAAGTCCAAATGTACTGTCCAAGATTAAGTAGCATACACATTCAAGTAAAGGCAGTCCAAGTTTTCTGTTAGGAACACTTTCTAGTTATTTATCATTTTAGTATAGGTAAGTATGAGTACTTTTCAATATTTTTGACTCTACTATTCCATTCCAAAACTGGGTTTGAAGAAACGTTCTTCCACAGGGGACAATGCCTAGTCTCCTCTGACTCTTCTCTTGAGGTTAGAATTAATGGGGTAAAAGTATCTCAGTCTTCCTCTAAACTTGGTGTGATATCCAAAAAAACTTGTATCATGGAAGAATACATAGAAAAGCTATTTCTTCTTTGCTTCATTTCCTCTTCATAATTGGACCTCTGGGCAGTGAAATAAGACAGGATGGTTTGATCTATTCTTGCAGTGTGAAGATGAGGTACAAAACTTCACTTTTGGCTAAGGTTATGCTAATTTTACTTCCAAGACCCTGATAATTCAGTTGTACAATTCATCTTCCATAGCGAGCATGTGGTAGATAACCTGCATTCAGAATTAATTACCATAAATCAGAAGTATATTCATTGTAGTGCTGTGAGATCTTTCATTTCCCAGGAGGAAATGTCCCATCTACAAATGAACCCTTTACAGGTTCAATTATGTCTTCTCATTTCTTTTCTCTTTCAGGCTTGGCATAACGTCTGTAATTTAGTTTTATATTTTCTTTTATACGGAAAGTATCCAACTGCTAGGAAGTAAGCCCAATTATCACTAGCAATAGAACAAATAAAAAAATGACAGTGTTCCCCAAAACTATCTGCTTCGTTATAAGTCTGCAGCTGCCTTTTCCTTATGACCATTTGGTTCAATTAAGTGAACGTCATTTGAAATTTGTTATTGAACAAAGAAAATAGTTAGATTGAAGCTGGAAAAAGAATTAAAAATGGTTTCCCTTTACCATAAAATGAGTCTTGTCTGTGCTTATACATACATCTCTCTAATTGTACTACATTAATCACAGTGAATATACTAGAAGTATATTGACTCTGTATGATAAATAGCCCCTACTGAAGAATTCTGAATACCTCATGTTTCCTTGTTCAATATAGTTACATAGAGGAAAGCTGATAAACAAGCAATAATTATAATTTCCTTTACTACAGTCAATCTTTCTTAAGTTTTGTGACTTTCCATAAACAACTAGGCCTTGTGTCTGAAAACTTTTTCAACCATAATGCAATCTTACTGCCATGCCCTGCCAGATTCTTTGGATTTTAAAATGCATATATTATCTCTAACACTAGTTAATCTAAATGTTTTTGTTGTTTTTACTTTGACAAGTAATGCCCAGGATTAGTCAGAGGTACATAATATTCAATGTAAATAAACCTAAAATAATCCTCTTCTTGAAGTATCACTCTTAACATTCAGGTCTTACATAAGCCTGTGGCTGATAGCTGGGGCCATGCTCGTCCTAAGGCTAAGCTTAGCCATAGGACCATTGTCCACTTAATATAGCTTATTGGTTCTAGTTCTCCATTTTGAAGACCTATGTAAAACTTTTTGAACGTAACATGATTCTAGGATCATAAATAGGCTCCTCACATGGTTACAAGTTTTCTTTTTACCTTTTCCCTACTATTGCCATGGCTATTTTTTAGTCAGATGCCTCCGGCACTAATTAGTCTGAAAGGGTGAATACATTGATATTAACATTAACTACCCAAATTTGCTAGTCCCCTGCTCCCACCAGTGAAGAAATGTTACATATCCATTTCTCCGACATCATCAATCATTTCTCCATCTGTCCACTGATAAGTTTTTCATGATAAAAATCTTCAGGTGAGATTTTGTCATTCCTCATAAATATATTTTTTTCAAATTTTAATTTAAAGTTAATGTTGAAAATGCAGATAGCCCTACCAGAGAAGTACTCTGGTATAATGGATAGCTCATAGATTCTAGCAATAGACTCTTGTCTCCATTATTAATAAGTTATGTGATCAATTAATGTTAAACTCTCTGAAATTAACATTATGTTTTTATCAAAGGACTTTTGGAAAACATGACAAACAGGATGTGGTGCAGAATAAGAGCTCACTTATCACTTATTTACCTGTTCTTTGTTACAACAAATATTCAGCAACATCAAGCTAACATAGAACAATATCTGGCAAATCCAATTGCTATTATCTTTGGGCAGATGAGAAAATAAATGTTCACTGATAACCATAAAAAACATATTCCACATCCATTTCTCAGTCCTTAAAGTTAAGTAGATGTGTAATCTTACATATTTGCTATTAGTAGTTTCAAATTCATTTACTGAATAACATATATCATGATTTAGCTCTACTCTTTTGAAATGGAAACATTTCAATTTTTTCATCTTTTTTCCTTTCTTTCTACATGTTCCTAAAATACTCTCTGTCTTATAACCTTCTCTCCAGTCTTAAAGGAAGACATGTCTCACTTTTCCTCAAAGTTAAATCCCATCCCACTTGCATATATATATTGCTGTATCAAATTTGTCTATATTTTCTATAATACTAATAATTTCTTCTCTGAAGTCTTTTCAGTTTACAGTTAATAATCAAGAATCAACTATCTGGCACTTGTTATGATGAGCACTGGGTGTTGTATATAAGTGATGAATCACTAAATTCTACTCCTGAAACCAATATTGAATTGTATGTTAACTAGAATTTAAATAAAAATTTGGAAGAAAAAATACTTTTTTTCAAACTATTACCCAATTTTTCTTCTTTTCTTCATCATTAACTAACTGGAAGAGAAATCACTTGATGGTTCCATGTCGCTGTTATCTCAAGACATCCCCTAATGCCAGTGCCTTCTCACCTCTGCCTCAAACATTCTACTGCATTGCTCTTGGCAAGTCACTAGTAACTGTGTAAGTGCTAAATCTATTGGTCACTTTTACTCAGACCTTACCTATTTATCTTGAAACAATTCTGTTGACTTCTTTAGTTCTTTCTGTCCTTGTCTTCCAAGGCAGAATACTTTGCTAATTCTCCTTCTAACTCTGGTCATTTCTTCCCTGTCTTGATCACAGGCTTCTTCTCTTATGGAGAACTATTACCTATTAACTATTATGGAAAATTCCTTATGAGACTAATTTTAATTCTCTCTTTTCTCAAGATCTTTGTAAATGAGATGGATGATCTCATCTACTTGCATGGCCTCAACTACTCTTTGTATGTGGATAACTGCTATGAGAGTACTATCTCTGCAAACTAACCTCTCTTCTCAGTCCACAGTAGATTTTCAATTTCCTAGTCTACTAAAAGCATTTTACACTTAACATGCTCAAAATTGAACTCATTGTATAACCTCATTTCCATTCCCATTCCCCACTACTTCTCCTCCTACAAAATTCTCTATTTAAATAATGTTGTCACTATACATACATTCTCTGTGGTAAGTTCTTTTGAAACAGCCTAGATATTCTCCCCTCTTACTGCACATTTAATTGGTCACATTACAGTATCAATTCTATTTCAAATTATCTCTTGAATTTTCTGTTTTTTTTTTTATCATTCCCATTGCTATTGTCTCATGTCATTGTTAGAACTATTGCAACAGACTCCCAAAGGGTTTTCTTTTATCCTAGTTCTCCTTTTTACTGCCATGTGAATTATTATTTTTTTAAAGATTTTATTTATTTATTTGACAGAGAGAGACACAGTGAGAGAGAGTACACAAGCAGGAGGAGGGAGAGAGGGAGAAGCAGGTTCCCCGCGGAGCAGGGAGCCCAACACGGGGCTCGATTCCAGCACCCCAGGATCATGACCTGAGCCAAAGGCAGATGCGCAACGACTGAGCCACCCAGGCGCCCCACCATGTGAATTATTAAAATAAATAAGCACATCTTATTAGGCTTTTGCCCTATCTAAAACATTCTATTCTCTCTTTTTAATTTTTTTATTATGTTATGTTAGTCACTATACAGTACATCATTAGTTTTTGATGTAGTGTTCCATGATTCATTGTTTGCATATAACACCCAGTGCTCCATGCAATCCATGTCCTCCTTACTACCCATCACCTATTCCCCCATCTCCCTTCCTTATAAAACCCTGTGTTTGGATCAACCAGAAAATCAAAGAAGAACTTAAGCAATTCATGGAAACCAATGAGAATGAAGACACATTGATCCAAACCTATGGGATATGCCAAAGGCAGTCCTAAGGGGAAAATATGTAGCCATCCAAACCTCACTCGAAAAAAAAAAAAATCCCAGATACATAAACTATCTTTATACCTTAAAGATTTGGAGAATCAACAACAAATTAAACTTAATCCATGCATGAAAAGGGAAATAATTAAGATTAGAGCAGAGTGCAATGAATTAGAAACCTGAAATACGGTAGAGCACATTAACAAAACTAGAAGCTGGTTCTTTGAAAGAATTAATAAGATGGAGAAACCACTGGCCAGACTTATCTACTCTTTATTGTATTTGAGCATGTACTCTGTTGTCTTCAACTACCTGGTGGTAATAAGCTTGTTGCCCCAGCTCTTGTACTCCATTTTGTTATCAGTTGAGTCTGGTTGGGTCATAAAATATCCCATTAACAATAGGGCAAAGACCAAACCCTTTAACATCATCCACATGACCCTCCCTTTATAATTTTACCACTGCCAGTATCTCAATCTCACCTCTAGATCTTCCCACTATATATCTCAAACTCTAGTCCCACTGACATAATCACAAAACTCATAATGTCCATTCACAATTTTGAGTCATCATACATTACTTCCTCTGATGGAGATGTATATTACTAACAATTTTTTCCATTTCTCACTATCACTCAAATGAAGCATGTTCTGTAGAGCCTTTCTTGACTCCCCTAGGACAATTAAGTTGTTCACTTCTTTGTGTTCATTGGTTCTTCTTCATTCTCTTATTTTAATCTGAATCACAATTTACTATATTTATCATTCTGCACATATACATCCTCTACTATACCGTGACATTCTTAAGAACAGGGCAATTTACAGGGGCAGTGTTTCACTTATGTTTGACCTCTGTGCTTAGACAGTGACTGGCAAATACATGCTCAAAAATTGTCAGTGAATGGATGAATAAAGGTATTGAACATGGGTCTTGAAACTACCAAGTTTTCTTATTTTTTTAAGATTTTATTTATTCATTTGAGAGAGAGAGAGAGTGAGAGAGTAATGGGAGGGGAGAAGGTCAGAGGGAGAAACAGACTCCCCATGGAGCCAAAACTCCGATATGGGACCCGATCCCTGGACTCCGGGATCATGACCTGAGCTGAAGGCAGTTTAACCAACTGAGCTACCCAGGTGCCCCTAGTTTTCTGATATTTAAAAGCTTTTTAGTTTAGAAAACTTTGGCATGAATGTTAATGTGTCATTTCCACTTAAAAATGACCTAGTCACCATGTGTTTACTTACTATTTCAACACCACCTTTCCTCCTCAGAAATTACTACAATATTTATAATCACCACTATAAAATTTTAGTGTTAAATTATACAAAATGTCTCAAGTTTACAGCTTGCCAGATTGTAGATGACTTTATAATTTTTCTATCCAGCCAATGTTCATGAAGACTAGTTATGTTTGACACACAGAAAGAAAGTGTTTGGTGCATTATTGTTTGTGGCAGAGTTATATTTAAAAACCAAGCCATTGAAATTTTTCATTTTTTTAAAGATTTTGGTACTATTTACTTGAGACAGACAGAGAATGAGAAAGGCATAGGGGCAGAGGTAGAGGTAGAAGCGGACTCCTTGCTGAGCAAGGAACCCAACAGCAGGCTCAGTCCCAGGACCCTGGGATCATGATCTGAGCTAAAGGCAGATGTTTAACCAACTGAGCCACCCAGGCTCCCCAAGAATTTTTAGTTATTTTTAAGTCTAAAGGATCATGGACAGATACCCTTGCTAAGCATATATTAATGAAATGGGTAATCAAATGGCCATTGTGAAACGAATCTGTATTTAAAAAGATTTTTATTTATAGTAGTGTTGAGAGTACCAATAAAATAATATGCAGTGTTGAAGATACTCCTAAGAAACATATTTTTATAAATCTGTTGTTCGTTTGTTTGTTTGTTTGTTTGTTTTTTGCTTCAAGATGTGAGTAAAATATGTATTTCACATTCAGCCAGTAAACTAGAGTTTGGAAAACAACTTTGACATTTCACTCTAGTAAGAAGGTGTTACTGTACCAGTGAAAATGAGTCCATTTATTTGTTCTGAGATCCCTTTAAAAGCATTGCTTTATTTTATTTTTTTTCTTCAATCTTAACTTTCCCATCTGCTTTCCAAACTTTGAAGCAAAATGTTAGGAGACAAAGTGATACTGCCTAGTAGGAACCCATATTGGTGAAATTCACATAAGATTTCCCATTAAGATTTTCTAGCTATTTCTCAGCAACTCTTAGCTTTATATGGACAAAACAATAAATGAAGAGCTAGGCCAGACCGATTTGTTGCTTCTCACCCCAATATTCTGTCTTATAAAAGGATTATTTGGAATGATTTATAAACATACTTCAAACTTGTTTACACTGTGTTCTGAATTTTTACATTGGTTTCTCCCATTGGATTTCTAGTTTATTTACTATAATTACCTTTCTCAAATGTCAGAAAATGTTATTTCTTTGGGAAAATTATAAATTTATAGATCTTTATAATATTCCCCAGTTTTTATGTTTTGAGACTTCCATCCAGGAAAATCCTATTTTTTTTTTTTTTAAGATTTTATTTATTTACTTGATGGAGAGAGAGAGAGATCACAAGTAGGCAGAGAGGCAGGCAGAAAGAGAGGGGAGGAAGCAGGCTCCATGCTTAGCAGAGAGCCCCATGCAGGGCTCAATCCCCGAACCTGGGCCAAAGGCAGAGGTCTCAACCTGCTGAGCCACCCAGGCGCCCTGGAAAATCCTATCTTAAACGAGAATGTATGTGTGTGTATATAGTTTAGATACATATGTAGTTATATTATATCATCCTATGCTATATTATTCTCTGCTATGCTCTACTATGGTTATAATCACTTTACCTTGCCCCATTCTGGAATTTGTCCAGTCATGATATACTTATTTTTATGCTTTCTTGAACACTTTCATATAAACTTTCCCAATACAACTCTCATAATGAATACTATATTTTTTCTAAAATATTTATTTATTTATTTATTTGATATTTGAGAGAGAGAAGGGGGAGGGGCAGAAGGAGGAGAGAGAGACTCTCCAGCAGACTCCCTGCTGAGTGAGGAGCCAGGGATGGGCTTGATCCCAGGATCCTGGAATCATGACCTGAGCTGAGCTCAATCAAGAGTGAGGCTTAACTAACTGAGCCACCCAAGCACATTTCATGATAAATACTTTAAAACTATGTTAACACCTAAGCATCTCCACAGTTATTAACTAACATTTAGTCTTTACCATGGTATATACCTGTATGTCAGATAAAACCTGAAAAAATATGTATAAGAAATTATACAGTTATATAATTAAAATTATAATTATTAATTATAATTGAATTAATGAGTCTTTAGTTAATTACTAAAATTATTGTCTGACATTAAGACATAATGTCATATGATTTAATTCATAGATGATATTTGAGAAACAAAACAGATGAACATAGATGAAAGGAAAAAATAGAAGAAAGCAAACCATGAGACTTTTAACTGTAGAGAACAAGCTGAGGGTTGAGAGAGGGGAGGTAGGTGAGGGGATGGATTAAATCGGTGATGACTATTAAGGAGGGCACTTACAACGAGCACTAGGTACTGTATGCAGGTGATGAATCACTAAATTCTACTCCTGAAACCAATATTACACTATAAGTTAACTAAAATTTAAGTTAAAAAATTGAGAAAAAAAAAACATAAGGTGCTTGAATTTCATCAGTAAGTTAAATGAATGCTTTCTATATCCTGGTAGCATTGTCATGAAAGCACAGTTCACTGAAAAGTACAGTGGGCTAGCAAGCAGTTGTCCTCTAGAACCCAAATGCAAATGGAATTTTCATTTTCAAATGATACATATTTCCTGCTAATGTCATGCAAATATATACCCAGATATATATGCATGGTAAAGATGACTTGGTTGGCAAGACAAGGAAAGCAGTTAGCAATTTATTTTTTTTATATATCAAGCATCAAATCTACTAGGTCTTTATTAACAATTTATTAATAGATAATTTTAATTAACTTCTTATTAACTCCTTGCATTTTGTAATTATGTTTCATCATTACAAGTATTAAATTTTCATGTTAGGGAGTCAAACAGTTAATGTTTTTGTATGAAAACTCCTTGAATCAAAGCATAATTACTGGCATGAACAATAAAAGTTAACATTTGTTAAGTGATTTATAAACATGGGAGATTAGTCTGATAATTTATTTTCCCAATGATGAAAATTATAACGTCATTCATATAGGTAGTCACGAAATTTTGTGTGCCAAGTACTCTTCTGTGCTCTTTGCCATCAGTGAGCTTACATCATAAAATTTTAAAATAAGAAGTGATCATAGAAATCATCTAGTGCATTCTCTGTGATACACAGTGTAGAAAAGCGAAAACCAAGAGGTCTTAACTACCTAAGATCACATAAATAGTAGCAAAGATGACTCAGTGGCATACATTAGTGAGTGCTTTTTTTAGCTACAAAATATATATTATTTCCTAAAATTTCCTAAAATTTCTTTAAAAAGATAATATATACTGTCAATAATGTTTCTAGGACATATGCATTAACTTTTGAAAATAAAATCACTTCTTACGACATATTACCATAATACGGAATTATGAGTAGTGATGACTTTTTATTATATAAATATCCTTTAGGAAAGAAAAGACAAAAAAAAAAAAAGGGGAAAAAAGCTACATGTTTTTTTTCAAAATGTGAAGCCTTTTAAAAGGTGGTCCTTTAAGTGGGAAATTTAAGTGACTGCTTTCATTAAAACTAAGTGCAGTCAAAGAAATTTCAGGATTTCATATCCCTGAGGATAATGCCACCAACAGAGGTGCAAATAACTTGGTTCCTTGAATAATTGCTAGAAAACAACTTAACCTTTTGCTCTGGAAATTCATTAGAGATTTTGATTAGATTTTAACGTATCAATAACATAAACCAGTACTTCCTTGGAAGACCTGATTTTACAGTATGTTATTACCTTGTTAATATTATGTTATAAAATTTGAGATACATTGCAGTAAGCAACTATGAAGTATATAAATTATTTACACTTTTCATATTAACTCTTTCCCTGTTCTGTTATCTCAAGCGTAATTTGGAATTGAAGTTTGTCCATTAAAATCATCTTTTTCAGATATGGAAAAAAAAAACCTTTCTTCTTTGGGAATAATTAATTTAAATATTTTTATAATATTTCTCCTTAATTTTTATATTTTTAGTTTTCAATTGGGAAAAATTTCATTTCAAAGAGGATTTGTGTAGGACGCCTGGGTAGCTCAATTGGTTAAGCAACTGCCTTCTACTCAGGTCACGATCCTGGAATTCCGGGATCAAGTCCCGCATTGGACTCCCAGCTCCGCGGGAGTCCCTCATCCTTCTAGATGAGGGACCTATTCCTAGGCCAGGGCAAACTGAAGGAACATATGATATGGAAAAGGTTTTAAAAACATTTCTTTCTACTTAGATATTCAGTAATGATCATGTAATATTTTCTCTTATTTTCTATATCTCATCTGTCTCACTTAACATCATCTTATACACTTGAAATATATCCAAGTTAATTGAGGCATGACTTGTTCATTATCCCTGTTTTAGACTAGGAGACTTCAATGTCAACAAATTAAAACTATTTGTCCAGGGTCAACTCTGCCACTTTCCCCAGGATGTAGAAAGCTTTACAATTCATCATTAGGTGACTGAGAATAAATAACACGTAAGAAGTTTTCTTTCTTTTAGTTTACTGAGGGGGTATTTTTCAAATAAGCTTTAAATTTAAGAAAAGTTGTAGATTTACAAAAAGATTACAAAGATAGTACAAAGAGTTTCTATATCCCACATCCACTTTCCCTTCATGTTATTATCTTACATTGGTGTGTAAGTATGGTATATTTGTCTCAATTAATGAACCAAAGTTGATGCATTATTATTAACTAAAATCCATACTTTATCCTGATTGCCTTAGTTTTTGCCTAGCATCCTTTTTCTGTTCCAGGATTCCATCTAAGATATTATATTGCATTTAGTAGTCTTATCTCTTTTGGTTTCACTTGGCTGCAAGAGTTTCTCAGACCCATCTTGTTTTAGAAGATTTTGACCGTTTTGAAGAGTACTGATCAGGTATAATGTAGATGCCACTTTACTGGAATTTGTTAGTTTTCCACTAGAAAGTTACTCTCTTTCCCTCCTTTTACATAATGTACACTTTAGAAGGAAGTCATTATCCACAGCCCACACTGAAGGAGTGGGGAGTTATACTTCACCTTCTTCAAAGCAGAGTATGCACGTACATTATTTAGAATCCTTTTATATGGACAGATTTATCTGTTCTTATTTATTTATTCATTCACTCATTCATTCAATTATCTATTCATATTAGCATGGATTTATAAATATTTTATACTTTGGGTGATAAATCAGTACTACAACATTTGTTTTGGTGAAAAAATTATTCTAGGTTTGTCCCATTGGGAGCTCTTTTAATTGCATCCTTTGTTCCTTTGGCATATCCCAATGTTAAGGGTTTTTAAGTTCTTTTTTTTCTTGCACTTCAAAATGCACTGAATTAATCCTACATTTTTCCTTTCCCAGTCCTAAAGTCACTCATTTCTCCAAGGGGAGCTTTTCGTTGGAAAGTGCTATTGGAAACCAGACCTGGGAGTGAGGTATGCCCATTGCTACTAGGGGATGTTGTTTCTAGGCCCCCTCCGCTGACAGAGAAGGAAAATACATATGTATATTCCAACCTATGTATACACACACACCAATGATTATTTCTATATGTAATCATTTGTGCCTATGTTAAAATAAACATGAGTTCATATTTGAAAAGGCAGTTTTTACATGTTCCCCATGCTCTATTTGGTAAGTATATACTTAAGATTATGATAAAATAAGGCAGTTCTGAATCTGAACACTTTAAGATCTACCAAAAAAATGTGAAATGAAATATTAGTTATTAAAGTAAAGCTAAGGTAAGGTGCCTCATCAGTGCAGTAGGTAGGGCATCAGTCTCATAAAGCAAAACTAGGGTCTAATTAGTTCACTATTCGTATTAGTGAAATTTGAGAAGGTAAATAATGTATTATTTAGTTCGAATTTGATTTCTTTATTATCCTATCCCAAAACAGGAGTTATTAAATTTTATCCAGAATTTTAATTTCCTAAACATGAGACTTGTAGTTCACAATGAAACACTGAGTAGGCAAGAAAAGAAAATATGTCCTTCGGAGCAGATATTGCAGGAAAATTTTTAAATTTCATTTTACAAATTAGGCAATAGACTTCTAATTAATGGCTTCTATTGAAAACATGCATATCATTTTTTTCAGATTTATAGAGTTGAGGGTGAAATTTTGTCAGAAGAATAGTGTATATTCTAATGACAACAAAAGGAGTAAAATGAAAGACTCTTTAAAGCTTACGCCATTTTTTTCTGTACTATTTGTTCCTGGAAATAAAATGTAATTGTCATTTCTCTCACACAAGACTTTATCACTGGTACTTAAAGAAATATACAATGTAGTTCTAAGTATTTTAAAATGATAGTTGTTAAAGAGAAAATATTTGCTTCAGAAGTGTATATATAATCCTAAATAACTATTTGAAATATATACCTATATAAGAGGATCTGTGCTCAAATAACAAAAGTCCATATCAAGAGGCTGATGAGGAATCTCTGTCATTCTTGGATTCTTCTGAAGGGAAAAACTGACTTTTCTCTAAGGAGTAGTTATATTTTATTATATAACCAGATGGTATTGTGTGTCATGAAATAAAATAGAAAAGCACAGGGTTTACTGTAGATGGAAGCTGATTCTTTCAAACATTTCCTCACCACCAGAGTGAGGAACTTTGGAACACCAAGCTTGTGGGTGGCTTTCGTGCACGATAGGACTTTGATCAGGGTTCTTCCAGAGGGTGATTCAAGTTAATGCTCTACTCTAGGCCTTGCTGATAGCAATATTTTTTTTAATGTTTTCAAGCCTATGTTATTAGCATATTAACATTTATGGCCTTACTACTCCTAAGAATGCACTGAGAGTCTGAAAATTAAATTTTAAAAACCTTCTTAGCATTATATGGCACTTCATTTTCTGTGTGTGTGTGTGTTTTTCTTTTGGAGGGGAGTGCTGTTTGTTTTTGTTTATTTTGTTTTGTTGGTAATAAGGACTCAGATGATCTCATTGGACAGATTCTTAGCTCTGGGTTCAATACCAAGAGTATTAGACTACGAATCATGGCCAGTTAATGGGGTCTAGAGTTATGAAACAAAATAAATTCTATGATTAACACAAGGGCTATAAAAATCTCTAGACTGTTGGTTCTGCATCATGAACTTGGACTCATATTAGACTTCAGGTTTATATTCTGAGTTTACCATTTTGACTTTATGTCTCCTTGGGACAAATGTTCTTGCATGACCTCCAATTGTTA
>CM052813.1:29112629-29150744 GCA_028533885.1 Nasua narica
ACACTTCTCCAAAGAAGACATACAAATGGCTAACAGACACCTGAAAATATGTTCATCATCTCTAGCCATCCGAGAGATTCAAATCAAAACTACACTGAGATACCACCTTACACCAGTTAGAATGGCCAAAATCAACAAGACAGTAAACAATAAATGCTGGGGAGAATGTGGAGAAAGAGGAACCCTCCTCCACTGTTGGTGGGAATGCAAGTTGGTGCAGTTACTTTGGAAAACAGTGTGGACATTCCTCAAGAAACTAAAAATAGAGCTACTGTATGATCCTGCAATTGCACTACTGGGTATTTACCCCAAAGAAGCAGATGCAGTACAAAGAAGGGTCACATGTAACCCAATGTTCATAGCAGCAATGACTACAATTGCCAAACTGTGGAAAGAACCAAAATGCCCTTCAACAGATGAATGGATAAGGAAGATGTGGTACATCTATACAATGGAATATTATGCCTCCATCAGAAAGGATGAATATCCAACTTTTGTATCAACATGGATGGGACTAAAAGAGATTATGCGGAGTGAAATAAGTCAAGCGGAGAGAGTCAATTATCTTATGGCCTCACTTACGTGTGGAGTATAAAGAAAATCATGGAGGGCATCGTGAGAAGGAAGGGAAGGGTGAATGGGGGGAAATCAGAGGGGGCGATGAACCAGGAAAGACTGTGGACTCTGAGCAACAAATTGAGGGGTTTGGAGGAAAGAGGGTGGGAGGTTGGGCGAACCTGGTGGTGGGTATGGAGAAGGGCACGTATTGCATGGAGCACTGGGTGTGGTGCATGAATAATCAATCTTGTAACACTGATAAAATAAAATAAACATATTTGGGGAAAAATAAAAATTTATACACACAGATACATTGTGATTTTTCATCATCCTACTCTTATACCTTAGACAAGTGATGAGGATGGGGTGAGTGGAGTTTAAGTCATTTTCAGATCAGTGTTGTTGTTGTTCCATTCACCTTCTGGGATTTATGTCTATGTTTGTGAATAGAGCAAATGCAGAATGGAGAGGACCAAGGCTTTTAAATGTGGCACTGAATGCTTTTGACATTTAAAATAAAGAAATTTCTGTGTTATCCTACTGCTCCCTAATGGACTCATGTAGATAAGTCAAGACAATACAGAAATGAATTTGGACAAATTTTACACTGCCTTGATTGTCCTAGCGGGGGTCCTAAAGCAAATCCCACATTAAGTGATGTGGGAGGTTCTGGAAGATACTGAAGTGCCCTATGAGCAATTAGTGTTAAGATTTTAAATTGGTGGCAGGCTTTAAGACTTTCATAAATTTTCAAACCTCTGCACCTTTAAGCACACAGACTTTGAGAACACATTTCTTCCTGAAATAGTTCTACAAGAGTTAAAATGCACAGTATGCTAGTAGCTCCTTCTGGCTTTAGACTGTAATGACATGGATATTAGTCAGCTGCCAGTCTTTCCAAATTTCTCCACAAGTTGTCCCTTCACCTGGAGAGCCTCCTAGTCTCCTACCAAAGATTCAGAAATTCACTGTTAATGCAAACCTAGAATCAGAACAAGATTTTTGATGGGAAAAAGATAATAAAAAATTGTTTCCATCTTTTTGCTATCTTTATAGGAAAGAATATGCAGAGACAAGCATGTGGTTTGGGGTGTTAGGAACATAATGAAGAAGTAGAACAAGATGAATAAAAAATCAGAAGAGGGGCAGGGTCTTGCTTTCTCTCACTATCTCAGGATGACCATTTTCAATCCACAGCAGGGGTTAAAAGGTGAAATAACAGATGTACTAAAATCCAAATACATGAAGCCAAAGCTAATCAAGTATTCGTGGTTATTATATTTTAGGGAACATCTACCAAAAAAGCTCATAGAATGAGATATGGAGCTGTTTCCGCCAGCTCCCCTAGAAATGTGTAAAAATCATTAACCCTAATAATAGAAGTTTTAAATGAGAGGTATTCATGATTGTAAACTATCACCAGAATATTTCATTATCATAAAAGATAATAAAATTAAATATTAATGTCTGGATAGGGAATTTTAGAAACATTCTTTTCATCAGTAAGTAGAATAAGAAGAAATATTGGGAAATTCAAAGTAAAGAGATCAAAATAAAGGATCAATATAAGAGTTAGATTAGGGTTAGCATAAGGTGTTTGCAGTGGGATCTTGGGCTAACTTCTCTCAGTTAGAGTTTTAATAGCCTCACATGTAGTAAGTGATGTAATCCTGCATGCCCTATAAAATACTCTTCTGTTTTACAGAATTTAAGCACTACCTTAAGGTTGTTATGGATCCTAGCAAAATGCTTGGCATTTAGTAGATGCTCAGTGATATGATTAAATAAATTAGTTATTTAGAATGTTAGCAACAATGGAAGAATAAAAGACGAGTCCCAGTGTTTAATCTCAGGAAATGGGAAGAGTAGCAATGTTATTGACAGAAAGACTGCAGCAAGTTTGGACGTGGGAAATGGATGAATTTGGTATTAAACAAGCTGTTAATGTGAAGGGTGCAGAAATACAGTTTAAAGAAAACCAAATATGAGCAGAGTTTTATCTTTTAATTCTTTTAGTTCTCCATGGCATCTCATAAAATGTTAAATATCCTTCATAGATGAGGAGATAGGGTTTTATGCTGATTACTGGGATTGCTTCTTTCTAATCCTCAGGGACCTTTCTTTTCTTTATAACATTTTTTTAAACTAGATTCAGTTTCTTCTGTACATTTTAACTTTTATGGTGGGTAGAACATACATAGAAAAAGTCAAAAGTTGTAATACTGGCTTAACTGGGACAGAAGAGCTAAAGGAATACTTAATTAAAAGATGTCTAATAGCCATTTTCATTTCATTTTTGGAAGGTTGCAGAGGAAACTTAAAGTGTTTTGTGGTGCTGCAAAGATTATGATAACCAAATCAGTAGAGGAACAATAAAGAAGCTGAAGCAGGAGAGAAAAGATAAGGATTATTAAAGGGAAGACATGAACATTTAAGAAGAAAAAAAATTCCCTTAGCAAGGAGTTGTCGATATTTAATCCTTCTCTTTTTCCAAATTGTCCTGAATTATTTACATATTGTATAATTAGAATCCAAACCATTAGCTGTTCAATAGAAGGCCATTATAAAATTTTATATCATAAAAACTTATAAAATATGGTTAGACAAGAAGGCAGTTATTAATCCTGCCAGCAGTACGAGCTTAAAAAATGTTTCCATTACAATGAGCATGAAATAGAAAGGAGTCTATTTTTCTTAATATAAAGGACTTAAATGTGTTTGGTAATTAATATACTTTGACTAAGCTTCACAGTTTCTCTGCCAATTCTATTATTAGCCTAATCATTTCAGGTTCTACTATAATTATAATGTAGATCATGGCTATTGGCAGATGAAGATTATAGATGGTGAGAAAAACTAATTGTGCCTCCAGCAAATAAATATAGCGAGGTGTGCAGTAAATCTAATTAGAATAGTGAATTGATTGATCAAATGTATAGCGTATTAATTTTGGTAATGGACACAGATTTTATTATTTCAATATTAGTTAATGGCTTAAAAACCCCAAATATGCAGAAAGGTAGATTTACTTATAGCAGTTCTATCAACCAAAGTTGATATTGCCCCCAGAGGGACTTTTGTCAGTGTCTGGAGACATTTTGAAAATTGTCATGATTTGGGGGATTGGGATTTGCTACCAGCATCTAGTGGGGAGAAGCTAGGTTGCTGCTAAATATCTTACAATGTACACGTCAGCATTTATAACAAATAATTATTCTGGCGAAAATGTGCTGGTGTTGAAAAACTCTAATTTCCAGCATGTATTTCTTATGGTTGTTTGTATTTAAAATTTCCTTAGTTAGGATCATTTACATTTTTCCATGGACTTCAGCTGATATAAGCTATTATAACTTTCAAAAGGACTTCTTCCTCTTTTTAAATATCATATGGGCAAGACCATCCCTACATGTCTTAATCATGATAAGATTATGAGATCAGTGACATAAAGACCAACATATTTTTGCTTAAAGACCAATTTCCACTAGTTTGACCTAATTATTTTCTCCAATTCATTTTGGCAAAAATATATGATGGTGGTTGGGAAAAACACATAACATGTGGTGAGGACAACCTATTTTTCTATGTCCTTGAGCAACAACTGTTCATTTGTTAACCTAACTGAAAACTAAAATATGAAACCTTTTTTTTTCATTTCTATTTTATTTCAGAACTATAGGTCTAAATATTCTACACTATATATATTGTGTTCACAAATGATGTTTTTTGCATATAGTTCAAAGTGTAAAAAAAAAGTGTCTTCTTGTCTTTTTTTACTGACACACACTTTTTTTTTAACTTAGCAACATTTATTTATGTATCTGTTCAATCTGTCCATCTCTATGACCACTGTGTAACATTGTCTTAGATTTGTTTCATCTTTTGCCTTCCTCAAATCCATATTTCACCTAGCACTTAGAATGTCTTTTTAAATTCTTGTGAATGTCACTCCCTGCTTAAAATCCTCAAGTAATTTCCATTATATTTGGGATAAAATTCATAATTCTTAAAATTATCTACAGGGAACCCAAATGATCTAACCCTTGTTTCTCTAGCGATATTTCATGACTCAAGCTCCTTTTCCCTGGTCAATGTTCACTGATGACATTAACTTTGTTTTCTCTGCCTTAGAGAGTTTCAATATGCTGATTTCTCTTCTAGACAGCTCTTTTCTATCACTATGGTCTCTGTCTAGATGTCATTTTGTCATACAAGCTTTCCTTGACTTTGATAATATAAAATTAGGGGCCCTGCATCAATCTCTCATTTTGTTATTCATAGAATGTAGTCATAATATGCCATTATCCATTTATTTTGTGAGCATTTGAATAATATACCTCTCTAATTAAACTTTAAACTCATCAAGTCACTAACATTTTATCAATATTATTCATCTTTGTCTCATTGGGGCCCAACCCAGTATCTGGAACAAAGCAGGCATTCAGTAAACACAGAATTCTTCAGTGTAATTTAGGACTATTGTGGTTAACTAATTGACCTTTGATCATTCACAGTAAGTAATAAAATTACTAAATCTTATCATAAGTCCAACTTTATAAATATATTTAGAAGTACAGTTTTGAGCGCCTGGGTGGCTCAGTTTGTTAAGCAGCTGCTTTCGGCTCAGGTCATGATCCCAGAGTCCACGGATGGAGTCTGGCATAAGGCTCCCAGCTCCATGGGGAGTCTGCTCATTCCTCTAACCTTCTTCCCTCTCGTGTTTTCTCTTTCTCCCTCTCTCTCTCAAATGGATAAATAAAATCTTAAAAAAAAAAGAAGTACAGTCTTAAAAAATTTCTTTCAGACCATACAAGATTTGGTTTTTGAGGTTATACTGAATTTGGACAACAAATCAAGAGCTGTCAAAGTAGAAATCATGCTTACTTTTAACCAGAGACTGTCAGTCTAGATGTATACCCACTCACTCATTAGGCAATTCACTTACAACATTAAGCTAGTTAGTGAGGAAACATACCCAATGATTCCCATTACAACAAGATCCACTATAAAAATGGTGGTACAGAAATAGACTGAACTAGAACTAATCAGTGAGAAGTATAGAGGTGGGGATGCATTTTGTTACTTTGGAAATTTTGTGACAATGAATGATACTGTTCTTTTATATTCACTGATGGCTCTATATTTACAAAACTAGTCACTTTGAATCTATGGTTGTTATTTTCCCTTGAAAATGGCCTTCATTAAATATTATTCTTGATTGAACATTGATATATTTTTCTCAATTGCTTAAAGCATTGACGAACAGGGTTTTCTATAGATAGAACTCTAATTTAGTTATAACATTATATTACTCTAATCTTGGGTATGTCAGTTATCTAGAAGAAAGGAACTATTTTCATGGGCGCTGTTATAGGTACTTGGGGGGCAAATCAGCCAACAAATAAAGACACCTGCCCTTGTAGAGTCTGTAATCTAAAGAGGAGGACCATAGACAATAGATTTTATGAGTTAGTATATCATGACTAGCAACTAAAAAGGAAAAAAAAAATGAAGAATAGGGGAAAATGAGTGTAGAGTACCGGGGGTGTAAAAGAAACAAAACAAAACAGAGTCAAAATTTTGAATAAAGTGATCAAGGTTACCTTTCAAAGAATAGCATTTGAACAAGCACTTGAAGGAAGTAGAGGAGTTGCCATTTGGATAATTCCTTAGAGGACTTGTACTTTGTGCATTTGCTACTTTTATTCACTATTTTATACTTCCCTTAAATATCTGTTGATTCTTAAAGATTCATTTGGATATAATAGTAAAGAACTTAAAGAATTTTATATGCTCTGTCTACATGGGTAGGACTTGTTGGTTGGTAGAATTCATTTTAGGGTGATAAAGGAGCAAATTATTATTCTATTGGAAAGCCCCATTTTAGCATCTTTTATTTTCTCTAGGAAATATATTTATAAATATATATATATATATAATCTTATTTTATCTGCCTTTATATTCCCAGGCTTTTGGGGAAAACAAGTGTCCCCTGGCCTTCTAATGGACCAGGGAATAGAGCTGAAAATCATGTACAGACTTTTATTTAATCTCCACTTTTCAATGTTCCTGGTGTCCTTGTATCCAGGGACTTTGCCAATAATCTCTCCATGAGGGGAAGAGAGAATCTTTTTCTCTTGCTGACTGGTTTGGGCTTGTCACATGTCTGCATGGGATAGAACTATGGATCCTAGGAGTTTAACTGTGTCTTAAACAGATTTTTCTACTAGTTCACTTGTTTTCAGGCCCAAATGTTACTCAAATCTTCCAGGGTCTCAGGTCCCTTCAGTCCTAGGGCCTTTCTGGTTATCTCCTGGAAAATCAACTTCCTTGTCATCTTTAGCTTTCATTTCTGCACATTTCAGTTTCTCTGTTTTACTAATTCGGTGAACATTGCTGAGACTTTTTGTCTTCCAAAATTGCGTTCATAACTTCAGTCCAATTTCATTTTCTTTCTTCTTTTAAAAGATTTTATTTATTTATTTGTCAGAGAGAGAGAAAGCACAAACAGGCAGAGTGGCAGGCACAGGCAGAAGGAGAAGCAGGCTCCCTGCCGAGCAGGGAGCCTGATGTGGGACTCGATCCCAGGACCCTGGGATCATGACCTGAGCCAAAGGCTTAACCAACTGAGCCACCCAGCCATCCCCCAATTTCATTTTCTATTCTGTTATTATAGACATTTACTTTTTAAAAAAATTCTCTCTTAGTACTGTTGGTAATGTACTCAAGGCAATAGCAATAAACATAAGTTCAATCTGCCATGTCTAACCAGAAGTCAGTACAATGCATTTAACAATTTAGTGTGAGGCACTGGGAAGACAAATTATTAAAACAGGATATCTATGCTGTCAAGGTTCAGAGTTTAGTGTGAGAAAAACTCACTCTCATATAACCCTAACTCAGATCAGTTTGATAAATACCATGTACCGGGTTGAAGAGCACCTTCAAATAAACAAAATCCATGGTCTAAAGTATACCCACAGTCTAAAAATATGATCTTATTTGGAAATAGGATCTTAGGAGATGTAATCATGTTAAAATGTGGTCATCGTAGATTAGGATGGGTCCTAAATCCAATGACTGGTGTCTTTATAAGAGAAAGTAGATTGAGGAAAGCATGTGCTATATTGAGTACTGGATGTTACACTTAACTAATGAATCATTGAACACTACATCAAAAACTAATTATGTACTATACGGTGGGTAACTGAACATAACAAAAAGTAAAAAAAATAAAAAATAAAAAAAGAGAGAAACTAGAGATACATATGGATATAGAGACACAGAGGGGACCTGGTGGAAAAGGCCATATGACAATAAAGTCAGAGATTGAAGTAACACAGTTGCAAAACAAGGAACTTCTGGGGCAGCAGAAGCTGGAAGAGGAAAGGGAGGATACTTCTCGAGTCTTCAGAGGGCACATGGCCTTGCTGAGACCTTGATTTTTGACTTCTAGGCCCTAGGATTTAAGACAATAACTCTTTGTTATTTTAAGCCACTCAGTTTGCAGTACTTTGTTATGGCAGTCTTAGGAAACGAGTATGTTTCATAACACCACCATAAAGTGAAAGTGTGATAGTGGAACACAAGTAGAACAGAGTTCACCATATATAAACATAAGAAAGAGCAAAACCTCTGCATTTACCTTTGGTAGAGTAAAAATTCTACAAGTAAAAATGATTTGATGTCATTAAACTACATGGACGAAGCTCCTGATTATTTAAGGTCTAATTTTTCAGGTATAATTGCTAAAGTGAGGATTTGAGCACATCTACACAGTCACATTTTAAATAATATATTTTATAAAAAATAGTCACTTAATATCTTCTGGACAACTTTGTGGAAATAAAAACATATACTCTTAAAAACATATAATCATTTCTGAAAGAAAATTGAATGCTCTTGCAAGACATTCTTGGCTCATGAATTTTCTTCGTATCAATAGACATGTCCTCATTACTTTTAGGCTGACTTCGTAACTTCATTAACATTGAGAGTAACTTCTAAAGAAGTATTCTATTTTAGTATTATAATCAAATTGTTATCAAGATTATTTTAGCTAAAGCGAGAGTAATGGGTTTTGAATGTCTTGGAAGAGGAGTTGAATGTTTAAGAAATTGAAGTCTAGAAAGAGACGAACTTTCTTTGATAAATTCTAAAGACATTTTGAAGATGAAAAGTTCTGGTGATGTAAAACTCAAATAGTGAACATTCGTTCGGCAATAACATATGAATTAACCAACTTGTCAATATAGAATTAATGCTCCTGAGATATTTCAAGTAAGTTTTGCAATCCAATTTTTAGAGTTAATCAGAATCTTTAGGGAAGTTAAACTGGTGAAACCAACTATAGTTGCAAACATATGGCAGTTAGCTGAAAACTATTTGGATAGAAACGAAAATGACTTCATTCATCACTTGTAAGATCAACCATTTCCACTTGAGTAACTCACAATATATAATAAAACAGTTTGCTTCAGTTTTTCTCTTAGAGGCCTAGTGCATACTAGCAATACATTCTCAAGCTTTTGAAATGTCTCTTATTTTCTTCTAAAATCCTACACCCTCATCCCAAACTAGCTTGTTTCCTGGTCCATGTCTCTTCCTGTATTCCCTTTCTTAATAAACTGAGATATGCCAATTAAAAAGTAGAAAACTGAAAGTCTTCCATAGCTATCATTCATGCCTAATCTCCAATCAGTCGTTAAGCCCTTAAACCACTCATCTCATGTATTCACCTTTTCTCTATTCTAAACACTGTTGCTCTAGGCAGGATCCCACTGTCCTGTGGTCTCCAATGTGATCCTTCTCAGAGGATTCTCTACACTACTGCCATAGTGATCTTTCTGAATTACAAATCTGTCAAGTAAAGCCTTGCTTAAAATCCTTTAGTGCCCTCCATAACTTTCAGAAGGAAATTCACACTTTAGCCTATAACAAGAGCCATTTATAATACAGCACTTGTTATAGTTCGACATTGTTTCTCAAGACCTAATCATAGTCTTGTTTCTTTAATTGAATTAAACCATCATATCAAAACTTGAGGACATGTTCTGTTGGTTTCCACTATGTCTTCACTCATGCTCTCCCTTAAAATAGGGCTACCTTTCTCCATCATGTATGATAAGTTGGCAATGAGTCTTCTTGCAAAATTTCATTCCCATGTCAACTCCTCAGTTTGTTTGTCAGCTGTCTAGTTTAGTTTAGCCAAGTTGCCAGCTTAATATCTGAGCTTTTAATATGGAACAAATGGACTTTATGACTAGTAATTTTAAGTAAATTTCATCTTTAACATATATGATTTAATTCGTGTTAGACTATTTTTAATGCACTCCCTAATGCACCGTAGTTAAGAATAATGTTTAGGAGCATGTCCTCTGGAATCAGTCATCTTGTGTTCCAATTCTGCCATTTTCTAGTTGTATTTTTGGACAAAATATTTCTCTAAGCCTCAAAGTGCAATAAAGTAAAATCATCAACTGATGGCTCAGAGCTCATATTCATTTTCAAATAATTCATGATTTTCTAATGAAAATCTTAGAAATGTATTTTAAAGGGAAAAGTTTTATATGTATTTATAAATAGATACTAAATGATGAGAATTGAGAGAATATTGCTGTTAAATGTTAAATATTTACACCAGCTTTACCCTGGATGGGCAAAATGCCAATAGGATTCAGCACAACCTAATGTTATGTTGCTTAGTGAAGCGCCATTTCTTGAACAAATCACAAAGAAAGAGCAAGAAATGAACTCTGTGGTGAGATTCTCTTTTTGTCATTTCTCACCTGCTCTCACCAGGAATAGAGCCTAAACTGGTATTTGCTACCTCGGCTTGCTATTCACTGTCTTAGCGTTATCAGTAGAAAGAATTTAAAGAACGAATTGAGAGTAGTTTTATCTTCTATGTACCTGTATCTGATTAAAATACACATTTAATTAGAAGTTTATTTTTGTAGATTAAAGAGTTATTAAAATGGATATTTGATGCAATTTAAAGCATAATATATTCTACAGATGAAATAATATTTTGTGTTGAATTTTTATCACGTGAATTTATTTAAACTACAATATTCTCAAACACTGTGAAGCATGCTGGGTTAATTAGCATTAGAGAGCAAAAATATCATTACATGTTATTTAAAGTAGAGCTTTCAAACTATTTTGGTAAGATTTATGTACTAGCACATTTTCCAGAAATATCACTTAATAGTGCTACATGATATAAGTGATATAAGTTAAGCTGAGTCATAAAATAAAACACATTATTTTTCTTCTCAGCCTTTCTGAGAAGCACAAGTGAAAAGAAAGAAGCAGTAATTTATTTGAATGTCTTTTCTTTTTTTTAATCAAGTGATATTATCTTTATTATTTTCTCTTGAAGCTCATGTGTTTAAGATGCTGCCCTAGGATGAATTGGTGCTTTGTTCTCACCTGACCTATAAATTTTGCATCTCCGTTGTCCATTTTTCCTTGCTCTTCCACACCCCAAACACAACACAAACACTCCACTCTCCCAAAAAGTGTGGATGAACCCTTGATAAATTATCGTTAGTTTTGCTTTAAAAAGAAACACAACTTGTAGCAGAATACCAGCTTGCAGAAGAAGATCACAAGACAACATTAGGTAGTTTCAATAAAGCAAAATTATCTAGCTTCTAGAATTATTTACTTTATTTCATGGATCCACCATTCTTGCCTCACAAGGTATATTCTATAACTGATAGCTTTTGGATCTGACAAAGACTATCCCTTAACCTACCTTTCCTCAGGCTCCTCTGAGCAGTCTGTTGAATTAGGTCTGACTTTGGACTTTCCCCTCTGTATTTATAGAATCCAGAATGAGCAAGAATCCTAAGTAAGCTAATCGAAACCCCCATTCTTGGCATCTGACCATCCTAGACATCTGGTTGAATTCTTCATCCCTAACCCTCAATATTTTATTATTGTAGCCTGTCTTTAGCAAGAATTCTGTTGAGTGTAACAAGCAAGAATCTCCTTTACTTCTTGGTGACTTTCTATCCACTAACTCCTAGCCTGCTCAGCCAGCCTTATAAATCCTCACTTGTCCTTGTTAGAGTTGACTCCAATTTCTCTCCCCTAAGTAGCTCCCTTGAATACAGTCTGCCTTACCATCTTTAATAAGTGTCATGAAACATTAATGTCTTTAACGAGACCAAACATTTCTTCTATACCTGTCTCATAGAGTCAGAACATATTTCTTTAATGCTACAGAATTATAGAAAACTCCTCTCTTAGCACATCAAAGAGAGCCTTTGAAACAACACAACTACACCACAAAGTAGAATCTCTGACACTACATATTGTCTGTGGTTTTTCATAAATTTTTTACAGAGGATCTTTGAAGACAAAACATGACACTATGCTATTCAGTTCACCTATGCAGTCATTGGTACTGACACATTATCTTATATAGTAAGTGATCAAAAATATCAATTAAATTTCAGTAGTAAATCTATAAGATGTAGGATTGCCCATCTTATCATTTTTTTTTCTTTCATCTGGGAATTGCAGTTTCCATTCTTAATTCAGCTCAAGTTTAATATGGCATGATTTAAATAGGAATCTGTTCTCTTGAGAGGGATCATGGATTTCCCTTTTACAATGGAAAGATGTTTTTGTCCTACATAGAATTTAATTTAGAATCATATTATGGGTTTGGATGTGTATCTAAAAAGTTTCCCTATTATCATAGCTTTCTGCAAATGGATTGGGAAAATAAAATATTATTCTGAAAAGTAACTATAATCTGGGATTCCTTGTAAGTCTCATTTTATCCAAACTGCATATATCAAAGCAGCATCCTTACACAGGTGGTTACTTTTTTTTTTTTTTTTTGGTTCTGCTGATCTTTTGAAGTAGTGCTTGGAGAGAAAGTAGGAGGACAGAGAATACTTGGGGATTTAATAACAAAGCATGGTAGGATGTACCATAGTGAGGACAGTCAAAATACCATGACCACAGATGCATACCTTGTAGTACTGGGACCTTTATCTGGTTTTCACACCTGCCCTTCCACTAAGCTACAGACTCACAACATGAGGCCTTGCCTTTTGCTTCTCTCCTTGTTCCCGATCTATTCTCCCTTCTTTGAACTATATTGTCTGCAAATGAAATGTGCCAAAGTTAACTGATACTCTCTAGGTTACCTTCCTTGAACAGAAATCAATAAACTTGATTTAACAACATGTCTTTAGCAGAAAAGGCAAAAGAGAGAGAGAGAGAGACAAAAAAGAAAAAGAAGAAAGAAGAAAGAAAGAAAGAAAGAAAGAAAGAAAGAAAGAAAGAAAGAAAGGAAGGAAGGAAGAAAGAAGGAAAGAAAAAAGAAAGAAAGAAAGAAAGAAAGAAAGAAAGAAAGAAAGAAAGAAAGAAAGAAAGAAAGAAAGATCTTCATTTAAAGTCTACTTAATGGACAGTTACTGCACATCTACTATGTGTATAGCATTTTCACATATTGTATCATATTTAATTCTGTGAGGAAGACCCATGTTTGATATAAAAATTAATACTACAACAGACTAAATAATTTAGTAACCTTAGCAAATAAACATCACTATTCAGATTCAAACACTTGTCTATTTGACTCCAAGTTTGCACAGGACAAAATAGGAAAAGGCAAATGCCAGCAATTACTAGCATTTATTGCGTGTTTTAGCTGCTTTTGTTAAATTATCTCAGAACAACACTCAGAAGTGTATGTTCTCACTTCCAATCTCCAACCCCCCAAAAAATAAATAAAAAATTTAAAAATCCCAGACCAAACAAACAAAATAACTAAAAGTGCAGAGAGGGTAAATAAATTGTATGAAGTCACAAAGCCAAGAAGTAGTTGAGCAAACAAACATTTAATCCCATGTCAAACACTAAATAATTCTGTTATGTTGCTATATAACAAAGACACATAGATATCCAGAAGAGATCTGAATATTATGTACAACTACAAGCATGTTAACAACAAAACTAACACTGGAAAAGATAACCCAAAGTCTTTGGAAACAAAGCCGTCACTCCTGTTTCTTTCCATTTGTTTAGTTTGGGATGTTCTTTAGTCTTGACTTACATTAACAAGATTCTCCCAAAACCTCTGTGGCAGAGAAAATAAGTAAAGATTACCATTTTACTTAAGGAGAATTTAGTAGGATGCTCTTTCTTGCATGTGATTCTTTAAATTTACCCCATAATTAGCTGTAAAAATGAGATTGGAAACTCTTCTATCTCTGACAACCAAATCGTTTCTTAATGTAAGCTGCAATCATTATAGAAATTTAAGGCTTGGAGATCCACCATTGTTTTAAATAGAATGCACAATCAAAACTCTCATTCTTCATTTGACAGATCACTGAGACCCATTGACCTGCACTTTGCAAACGATTGTGTTCATTGACTGTACCCTAGCTAGATAAAAATAGAATGTATAAAGCAATTAATTAAACTATAATCAGTAAACAATAATCCTAACCTTGCACATTAACTTTTTATCCCAGCATCAATAATAGGTTTAAAAACAGATTATAAATTGTGGGTAACTGTAGTAAAATAAATTGCAATTTTAATTTGCCAGCCCTGTGTATTTCCAACAAAAGAAATATAAGTGTAATACCCTGAGAATCTGTTTTCCAATTAAAATCTTTTAACTCCATTACATTCATATCACAAACATTAAATTTGCTTCCATTTGGATCAAAAATTTCATTCGATCCTAAAATATGAAATGAGATGTGAAGGAACAGCTTTACTATGCCCATTTAAAAACTGAAGGCACTGAGAATGAGAAATTTTAAATAATCCATCTAGGATATTAGAGCATCCGGGATTACAACTGAAGTCTAACTCCAAAGCCATGTGTATTAAATGCATAAGAACAAGAAAATTTCAGATTACAGGGAATTTTAAAAGTTGCTTAGTCATCAAAAAGATTGGCCTCTACATTGTATTTGAGAGAAGAATGTGATCCTTTAATAGAAATGTATTGAAATGTGTATAGATGATGTCTCTGTTGGAACATTTGAGGATAGAAATAAGGCAAATTCAGAAGAAAACCCTTCTAGGAGGTTGTAAACTGAATCTATAGAATGGGTCTTAGACCTAGAAATAAAACATTAATATGAGTAGTAGGTACAGAGGAGAAAACCTGACCTCTGGTTTTTCACAGCAAAATCTTGAGAGACTTTGCAGGATCAGCCAATGGTGCAATCTATTATTTGCCTGCTTCTGCTTCTAGTCGTGTTAGATTCCTAAATCCAGCTGCTCATTGCACAGTACAACCTTCTTAAGTCTCTTAAGAAACACAGGGATAGGCACCTACCCAGGGTAGTAATCGGGCAATAAGTGCTTTGCTGAGAGCAGGGCAGGCCTATGATGTATTTTGATTATTTATCTCTGAGAGGGCCTCCAATAAAAATCAAACTGGTGCTTCAATATAATGAGAAGAACAATGGAATGTCAGCTGATTACCCACTCAAATGGTGCTTGTGGCAGTGTAGGAAGATTTTTGTATTTCTTTAATCCTCATACAAAATTTGTTAAGATTTTATTTTATTTTTTTTCTCCATATGTGCAGGCACAAACATGTATGCATAGAAACATGACACATATCAATAGCTCTATAGAATTTTTTCCTGTACTCAGTACATTAGAATGTTCAATAGCTAGATGTCATTTAGGTAGTTAAATGAGCAAATAATCTGTTTTATTCTAACAAATAAGAGGAAAATAGTTTATTTTTCAATAACATTTCCTAACCATTGTCAGTACTAGCATAATTTTCACCATTATTTGTTTGTTTGAAGGTGGTAGAGATATTGGCATGTGTATTATTAAGATAGTCTGAATATGGTAATTTTCATAATGAGATTTATTGTATACGTCTCCTGGAATAAAAAAGGGACTGCTCTATTCTGAAACATTTTAATGGCTGTGGGATACGGAGATTTGATTATTTTTAATGGAACAAAATTTGTATTCTGAGTTCATTAGAATGCTGACTGTATTGAAGAAACAAGTTCTGTTCTTACATCACTCATGTAATGAGATGGTATATAAAAAATTCAGTTTTGTGGTGTCCAACACATGGATAGAATTTAAATGAATATAAATTAATAGCAGAGCCCCATCAAAGAACGAAGGTAATTTTATTTTTCCCCTAGTTTTGGTAGTTCATGATTTTATGGCATGTGTCCCAGCTTGACACAATTTCAACAAATAAACGTAGAGCAGTAGCTACCTTTCAAGAGAACAGTTTCTCATTTTTCACTCACTTTTGCAGTGCCTAGTGTAGTGTTTTGCTTATAGTAGAAATATAATAAATGCCTGTTCATTTAAAGCAGAAGAATTTAAAATGCAATGGGATTGATTTACAATCTGACTGAACAATTTGTTCATAAACTCTGAACCAGTGTCAAAATGAATGTTTTTTATTTTCATTTTCTAAGTTACCAAAATGAATCTAAAATATCTCTAGGGCAATTTACTCTGTTTTCTTTATTTATTTTTAAATATGTTTGAAATAACTGATGAGATACAATAAGCACAAAGGACCATAACTATCTTCTATTTTGTTCTTTGGTTCCCCGGATAGGAATTGCATTTATTACAGTGATTTACTTTGTCAATCTCAGCTTCCTGATCTTTTTCCTCACTCCAGCTCCATGTACAAGTTTACCACTAAATATTTATAACACAGATCATCTGGATTTTATATATTTTTACAACCAAATTTTAGCTAAGGCTAACTAAACTTAAGTTGACTTTTAGAGTATTATTGACCTTAATACCACATTATTCTATAGTAAACATGGTGTTTACCTTTTCTTCTCTGTATTTCTTTTTAGCAGCAAAAAAAATAAAGAGGCTAAACTTCATCAAGCTTGCCTAATTGTAAGATCTAGGTCCTGAAACTTCTTGCAACGTTACCCACAGTATTTTCTGCTTTTAGATACACAATTAAATTAGAAGAAGTATAATTTATTGAATTTATTGAATTCTACTATACCAAACCAATATATTTCACAATATCTCTGTGAGTAATTCCTAGGCATTACTATCCTAGGAAATCAAATTATGTTAAATACTTATCTAGGATCACTGTTATATATATATATATATATATATATATATATATAATGGAATTTTAGGAGCTTTCTCATCCTATTCCAAAGTCTGTGTTCTTTCTACCATACCAAGATAATAACTCAAATATGGTTTTGAAATAAGACTGAATGGAAATCTCATCTGGTGGAATCCTTTTTTGGTCAGTGTATTTTTGATTCCTCAAACACATTGATTTTCTTAACTTATCGGTAATACTAGGTATATTTCACTTCTACCTTGTTAAAGTCATAAACATATTTATTACTGTAGAACAGTCTTTCCCAGTCCTTAACTGTCTAGAAAACAAAGGGAGAAAAATCTCTAAGAACAAACTATACCTTAGGTAGAATCCTTGTTCCATTCATGCTTTTTCAGATAATTTTCTGTATGATAGTAACAGACAACTCTGCTGTTAAAAATGAACTACTGAAAGTCACAAGAATAGTCAAAACACACACATATAACTTTTCTTGTGAATTTTTGGAAAATATATTCCAATTAATTGTCATGTATATACGTGTGTGTGTGTGTGTGTGTGTGTGCATATGCATGTGTGTCTAGGTGAATTTTATGAGTGTTGTTATAAACAAAATATGGTTTACTGGTAAACAGTTTATAACACAAAACTTTATGTTTGGTACACAATCCTAAGTCTGTAATAATCCTGAAAAAACCTTTCTATATTAACAGTCAGGATTTGTTTACTTAAAAATACCCTACATTTATAATTCTAAACCCCTATGAGGCATATTTTTACATGAAATTTTCAGTCCATGAAAGTCTTACACTAATAAAGGGCCCCCAATTTCAGTCTCTGATACTCACTCTTTTACCCCGGTACATCTGATAAGCAAACACTACCCTCAAACATCAACCAATTGGATTGTTGATACATTTTTTTCAGGTTAGAAATCTTTAAAACTCTGCTATTAGAAAATCTTATTTATAATGTATGTAGAGTTTTTTTTATAGGTAACTTTTGTGGATTTTTTTTCTCCCCAAATATGTTTATTTTAATTTTTCAGTGTTACAAGATTGACTGTTCATGCACCACACCCAGTGCTCCATGCAATACGTATGTTGAGTTTCTAAAACAAAACTAACTTCAAGTTGAAAATAATACTTTATTAAAGTGATCCATTGACAAGTTAAACAAGACATCGCTTGATCCAAAAAAAAAGAGAACATTATTAGCTAAATAATTTTTGAGACAAGTACACACAAGTCACATTTTTACCTTTGCATTAATCTTCCAGTGTGGTTTTATAGGGGAGGAATATGTTAATAGTAAAATTACAGAACCAACTATGCCAGTTACATCCCAAGAATTATAGCATGAATTTAAGTGAGCAAAGTTAGATACACGGCATTATGTTCAGCCTCGTATCTACATAAAATAGCACTAAATAAAATGACATAATAAATCAGATACATTTACCAAATTACAGTCACAGTAAGGTCAACAAATCCCCATGGCTGTTAAGGACTATACAACAATCATTTCATGAATCTTTGGTGAGTGACCTCTGTGATTTTTGCAAATATTCTTGTCTCTTATTTTACTGGGCATATTGAGGTCATCAAGAATAAACTGCCTGTAAAATTCACTCATTTACATCTGAATATGCCTTCCTCTCCTTGTCTAGGATGTTGACAAAACAGATGGTCCTTCTCTCTTCAAGACAAATTGCTCTACTGCTCTTGGTCTCTCCTCATTCATATATATTAATCTCGAACCTTCATCCCATGTTTATTTTCTATCTTAGTAATAATTTCACCACCTTCCTTTTTACTTTCTTTCTTCAATATCTTAGATTTATTACTCTTTCAAAATTGGTATTCTTCCAGTTTCTGTCTTCTGCTCATTCCATAGACTTTCCAAAGATGGCATAATTCATGCCATGTTTCAACTTATACCTCTTTACTGATAGCTTGCAGTACAGTATATTGAGATAAAGACCCATACAGTCATCCATCTGCTGAGTATCTCTTTTATCTTGAAGACTCATGCATGTTAAACTCAGTATTTCCAAAACACAACTTACTATTTTTCCTTAAAAACCCTGTTTTTCCTTCTGAATTTCCAACATTGGGAAATACAGTCTCCCAAGCTTTAAACAAGGAGTAGATTCTCTATGTGTCTCTTTCTTTTACCACTTTTCCATAATTAGGAATGAAATTCTGTTCATCCCACTGACTAAGTTCCATGTCTGTTTTCCCCTTATAACCTACTGCTATTGCCCTTCTCATTTGCACTAATTAGTCTTCTGATTGGTATTTCTACATCCAGTCTTGACTCTTTAGACTTTATGGTCCACATTGCTGCTAATGTTATATTTAGGAAAATTGCAATTCTGCTCATCTTTTCTCCCCATTCTTAAACCCCTTGATACCTCCTCATTACCTGTAGAATATACTTATTTATGTAATGCACAAGACTCTATATAATCTGGCCTCTGCCCTAGCTTAAGTCTTATTTTTCAAGAATTACTTGTAAATCCTGAAGAACCAAGCTATTTCATGTCTTCATATTTTCCCAGTGATCCTTGGCATGAAATGCATTCAGCCAACATTCAGAGAGCCAAACTTTTTAACTGAATAAAATGTGGCAGAAACAGCATATTGTCTACCAAAATATGTGCTTTCTCTTCCCTAGCACAGAACTGTCACTAGATAATCACTTTGCATCTTGCAAAGTGTGATCAGATCATAATTCTCACCGATAGATTGGAAGGAAATCGGCATCTGTCACTATTAAATCACTAAAAGACCATTAATGCTTTCTATATGTCCTTTCTCTTTCTCTTCCAGTTGGCCGGATGCAGAGAACAAGGAGTTTCTAGGGTAAAGCAAAATCATAAGATGAAAGAAGCCTAAATTCCTGAGACACTGAATGGAGAAAAGTTGTCTGCCAATAAGGATCATCCACATTGAACAGTTAATTGAGGAAGACATAAACTTGTATTGTGCCAGACAACTAACGTTTTGAGCTATATATTACAATAGTCAGTGTAATCCTAACCAATACAAGAGATAAAATGACTCAAATAAAATGGAGTTCTTGTCATTTAGAAGCTTTCAATCTGATTGTGTTATAAAGCTCTTTCCATAATATGGTCAATATAATTTTAATAGCTGTAAACATTAAACATAGAGTATAGAATATTGTTTACTCATTCTCTTATTATCAGACATTTCATTTCTAATTTTTCAGTGACACAAAGCAATGATTAATAACTTAGGGTATATAATTTGTTGCCTGTTCTTTATTATTTCCATAGTCTAATTCCTTTGGATTGCATTGTTGATAAAAGGTTAGAAGATTTAGATGAATATTGTCTCTATGGTTTGATCCATTATAAAAACCTGACTTGTAAACATATCTCTGAGTTGAAAAGTTGACTGATTTTAGGAGATTGGCTTTTAAAGATTATGTCATTGATACAAAACAGTGAAGAAATATTTTTATTTGATTAAATTAAGATAATTTATGGCATAATTTTCTCCACAAGCTATGATATCTTAAGAATACCTCCTATTTACTGAAACAAGCCAAAACAATTTTCATAATAATCATCTTTCAGGTAAGAAAAAAAGAGTAAGTTCTCAAATCTTGATCAGTTACATGTTATATGTGAGGTGATCCATAATTTGGGGTTAAAAAAGGTGACTTTGCCTTAATACTTGTTAAAAGAGGTTTGCCACAATCAGAATATATAAATATTAATTACCTTTCCAATGTGTCATTTAGAAGATAGGGGATAGCAGACTGAATTTACTACACTATTTATTAGTGTAGAATAAAGCTGGCAAGTGAGTTTCTAAAACCTCAAAAAATAATCATAGATTGGTGAAGCACCATAATTTCATCTCTTCTCACTTCCAAGCACTAATTTGTACAAAGAGACCAAACATTACAGAAATGTCATAATACTAGTATGCAAATATGTTAGATCTGCCTTGTAAAACACTGCATTTTGATTTAATTTTTTCTAGCAGTAGAATTATTTTTCCTTTTATAAACACCGACTTAAATTTCAAGATTGCATAAAAAATATTTAGATTATGGTCTACTCCATTAATGCAACACAGACAGTTCCCAGATAGTTTTTATTTTGAATCTCATTTACTTCATCAGGATATAAGAAAAATCATGTATAAAAGTTACATATATGCAGGAGTTCATGATGGAGGTGAGCACCTTCTTGACATTCAAATGCAATGATAATCAAGGTGGATAAACTCTCTGCTCTTCATTCCACCTGCAGGCTTCTAGATTCATATGTTGATTTATGCCAGCTCAATCTTCTGACTTTTCATCAAGGTGTTCAATATACAGTGCCTTCATTATGAACTATAGTTTTCTCTATCATTATAAGAAACACAAGTTAAGTAAGCTTTCCTCAAACATCAGTGATTGCTTTCAAGTTCCCCAACATGCTGCAGTAGGCTTGAGGAAAGGGATTGGTTTATCACTTTTTAAATAGATTCTTAATCTGCAAATCAATAAAAATGTTTCACTTCAGCAGTGGTACAGGGTGAATGACTCACCCTTGAAAGCAGAATGAACTAATGCTGTCTTTCTTCCTTCTTTAATACACTTAGATTGCAATTGTGCATTTTCTTTGTTCAGATTACTTGATAAATCCAGTGTTTGAGAGGGTCTGGTATTTCAGCCTGTTTTCTCCATCAACCAACCAGGGATTAAATGTTAATCTGCTATGATTGTTATTTTAACTCTGTTGTTCTCTTAGCTAAGTAATGAGATGGTTAAAGCTAAAACATTCTTTAGCTGGCTAAAATAAAAATAAGAGGTAAGAACACACAAGACATCACTTCAGCTTGGAAAATATGAAGAATGTTTTATACCAAAGTGATATACAGTGTTTGTTGGATTCTGAATAAGTGGAATTTTTTGGAATTCTGATATTGGGCAATTAGCTTGTTAAAGTCTACCAAAGAGTGCAGTTAAAACACAGTGGATCAATTCTCTATTCTTCATACCATACCAGGGGTACAGTAGATTCTATTTAATGAGAATTCCTAAGTGCTCAACATTGAGTTACAAACTGACATCATGAATTAGATATCCACTTATAAAATCTAAGTATGATACAAAAGTATGAAATTCAAACTACATTTTCTTATTTGTTTTTTCCTAATGATTCTAACTATGTGGCACATACACTATTCTGGCCCTAAAGAAATATAAAACATATTTCTAAAACCCAGAAGTCATTGAAATGAGGATTCTGTTTTGTTAAAATGCAGTATATGAGTATTTGATTCTGATATGAAATCATAGGTAGAAATTAAGTATAGTGGTTTAAAATCTTTAGCATCAGATGAAGACTGACCATTTGTATTCACATTCCAGTTTTCCAGTATTTACTTGCTATGTAATAATAACAAAGAAATTTATTTTCTCTTTTTTTGGTTTATGCATTTGTATGACGGGAATAGTAACAGGGTCTGTCTCATGGTTGTTGAGAAAATTAAATGAGATCATTCATATAATTTTCTTAGCACACAGTAAATGCTTAATATATGTCATCTATTTTACTAACTTTATGGTAATAGCTAATTAACTTGATTTTGATTGAGGCATTTTATTGCCCTCATTAAAATGTACATTAATCCATCATCTAATATTTATTGGCAAGGCATTCTGGTAAGTATTACAGTCTTAAAAGTATTTGCCATAAATAATCACCAAATCATTGGACATTCTGACTTCTTGAGACTTGAATAGTTAAGCAGTTATTCTAATTATGCAAGATTTTAGGTGTTCAGGTGAACTCATGACTTGGAAAAAGGACATGCTTCAGAGTTCAGTCAACAAAATAATATGAAAGATAGTATAGTTGAAAAGTGTTTTTAAATATTGCACACTGGTAAAGAGTCTTATGACTTTTAACAGTGAAATTTGTTCCTTTCATGTCTTACTAAAATTCAAAATGATATTATTGAGTGTTTGCTTTGGACCAGGGATCATGTTAATGCTTTATGTACATGGCTGCATTTAATTCACAATTTCCTACCAGAAGAGTATAACTATCATCTTAAAAATGAGAAAGCTATAGTCCAGAGAATCTAAATATTGCCAAGAAACATAGCTAGAGCAAAAGCTGGAATTTAATCATCATTTTACACTGTCTCATGCCACCTCTCAAATATCTATTCTGCATTTAAGATACCATTTTGGTGTCATATTACACAACTGGCATATGCATGTAGCAGCAAAGGTCTTAGAGTAACACGTAGGTACCACAGGCCATCAGCTATATCATTTGGATCACTACTCTGTCTCATTAATAAGTAAATCAGTGCAATGTTAAATAAATAAAGTAGGTTCTTGGTTTGAAAGAATTTAACATTTATTTTGTAGAGATTTCAAGGTCCATGGATACTAATAATGTGTAATTTTGTTGAGGTGAAAATTAAAATATGTATGACTATACTGTATGTAAAAACAAGTCATAGAGAAAGTGAGGACAACTGACTAAAGTAGCATCTGCATTTTGATATATTATTCTACAGCTTTTCTGTGCACAGATACTTGGATCAAGTGTTTTCTAACAATCTCTATTGTTTTACGTTTTTATTTTTTAAAAAAAATTATTTATTTATTTACTTATTTATTTATTTTAGAGAGACAGCGTGAGCGGGGGGGGGGGGAAGGGCAGAAGGAAGGGGCAGATAGGGAGAGAGAGAGAGAGAGAATCTCAAGCAGACACCCTGCTGAGCTTGGAGCCCAATATATAGGCTCAATTTCATGGCCCCGAGATCACGACCTGAGTCAAAACCAAGAGTCAGATGCTCAATCAACGGATCCTCCAAGGTGTCCCTTAAGTTTTCTTTTTCTAATAGAAAATAAATTACTAATGGTCTGAAAGTTACTCTTTACTGTACTATTTTGAACATTAAATTGAAATATTTTGAGTGTAACAGGAAGCATCATTCTTGTAAAACTACTGTGATACTGTAGATCAAGATTTGAGTGAGATTTTCCTCATTATACCATTCAAATAGTTACTCTGTGCATTAACTAATGAGAAAAGCCAAACTAACTTATTAAAAAGAAAAGGAAGAGAAAGTTTTGTATGGTTAGTCAGATCAACAATAATAATAATGTTTACAACTACACTGAGATTTACTGTTTACCTGAATATCATTCATTCATCATTTCATTCTTTTTTTTAATTTCATTTTTAAAACAACCTTATGAGATGAATGGAATTTCAATTCTAACTTTCAAGGTGAGAAAATAGAGACTCAGCAGAGTTAAGTACTCAGTACTTAACTGCTCAGTACTAATAAGTTAAATCTGATTCAGATGGGGTCATTTAACTCCAAATTGTGTTTCCATTTTAACAATTTACTTTGCTAAAAATTGTTTTAAGGTTTTTAACTAATATTGATATCTCATACCAATTCATGAATCATTATATTATTCTCTTATTCTTCACTGGCCTGCAACCGAATCTACTTCTTTTATACTAATTATAGTGATAGTGAGGACATCTGATTTCACTTTGGCAATTCCATACTCACTTTCTTAAGTGAATTCACAATAACTCTAAGTAACTCACTCAAATAATCTTTTTATTGACAATAATAATATCATAATTCATCTGAATAACAGATAATTGGAGATTATAAAGTTACTTATGTGTTGAAAGGACATTCTGTCAGGAGGGTACTAAATAAAAATAAACCCTTAAATATAATGCAATCGTTAAAACAATAAATTTGTCGTACATACAGTTCTACGTTTATGCTCATTTCATCAATTAGAAAACTGAGATTTGGAGGATTGAATGATTTTCCTAAGACTGCAAAGCTAATAAATAGGGGAAATATCAATATTAAACACCAGATATTTGGATCTTTTATCTTCTAAATATAAAGTCAAGAGAATGAATGAAATGGATATGAATTATTGTAGAAGCAATGTTTGAATAAAAAGAAAAAAAAATTAAAGCACTGGAAGTACTAAAAAAAAAGTGAGAAGGTAAGATAAAGACAAATTGAATCCTGAAATAAATTGGAATTTATTGGAAAAATAAATATCAGGGAGAGGAACTAGGAGAATCTAAAAGAGAAATAAGTGGACATACCAAAAGGTAAAGAAAAAATAAGTATTTCTTCATAAATGACCTTTTCAAACAACCTTATGAGATATAATGACATAAAAACACTGAGCCTTCAGTTTAGAAGGAGTTAATCGCATGAGCACCCCATCTCTCTTGTCTCAGAAGCTAATCATTTTGCATCAAGGACTGCCACCGAGTAGCAGTGGCTTAGTCGCTATTAGGGTGAGAGGGGTACGTGGCTTTGAAAATAAGTCACAAGGCTAAAAAGACAAAGTAAAAGGGATTGGGCCTGTGTTTACTGAAGAGGTCAATTGATTTCAAAGCATGAAGCTGTTCTACAGTTTAGCAAGAACAATCTCACACAGAATCCCTGGCATAAAATGTAACCGTTTACTAAAATTCATGGTAAATTATTAAACACTTGGCATGGACTCATTTATATTGAGTAGAAGCAAAAAGACTTAAAAAAGAAGTCCCACATGTAAACAGCAAGAATATAAATTAAATCTGCCTCTAGCAGAGTCCTTCAATGTCGCCATTTCCTTTGGAACGTTCCCTGTTCTGGTCTATTTTTCTTGATAAGCAATCAAGGTATTAAATATGCTCGCTTTAGAATCTAAAATAATCAAAATGGAAACAGTAATTTGACTTTGGCTCCAGTAATTTTTTTCTCATCTTGCATTTTCTCTTTAAAGAATTTACATTCATAGGACAACCCAATACACTAAATGGTAAAACTATGAACATTTTCACAGAAATTTGGAAGAACTGTGTGAAAATATATGGAGTGAAGCTTAGAATATGAAAGGAAAATACTTTGAAATAGGCATATCCATAATAGATAACAGTACTATCTTGTGTTTATTTTAATTTTATTCCTGCTACAAGAGGTTTACTTTAAGAAAAGGCAGAAAATTAGGAAATTCAGCAGTAATAATAATTAATGATGGGCACCTGGGTGGCTCACGTGGTTAAGTATCCGACTTCAGCTAAGGTCATGATCTCAGTGTCCTGGGATGGAGCCCCACACAGCAGAGAGCCTGCTTGTCCCTCTCCGTCTCCCCCTCCCCTCACTGTGTGCATTTTTAATAATAATTAATGATTAATAATACTTCCATGTTTTTGTTATTGAGAAATAGAATTAGTGTACTCATATTTTCACCAGATACTCTATTATACTTAGCTATATTTACAACATAGAATGTATGCTAGTATGTACATAGTGTTTATGTTGAGTGAAAATATGCTGTTTTTGTTGAACCTATTTAATGTTAATCTAAAACCTATGAATTTTAGGTGAATGTATGTGATTCCAATAGGAATAATTAAAATTAAGTTAGAAAAATAGTTTTAAAACACAATTTTTATATTCTATTATTAGACCTAATTATAAATAAATTGAATGGTGAAATTTTGGAGGGAAAGATGTTGCCAAGAGGATGGAGGATAACATATACTGACGTCTTCCTTATGAAGAGGGGGAGAAAAATGATGTTCCACTTATATAATCCATTCTTAGATATATCTATTTTGTGTCTGTTTTACTTCAGACTCTTTAGAGTAGATCTAACTTAATGTAGTTTATTTTTTATTTTTTTAAAGATTTTATTTAATAATTTGACAGAGAGAGAGAGAGATCACAAGTAGGCAGAGAGGCAGGGGGAGAGAGAAGGAGAAACAGGCTCCCTGCTAAGCAGAGAGCCCAATGCAGGGCTCCATCCCAGGACCCTGAGATCATGACTTGAGCCAAAGGCAGAGGCTTAACCCACTGAGCCACCCAGGCACCCCTCCTTAATGTAGTTTAATATTAAAAGAAAAGATTACCATTCCAACCTCTAATTGTATTTTTAAAACAAAATTTCTGTTCTGTGTCCTTTTTTTTTTTTTTCTCTCTCTCTGTTCTGTGTTCTTGATGCTTCAACATGTCCTTGGCTTTGTATCTACCAATTTAGCATATGCCTTCATGTTGAAATATCAGGGAAATTGTAGACAAAGCTCTTCAAATTTCTTCTTCACTTTTGCTAGATGAGGTGAGAGTTTAAAGATAGGGTATGAGCTGACATTATAGGCGCAACTTTTCTTTTTTTCTTTCCCTTTTGTTTTTTGAGACCATTCCTCAGAATAATGAATGAGAGCTGTGGGAAAACTCAGCTATCCTCTTCCCAAAAGCTCACCCAATTGGGGAAGAAAAATCAGCAAAACCTGATAATAAGAGGAAGAGTTCTCCTAGTTGGAATCAGAGTAGGATAATTGCTGACTACTTTTTTGTTTGTAAGTTGATGTCAAGAAAAATATGTGCAAAAATCTGCATTTCCCCAAAAGAAATGACCCAGTCATTGATGACAGTCTAGGCTACTTATTTTCATCTTTTCATACCCATGAGTTTTTTTTTAAAATCTTTATTAATGCTAGGAAAGCATAGATTCCCTGCCCTTAACCTTGAAATACTGATAGATTATATCCTTAAAAAACATTTCTCATGATGACACTGGGTTTTAACTGAAATAAGTTAAATACGATTATGATCATTGTGATTCTCTGGCTGGATATACGCAGGACAAGACATAGGGATAATTAAAAACAACCTCTCTCAGCCCAACCTCCACAGCCTGTTATCAACCTAAAACTATACAAACAACCTTCTAGACCTTTTTAGAGAATAAGCAAGAAGGCATCAAGAGAGAGTATGACAGAATGATAATGATAATGATTACGTGATTTCTATAATAAACTGCATAAACATCCACTATCCTACTATGATTTAAAGGTTTTATACCTGGTTAGTGGTTTCATCTTGATTAATTAATTAATCAATTATTAATACAAATGGGTTATTTGGTAAGTTTCTTTTGGACTCTGAGGTTTAAACACATTTTTTTTGAATAAACATATTCAGGTTCTCTAGAAAACAATTCCTTCACTGATGAATCCAGAGGACCCTACATTCATTCCCAAGTCACTTCCAGCTACTAATTCCTGTATGAGAAAGGTGGCTTTTCCTTGATTTCTCCACCAATTCTCTCAAGGAGCATTTGCGTATTAAGCAGACTTTGCTGAAAATTTGGGATGATGGAATAGGTTTATACCATGGGAACAGAAAAAAAATTAAAAATAAACATTAGTTTTCCATGCGACTAAAACCCTTTGACTATAAAGCTATTTGGAATTATTCATTTGCTTTGAGTTGCCTTGAGTTCCTGACACTCAAAATATATGTTCATTTCTTATGCAGATAAGTTTTCTTACTGTCTCCATCCAAACCACATGCTCAATGACTACCTTCTATTCTCAAGCTATTTTTCTTAAAAAAAAAAAGAAAGAAAGAAAAGAAAGTCCAATTTTGAAGAGGAACTCTTGATAGTAGCTGTATAAATATATACGTATGTATTTCTCCTCCCCACCTGCCACAACTTTTTCAAAAAAGGCTTCCTTCAATGAAATCAAGTAGAGTAGCCTTTTGTGTTTATAATCTATATGTAATTGGTATTATGATTTCACATCAAATAATTTTAATATATGGCCATATTAAGGAGGAAACATGTATTCAATATGAAAACCAATAGTCAAATAGTAAATACAATATAATATTATTAAAAATCTGGTCAGTACATCTTTACCTTTAATTGTACAAATGTATGATGAGGCTATTAATAATACACATTGATCCATTTTTATTAAACTTTGACAAAGAATTAATTTTGCCGTAGTATAATCAATACCTTTAAACAGAACCAAACTCATATATGGTATTGATTTCTAGAGAGGAAAAAGTCATTATGTTTTTGCTTAGGGGAAAAAGCTCAATTATCCATAACTTGAATTAAAAAAATATTAATTCACTTTTTTTCTAGAAAGAGACATGGGGAATTTCTAGTGATATTGATTTATAGAAAATATACAAAAGCATTTTTGGAGGGGAGAGGAACTTTAAAAATAATCTTTGATATCTTTGTAGCAATTAGGGGAAAGCTTTGCCTGTATCAGGTGCTAAATAAATGTTAGAGAAAGGAATACCTTGGATCATTTTGGTTGCCTGGAATAGATAACCTGGCCAACCTAGCCAAGATAACAGTCTAAGAAAACTCCACGACCAGAATTTGGGCTGGAATACTGTCATGCTTGAGAGAGTTCCGATAACAAACTATTTTGTCTATTTTTCTCAGGGGACACTTGATATTTCCTCACACATGTTCTGTCTCTATCTCTCTAAAACTGGCTTCCATATACTTCTCACTCTTTTCTAGCGGTAGTTTACATATGGCTTAGACTTGCTACCATCTCTCAGGCTTGATATCTTATAGAAATTTTGATATGTTCTGCTCTCTTCTGTCATTGCTTCCAACTGACTCAGTTTTTCTGTTTTCCAATTAAAAATTTCTTCAGTAGTAAATTGCTTTTTGTTTTTGTTTTGGCAATTCATGGGTCGTATATAATTGGCACGACTATGCATAGATTGATTTTATTGCATTAGATGCCTGTCTGATCCCACCAGTTGAAACTGGAGGAGTAGATCATGTGCTTTGCCAGATTTCCTTTAAAAGAGAGTGTCGTCAGAACAAATAGTATGACGTCTCTCAGGAGAGCAAATTACTATGGATTGATCTCCGATCAATAAAAGGGATATGTTATACAAATCAAAAACCAGAGCAAATTTCCTTGTTCAGATTCTTAAACTGAGACAAATAACCATGGCTATCTAACACATATGGATAACATTCACAAAATAGAATTTTCTTCTTGTTCCCTACCTCCCACCTCTTTCACACCTACTGTCAGTCACTGAATCAAATCATCTCAAATAAGTAGGTGCGGTGACACAGCAGAAGAGAGACATGTACAACAGGGGCTGTGCTGAGGTTGGAGAGCTCATCCATCAGGCCGCATATGCATAATAATCAGTTCATTTTGATATGCCTGACATCATTGCAATGTCTCCGGAGGAAACCAGAGGGGGAGTTTGGGTAAAATTAATATGACCTTTAGTTGATGCCTAGAGAACACCTTCCCTTTTTTTTTCCTGTCAATGGAAGGGATAAAAGCCTATGTTAATTACATATTTGTTCTCTCTCTGTGAAGTTTGCATGACAGATAGTCTGTTCACATGTAGAGATCAGGAGGTTTACTAAGGAAAATGATAGAGAGCAATATGCAGAGGTTAAGTTCATGCTGAAAACGCTAACTGTTAAGAATGTGGATATCTGAAATATATGTTTGTATTAGTCATATATTTGATTTTCTTTTTCTGAGATAATGAAATTCAATTGGTCAGGTGGGGAGAGGTTCAGATTATAATTAATTCCAGAAAGTGCAGGTAAAGCATGCATATTTGTTTTTCATATTCACACAATACATTCACAATGCAGATGGCTTGAAGAAGTATTTTTTCCTCAAGCAGATTGATTTATATACCATGTAGTATATGTCCTTTTATCTAGTAACTATCAATAACTAAAAAACAACCACATAATATATTCAAATGAGCATGCAAAACAGATACCTATTATCACCAAATGTAGAAAATAAATGCAATAGTAGAGGAAAGAAAGTGTGTCTCATTTGTGCTGAATATGAAAACAGCGGGGACAAAAGAAAACAAGAAATAAAAACATAAAAATTAAAAACTTCTTTGTACTGAGCTTGGGAGTCTCTCCTCAGGACTACGCTCAACATTTTGTAGCGATGCTAAGGATAGAAACAACCAGCTCTTGAACTTTGAAGTAATTGGTTCACAGCTGTGCTTATACTGAGATGGAAATATGGAAATATATTTGTACAGAAGAAGGTTTTTTTTTTTGGTAGTTGTAATGAGAAAGTTGTCAAATTAAGCCCAAACCCAAAACTGCTGTAAGTAAAATAAATTACGTGTGGAAATTCAATTTCTGATATTTGCATTGCATGCGTACATGTGCTATGATATGTCTAAAAAGAATTCCTTTGTTATTCAAAAGTTTAGTGTTAAGGAAGCAAAAGTGACCCAAAGTGATTTTTAGATATTTTTGTATCATAAAAACATAAGACATCATACCAAGGCAACATGGCACACTTAGCATTTCTTAAATGCATGAGTTCCTAGGGAGGGACACTAAAGGAGTCCACATTTCTAGCTATCAAAGTGTTTGAAATATACTTAAGAAGGCAAGATTAGCACATATAAAAGAGGGATAATATAGAATACATGGATAACCAGAAGAGAATGATCAATGTGTGCTGAAATAATAAGAAAAGTCTTTGTTGGGAGGATAGAATAAGGGCTTTAAAGAGTGGATATAGAGTTAACGCAAAGCCTTTTAGGGATATATCATACAAAGTCCTTGCAGCAAAAACCGTGAACATGTGTGTGAGAAGAGAAGAGGATGAAATTTAGACAGGGAGAGCATGACTTTTTAAGGGGACAATTAAGAAGTTGGACCAGGCAGAAACTGAGGTGTACATTGGACTGTGTTCAGCAAAATCTGCAAAGAAAGCTTTGGTTCTATATGGGCTCCTGAGAAACCAAGAGGTATGTATGAACTTCAACAATGCAATCATAAGTGGACAGGTTTTGGGGTGGGGCCAGGACTTGTCACAAAATAAAAAAAAGTTCTAGCCTGGAAATGTGACAAAGGTCTAAAACATGATTCCATTTGACTAACATGCTGTATGATCTTGAACATGCCGCTTGGTTTCTTGGCTCACAGTCAGTTGATGGAAGTTTTCAACTCTAATCTTTACATCTATTTGTTACAGTCTTAGGATGTCCAAAATAAAAGAAAATCACTAATTTATTATGTGCCTAGATATGTTTACAACAACTGAGATAGTTACAAAATTCTAAAGTTTGGTATGTATAGCTTTCAAGAGAAACGACACATGTTATTTTAGTACGTAAGTATCTAATGGTGAAGGAGAGGAAGTGTTGATGAACTAGAATATTTCAAAGTCCTTTCAATCCTCAATTGGGTGTTGCACCAGATTAGAGGGAGGAACTGTGACTAAACTAGCTGAGGGCATGATAGTATCTAGCCCACAGTGCTTCACTTGTTATGTGTTGAAAGAATTTGCCTAAGTGCATATGCCCATAATGTATACTTTGATTTAGGTTTCATTATTTTTTAATTTATTAAAATCTCACTCCAAGATGGTAATTCAATAATAATTGCTTAAAAAATAAAACTCACATACTCTCAATTGTGTCTGTACTTCAGCAACTTATAGTTAAGACACCTCATATATGAATTAACCAAGGAACACAAAAAAACACTGAAGGAGCCAATGCAATACGTGTTTATATTAGATACAAGTGATAATCCAGGACTCAGACCGTAGGGGATCATTGCAGCAGGACTTACACATCTGCTAACAATTGCTTCCATGTTTGGTACAGTTTTAGGGGTCACATGGGCACAGGACATTGGCTTTCAGAGAAAGATGTTTTGGGCACCCAGCCCATGGGTTGGGGTCCTAAAATGTGAGGTGCTAAATGTGGAGTTTAAACTCTTGACATTTTAGGGAGAACCTGGGGCTTGGGAGTTCCCTCCCAATTGTATTGCCTTACGGTGAAGATGAGCATTATGGCAACCATGAGTCTCAGCCTTTCCTACCTATCTTGAAGGAGATATTTTCTTATTTGCACACTTTGGAGAATCACCCAGCTGGTATCAGGATTTCTGTCAGAACTCTAGGCGTAGCTATACATTTGGTATGTCTGTGGGAGGAGTGGAGTTCAGGAAGCTGCTATGTTGCCATCTTGCTTGACCTCTTCTGGATGTTTCTTTATCTCTCTGTGCTTCTGTTTACTCGGTCTGTAAATAGATCTAACCATGGTACTTTCTTAATCAACAAGAATAAAAGATAATACACGTTAATCTCTAAGCACACTTCCTGGCACACAGAAAACATTCAAAACATAAAGTTGTTGATACTTTGATGATAATGATGGTCATGAGGACAACTACAACAACTACTACTATTCTCATCCCGTGTTAAAAATTGCAGAGAAAACATAAATTTGTTGAGAATTGCAGAGAAAACACACGTTCTCCAAAGTGTCTTTAAGGATGAATACATGATACTACTTACACGAGAAATCAACATTAAATGACTACCAATATGGGCATAGAAGTCAAAAAAGTAGTGATAATAATTTTAAAACAAACTCTGTGAAAGCACAGTAACTGGATGTGTAATCTTATGTTTCAGCTTACGTAATGAGTAAAAGGCATCCGTTTCAAAAGCAATGTCTCACTAGTCTTATATGCTTTTAATATGTGCTCATCTTGCAGTCAACTGCAGTTTCTAGGCTAATATTAATATTCCCCAAATGACAGAATTGCATCAACTGGAAATTTGGTTTCTGCCTGATATTCTGTGTTAGCTTTGCTATTTTAGACTCAAATAAGCAGTTTGAAAAAGCCTTAAAAAGTCATTGTCATTCCTGATTGCAGTTCATATTACATTACCTGTAGAATTTCATCCCCAGTTGAATTACTCATCACCAATCTGATCATTCTTCCATAATTAGACTCTTTTGGTTAAGGATAAACTCTGAATATTAATATCAGAAAACTAGATTTAGAACAAAGAACAGGATGGAAGGCAATTTTGGAATCTATCATTAAGGTTTTTAGGTTATAGTCATAGAAATCATTCCTCACTATGTGCTTTTAATGAGTAAACAGTCTGTAATAGATAACAACAAACTCATCCTTTCATTTGTTATATTCAGTTAAGACATTTTCCTGCTAAGCCTTCTTGAATTAGTCTTCCCTGGAACAGTCTTTTGAATGTGGCATTTATTTTAAACTAAATAGTCAATATAGAGGCCCTAGAAATTTAACATAGTTAAAGTAAATAATAAAATATTTTGCCCAAATATTAAGCATAGCAACCACATATCCTTTTTTCCTTCCTTTCCTTCTTCCTTCCTTCCTTCCTTCCTTCTTTCTTCCTTTCTCTTTTTCTCTTTCTCTTCTCGTTTACTTTTTTTTTTCTCTTTCTCATTCCTTTTTAACACAAAAAGTGTAGAGGTGAATTGGGCCTTGGAGACAGCTTAATTCAATCTTCTCTTTTTTTACAAATAAGGCAACAGAAACTTGGGGAAAAAATAGATCCTTAATTTGCTTAGAAGACAAATTAGATTTTTGTTATAAAAATACAATTTGGTGTCCAATAAAACCTAATGTGTCCAAATCCATATTGGTAAGAGTGTGATAATATAGTACTTGAATATAATAACAGGGGATCCTATAAATGTATATAACATTTCTTTCATAAAAATAAGAAATTAAAGAATTTGGAACTTTGGAAGGCAGAAAATACACAAACTCAAAAATAAGATACTATAGAGAAGACTACTATAAATTTAACTCTAAAGGGACTGCTTGGAATCTAGTTTGAAATTTCAAAGTTTAAAGTGAACTACAGAAAAGGTAAAAATGTTAACAGTAAGTCTATTTTCTAAGTTTCTAGTAGGAGAATATGTTTATTAAAAAACACAGAAAAAGTTAAAACGCACACATATGTCTTGTGACTTTAAAGATATAACCTCTGTAACCTCTTCATAAGAAAAATTAAGTCAGGATTTTGATATGTTTTCTAAATCTTCTTCCTACAGTTAGATTTACAAAAGTTTGGCTTTGATGCCTTTACAAAAAGAATGTGAGGGTGTGATTATACAGACATGAGAATAACACAAATTTTTCAAGAGCAGAATCCTTTGCCCACCTGATCTATTACCTAGGGAAGGATGTTACTTTATCAACTCATACACATCTAGCTAGAAAGTATCAGTTCGAAAGTTTTCCTAGGGAATATGGCCTGAGTTGTTGCCTTTTTGTCCAACCAGGTAATGATGGTGGATAGGCTGCCTACATAGTTCTTTACTACAGTACCAATTTCTATGCCTTCTCCAACACCTACAGAATAAAGATAATTATTTCAGCTTGTATTAAGCAACCTGTACTATACCCTGGCAGACAGTTAAGAGCTGTTAGTAAATGAGGATAATCATGTTGCATACACTCATAACATATTTGATCCAGATAGAAATATGCCAACCTTATTAAAATAATAAATAACTATGAAATAATAATATATAATAATTGATTTACCTTATATCTGTCTGGTAATTATTTATTTAAATGCTATTATTAATTAATTTATTTATTTTTGAAAGAGAGAGAGAGAGAGAATCTTAAACAGACTCTATTTTTAGTGTGGTGTCAGACACAAGGCTTGATCTCCCAAATCCTGAGATCATGACCTGAGCCAAAATCAAGAGTCAGATACTTAACTGATTGAGCCACCCATTGCCCCTTCCTTTTTATTAAGCTCTCTTTTTTTTTATTAAGCTCTCTTTTAATATGACTCTGAAATGTACATTTTAACAATTGTTGTGACATAAATTATGATTAAGTTAGTTGATTATGAACCTTATCTTTAGGATAGTTTGTTTTTGTGAAATATTTTTCAGTGATAGCTTCCTGTTATGAACTACTATAGCTATTATTATATTGCTCATTGATATTCAGTTTACATTACAACAGACCTTTTTATTGATATCCTTAATAAACCAGTAATTCTTTTTCATAGAAATATCTATTTATAAGTCATATTGTTACAGTTTTTTTTTAAACAAAATACACCGCAAAAAAAAATCTATCAAAAGTAATGTAGTAGGCAGCCCTGGGGATCACTGCCTCTTGTCCCTTATCTTTCTCCTAAAGAACCTGGGAATAGGGACAGAAAAAATGTTTTCAAAGAATAAAGTATGAAGTAAATAAGTAAGGGATTGGGACAGAAATAAGTGATAAGTGATAAGTGAGTTACAAAATATGACATCATTAACCAGGGATACTACAGAGAAACTATCATCTATCAAAATTTGATTCCCAGTGATTGTGAAGAAAAGGGAAAAATCTGAAGCAGGTCTTGGTAGTGCATTTTCTTCTCCAAGTAACAGTTTTCTTCCCATATATCCAGGGAAGTTTCCCTTATAGTTCTACTTCTCATTTCTCATACTCTTAAAGTAATAAAATATTGGTTTTATATAGCCTCTGTGAATTTGTTTAATATGAATCTACCCATAACTGATAGACTCCCTGATAAACGAAATGTCTGAACCCATACATTTGAGGGTCAGGACTTGTCCTGAAAGGATTTTGCCAAATAAAATAAAATAAAACAAAACAAAATAAAATAAATTAAAAGTAAATAATTTGAAAAATGCCACTCTCTGGAGAACTTTCTGTATGGCCAGTTGGCTTTCCTTAGGGACAAGCAACTTCCTGGATAATGTCTCTTTTCATTGACATTGTTCCATATAGGACATTCTTTGCCAAGTATATTATAAGCCTCTCCATCAAAGGTAGAAGCTGCCTCATTATTTGTGTGTCTTCTCTTTACAGGCACTAAATAAATTGCTAAGCATTTGCTATGATGTAATAAAATGCAGCCATAAGTAATTCTAAAGCTGCATAATTTTCATTTCTTAATGTATTATTCTCTTTTCCAAAAAAACCCATATGCATTAAGAGCAGATAACTTTGATCAAAACAACATCCTATTTGTTCAGAAAAGTGTTTCATGCACAAATTGTTTCATTCAAGTGAAAAAGTGCATCAGAAAAATACTCTCACACAATAACAAAGAGTCATTACAGAAAAACTGCTAATTTCTTGTTCATTTAGTGATCATCAAAGCCTGTGGAGTAATGCTCAGAACTAGTGAAATGAATTACTCTTATGTTAAATATCTGGTTGCATATTGAGTGCACAATTGGATAGTCATAGCTGTTTATTCTTTACTAAGCATTTCATTCTTAAGAATATGTTATCCCTCTGGTATTTTGCTCTAATTCAGAATATAGCAAGACAGATATTTAAAATAGGTATAACATAAGTATATTTTAGACATTGTTTCAATTTGCCTATTAATGCCCTGACACTAAATAAAACTATTTAAAGTATTAGGGAAAAAAAGGAAACCATTTTTTTTCCTTGCCAATGTTTTTAAAGTTGGAAAACATTCTTTTGGGGAAGAAACTGGTAGAACAATAACAGAAAAATCAAATGACCCAAGGATTCCCAGTAAAATTGTTTGCATAAAATTAAGTTTTCAAGCTTTTTAGCATTTCTTTCAAATTTTTGAAGTCTAAAACTTCCTTGTTATTTGTGCATTTATTTTCAAAACTTACTTTTCAAGGGTATTTTGTCAAAGATATTAAATGAGAAAGATGACAAGTTTTCTGTCACTTCAAGAATGAACTATGTTGACAAAACTAAGGACAAAGGATTACCTCTTCTTTTGAGCTATAAATGGAAAAAATGCACTTTAATTCTGCCAATTTGCCAGTGCTGTTGGGAGGTTCTTTCCTATAGGCATGAAAACATAACAACCTATACCTGAAAATAAACTAAAAAGAAGGTTAAAGGTTTTTTGTGAATGGAGGCAGCATGTAGAGGACTGGATGAAGTATCATTAATGGTTGAATATGCAGGAACATACTGAAAGTTTATAATTATTAAGGAGTCTTCATTTTAGCATTTCTAATTGAACATTTTTTATACTAAAAGGAACAACATTTTTCATTTTTTAACATATCCTTCATCAGAATAGGAGAAAGGAGTCAGTCTATGAATTGGCAGCAGATTCTCCTTTGGCTTCACAATGCTCAGTGTACATAATACCAAACAAGAAAAGGAAGTTATGGTTCCTGGTAACAGTGAGTACAGACACATGGATGTAATTTTCAGACATTCTTTAATTTTTTTCCGTAATACATTTCAGTTTCATGATGATTTTACTTTTAGCTTAAAAAAGCCCCCAAAGGGGCACCTGGGTGGCTCAGTGGGTTAAAACTTCTGCCTTCAGCTCAGGTCATGATCTCAGGGTCCTGGAATTGAGCCCCACATTGGGCTCTCTGCTCAGCAGGAAGCCTGTTTCTCCCTTTCTCTGCCTGCCTCTCTGTGTACTTGTGATCTCTCTCTCTCTGTCAAAATAATAAATAAAATCTTAAAAAAAGCCTCCCAAAAAACTAAACAAAACACAAAACAGAACAAAAACTAAAGGAGACTCAACATGTTTTATTTTATTTTTATTTTTTTAATTTGAATTCTATTAATTAACATATAGTGTATTATTAGTTTCAGAGGTAAAGTTGGGTAATTCATCAGTTGTATATAACATCCAGGGCTCACTACATCATGTGCCCTACTTAATACCCATCACCCCGTTACCCCATGCCCTCCCCTTCAGCAACTCCCAGTTTGTCTCTTATGATTAAAAGTCTCTTTTGGTTTGTCTCCTTCTCTGGTTTTGTCTCATTTTTCACTCCCTTGTCTTATATTCCTGTGTTTTGTTTCTTAAATTCCACATT
>CM052813.1:29151244-29182137 GCA_028533885.1 Nasua narica
GAACTGCATTTTGGTTTTGAAATTATGATTTATAAAACATTAGGATTTTCAGGGGTGCCTGGGTGACTCAGTGGGTTAAAGCCTCTGCCTTCGGCTCAGGTCATGATCCCAAGGTCCTGGGATCGAGCCCCGCATCGGACTCTCTGCTCAGTGGGGAGCCTGCTTCCCCCTCTCTCTGCCTACTTGTGACCTTGCTCTCTTTCTCTGTCAAAGAAAAATTAGGATTTTCATATATATATATATATATATACACACACACACAACTTGTTTTATTTGTTTAGAATGATAGCTATTAGAAGAAGGAGGCTGGCTTACTCATTAAAACATAATTTGACAAGCAAACAATTGATCAAATTCTACAAAGCAATAGATTTGTCAGAATTTCTTCCATATTATCTAATAATTCCAATCTTCCCGATTGCTTTTCATGTTCTCCCTACCCCTTTCTGCCCCACCTGCAGTTTTTTTTGAAAGCATGCTTTCTCATTACTTAAGCTGGAGTAAATTTAAGGAACATCACTGTGTCATATTCATCTCTATATCCAATAATAAATGCCTGGTATAGTCTTGGCATGAAGTTGTTGTTTAATACATGTTTGTTGGATAAATAAGTAAAATGTATGTATCAAATATTCTAGTAATTTGGCTCAATTATTTAAATAAACTGGATTAGTAGGAAGCACTTCAAACACTTAATATTTGCTTGCTTAGCTAACTGAATGGTTGGTTACTCCAAATCTTAATCATTGCTTGTCACGCCAATTAATTACCTCAGAATGAAAAATGGTAACCATTTTGAGGCCACAGAAGAGGAGAATCTTCATGAAAGATTTATTACCAAATTGGTGGACAGTGCATATAATAATATTTGTTTTAGATAAGTTTATATCAACATATAATCATAAATGTAAGTTTAAAAATTGCTATTCTATTTTGGAAGCTCCCCATCATTCACCAACTAACATACGTAAATTGAGTAAATCATATATACATTTATTTCAAAATGACAGTAACTGTGAGAAGTCATTAGCAATAGAAAATCCCAGTAAGGAGAGAGAGATAAATGCCACTCTAGGAAGAAGTTAAAAGCAACAGATTTAATTTGAACTGAGGCACTCCAAAAATCCACTAAAGACTATAAAGTGATACTGAATGACCAGGCTGATTGATCAAGATGGAAGAAAATTAACAGCTAATAATCAATATATGAATAAAAGCCTTCCATTCAAAGTGGAAAATAGATGTTACATCAGGGAGTCTATGATGCTACATGCAAATAAGAAAATGAATGAAAAATCAAATCATAATATGAGGACACTAATTTATTTTCTCAGAATATTGATGATTGCTATAGAGGGGGTTATATAATTTTGTGACTGTATAAATCTCTTTTTAAACTTTTTAATTATATTCATTATGCATCACAAAGAAACAACTCAAATGTAGGACTGCCACAAGATGCTGAGAGTAGTAGTTAACCTGAAATACATTACTCATAGTTGTTCAGCTAATGGGATCTATCCCCATGTAATATATTAATTACTGCTAGAGACTTGGTGGGTGTCTGATCACACTGTGAGTGAATACATAGTACAGAATTCAATATCTGTTAGGACCAAAGAGCTATGAATTAAATAGGTTTGGCCTCAGCTGGAAAGCTGTTAGGCATATCGTGGGAAAACCATTATATTTCCTTACTAATAGGAATTAATACCAACAGAATAAACATAAATCTATACAGACGTTCAAAGTAAAAATGACATGTCAAAGATAAATATCTTTTAGACAGATAAATAATTTTTCTTGAATTAGTAGATTCTTGGATAAAAAATATAGCTCTTTTACCCAACTAATCATAACTAATTAGTTATGATTTAGTTGGGTAAAACTAGTTGGGTTAAATTAGTTGGGTAAAACATAACCGTTAACCACTAGTGACAAATACAGTGATACTATAGCTGCAAGTTCTGAGGCTAAATGCATTCAACTCTTCTAGCAATACATAGGTTTAAGTTTCATTCTATTCAATACAGAATAGAGGAGCATATGAAATATTTTCCTTTTAAAAGGTGTATGTAGGGGCAACTGGGTGGTTCAGTGGGTTAAGCCTCTACCTTCAGCTCAGGTCATGATCTCAGGGCCTTGGAATCTAGCTCCCCATTGGGCTCTCTGCTCAGCAGGGAGCCTGCTTTCCCTTCTCTCTCTGCCTGCCTCTCTGCCTACTTGTAATCTCTCTCTTTCTCTCTCTGTCAAATAAATAAAAAGTCTTTTAAAAAATTTAATGTTAAAAAACGATGTATGTAAACATGATTTTATGGAAAACTAAAAATCTTGTTCATTGTTTTTCAAATCAAGAAAGGGAAAATACAACTATAGTAAGTAAATATATCACAAAACATATGTTATATTTGTAGACTGTGGCCATTTAAGAAAATGATGAGGTCTCTAGACTTTCACCCTTGCACCTGCTCCATTTGGCCTCCATCTGTAGGTTCAATTTGACCCATGGCCCTGAGATGGGTGACACTTTTGGCTAATGGCCTCTAAAAGAAGCCCTTTGTCAGAAACTGTCAACTCAGTTGCTGTTCCACTGAGACCTCAGTACACCTATCCTCTAAAAACCCAGGCATTTGCTACTGTTCATCTCTTCTCCTGTGAACCCCAAATATATCCCCATTCATTGCTCATACTCTGAAACACCCACCAACAGTCTGGTTTTCTGGTACTTGGTCTGCTGATGCAAGATGGGCATCTGTTGATTCCAGGGGTTTGGTCTTCCACTTTCCACTTTGCTGACCCACTTGAATTGACATCTTGGTTTTGGACCTTGAGTTTAGTCCGTGGATGATAGTGCTTATATCCAACCTGAGTTTGGACTGATCTGATTTGGAACTGATTTTTATAATGATCACTATTTGTATTCCTTCCTGGATCAATGGATACCTGCTTATATTTACAAAAGAAAAATTATAATCTGTAGACTGGAAGAATTCTGAAGGAAACACTCCAAGATAGGAAGGAAGGAAGGATGGAAGGAAGGAAGGAGAAAGAGAGAGAGAGAGAGAGAGAGAGAGAGAGAGATTGGAAGTAAGGAAGGAAAGAAGGAAGGAAGGGAGAGAGAAAGAAAAGAAAGAAGAAAGAAAGAAAGAAAAGAAAGAAAGAAAGAAAGAAAGAGAGAAAGGAAGGAAGGAAGAATCTTTCAGTTGCAGGAAGAAAGGAATATCAAACACTATCTTGTGAATAATGAAAAGAATCAGAGATATCATGATCAAGTGTAGTCAAATAATACTATGCTGCCCTTTAGATCTCACACATTTTATTGTATCACACTTCTATGTATTGTTCTCCTGGGTCTCAGCTTGTTTTATCCCATTTTATTTGAAACTTAGAGATGGGAAAGCTAGAGAAAATAAATTCGTTTTCTTTTCTTTTCTTTTCTTTTCTTTTATTTATTTTTAAGGATGACAATATATGGTTGAAAGGGAAAGCTACAAGAAAATGCAAAAAAAAAAAAAAAAGAGTAATGTCAGTAAAGAAAATCCATTAAGGGGGAGGAGGTTGAAGCATATTTGGCTATGCTTTCTAATTTTGTCAAAGAAAAGGATGAAACATGATTCATGACTTGTATACAGGAAGAAATATGAGATTTGTTGCTTAAAGAAAAAGTACAACTTTTGGAGGGATATTGAGTCCTAGAGAAAACACTTCCCAGGATTCTTGACAGAATATTTGCTACTTAAAAAATTTTGGTTATGTGAGTATGCATCAACATAGTTCTTACAAATTGCAGGTCTCTGACTTTTTTTCAAATGGTTTTCTAATCTATACAGCCCAACAATACAACTATCTCTGAATATCAGAGTATTTTTCCAGAGTCAATAAAATCAGCTAAAACATTATATCAAGCAAGCAATTCCATGAAAAAGTCCATTGGAAAATCATGAACAGAAAACCGCTTTTTTTTTTTCTTTGAGGATTGTAGTCCTACTCCTACAATGAAATGAAGTGAAACAAATATACTCCCTTTAAAAATAGAGATGAAATGAAAGGGAAAAGGATACTCCTCTTTTCTCCAAATTTCCAGCTAATGATCATTTCCTGTGTTAAGTTATGTATGGCCCAGTACCAATGAGAAGAGATAGGTAATCTAAATTCTTGGGAGAGCATCCCAACTTTCCCTTGGAAATTAAACTCTTCACTTTTCTTCCTAATTGAGCTTGTACACATCAATGGAATGTATTTTATGATGCTATAAATACCTTATAGATAACGGAGTACATTGAAATTGCACATTTCTCAACTGAGCAAGTGCATTAGTTCTATGAAGAATATTTTATTATAGCAGCAACAGATCTGAACAGCTTATATGAAGAAAGCTAATTCACTTTAATGAAAAAATATGTATATGCATCACATTGTGATGCTTGTATTCAGTTTGTATTCATGCCTAAAATTTACAAATTTAGAAAGAGGATATCTGGAAGGTCTCTATACAGTGTTTTTGAATCTATAAAATGAGCTTAACTTTTAAAAAATTAAAAAGTTATATATTTGATATAAAAGTTATAACACAAGACATAGTCAACCAGTGACCACCATATATCTAATATTGTTTATTCTGATAAAGTTTCACTTCTTATTCAAGAAATCAAGTGTTATTTAACACAAAAATACATATTTGCAATTTATAATAATGAAAGAAAAATAGGATTTGTGCATATGATTGTTATTTATAGGGAACAATGAATTCATATTGTTAATTCTATCAATGAAAAAGTCTTTGTAAGCATTAGCTAGAATCAGAGGATATTCTGAAATAGCCACTTTATTAATATTAGTAGGACTTGGAGGACAATTCTTGGAGGAGAATATTTGATAAGGAACAAAATTGCAACCTAGTATTTATATATTTGGAATTGGGAAATTGAACAACTATACACTACGAATCACAATCAGCTACTGACTTTCTAGGCAGGAAAGTGATTCATCAAGGAAGTCTCTTGAGATTTTTTAACTCTCAAAATGGAATATTGCAAAAGCTAATTTCCAGTGAACTATCATAAAGATTTTTTTCCTTCATGATAGTAGCTTGCATTTAGAGATGCACTATTCTGTCAGCATTTAAATGTGGAACTCAGTTAATTTGGCAATGATATATTATCTAATCCACGAGCACATGTCCTGTGCACATGTCCCCAGGTGATTGCTGCACTAGGTCTTTGTTAAACTAAGCTGTATGAGTCTTGGGCAGCCAAAGCATAAAGGCAAAGAATCAACTCTGAGCTATGGTCCAGAGGTCAGGCACGAGGCGTGTATATTAGGCTGTGATTTTGACCTCTAAATTTCTCCCTAAAATATAATTTTGTTTAATAATTTCATTATATAAATACTTTAAAAAACTGTTCTTTAGAGCTTACTGTTCTATTATGAGTTTGTACAATTATAATCTCCAGGGCCATCCCACATGGCTAGATTAGTATGGTGGCTAAAATAAACATGGATTCCAAGACACAATATCTAGATGCAAATCCCTAGACTGACGTCTTCCCATTGTATGATCTTGACAAGTTATTTTAACTTTCTCTTCCTTGGTTTTCTCCACTATAAAATGAGAATGATGATGATACCAACCTCAGAAGCTTTTTGAAGGATTAGATAAATTAATAAAATACCTAGTTCATAACATTACGTAAGTATTTCTACTATTTCTCTAAACAGTGGCTTTTTTTTAAAGATTTTATTTATTTATTTGTTTATTTATTTATTTATTTATTTATGAGAGAGAGAGAGCAAGAGAGAGAGAGCACTCACAAGCAGAGGGAGCAGCAGGCAGAGGGAGAAGCGGGATCCCTGCTGAGAAAGGATCCTGATGGGGGACTCAATCCCAGGACACTGGGATCGTGACCTGAGCCAAAGGCAGATACTTAACTGACTGAGCCACCCAGTCATAAAACCCATAAACAGTGATTTTATAATATTTCATTGTGTTTCTTTATACATGAACCCATCCATTATATTAGCATTGAGTGGCACTCTCCTGAAGTAAAATTTCACGTGAAAATCCAATATGCAAGAAAAGTTCTACTCTTAAAGAAGTTAGAGTAGGGGCTATGTTTTGAATGCCTCTGGCTCACACTTTCTCTCTCTCTACAATAAACAAATAAAATTTTTAAAAAAGAAGGAAGTACATAATATCAGTGTGTATTTTCTAATGCATGCATGTATGCATATAAAGAACTCTTTGTTCTTTGGGTTTTTCTAATGCATGCATGTATGCATATAAAGAACTCTTTGTTCTTTAGCTATGTCTTATGTTCTTTCTTTATAATATTTTATTTAATGTATTTTAATCCTTTACTCTTAACAAAAACTCCCTTATTGATAGCCTACAAAATATGGTTATGATTTTATTTTACATGTGAACTCTTGTTGCATATGTTATTTATGAATCTGTCAACAAACATCAAACTTTATATACTTCAGAGAAGTTCATTCTCTTCTTCACATATATGTAGATATATATATATACATGTGCATATGTATACATATACATGCAGATACATATGTATGTATACACAGTCACATGCACATACATATGTGATTATCCTAAATAACATTCTTATAACACAATCTTCAAAATGAAGAATAGAAATTTCTGTTCATTTCAACATTATATTAAGTTATGCTTTTTGTTTTACTTTTTTTTTTTTTAAAGATTTTATTTATTTATTTGACAGAGAGAGATCACAAGTAGGCAGAGAGGCAGATAGAGAGAGAGGAGGAAGCAGGCTCCCTGCTGAGCAGAGAGCCTCATATGGGGCTCAATCTCAGGACCCTGAGATCATGACCGGAGCTGAAGGCAGAGGCTTTAACCCACTGAGCCACCCAGGCGCCCCTTTGTTTTACTTTTTATCCCTCAGAGTAAAACCATTTACCTAGTGGCCCATACTATTCGCAGGTGATGCACAAGTTGTGTTTCCATTAAGCCTGTTTCAGGCATAAATTTTCATTTTTCTTTAATTATCACAGAGAATGGCTAGGTAACAAATGGAAATATCTATGGAGTTACTTTATATCACCAGAAAAATGTAACTATAAGTTAAAATGTATAGCATCAGGTATGGGGAAGAGGGTAAGAATTTGATTCATGGCATACTTAAACTCCATGAATAACTAGTAGGTTACAATGGTGTTCTTTGGAATTTTAGCACTGAGGGAAAGTGTGAGTAGTGTTTGTTGAAATTCACTTATACTGTTCTCACTCTGTGAAGGCACTTCGCAAGGACTAAAAGAATCAAAATCATCATTACCTTAGATCACAACTCATTAGCATTATTGCTAAAAGCTCCCTAAGTTATGTGCCTTTCAGACACATGATAAGGAGATCAGTAACCATTGCTGCCTATAAAATGGCAAAAGAATTCAATAATGCATCACAAAATTTTATACTTCTTTTTCAACATGCATATTCAAATCCACTTTATTTAAAAAAGCAAAAACCATATCTGTACGATCAAGCAGGAGAATTGATTGAATATGTTGTTAACGCAGTCTTTCAATGTCCCCCACCAAACAAATAGCATATTTGAGTTTGATTTGGTATCTCTTGAAAGGAAACCACGATATTACCTGTTATATAGGTGAGAACAAATTAGGTATTCTGTTGCTCTCTTTGGGTGATCTCAATTTACTTAAAAAATCATTTGGTAAGATAGCTATAATGTCTCTAGCACTTAAAGTTGTGACTAGAAAATAGTTTTCTACTTTAAAAATAAATGTCTTGGCTCCACTCCAACCTTTATTTTCAATAAATGCCTAAGCATTTATCTTGCAGCAGGAGACCATTATCCAGTCACAACGTTCAATTCCTTTGACATTATCTCTTAAGTAAAACAGTAGCGTTAAGAATAAAGGACTTGCCAATTGAAAGAGTGCATTAGTATGCTGGGTGGGTGAACAAATGCTGTAGGTGAAAATCACCTCTCCCCTCCATCAACATCTGAAGTGGAAGAAGCACATGTTTTCTTCTCTTCAGTCAGATGTACTGTGTATTGGAACTTGTGGTAAAGAGCTTTACTGAATAAGAAGCCAGAAAGTGAATATTCTAGCATATTCTAGATTAAATAGCATCTCTCATGTAATTTAATTTCCTCTGTCATTTGGTGTGTTCCATAGCCTCTCTTCAGTGTTTGTGTGTAATGGAGATTCACATAATTTGTATGAGCTCTGAGAGATCCTCACTTAACCTAATTAAGGTGCATTTGTTATGAAAAACTCTCTGTAATATGACAACCTGTGTGCAGCTTCTTTTTTTCCCAATAATTATTGGAGATTTTGGTTTCCTTGAATTGTAATCAGTTCAGAAGGCTAAACCTATTTTGATAGGAAATTTTTTCTGAGGTAATATGTGTCTAAGTACAGATATTCATTGTGAGATTTATTGTCTGTATTTTATAGCCAATCACTGTTACAGTGGTAGAGGGAGTAAAAACATCACAGAAAACCCTTGAGAAAAGGGGATCCATTATGCAAAAATAACACATCAGTGGGGATGGAAATACATTTAAGAAAAAAATACAGATCTGATTATATTACTCCTCTCCTTCAATATTTTATTTACTGAACTCCCTGCCATCTGCTAAAAAACCTCAGAAGTCCTCAGTATAGAATGGTAAGGTGTTTCTTAACATTGATTAACAAGAATTGTCAAGGGCTAGCTTCGATCTACCATTCTACTAATTCTTTGGCAAAGCACTCTCAGACTGTCAGCCACCTCATTCTTAGTCCCCATCCTGGACATGGACCATAAGTTTGTATTTTCTCTATCTAATATAGGGAACATTGAAAACAAACTTTAAGACAAGTCCCCTTCCCTCCCAACAAGACCACTGCTACTGTTAGAATAGCACAGAAGTATCAACTAACTTGTTTATAACTTTGGAACCCCATGCAAAGCATAGTATATTTGACTTTCTGTGGGGTGAACCCTGAAATTGGATTTTTCCATTTCCATAATTGACTTTTTTTCACACTAAAGTATGAGAATCATTGCTTTATGGCTCTGTTTAAATAATTTTTCTTTCATAGAACCTATACGCATCACCTCCAGTGGTAATAATCTTTCTTTTCCCTGATTTCTAGATCAATTTGTTTATATTGCTAAGGTGGCACCTATCACATAGGTCCCTGTACTACAATTAATTGCAAATATGTTTCATCACCTATGGGAATGAGATCTGCATCTTTCATATATTATCCTTTCTATAGTACTTAGCCAAGAGCCCAGTATATTGTAGAAAGACCTTTCATGACCATAGAAAAATAAAAAGGCAGTGCTGTGAGTATTCAATATTCAAATACAGAGATATCCTGAGGTCTAGGCTAGAGAGCATGTCTAAGTGTCACCTTGGTCTTTGCAACTCACTTTCAGCCATACAAATGCATAAGAGTGTGGAGATTAAAAGAGGTCCAGGAGTGGTTATAAATGCTGTGTTGGAAACCCACTTTCATCTTGACGTCAAGGCAGTAGCTCTCAGGCTGCTACTGTTAGAAGACAGGTCATCACAGAAGGCACTTCTAAAATTTACTGGGAAGAAAACCAACATTGTGTGTTGTCAGGTGCTATCCAGTTCCCTTGATTCTGCAGATCAGTGATGGGAGTTAGCACACTAAGGTTGGCCGGGTAAGATGACAAATGTTTTATATTCTAAAAATCTCAGTGATAAAATAAAATATGAAGAAACGTTCTGATGAAAGCTGTCATAACTATCATTATAAATGAGGAAATACCCTTTTTCAACACAAAGCCTTATATTGAAATATAAAAATTAGCCCATATGAAACTTGTTAGTTATGTCTAAAGATGCTTCTGTGGATAATGTCCACCATAAGGGTTTCTTATGAGAACACTTGGAAAACACCTTTTTTTGGTCTTAGCATCATGAAAGATCTGCTTCTCCTGAACAGGAAGTTAATTTTTATCATATGGAAAGAATAAATCTTAGACGGAAGTCTGAGATGTTCTGATCTTTCTTTGGATAATTAGAAAACTCAGCATAAATGGCAGCTTAATTCTTAAAATGTAGAGGTAAATGTTATGAATTTATGAATACTAATTTTATTTCGGACTTTAGTTTTGTACTGTGACCCCTTACACTGATTTCTTAATAGTTTGATGCATCCTTTTGTATTGTATGATGGTTAGTAAGATTCTCCAAATCTTTTGCGTAATTACCTGAGATTCAAATAAATAATATATTCCCAAATTATTTGCTTCCTCTTTTGTGTCAGTAATAAGCTAATTTCTTCTGACTGCTAAAATGTCATGGTATCATTCTTGTATTTTAATTCCAGCATAAACTGGCTGTGAATATCTCTGGCCATGAATATCTCTGGTGATATTATATTATCTGTAGTGCATTTGACTCAGAGAGTGACCAGAAAAGCATCTGCACTGTGCTTCACTCTGATTATTACTCTTTTATGTTGAATGTAAAATTGAAATGACCCATTTGAAAAGGAACTTAAATAAAACAGTATAGTATCATCTAAATTGAGCAAAAATTATCATCCTAAACAACAATAAATCTCATATTAAAGTAGCAAAAGGAAAATATCCTTCAGATGACTAGGTCACCAATTTAAATCTTTTAAGATCCTCTTTTTGGATGTCCACTGTCATAAAAAATGAACTCTGATGATCTTTCAATTTCAGTACTTTGGGAAAAAAATTAAGATTGCAATTCATTTCTGTAAAGCTCACAGGGTAACTGGTACTCTAAAGTCAATTCTCAATTACCTTTGGCATGAGTGATAGGATTACATGGACATTTGTTGACAGTTTTCAGACATCCCTCAGCCAGTTCTCTCAATATCTCCTATCACCAAGCTTTTCTTAGGAGGGCTGCTAACAAGAAGCAAAATGTACAGATTTGAGTTGTACTTCGTTTCACTTCTGCAAGCTTACAGAGGAAATTGAAATTTCTAAAGATATCTTGTTAAAAACAGAACACAAAGAGATGAAACAAAGGTAAACCAATATAGAAAAACTGGTACTTTAAATTCTGACTGTAGCCTGTACCGAGACATGTAGTAGAAATATTCAAATTGTTAATAAATATTTAATGAGCTTGCTAGTTAGAAATGGAGGGAAAGAAGTCAGTGCTTAGGAAAGAGAACAATAACTATGCTTTCTACGTATTCTAGTTCTTCAAATTACAAAGGGCACACCATGCGAACCTACTTTTGTGTGTTCAGGTGATACTCATTAGATAGGCATAATTAATCAGGGAGGCAAAATTTAAAATCTAGTAACACTGACATAAAAAATATTACTGGGTCAAGAGAGCAAACCAAGCAACCTTGGTTTGCTAAGCAACTTTAGCCAGAGAATAAAGAGCACTGCTAAACTTGTGATATGTTTTCTTTTCAATTCAAAGAGGACATGTGGGCTGCTAATATCTGAAAAACACATTCTAATGCATGTATGTAAACAGATTATAAAGTTTGAGTATAGGCTTTGGAGTTTGTCATCTGGGTTCCTAATATGGCTCCACCTGTCACTTTAGACCAGTTGCTTAAGCTTTTTGTGCCTCCATTTCTCTATCTGTCAAATGGGGATAATATGACTCACGAGGCTATATGAGTCTTAAATGAGTTAGTCTTGTAGATAATTAGAGCTCAATAAATGAAAGCCTTATTATTTGTATCAAAATGCTATCTTACTGCTGATATACAAAAGAGAGAACATATCCAATAATCCTAGAGGCAAGATAATTCTTGATAATAAAATGAAAATAACTAAAACAATCAAACATTAAAAACTGTAATATGTGCACTCAGGATAAAAATGCAAAGTGTAATGTATAGTAAAAATGAAAAGTAAAATCTATTTTCCCATCTTTTTCTTCTTTGTCAAGAATTTTTATGAGGTATTTCAGAAATACAATATAAATAGTTATTATACAATTTCTTAATTATTTGCACAAAATGATCAAACTCCTTACTATATGTATTTTTCCACACCTTGCTTTTTGTCCCCAGATAATAATACATCTATGGGAGCTTTTCCAAACTGCACATTCAAAGCACTGTTACTTTTTAAATATTGCATAGTATTCCAGGATACAGATGTAAAATAATTCATGTAAATAAGTCTATAATGTTAGAAATTTAGGTTGTGTTGGTAGGTGATAAACAAATAGTATGGCAAAAAAGTCTATTTTTACATTACTTAAAACATTTCTTTGAAAAATTCGGAAGGTAATTCCTAGATGTAGAATTTCTATATCAAGAACATGGGCCTCTAGGGACGCCTGAGTGACTCAGTGGGTTAACTGAACTGCCTTCAGCTCAAGTTATTACCTCAGGGTCCTGGGATTGAGCCCCGCATTGGGCTCTCTGCTTAGCGGGGACCCTGTTTCCCCCTCTCTCTCTACCTGCCTCTCTCTCTAATTGTGATCTCTCTCTCTGTCAAATAAATAAATAAAATATTTAAAAAAAAAGATTGTGGGTCTCTTAAAATGTGACATTGTGAAAATTCCCTTCAAAGACATATTCTCAATTAAACTTCCATCTACACTCTCAACAAAATTTTAGATGCCTTGCCCTGGAAATTATCCAAGCTTTAAATTTTGCCAAGCTGGCGATATAAAAATTTACTAAAGACTGATTAACACTCTAGTTTGATTTTTCTATACCGGCTATGAGAAAACAAAGCCTTGATTATAAAATATTGTGTTATTGTCAATTTTAAAAATATAGGCATGTTAAAAAACATGGAGGACATTGGGAGAAGGAAAGGAAGGGTGAATTGGGAGAAATCAGAAGGGGAGATGAGGCATGAGAGACTGGATTCTGGGAAACAAACTGAGGGTTTTGGAGGGAAGGGAGGTGGGGGATTGGGTGAGCCTGGTGATGGGTACCGAGGATGGCACGTATTGCATGGAACACTGGGTGTGGTGCATGAACAGTGAATCTTGAAACACTGAAAAAATACAATTAAATTAATAAAAACATAATAGTTTTTATAAAATTGAGTGTTTTTGTTTCTCCCCATAGAAGGATTTTCAAGCATCATTATCCTATCTTATGAGATGTTTATGGTCAAGAATAGTTAATAACCTGAATGTAGAAACATCTCTTTCTCTATCACTTCCAAAATATTTCTTTCTTTCTATGGCTAATATACACACAGAAAGACACAAATACACACATGCACACATAATATACACTGGAAGCTCACTGATAACAAAAAACGGAGCATAGTTACTTCAGTACAATATTACCCCAAGAGTTACTATTTAAAGGAAACTGAGGGCGCCTGGGTGGCTCAGTCGTTAAGCATCTGCCTTCAGCTAAGCTCATGATCCCAGAGTCCTGGAATCCAGCCCTGCATCAGGCTCCCTGCTCGGTGGGAAGCCTGCTTCCCCCACTCCCCCCTGCATATGTTCCCTCTCTGGCTGTGTCTCTCTCTGTCAAATAAATAATAAAGAAAATCTTTAAAAATAAATAAATAAATAAAGGAAACTGAATTAAGGATTTAGTAATGTTAAATCCCACACTTGTCTGAAGATTGCTTAACCATTACAGATGTCAGATAAAAGCCAATACATGTACAAATGACATTTTATGTGTTTCTGCCAATAGATGAAACGGATTTCTCAAATTTGAGTTTATCTGTTAAACTTTCCAAGTAATATATATTTAGTACCTAGGGCAAATTTATTAAAAAATATTCTCCTGAAACTTAAAAAAAAAAAAAAAGGACTTCACTTGTCTTTACACAATTTTGAATTCATTTGGCTTCTGGGATCAATCAGGAAGCAAACACCTCTTCCTGTTGTCTTAACACAAATGGCTGGTTAGTTTTTATTTGTAAATTTCATTAGGTTTCTAACACATTCAGAAAAAAATATAGCCAGCTTGGAATAATTCACTAAATGTAAATGTAGAAACTTTCTTATGCACATAGTAGATTAATGATACTATGAATCATGACTGTATGTTTCATATTAGAGTACCAGAAGCCATAGAAGCATCATAACTCTTTTCACTCTTTTAATGGTTATAAACATCTGGGAGAAGAATCTCTCTCTAAGTCTGTAGGACAGGATTGAGAAGAAGTCATGCATGCAAAGGTTAAAAGTGATTCTCTGTGGCTTTAAGGATTTGAGTCTTTATTTGATGAGTTTTTATAGAATAATTTTTCTACAAAATAAGAAATTTAGTGTAATTCTAATGTACACAAAAATAAAATACTCCTTGTTATTTATATTACTTTGTGATATACTATTGTATCTTCAGCATTCTAATCACCAATTATAAAATTTGAATAATACTTCAAAATTCTAATGCAAGGATAAATCATATGAGAGCCATCTGGTGGCCAAAACAGTGCCATTGAATTTTCACAAGAGAAGTTCAGGGTTGATCAGAAGAAGACTCCCATTGAAATTACAAAATTTCATTTGTTGTCTATTTTACATTGATATATTTATAGTATATTATCCAATTGATAGGTTACAAAGTGACAACCTACTTTACTGTCTGCTGCCAAACTCACAAAGTGATATTTCACATGTAGAATTCAATATTTAAATTCACAGAAAAAATATATTTTGACGTAGAAAATGTAGAAAATTATGTTATCTTAGACCCTGAGAATTATTGAATCATAGAATTTTATAGCAGGGATAAATCTTAGAGGTGATTTAGTACAATTTCCTCGTTTAATGAATAAGGAAAATTAGGTCAAGGTAGGTTAAATGCTTTGCATATGGTCACAGAGTAATTATTGGGAGTGCTGGGCTAGAGCCCATTTTAATGTTTCAGTGTCAAGTACTGTGGAAGAAGTGTGGTCATTTAACTTTTTTTTTCTATTTCCTGTGCATAGGATTTTTACTTATGTTTATTTAAACTTGTTTTCATGATTTTTAAAAAATCTTTCTTCTAAAAGTTTTTCCAGTTTAAGACATGGGCATCAAGTGACTTGCAATTTAAAAGTAAAGCAGAGGAATAGAAAGTAGAATCAAAACAAGAAATATATTCATTTTATATTGTTCTGTAATAGATTACTACAAAGTTAGCAACTTTAAACAACACCCATTTATGAGTTTCAATTCTGTAGGTCAGAAGTTCAGGCAGTGTGGCTAGGCTCTCTGCTTGGGTATCACAGATCTGAGATCAAGGTATTGGCTTGGCTTTGTGTCATCTGGAGGCTCTGTGGAAGAACCTTCCAAACTGATTCAGCTTGCAGACAAAATTCAGTTCTTGTGGTCTAGGATTGAGGGTCCCTCTTTCTTGCTGGATTCTGGCTAAGAGGTTGCTCTCACCTCCAATGGCTGTTCTTGGTTCCTTGCCCCATGGCTCCCATCATCCACAAAACCAGCTAGAGAACCCTCCCAGATTTTAACTCTTTTTTAGAAACTGCCTGGTTTCTTTAAAAAAAAAAAAAAAACTCGTATATTTTCACAGGGCTTGTATATGTATGTTCATAGGTCAGCATCACCCATGATAATTTCTCCTTCTTAAAGTCAACTGTAAAAAATGATAATAAAAAATTTAAAAAATAAAATAAATCAACTGTGCCATCTAAGAATCTAATCATGAGAGTGATTATCAAATCATATTCACACATTCTGAAATTGTATAGTAGATGTATAGGTGCACGGATATTGATGTCCATCTTAGAATTCTGTCTATCATGACCACATAATTTTCTTACTAAGAGACACTTCAGTGAAAGGGAAGATTTTAGTTCCTTTTGTGGTTGTCATGATTTTACTACTATTTCAATGTATAATTTAGCATTCCAACAGAACTTATACACCAAAAAAATCCTATGATATTAAAATATACTCTTTAAAGTTTATTAAATTTCCAGTAAATTTTAAAATATATACATTTACTGTATTGGGCTCTCTTCTAGCTTAGATTCATCAGTGCATAAAAGACAGATTCCTGTCCCTGCGGAACTTACATTCTACTGGGAAGAGAGAGATAATGCATGATAAATATACTCAATAAGTGAAACATTAAGTATGATAAGAGGGGAAACACGTCATGGAAGAAAAGTAAAAGTGATCAAGAAAAGAAGGGTTTGGAATATCAGGGACAGAATAGGGAAATAAGATGTCAAGGGTATTCCTCAGAAGGTGACATTTGAGCAAAGACATGAAGAAAGAGATGGAGTTGTCCATGATATCTGGGGGAGAAATAATTGAAACAGGAGGAAGAGCAAGAGCAATGACCCTACAAAGGACAAGAGATAGTGTTGTCATTGTGGAGTCCAGATGAAATAGAACACCGTCCAGGAGGATGAAAGTATGACCTAACTTTTAGGACTACTCTGGCTGCTCTATTAAGCATACATTGTAGAAGAGCAAAAGTAAAGTTACAGATTTTTGAAGTGTATATCTAAACACATTTAATTACACATTACATGAAGTGGGTTCTGAGGCTGGAGCACTGGATTTAGCAATTTGAAGAAAATGGTTATATTGATAATTTTGGTAGAACGATAGGTGTAAAAGCCTGACTGGGACAGTTTTAAGAACATGAGAAGAGAAATGGCAGAAAATAAATACAAACAACTATTTCATGAATGTTTACTGCAAAGAAAGAGCCAAGAGATGGGGAAGGTGCCACTGGCAGAAAAATTACAGTGAATGGAAGGTTTTCATTTAATCTTGGAGAAGTTAGCAGCATGTTTGCATGGTTATGGAAACGATCTAATAGAAATGAAAAATTGATGTACGGTAGAGAAGAGATTTGTTAAAACTTTGTCTTTAACCAAATGGTTGAGAAACATGTAATGTAGATTATTCTTGTTTCATAGTAACAATGGCCTTCTTGTTTTCCATGCCTATCAACAGCCATCCATCCTATGTTATAATAAACAAACCAATTCACATACAAACACACATTTAAATTCCTCAGAGCATTCTTTATTGTGAACCACATAGATAGTTGCTACTCCTTGCACTCGATTTTACTAAATACAACTGACTTCCAGATGTTATTTTCTATTTCAGTCACATGTAGAGAATGTGAGTTACATTGAAAGGAGTGGGGGAGATAGGTAGCAAGAAGAGTGAATATTAGTAAAGCTAATCATATTAATTAGAATACGTATCTCAAAGAAGCATGGTTTAAGAGTCAGAAGATTCAGTTTTGGTCCCCAAATACACTCACTTGCTTTCCTACATTTACAAAGACAAATTCTCTATGTTTTATTTTCAGTATTTAACAAGTAAATACACTGAACCTCTAAGATCCATTTTAATAGGGACGCCTGGGTGGCTCAGTTGGTTAAAGTGTTTGCCCTCAGCTCAGGTCCTGATCCCAGAGTCCTGGGATCGAGCCCCACGTCAGGCTCCCTGCTCAGCAAGGAGTCTGCTTCTCCCCGTGCCCCTCTTGTTCTCTCTCTCTCTCTCTCTCTCTCTTAAATAAATAAATAAACCTTAAAAAATCCATTCTAATAAATTCAATACAAAAATATTTTCTGAATTCCTGTTATGTGTAAGAGATAAGATATAAATCTGCACCTAGCACCTAGTGTGGAAAATGTCACAGTTAAGTAACAGCAAATGAGAGGCAAATAAATGTGTAAACTAAGGTGGAGTAACAGGTAGAAAGCACTCAGAGAGGATGTGGATTCTCAATGCAACCTGAACTTTGTCAGCTCTCCCTTGTTCCTTCTGCTCATTTGCTAACACATCAGGAGACTTCAGTATTCTTGTGCCTGAATTCCTTTCTGATTATATATTGGAAAGCCCTGGAATTAGGAAGTCTCTTATGTTACTAGTTTTCCAGCAAATGGCTGATTTAGATGCCAGCAAAATCTGGTTCTATAAATACTGTGAAAATATATGGGTAACTGGAATAGAGGCTGATATGAACTAAGTATTTTCTTTCCGTGAGGATTTGTGGCATGTCAGATATTAATCTTGTGTTGGAATTTAAGTTCTTGCTTCTGCTCATGTAGCTCTGGACTTAAACCAAATAAAATTATTTTCAGTTTACCTTCCCCCCACCCCAAAGGTGTAGATTTCCACTGACTTTGTGTTACACAAAGAAGGAACTTCCATGCTATCATTAGGTCTGAAATGAGGCAAGATTAGGGGTTCGTGAATACTTCAAATGGCTTTAGGTCCTATGCCTGGGAGATCATATATAGGTCCCTTTGCAGCTTCCAGAAGACCTAAAATGTGGCCAATAACCTTAAAAGACAGCAGAAGAATCATAGAACGGTTCTAAGTAGCAAATGAATGAGGGAAAGCAACAAAGTAGTTAAATGTAGTACTTTTGGTCGAAGGCAGTGCAATATCACTATTAAATCAGAAGATGTGCCACTCAATAGTCCTTAAAATAAAATAAAAAAAGCACACAGTTAAAAGGGCAATAGTGCAGAGTATTTTAGGATGACCCTGTATCAAGCAAATGGAATATATTTGACATTATAAAGATATCAAAAATATATTTATTGATTGGACTTGAGAGTTATGTTTTCCTCATTTTTTTTCCAGGTAACATCTTTACAACAACTATTGCTCTGTACTCTATTTGCTGTTGTATTTCTATTCTGTGATTCTCTGAAATTTTTCACTTTCCTAACAGATAAACTACTGCTAAGATTTCTTCTTCCTTCTTTCTGTGAATGGACTATGCAAAAATGTACAAGATTTTCTGTAAGGATTTATTTTTGCCATTTTATAGATAAAAGATGAAAACATGTTTCTGACTACAGAAACATGAAAATCTATTGTCCAAAGAGCTTTCTGAACAAGTATATGCTCATTTTCTTTGCGTTGTTGTTCAAAGCATTTGTAACATTTAAAAAGACATTAAATAAGCATATCTACGTTTTCTTCTTATTGTTTTGAACTGGTTAAATTCAGTCTGTTGTCTATTTGTAAATAAAGATACCCTAGGGGCTACTGGGTGGCTCAGTCTTTAAGCCTCTGCCTTCAACTCAGGTCCTGATAGGTTCTAGGTTCAAGCTCTGCATTGGGTTCCCTGCTCAACGAGAAGCCTGCTTCTCCCTTTCCTTCTGCCCCTGCCTGTGTTCCCTCTCTTGCTGTCTCTCTCTCTGTCAGATAAATAAATAAATAAGATCTTTAAAAGTAAATAAATAAAAATAAAGATACCCCAAATTATTTATATTATGTGCTTATTACTTTTCCAGATATTAAAATGGATTAAAATGGTTTTATTTCAAACAGCATGCATTATTTTTGATGGTTGGGAATATAATTGCTTCAAAAAATGAAATCATAGGAGTACATACAAATGTTTGTATGTGTATCTATATCTGCAATATTTTAATAAATATTCCTAGATACACTTTAACTTCAGTTCATCCAGGAAAAATTTGGAAAGGCAGCTTCAAAGGAGCTCAGAATTAAAGTAAATGTCAACTTTTTACCTTCACAGAGACCCTTTCTAGTTGTAACTCTGAGTGCCCACTTGTTAATCATGCCAATCATCACAAAGGAACTGATTGGCTCCCATGCTCCACAAACAGATTGGTCCACAAGCTTATCAGCCACTCTATATCTCAGGAATCACTGCGAAGACCTAGCAAGACCAGTAGAAATAAAAAGTACATACAGTGAAGGGCCTGTGCCTGAATCAGATTCAGACTTTGTGATTAATCCAACACCTTCGCAGTCTGAGTACCAATCATTAACGTCATTAAGCTGCTTGTTTCTTAATTGCATTCTTGTGTAGGAGACTCAAGGCAAAAATGAACCAGCTCAGAGAAGTCCACAATCAAAGTTGATTACGTCCAACCTTACTGTTGCACCTCTATTAACCTACAAGCTGTGTGGGCAGGACTTACAAAAAGCACTTTGGGAGAAAAAAACAGCTCCTTCAGATTTTGCTACACTTGCATTTATTATGAATTTTCTGGAAATTACGAGGTAGATTTGCTAATGACCCCTGTCATAGACAATCATTATCTCAAACTGTGAATACTGGTTGTCATTTTCAGAGTCAACAGATGTTGACCTTAGAGTGGCAACTTTTCCTTCATGGTATGAACTTAATCAACATTATATCCTTCAGTTTTGTATAAAATGCACTATCCAATTAGAAAGTAAGCTTTTTAAAAAGAAAGGTCCAGGGTTAAAATCTCATTTAAGCTGCATTAAGCTAAATGTGGCTTTGGGCTATTTGTATTAGCTAGAGCTATTTATGATTTCTCTAAAGGAGAGGAAAGGACACCAAGGGACTAGAAAGAAATGGATTTAATGGTATGCATGACTTCACATTCAATTTCTATAAAAGTGGCCCTTCATAAGAGGATGTGAAGATTTTTGGCAATATCTCCCTTTTTATCTCTGCCCTGATCTTCACAGAAACACTGTTTGCAAATATGTAGCTAAATTGGCAAAGACATAGCTAACGAACAGTTCTGCAGTATAGATGGGATGCAGCAATTATTACCTCCCAAAATTAAATTGAATTTGAAATTCACTAAACCTAGTCACTATTCCCATGGAAATGTGCTGTGAATTTCCAAGCCCAGTCAGCTTTTTGTGGAATTATATACCTTCTTCTAACTTGCTTCTAAGCTCATTTTCTTCAGATGATTTTCCCAATCAGATTCCACTTGATGCTGATAATGGCTTTAATGAAATCTGGTTCAGTTTGATTTTCATGTATCCACGCATTCATTTATTGAATGGCTACCCTGTAGAGGCAGTGTGTTAGACTCTGGTGAAAGGGTGAAAGAATTACAGATCTGTAATTCCACAGCTCTTACAGACTAGGGGAGATATACATCAAATTCCATTTCAACATAACATAATCATAACTTTTTAAAAATGTTTTTTCATTTTTCATTTTCCAGATAGTCTTTAAATAAGGATTCTTTAGTGATTAGGTTATACTACATTATATGAAATAAAAATTCTGTGTGTTTTCTTGTAGGAGTCTAGTTCCATAACAAAAATCATTATGTTTTCAAACTTAATATTTATGGTAGGTATAAAGTGTTTAGGTTTTAAATTGTCCTTTAATGGAAGTGATTCTAAAAATCTGACAGTTTGATATTTCTCATTTTAGGTATTAGACAGCTGAAGAAAACTATTTCCTATGGACTGACAGTTGTATGATGGGGGGGGGGGGAGATGATTGGCAAAGCCAGAAGAGAGAAAAGGTAGAAATTGGTCAGACCTTTCCCTCAGTGTAACAAGGAACGCATAAAAGGAAAAAAAATCTAAATCTATGAAATGTTTTAGTTTGTAATTAAGCATGATTAGGGATGTATAACTCACTTTCTAAGAGGATGCTTTAGAAAAGTTATATTAAACTCCCTTTTCCTGAAAATGACTATTGAAGAACTAATTCCTAATTTAACAAGGTTAAGTTTGTGTCTGGGCTGATAGGAATATGAGTGAAAATTTGTATATATCTCTGAAATAGGTAAATTGGAAAGTTATCTTAAAGTAAAATGGATATGGGGAAAGTGTTTTAAAAATTAGCAATTCAAATATGAAAGATATGAAATAACTACAATGAAATAAAGTTCACATGCAGTACAAAAACAATCTAGCCAAGATATCAAATTAATATAAAAAGGTAAATGTTACTTAACATTCTATTTTTAGTATGTATATTCTCTCTGGATGATGGTAAATGACTACTTGATTAAGGATAACTTTATAATTTTTAATAATAGGTATAATACTATGTAATACTAGGAAAAGATTCCTGATTGTATTATGTGAGGAAGTAGATTTGATAAGCTATTATTTATTAATGTATTTAACTTGGTTGCAGGAAAATTCAGATTAAGGCAAAGCACTCAACTCAAATGTATAAATCATAGTCATAAATTACCCTAAAGTCTACTGAAATGAAGTAACCAGAAAGAACTGCAGTACAGACTAGAGGTGACCTGGATGATATTAGGATACCTAACCAAATATTATTATTAGTCCTAAAATTCTCAACTGTGTTTCTATAAAGAGATCATATCCAGGAAAAAATATATTCAGTTATGTTATATTTAAATGCATTTTATTCTCTTTCATGAGAAGGAAAAATCATCTGAGGGCCACACTGTGGATGAAATACTTACAGTTAAATTTTGGTGGGAATGTAAATGCTTATAGCACTTTTTCGTATAATGTCATGGTTGAAGATACCTAGTCATCCTTCTTTTCAGTTCATCTGCCACATTATCACCAGAGATAACTCTTACAAATACCCACTTGATCATGTCATGCTGCTGCTTACTAATATTCAGTGGTCCCTTATCATAATATTTAAAGTTACATACAATTTCATTCTACAGTAATATTCTTTTATAGGCCCTGTATGTAGTCCTTTCCTCCAATTCCTCAATTTCATACCTGAGTCTTCCTTTTCATGTTTTTTTTTTCCTAAAATGCATCCTATTTATTCTCTGCTGGATTCAGTTTTAGTATAGATCTTTTAAAGATGCGCTTAAGTGTAAATTGCTTTCATATAAGCATGGAAAATTTTATTTATACCATGGTATTTGTTTATAGAATAACTACTTTATCAACTATATGGTACAAAATTATTTATTGAATGCCCACCATGTGTGAGAACCTCTTCTAGAAATAGGCAAAGAGGAATGGACAAGAATCAAAACCCCTTATTATCCTGGATTTCCCTTATGTTTATTGAATACTTACACATTTACAATAAAATTCATAAACCTCTTTTGAAAAAGCCAATATTGGTCATTCTTGAGTCCAACCACAGAGAGTTTACCTGAGAACATAGTACATGCTCAATTTTTTTTAGTTCAGTAGAAGTAAACGTCTATCACTAAGTCACTTGGAAAACTGTCACCCTTTTATAGCATGAACAGGTGAAGGGAAGGCAAATACATGCTTGAGAATTAAAAGCTATATTAGATACTTATATTGTATTTCTATAGTTTTTCTTCAGAAGCTTCCTTACTCATGCATTATAGACAAATAGCACCAAATTCTTCCATTAGCATAAATAAATATATAGGCATATAAAACATAAAAAGTATATATTAAATGCTAGAAAATATATTTATGGTTATTCCACTTTTTAAAAGGCAACAACTATATTTAATAATATCAGCCAACTCCAAACAACAGCACAGTGTGATATCTGCAGTTCATGGATGATATAGTTCAAGGATGATATGCGTGAAAGCAAGAATGGGGTCCCTCTTGGTACTTCATTGTCAGCACTGGCAAAGAAACATCAACTAGTATGTTTTATACAATTTCATTTCTAAAAGATGTATCTGTCTCAGATAGACACAAAAGGGCATTATTCTTTATTCTTGAAATTCACTTACCCTCGAGAACAAATTTTAGCTAACTCCCAATGGGTCAATATGTGCTCACAGCTTGCCAATAGTACCTCCATTCATTATTTTTTTTTAAATTTGTGATCATTTTTGAATCTATAAATTAAGACTTCCTTGATAGGATAATAGATGTGTTATAATCAAGTGTAATTGACTTCTTTTTAGAAGGAATAGTATAAAACAGCCATAAATTTCTATGATGAATTCATAATTCTTAAAGGTTATGGAAGATGTACTTTACCAATTAGAGATTTCTAGAGCACTGTAATTTGGAGGTGGGATAGGGCTCGGTTTTCTTTGCTCAAACAAATCTTAAGTGTCAGTCCAATAGGTAAAAATCATAGATGTAGAACTTTTGTAGTGGAAGGGGGTGGTGTGGACATATAGACAGGGTCTAGAGCCTAAAGCTTAGGTACTCAGCAGAACCTATAGGCAACCATGCTAGATTCCCTAAGAAAGCTATTTTTTTTTAAAGATTTGTATCTACTTATTTCTGGAAGCAAGCAAGAAAGAACAAGAGGCGGGGAATGGGGGAAAGCAGAGGGAGAGGGAGAAGCAGACTCCCCACTGAGCAGGGAGCCTGATGTGGGACTCCATCCCAGGACCCTGAGATCAGGACCTGAGCCAAAGGCAGATGCTTACTGACTGAGCCACCCAGACACCTCCCTAAGAAAGCTTTTAAAAAAATTCTTAAGGGATCTTAAAATCTCAACAAGCACAAATTTTAAAATTGTTGACCTTTTTTCCCCATCAAATACATTTGACAGGTAAAGGAGCTATGGTTCAGTGAGAATAAACAACTTATCTGGTCAATATTTAATTATTTATTCGTATTACAGGTTTGGCACTCTTTTCTAATTAATTAAATTATATTTTAAACAAAGCTATTCTTTGTAGCTCATTCAATCCCCAGAATGTCTAGCACAGGGCCTTTTGTGGTAAGTATTCATTGTCAACTGATTTTATGTTATGTCTTAATTCACATCACCAACATGTTTTTACAACAATTTCATGTACTGAACTTCACATCAAGGCCTATGTTCTCTCCTGAATTGATGTGTAATTAGCTTTGAGAATAAAATTATAGATTTTTTTTAAACTACTAAACTGATTATTTTTCTCTGTTGTGGAATAAGCCACCTAATATACTTCTATATGTATATAAAATCTGCATAGAAGTATATTCCATTTACAATTCATATAGCAGATGCTATTCCATGCCCTGGGTTACAACAATAAATAAAACTTTCAAAACAAATTTTTTTCCAAAGGTGCTTACATTCTAATGGAAAGAGTCACACAGACATATTAAAGAGAAAGTGTGTCTGATATTGATAAATATTGGAGAGGGGAATGAATGTGGGGTCATAGGTATTTATAAATCTTAAAAGTGTGGTTGGGAAAACCACACTCATTGGTGACATTTGAGTAAATTTTTGGTAGAGATGAGGGAGCCTACCCTGCAGGTATTAAGGGAAGAGCATTCTTGGCAGAAGGAGAAGCTCTAGGTTGAGAGACCATCTGGAGTGGCAGGGGCACGAGGTGGGATATGGTTGGAACAGAGAGAACAGGTAAAGGCACTGAGGTATAGGAAGAAGAATGGGAGGTAGAGATTAAGGAAGAGTGAGGGAGGAAAGGTTCTACTTAAATAGGTCCCCATAAGCTACCATAAAGACTGTGGTTTTATCCTCAGAGAGGTATGCAGCAGAGGGTTTTGAAATGGGAAGTGATGTGATCTGATTTCAGTTTCAAAGGTTCAGCCTATTCTGTGAACAATACCCAGGGTGAATGTTACAAAGGCAGAAGGAAAGATTAGGTAAAAGGCACTTTTACCTAAAAGGCTCCATAGGAGCCACAATAATCACAATGGCTTAGACCAAAGTGGTTACAGTGGAGAAAATAAGAAGAGGTTAAGTTCTAGATTTTGACTGTATAACTCACAGAATTCACTGATGGATGGATGTGAATGTCTAAGAGAGGGAGAGAGGAACCAAAGATGACTCCTATTTGACCTCAGAAACTTTAAGGATGTCATTGCCATATACTGAATTGTATAACCGTGTATAATATATGCTAAACTCATGCAACAGCTATACTCAACTTAAGATCATATGTCTCTATTATGTAACTGAAGATACTATTGACTGAACCACATGTCCAACAGTACACTTTAAAAATGTGGCATTTTAGATGTGTAAATCCAAGTACACTATCATTCATATTCAGTTGCTATTAGCCTTAACAAAGACTGAAGATTATTTTTTATGCAACCAAAGAAATAACTGATTCATAATATTATGAAAATGTAAATAATTGTCTAATTCATGAATTTCCTAATCGTTCTCCTCAGACGAGAATGTTTGCCTACTTTCTTTTGTTAGCTGAGGAAATGGTAAATAAAGTGTAGTGTGACCAATACAACCAAATGGACAACTCACTGGGTTAAAAGATGTTATAATCAAAAGCTCTTCCCAGATGTCTATGTTTTTCAAAACAAAGATTACAGACTATTAAATGGGATTAAATAGATAGGCTAGGAAATGAACAGCCAAGGTTTATTTAAAAAAAAAAATATTTATTTATTTGAGAGAGAGAGAGAGAGAATGAGAGGGGAGAAGGTCTGAGGGAGAAGCAGACCTCCCATAGAGACAGGAGCCTGATATGGGACTCGATCCCAGGACTCCGGGATCATGACCCGAGCCGAAGGCAGTCGCCCAACCAACTGCGCCACCCAGGCAACCCAACAGCCAAGGTTTTATCTCCTTTCTTTTGTGATGTTGACCCATAACTTAAACCAGTCTTTCTGTGGATCTCTCAAACAGATATTTGAACAACCAAAGGCCTCATTCCCAGAACTATATATATCCCTTAAAATGTCTGAATTTTAAAAACGTGTAATACAAGATTCTTAAGGTAATGAATACAACAAAATATACTCATTCATTATAATTATGGTAATTAAACATAGTTGCAATAATAAAATAATTATTTAGATATAAATATAGCATTTATCTGTGAAGATATAAAGTTTAATCTTATGCCTTTAACATAATATTCTGAATAAGGTTCTGCCCTTGAAATTATCTATATTGTGAAGATATAGTAATTCCTAGGTATAAGCCAACTGCACGAGAATTCAAATAGATGCTTTACTTACATACCTACATCAAATTATTCATGGCATTAATATTTGTAGGATAATTACTACACGGAAAAATTTATCAAATAAAAAAATAGATTTCCTTGGTTGTACAAATGACTTATGGTTTAAATCTCAAGTGTTGGGATTTTTTAAAACAAGGATTCTTTTTGGTGAGGATTTATGGGATGTTTTATTTTCTCTTTGAAAGGTATTGATTTCAAAAGCTGTCTAAATAAACAGCACTGATCTATCTGTGCTTGAATCATTGAGAATAGTTCACCTATGGACAGCAAATGATTTTCATTTCCTAGAGGTAGATTTTATTGAAAAGAAAGAAAAAGCAAGAGAAAGCTTAATTTAAAATGCCAAGTGAAATTACTGGAATTCAGCATTTAAGAATTTATGCTGTGCAGAGGATGGGAAAGCACTAACTTCTAAACTGAAATAAATAGCCTGGTTCTGGTTTAACCAGACAAAAATTCTATAAGATGAGCCATAAACAATACAGTGAAAAAATCCATGAAATAGATACATTTCATCCATGATCATACTAGTTATATTTCTTATCCGGTAATGATTTTAAGACATAAGATATATTCTTTAAAATAATGAATTATTAAGGATATGGAAAGATTTATTTTATATAAGGTTACAAAAGAACATTTCTATGTAACAATGTCTGCTTTTAGTAAGTATACAATTATAAAAAAGTATAGAACTAAATATATAAAAGGTAACTCAGAGGTCAATAGATCATGGGGTAGAGAGATATTTCTTTTTTTTTTTTTACTTTTGAGTATTTCTTGAATTTATCTATTGAATATGTATTACTAATGATGGGAAATTTGTTATTATTATTTTAATAAAGACTAGATCCTAAATTTGTTCAAACGTTCATTTAATAAATGTCATAATAATTCTTTCTCAAGTTCCCTAGCAATGTGGTCAATAAACTATCACTTCAAAAATTTTACCAAATAGAATAAAACTAAGGATTGCAAAATACATCCATCAATCATAAATTTTATGAAAAGATCTTTTGGAAGGAATAAACATCTTTATGCTACAGTAAATGATTATTTGGCTTGGAGATGAATAGAAAAATTGGTACAACCAATATTATCATGGTACTATTTTTATTTTTATATCTTTATGTAAAATATTGTATTTGGATAAAATTTTTTTTCACGTTTCTCCAAGGGAAAATCAGAAAGTTTGTATAAATCCTAGAGGAAAATGTTAACTAGAAGGAAAATAAATTTGAGTACAGGCAAAAAAAAATATTTCAAAGACACTAGATTTTAATATTTTATAGCAAAAGAGGAAAAAGTTAGAAATGTATTTTTAAAAATGGAAAAGATTCCTAAGGGGCAAGAGATGAAGATAGAAATATTTAACATACTACAGCATAGATGAATCTTCAAAACATTATACAAGGTAAGCCAGATGCCAAGGATAAATGATGTTTGAGTCCACTTATATGAGGTAATTAGAACAGTTAACTTCACTGAACAGAAAATGAAATGTCAGTTAGTTGGTGCTGGGGAGATGGGGTAATCAGGAGATACGGCTTAATGTGAATGGAATCAAGGTTGAAATAATGAAAAAGTTCTGCAGATGCATAGTGATCCAGTTGCACAACAATGTCCATGCATTTTATGTCACTGAACTAGTTAAAATATTAAATTTAATGTTACATATATTGTACCATAATACAAATAAAATAAAATGTCTGTGAGGATTGAGAAGAGACTCTTCTTGTAAAGGAAGTGGTATTAAATCGTTTTTCATAATGTAATACACAGCGAGGGAAAAATTGTTCAGAGAAAATCTTATTATTAGATCTTAACATTTTATTACACTGTGATTCCTCCTGATTATATTACATATTTCATTGTTGAAAACCTTTAAATAATCTCTATTCAGTGCATAGACTTGAAAAAAGTCTTCATGCAGAGTTATTTTTTCTACTGGAACTACATGCATAAGATACCTAAGATTGTGTTCTTCCCAGCAATCAAATGGTTGCACACCACAGTTGCAGGAGCACTTTTAGGTGTGAGCTGCCTCAGTTTTACCTAGCTGTAAAATTTTACCTCAGATATAGACAACTTCATCTGTGACTACTAAAAATTGGACCTTCCTCCACTAATCAAATTATTTTAATTACAGTATGTATGCAATTATTTCATGAAATATATTGACTTAAATAATGTTTAGGAGTATGAATTAAATTTCACCTATGAACTCAAAACCATTAACTCCACTTAAGACAAATTTGACAGTAGGTATGGAACTACTGATATCCTACTGAAATGGGCATTTAATAAGGAAAACATTTCCTAAACACTTAAAGCTTAAAGAGCTTTAAGATATGAAACAGTCTATGTCTTGGAAATGAATCTAGTCTTAAAAGGGAGAAAAATTAATAGAGTCATGTTCAAAAGCTTTTAATAGGCTTGTAAGACTGAAATAGAATCCTTTGTGTCTCTAATTATGAAGTAGTATAACATTTTGCTCACAGATTTGAGATGAAAAGAGATTCCAATGAAAAAGCCAGGTTCCAAAGACATCACATTATACATAGAACATAATGTACAGAATATACATACTTTAGTATTCAGTAATAACCTCAGCAACTCATCTCAAAACATACTAAATTTTTTTTAAATGGATAAGGAGATCTAATTTCAGATGTACATACTAAGAAGATCTTCATGTGAAAAAAAAATATATATATTTTTTTGCTAAATCTCTAGCTAAAGGAAGAATTTGACCAGAAAATTGCACTATGTCAATATGGTTCTTGAATTTCAAAAGGAGAGAAAATATAAACATACAGAAATCTGACCCAATTGTATGTTTTTGTTGAGTAAACTAATCATACATACATACAGCAACACTTTCATATATACATCTATATGAACTCAGTGTCTGTGTGCATTCATTCTAGATCTTGTAATTGTTGTGTGAGTAATAAAGTGTTTCCCTCGCTAGGTTTTCCTAGTATCAGAAATGCCAAAAATAAGATGATTTTTCTATGATTCTCGATATTTTCATCAAGCAAGCAACTTACATTAAATGTAGGTATTTGTAACATAACATAGACCAGAGAAAATAATAATAATTAGCTAATTTGTTTGCCACTATGTTCTCAGTATTATACATATATTTGTTTAATTTCAAAGTACCACTCCATAATTATGACACCACCTTATTACATTAACATGGGAAAAAAAAGTTCAGAGAGATTGAAATATTTGCTTTAGGTCATATGGCCTGCAGGGGCAAGGTTCAACTTCTAGTATTCTGATTCCAGAGCCTTTGCTATTGACCACTATGCAAAATGTCTTCAGATATTGCCTCACCACTCACTGACAGCAACTCAGTTAAAGCAAAAGATACTAAGGACAGATGAAGTAAAAGGAAGTGGGGAGGGGATAGAGGTAAATAAAATGAGAGGGCTGGCCAGAGATGAGAGATTGAGATAGAAACTATTAGGCACAATTTTCAAAATAATATTTTAACTTTCATCCACCTGAAATAGGAATGTGCTTAGAAGTCATGCACACTGCTGTTTCTACCAGTTTAGTTTGTTCTTGAATTTCCCTGCCAAGTCATCACCAGATTCTGTTTCTATATTTCCAGAATCTGGGAATTGCTGTTTTAGATCAAAATAACTTTTTATGTAGCACTAATATTTTCCTTTTGTGATTTGGCAAGATTCAAATTCTTGTGTTCTTGAATAACTCATGTAATTCTGGCATGATTCTCTAACTAGATTATTACTCTCTAAAGACAAGGAAAACACCTTTATTTTCTTTATATTTGCTCAGTGACCCAAATCAAATGTTTTATGCATGTTAAGTATTTCATAAATATTTGAGATTCTGATTGTATTTCTGACCACAAAATAATTAAACAGATGGCATAAAGTTATAACCCAGACTCTTCTCAAACTCAGGTGTGTACCTTGGAGATATACATTCACCATCTTATATCTTTAAAAGAACTTGGACAGGGGCGCCTGGGTGGCTCAGTGGGTTAAAGCCTCTGCCTTCTGCTCAGGTCATGATCTCAGGGTCCTGGGATTGAGCCCCACATTGGGCTCTCTGCTCAGCAGGGAGCCTGCTTTCTCCTCTCTCTCTGCCTGCCTCTCTGCCTACTTGTGATCTCTCTCTCTGTGTCAAATAAATAATAAATAAAATCTTAAAAAAAAAAAAAAAAGAACTGGAGGAGGAGCAAGATGGTGGAGAAATAGGAGGTTGAGATAGAGTTGGATCCCAGAAGTTCATCTAGATAGTTATTAAATCATTCTAAAAGCCAGCATACTCAACAGGAGAGAGAAGAGAGGAAGAAGAGCAATCCTAGGAGCAGAAAATCGACCACTTTCCGAAATGTAGGACTTTTGGAAAAGTG
>CM052813.1:29182637-29206959 GCA_028533885.1 Nasua narica
AGCTACTCTGTAGCATGGCTCTATGTGTGTGTACGTTCCTCTAGACTTGTCAAAACTTCAGGAAAGTGAATATGAATATGGGTAAGGAGAACAATTATTCCCAGTACCCTGAGTGACAGAAAAGTTATTAAATCAGGCACTTTTCTGTACCTTTTATCTACATTAACCCATTTAATCTAGACAATTTTGGAGCAAATGTCACTTCTGATTTCCATTTCCTCTTTGAAGACACAACCTGTAATTAAAGCGAATAGTCCAGATATACACAGAAAGTAAACAGCAGAGGTACAACTGAACCCATATTTCCAGTCCTATGCTCCTTTAAAATATGCTGTTTCATAAAACAATTAAAACCACCTACTATAGGGCTCATTTGCATATTTATTCAGGAACTTCTAGGACAGCTATCTTAAGAGATTTCAGAAACCAAATGTGGACTTTTTTGTGTTATAAGAAAAAAACTTATTTCAGGAAATACTTTAGAGTACAGCTAAAAAAAGAAGTAAGTGTTGTGGTGCCTGGGTGGCTCAGTGGGTTAAGCCTCTGCCTTCCACTCAGGTCATGATCTCAGGGTCCTGGGATCTAGCCCCGCATGGGGTTCTCTGCTTAGCGGGGAGCCTGCTTCCTTCTCTCTCTATGCCTGCCTCTCTACCTACTTGTGATCTCTCTCTTTGTCAAATAAATAAATAAAATCTTTAAAAAAAAAAGTAAGTGCTTGTCTACCCTGAGCTTAGATGAAATTGACTTACATGGGCCCTAGTTTATAAATCGAGCTACAAAGGTAACTTCCAACATACATTTGCTCTGCCAGGAAGCTTCCAGATTTTCCTCATCCTGTCTAAGTAACTGCTATGAAGTCTGTGAGCCTCTCGCAAGCAACTTTGAGGCTCAGGCACCACATGGAGTTTTATCAGCTAGGGTTGTTGACCTGCTAATCTGCTTCACTTTGATTGGAGAGGTGTGCCACTGAGGCGTTTCCAAATCTCCCTCACAGATCTAGCAATATATTTTTGAAGAGAAGACCCTGACAAATAAAACAGACTGAGGAGTAAGGGTATGTGTGGGGAAAAAGAATGGTGGTTGCAACAGCCTTACTGGAAGCTTCATAGAAGGTGGTGGTGAGATTCTTTGAGAGAATTCAGTTCTCTGAAAAAGCAGTCAACTACTCTGAAGACAAATATTTTATAGCAGTGGTTATAGTAAGAATCTGGGGAGAAAAAGAGGAAGGAGCTGGAGTAAAATGCATTTGAAATAAGAAGACATTAGAAAAAAATAAATATTTTGTAAAAATTGAAATTTTATATGCAAAAACTCACACAAATATTGTGATTAACATTTCTGTGTTGATTTCATAATGAGGCCCACTGAATGCAGTAACAAAAAATAAAACAAAACAAAAACACAAAAGCAAAAATAAGTTATAGGTCTGAAGCTTGGTGGACAGTTGGCTCTTTGGAATACTATGAAATAACAGGAAACTCAGAAAATGTCTCTGGCCCTGAGCCCCAACACAGAGATTTCTTTTATGTAAAGAAGAATGGAAAAACCTCTTCAGATAAAGTCTACAAGTTGGGGCTTCCAGGAATTTGTGTCTCAATAGAACTAAACAGAAATTACAGAAGACATTCTGGATGTGTGCTTATTCAACTCCAGGAGGTACATAGGACTTTGGGTGTGAATGTGGGTGTGAAGGATGATTGGGAATTTGTTCTTTTCTTTATACTAGCCAGCATGGCTGAAGACAAGGCTTACATTTGAATGAGTTTGGTGGAACAGTAAATGGATCATAATATTTCAGCCACCACTTCTCTAATGCTTTTAAGACCTGTTTATATGAAACCTAGTAATAACCTAGTAATAAACCTAGAATAACCTAGAATAAGTAAAAGTTTTATCCTTTCAAACAAAGATTGATTCATTAAATAATTTAAGCTGGATTATCAGATTTGTTGAGAAAATTTTCTACTTAGCAAATGGAAGAATAGTTTAGGCCTAATGTGTTTCATTTTGGTGATCATATATTATTCTTTTTCTCTGGATTTTAATTAAATAATATCTTTTGAGATTAAAATAAAATGATTGAGGAGTGTTCATCTTTCCTCCTTTTACACCCTGGGTAAAAACTCTGTAAATATTGCATTTCTGCTTTGAATAGGTGAACATAAAATTTATTGTCCCTGCTGGACAACTTTGAGATGATTTTGAAAATGCAAGTACATGGTATTATTAATAATTATCTATATACATTAATAATAAAGCTGGGAAAACAGACATGAATTGGAACTGTTCAAATAAACTAGGATGTATAGCTATCTTAGTTTTAAGTATCAATCAGGTAATAGAGAAAAGCAATAATAAATTATTCCAAAGCTTCATTGCAAAACTAGTTTTCAATCACAGGCTTGTTTTAATTTATGATTTTATGAAGAAACATGATTCAAAAAATGCACTTTAACAGGAAGCGCTTAAATATGCCAGCCTAAAACTGCTGCAAAAAAAATTGTTTATTCCTGTAATTATAGGTATTAGTCCAAGAAAGTGTGTAGCATGTTTATACTAATGCATTTGTTCATTTCTCCAAGATAATTTCCGAGACACTCAGAAAGAATAAATTAAAAACATGCTTTCTGAGATAACGAATATAAAGGGATGCAATAATACTGTCATTCTTGTGTAAAAAAATATTTAAAAGTAGGAACCTTAGTCACGATCATTAGGGAGAGTTAGTATTGAACAATAAGTCAGTGTACTATGTGTATATATACTATGTGTATATGTATATATGTATATATATGTGTATATACACATATATATATATGCTTTATAACATTTGTAATGTGATTCCATAAGATTTTCTGACTTTAGGCAAGTAACTTCAGCATTTTATGCCCTTGTTTTCTTACTTATGAAATGGATATAATAGTACTTCCAAGTTTCATGAAGATTAAATTATATAATAAAAGGAAAACAAGCAAAATAGGGATGATACATAGTTTTTATAATGGTTAACAATTGCTTTTATTGAGTTCCCTAAAATAATAAAACTCCAAGTATAGTTTCTAATACCTTTTGCTTAATTGCAATAACTTTTGGTTCCACCTCCTTTTTTGTTTTTGTCATGTCTCCTTTTTTTTTTTTTTTGTAATATAAAAGACATTTAGTAACCACTGACAAACTTGTTAATATATCTTTATGGGTATTAGTGCTATAAAGAAATAATTTGTGTTGTACCAACATGTAATCATTCTAATAACAGCTAAGTAGGGAATCCTGATAAGAATTCTAGAATATTCATTTACTTGTTTGTATCCTTCATTGGATTGTTAATTCATTCCTGCTAGTTAGTTACTGAGCACTTGCTTTGTGCAGAAGTTGGGAATACAGCAGGAAACATCCTGTTCAAAGTCACTGCCTTCGTATAGCTTCTGTAGGTTACAGTAGGAAAAGCTGGGTGAATAAACACATTTATACTAAGTATGGTAAGTCCGTGCCCTGGAGGGGAAAGAAGATATTTTTAGTGGGGTAGAAAGAAGCAGAGGTGGGCAAGTGGAGGAAAGAGCACTGTGATAAGATCATGTTTGAGCAGAGACTCCATGGTCCCAAGGGGAATCCACGGAGCTGTAGTGCTGGGAAAGTATTCTGAGCAAAGAAGCAAGTTCAAAAGACCTCAGGCTCAGCAGGTTCCAGGAAGAACAAGGAAGTGGGATTAGTCTGAACCAAGTGGCAGAGGTAGAAGGAGGTAGGGGACCAAATGAGAGAAGAGGCCAGATCATGGGTAACCTTGAAAGACAGGATAAGAAACGGTTTTCATTCTGAGAAAGATTAAAGAGACATTTGGGTGTTCTGAACAAAGATCAAGCAGAATTAGAATACAGATGTTTAGTGTTGTTGTTGTTGTTATTTTTTAGATTTATTTATTTGAGAGAGAGAGAGTAAGAGAGAGAACAAAAGAGTGAGGTGATGGGCACCTGGGTGGCTCAGTGGGTTAAGCCTCTGCCTTTGGCTCAGGTCATGATCTCAGGGTCCTGGGATCCTGTCCCACATTGGGCTCCCTGCTGAGCAGGGAGACTGCTTCCGCCTCTCTCTCTGCCTGCTTCTCTGCCTACTTGTGATCTCGTTCTCTCTGTCAAATAAATAAATAAATAAATAAAATCTAAAAAAAAAAAAAAAAAAAGAGTGAGGTGAGGAGCAGAGGGAGAAGCAGACTTCCCACTGAGTAGGGAGCCTGATATAGATTTCGCCAGGGACTCCTGGGATCTTGACCTGAGCTGAAGGCAGACACTTAATAGACTGAGCTATCCAGGTGCCCACATGCTTAGAGTTTTGCTTTTAATATAGTTATCAAGAGACATAGGAGAACAAATTCCTGAGCTCCCTAAACTATTACCCCACTATCAGTCAAGGGAAGATTCTCTACCAAGTTTCCCCAGGCTCCTTAAACAATTTTATACTATCCCAGACTCTTCAGAGGACAGATAAAACATAAGCAAGAGGGTGAGGAAAAGAAGAGAGGAAAGGTTTTGAACTTCCACAGGTACAAGAGGATGGATAAAGGAGAGAAGCAATAGAGGAGCTAATTTCAGTAGGTCTCATTACGGCCTCTCAGACCATCACAGCTGCCTTAAAGGAGTGACTCAAAAAACAGAGTCAGTGCTACATCTAGAGAAGATCACAGCCATAGTCTTATCAAATACTGAGTTTCCTAGCTTTGTTATGCAGTTACTGTGTGACCCTGGGAGAGTAAGTCTCAGCCTCCTCATCTTTAAAATATAGCCTGTCTGCCTTACAGGTTGATTGTGAAGGATAGGTGCCTAACATATAATAGGCAAATATAAGTGTGTGTTTTTATTCTTTTTGAAAATAAAATTAGGTTTATAATAAGATAGTATTGATTGCAAGATGATATTTGTCAAAATATCTTGATAATAAGATGTTCTTTATTGTCAGATATACCTTTAAATGAAGTGTTACTTTAAGGAAAAATAAGACTACATTAAATAGACAATTGATTTTTAAATCCATCCAATGTTCAGAAATGTTAACATGTTACTGACACAAGAAGACATTTCATCTTTAAAATGATGGTAATGTGATTACTGATAATTTTAAAATTGAAGAAAATATTATTTGGCTAATATGCAAAACACGAGATCCAATAGGTAAGACTATTTCTGCCATAAAATTACCTTAAATTAGAAACCACTAATCATGTATGCACATGCCAAAATATGACTGCTTCGGCAAGTGATGAATTTGCATATCTAATGATTTTAATCAAAGACGCTTATTTGATTGCATAATTATCTCATTTGCATACACATAATTTGAATTTTGTACATGTGAATCTTCGTTTGTACATGCACTCAATTATTTTGTTGGTACAACTTAGAAATCCCTATTTGATATATTGGGTCATTAATTCTCTTTCATTTTCTCTTCTGGTAATATGGATTCAGTTTTTATTGACTATTAAAACAGAACTCCCCTTTGCTGTGCAGAAGCTTTTTATCTTGATGAAGTACCAAAAGTTCATTTTTTGCTTTTATTTCCCTTGCCAGATAGGGACCTTCAACTCTATGGTCAAATAATCTTCCACAAAGCAAGAAAAAAATATCCAATAGAAAAAAGACGGTCTTTCCAAAAAAAAAAAAAAAAAAGACAGTCTCTTCAATAAATGGTGCTGGGAAAATTGGACAGCTATATACAGAAGAATGAAACTCAACCATTCTCTTACACCATAAACAAAGATAAACTCAAAAGTGAATGAAAGACCTCAATGTGAAGGAATCCATCAAAATCCTAGAGAAGAACATAGGCAGTAACCTCTCTGACATCGGCCACAGAAACTTCTTTCAAGACACATCTCCAAAGGCAAGGGAAACAAAAGCGAAAATTAACTTTTGAGACCTGCTGGGAGCCTTGAGACCCAGATTCATACCTAAAATCCGATACCTACATGCTGTGTAACCTTGGATTAACTAATTTAGTAAAGTAATGAAATTGAAAAATATTAAATCACTTTTCATGTTTAAAATGTTCTGTTAATCTCTTTTACCTACATGAAAGTTTTTGTTAGCCTTTTACTACTAGCACTTTATTCTTAGATATTAATTTAGGTATTTTAAGTTAATAAAATTGCTTTTAAAATTCAAAAAAAATAAAAATTAAAAAAAAAAAAACAGAACTCCCTGAAACAACATGAGAAATGGATCCTGTTTCCCATCATGACAGAGGGAACTACACTTCCATTTGTGCCAACGAAAGGAAAAAAAAAAGACAAAATGTTTTCTCACACACAGTTTTGTTCCTTTCTGACTTCTTATTTGGAAGTTGTTTCAAAATTTAAAGAAGACTTTAGTTCACAGGGAGAACTCTTGAGTGGTGATCATATTGAATTCACTCAATTTTCCACGTTGTTAGTCTCTAAATGATGGGAGTAAGCTGTTGATCTCTACTACTCTTAAGCAATAGAGAAAATTTAGAGCTGGTAAAAAGTACCAAATTTATAGTCCTAGAGACAGATGTTCTTTGTGGAGTTCCTAGAGAAAAAAATGGTCTTGTTGGACAATCAAGATTCTTCTTGGCCTAAGTGAGGGTGGTATGATACTGGCTGGCAAACCTGATAACCACAATGATAAAGTTCTGGAAAAACACAGTCTTTGTTTTCTAACTAAACAAATTTAATCCCAGTGTTAATCCCAGTTTAACAGGCCCATTGAGACACAAGGCTGTTCAAAATCCAGTTATTCAAAAACTCACATTAAGAGGTATCCCTACATTTTAGACAGTTCATTGGTAACAGCAGGTAACATTGCTTTCTGAATCTTTCATATCCTTTCTGCATGCTTTTGAGGTCAATACTGAAGATTCAATGGAGATCCAATCTGGTAATTTAGGTAGACACAGTATCATTGCTGACCCTCTTGTGGTTCACTTGCATATAGATAGGCACTTATGAAAATGGAATCTTACATTAAAGCAAGAATAAAAATCTGATGTGTCAATATTCAGAATTTTGTCAACTATGCTTTGTCTGTATTCGGTAATTAGGCTATAGAGATATCCTTTCACAACCTCTGAATTCTCGAGCTTTGAGCCTTAACATCCACTCAGTATTGAATCTTCTTTAATAAATTTCCTCTTGAGTACTTAGATGTGCTCATTATTGATGGAGTAAGGCCAAGTCAAGTCTGTCCATGATGTCTCTTAAAGAATACTATGTGGTCTGTTTTCTATCAGTGGTTGCTTTTAATATCTCAAGGGAAGGAATATATTATAGTAATCGAAAGCACAATGCCTCTTGGAATTAGCCATATTTGGTATGGAAGACTAAACCATGTCTCTAGATAATCTTGTCTTGTTTGGTTCTCCTTACATATTGAGTCTGGCCTTGACCATGTGACTTATTTTGGCCAACAGGTATTTAGCAAGTATGGTGCAAGGTGAGGCAGTTGCAATGGGGCTTGTCCCTTGGAATACTTCTTGGAAATGAGCTACATGTGATGTACAAGTCTAAGTTATTGTGCTAAAGAGAAAGATTATGAGGGTCTTTGAAGGATGACTCATCCCATAGGAAGAGAGACCACACGGAGAACTGAGGCCTTCATTAAGCCCCTAGTTGAATGTAGTTACATAAATAACCCCAGACAACATCAGGCAGAGCAGAATGACTTCTCAGTAAACTCATAGATTCATCAGGAATATCAGATAGTTATTTTACACCACTGAGATTTAGGGAAATATATTATACAATAACAGATAATTGATACAAGGTTCCATTACTTATTTAGATACGTGACTTGGATGAGATGTTTAAATTTTCTAACCCTTTTGTTTTCCAGTTCTATATTATGAACAATAATTGTACTAGTCCTAGGATTCTGAAATGGATTAAATAAACTAATAAATATAAAAAATTTAGCATAACACCTGAGCTATAGTAAGTGCATCATAAACAGTAGTTTTACTGTCAATTGCATCTTGTCAACCATTACCACCATTATGATAATCATCACCACTACTAACACCAATACCACACCAATACCACTAATATTGCCCCCAATACCTTCCTGATAACCATGGCTTTCATGATGCTCTTTCTGTCTGTTGCCATGGGGAAATCAATCTTTCTCATCTAAGACAATTTTTAAGCCAAACATGTACACAAAACATTTTTCATTACACTCAATGATTATGTAAGTAATGAAAATAATTCATTTAGATATCCCTTCATATTATTTCATTGGATTACTTAAAGAGGTAAAAAGATTTACTAAGGTCACTCAGAAAGCAAATGGAATGATCATATTTAAAACTCATGTCTTCTTGCCATGAAATTTAAGCTCTTTAAAAAATTCTGGCTGTTGTAAAAACAAAAACCTGTGTTTCTCATAAGAAAGTAACTCTATAAAGGTATACATTTCATTGTGATTACTGCTTTATTCTTAGCACTCAGCATATAGAAGCTGCTCTAGAAACATTTGTTGAATATGTGGACAATTGGTGGTTGGTAGTCGAGTGAAGTGTGGGTTCAAGAGCTAAATATTTCAGAAAGACACATTATTAAAAAAGAATAAAAGTCTTAGTTTGAATCCCAGTTCTACCAGTTACCAGCTATGTGAGTTTAGGCAATTTAACATTTCTGTTTCCCAGTTTTCTTATATGTAATGAGAATAGCAATAGTACATATTATCTAGGATTGTTTTAGAGAATATGAAACACTCAGAACAGTGCTTGACAAAACAGTAAGCACCATATAACTTAACTATTATTACTATTTTGCTGTTATATTGATCTCTACTGATATATGGAATAGTATATAAATTGTTATTTTAAAGAAGAAGAATATACATATTAAAAGAAGGCCAAGAAAAAGGAAGTGTGCAGTCTAAAATAATGGATTCTAAACTCCATTCTTTTTTTATATATTTTTATAAGAGTGTAGCTAACACAATTTTACATAAGTTTTAGGTGTAGAACATAGGGATTCAACTTCTTTATAGTTACACTATGCTCAACACAAGTGCAGCTACCATTTGTCACCATACAATGCTACTACAATATACACACATACGCCATATCTTCCTTATCTCTATCAGTGGACACTTAGGTTGCTTCCATATCTTGACTATTGTAAACACTGTTGCAATAAATATAGGGATATATATATCTTTTCAAATTAGTGTTTTTGTTTCATTGGGTTAATACCCAGTAGTGAAATTATTGGATTATAGATATTTTCATTTTTAATGTTTTGAGGAACCTCCATACTGTTTTCCACAATAGCTGCACCAATTCCCACCGACAGAGCACAAGGGCTCCTTTTTCTTCACATCTTCACCAACATTTTTTATTTTTTGTCTTCTTGATTTTTAGTCATGTCACAGGCGTGAGCTGATATCTCATTGTAGTTTTGATTTCATTTCCCTGATGATTAATTATGTTGAGCATCTTTTCATGTGTCTGTTGGCCATCTGTGTGCCTTCTTTGAAAAAAAAATGGTTGTTCAGGTGTTCTGCCCATTTTTTAATCAGATCGTTTTTATTTATTTATTTACATTTTGGTGTTGAGTTGTATCAGTTTTTTATATATCTTGGGTATTAACCCTTTATTTGGTATATCATTTGCAAATATCTTGTCCCATTCAGTAGGTTGTCTTTTGCTTTGTTGATGGTTTTCTACATTGTGCAAAAACTTTTCATTTTGATGTAGTCCCAATAGTCTATTTTTGCTTTGTTTCCTTTGCCTTGGGAGACATGTCTAGAAAAATATTTCTAAGGCTGGCATCAGAGAAATTAATTAGAAAGTAATAATGTCTTCTAGGATTTTTAGTTTTAGGTCTCACATTTAGTCTTTAATCCATTTTGAGTTTAATGTTGTGTACGGTATAAGAAAGTGGTGCAGTTTCATTCTTTTATGTAGCTGTCCAGTTTTCCCAATACTATTTGTTGAAGAGTTGCTCTTTTCCCCATTGCATATTCTTGCCTTATTGATTAATTAATCAATTGGCCATGTGAGTGTGGGTTTATTCCTGGGCTCTCTATTCTGTTCTATTGATCTATGTACCTCTGTGTGTGTGTGTGTGTGTGTGTGTGTGTGTGTGTGTGCCAGTACCATATATACAGTTTTGATTACTTTACAGTATATTTTGAAACCTGGAATTGTGATATCAACAGTTTTTTTTGTTTTACTCAAGATAGCTTTAACCATTTGGGGTCTTTTGTGGCTCCATAAAAATTTTAGAATTATTTGTTCAAGTTCACAAAAAATGCTGTTGGCAATTTAATAGGAATTGTATTGAATTTGTAGATTGGTTTGGGTAGTATGGACATTTAAACAATGTTAATTTCTAAGCTCCATTCTTCATTAGAATCATATGGGGAGATTATTAAAATTCAGATTCCTGTGAACTCTAACCCTCTTTCTTGATCTTCTATATTTGTAACAGTTGTTTCACAGAATAATGCTTGCACAGTCAGGTTTGAAAAGCACTAAAATCGAATCATAATAGTGCAAATTCAGGTGCCATATTATTTCATGAGATGAGATATTTTGGAATGCAGGAATTTTTCCATTGCCCTTCAAATTTAATCACGTGGGGAGTTGAATATCCTACCCAGTTACTTTTTTGTGGAAAAAACTTATGGGATGTGGTAGTCCCTTAGTACCTAAAATGTGGTCCATGGAGCAGTAATATCAATATCACTTGGGAACTTGTGACAAATATAAATTTCAGGCCCTAATAAATGGCTCTGGCTCTCAACTCAGTTGTCCATGGGCTCACCAGGAAGCTAAAGCATCATGCTAGCCTCCACCCTGAGATACTGAGTTAATTGTTCTGGGTGGGGCCCAGCTCTAAGTTTTTTGGTGTTTGTTTTGTTTTGTTTTTTGTTTTTTTAACACTCCAGGTGATTCTGACATGCAGTTTGGGTGAAGAAACACTCATTTAGAGGAAAGGTTTGAGCAGAAAACTTCAGATTGATTTTAGAACTTTTACTTGATAGCATTCTCCAGGCTCCTAGGGAAATTCAGGTTCTAGGAAACCCTTCAGTTTTAACTGGACTAAAACCTCTTAGCTTCATCATTTACTATTAACCACCCACCCAGCTTAGTCTGACTTCTATCCTGCTTTCTTGATAATATCCTCAGAATCTGAATAAGCTTGATGATTAAAGTAGATAATATTCATAATGTCAATGGAAACAGGATATAAAACCATTGACTTCCTACTACATTTTGAAAACAAAAATCAAGTGTTTTCAAGCATATCAAAAATGATAATGTTTACTTATATTATAGTTAAAACTCTCTAATCCCCATGACTACAATTGCTTTTTATATTTTGACTATTGCAAGGTGATGATATGATTGCCTTTGCATAGATCATAATATTTTAAAAAAATACAGTTACTTTCTGTAAAATCTTATATCTCATACAATTAAAAATTACTTAAAAAAAAAAAAAATTACTTGACCCAGGGCGCCTGGGTGGCTCCGTTGGTTGAGCAACTGCTTATGGCTCGGGTCATGATCCCAGAGTCGCAGGATTGAGTCCCATATCGGACTCCCAGCTCTGCGGGAAGTCTGCTTCTTCCTCTAACGTTTTCTCCTCTCATGCTCTCTCTCACTTTCTGTCTCTCTAATAAATAAATAAAATCTTAAAAAAAAAAATTACTTGACCCAAACAGATTGTTTTTTTCTGATCCTCACAGTTTACCCTTATAATCAATTAATGAGGGGAAAGCATACCTTGGGACCTAGCAAGACCCAATTTTTTTGTTGTTTTGTTTTTGTTTTGTTCTATGTATGTGACTTAACTAAAACATGACATTTTTTTTCTCTAATACTAAGATTAATCTTTATACAGTGGAAAAAAACACTAAAAATCAAATTCAAGTCAAATGCTTGGGAAGAAATGTATTACTTGAAATTCCTTGAATAAGAGGCAAAGTGAACAAGTTATTTATATAATATCTTGCTATTCACAGTATGGCCATTGAACTTGTAGCTTTGACTTCACCTAGGAACTGACAGAAATGCAGACACTTGACCTACTAAATTGGAGTCTGCATTTTAACAAGATAGCTCAGTGGATTTATGAGCACATTAAAGTTTGAGAAGCACTAACATAATATACAGTAAGACTCACAATTTTTTTTCTGCATTGTTTGTCCTTCCCTAAATCACATCTGAGCAGTCCATTCTTCTTCCTTATCCAAACTCTTGATAAACTTTTCACATACCTCCAAGCTTTGTGCTATTCTCCTCTAACTACTTCCATCTCTGGCCATCTCTTATTTTTCCAATCAGCCTCGTCCTTGCATAGAGGAGGACACTAAACGAAAGCACTTTTTCAGAACTTTTGCTTTATTCCAGCTGAATATGGAGAAAAGTAATGACATGTTCTATCTACTCTAAACTATTAAACTCTCAAGGAATAAAATGGATAATGGTGCAATGTCCTCTCCTCATAAGTCTGGCAATAAGAATATAGTCCATGAAAATATCAGTTCCCCAGTATTGTAAAAGCACAGAAATATGTTATTTGCTTTCCCAAGATAGATGTAAAAGGGTACAAACTTCTCTAGAGATGATGAGGTTGATAGAAACTATTCCTACTCATCTTAGTTTTCAATGAATAATTGATCATCAAAATTCAAGGCAATTATGCAAGTTAAAATATATAAATCATTTTTCTGATTTCACTTCTCATAAGAATAATGAAGAAAAAAGTAATTATGATGCTAGTAAGTGTTGGGTATCTCACTATCAACATAAATCCTTTACGATATTCTTTGTAACAATAAGATGCTAGTTTCTAAACGATTGAGAGATTTTGATTGAGAGTTTGAATATGTGAAGCATCTGTGAAAAAAAAAAACCTCCATTGACATACTTTGGTTCAAAACTAAGTTTTCACTTTTAATTGAAAAAGAAGAAACAAAACAACCCAAAATACCTAACGAATTGCCAGAGAAAGTATCTTTGAACTTTTTCTTCCTTCCCTCCTTTTGAGGGCACACCATTGCCACATATGTCATTATTATCATTGTTATTATTTTTCAAAACAGTTAATACTGTTTCATTTCCCCACATAGAATATTAACCATTAGAAGTCCATGAAAGCAGCCACGAGCACCTTCATAACATAGACAGAAAACTATCATTTGATTTCTGCTGTCCAGTATGATGACTCAACTAAAGCAAAGTTATATTTAATCAGCTATGAAACTGGACACATGAAAGTCAGCTTGTGTGTATATCATGGCCATGATCATTAACACCTCTATGAAACAGGAGAAGAAAAGAAATGTTTGCTTCTTCTTATCAAACTTCTATATAACTTTAAATTACTTTTTTAAAAACTATTTCTTTAAGACATTTGCTGCCTTTGGTGGTATAAATATTTGGGTGTTCTCTCAGGGTTATCCCTGGGCAAGTAGATGGTGCACATTTAATGGAAAACATTTGGATAATAGTGCCCCTCCTACACCCTGGTGGACACGTACAGGACACTTTCTGATTTCCATTCTTGGCTCAGTTCAGAGGTGAAACGGAAGGGTTAAGTCCATGGGGGGAAAATAAAGACTACTTCAGAGCAGGCTTGACTTTCAGTCTATTTAGTGTTAATGGTTTTACAGGTTTCATAGGCAACATAAATCCTTTTTAATAACAGAAGGAAAAACTCTCTGTGCAGATTTGAGAAGAAAAAAGCCAACTTACCACAGTTGTTCAGTTAATTGACAGGCACCATCATCTGAAATAACAAAAATATATTTTGATGTTGCAATAAAAAAACTACCAAAGGCTTTCAAATTGTCTTCAAACACATATAGTGAATTTATCTACAGAAGTAAAATTAAATAAGCAATAAAGATACATAATTCGATCTCAATCATTTAGTTATTTCATATTAAAGTGTTTCATCCCACCATTTCAGATCCAAATTAGATAGTCGGTTGTCTTTGAAAATCTTTTGTATATGCAAACTAGCAAATGTATATTTTGTAACCATATTTTATTCTGATGTTCAAGTTCACGCTATTGTTTGTACAAAAAAAGCTGAGGTATTTAGCATAATGTTCAACAGCTTCAGTCAGCTGCTTCCGTTGTACCTTTCTACCTTTCAAGACCATCTCCCATAATTATCTAGTGAGTCCTCATTCTACCTTTCAAGTTTATCTCCCACTATTTTTCCGTGTCCTATACTCGTCCTATCTTAACATTTTTTCTTTTTAAACAATACTTTGGTTCACCCCTTTTTCTTCATCTTCGTATTTTTTTCTACCCATTCTTTAGGGCTACCTCAACTAACTTCTTCTCAGTGAAGTTTGTCTTGACACCAAGTGAAGGAATTACTCTTCTTTTTCTAGATGTTCCCAACATATTTTGTACCTCTACTATAATACTCAACAGATTCTCTTTTATATATAGACGGGCATTTATGCTTTGACCCTGTTCATTTTTGCCTACCCAGAAGACTTCCTGCTGTGTCTTTGGCATGGGTGAAGTCAAGAAGATGATGCTTAAGCTAATGGGAATGATGTATTTAATACAGAGATAACATGTTGCACAGATTTTTCTTTTTTTAAGTTTTATTTATTTATTTGACAAAGAGAGAGATCACAAGTAGGTAGAGAGGCAGGCAGAGAGAGAGGAGGAAGCAGGCTCCCCACTGAGCAAAGAACCCAATGTGGGGCTGGATCCCAGGACCTTGAGATCATGACCTGAGCTGAAGGCAGAGGCTTGAACACACTGAACCACCCAGGTGTCCCTAGATTTTTCTTATGTTCACCTGCCATCCTTTAAGAGAAAAGTGTTGTTGTATTGCACCAGTTTTTGGTAATAAAACTTGAATTTTAAAAGAATAGTAATACCATTATTAATGAAACCTTTAGTTTCATAAAAAAAGAATCAAATTAAAGAAAATTTCCTCTATTTATAAATGGCTATTTAGGTCATTTTTCTTCAAGACATTTTTGTATCATATGGAAAAACATTTTATTTTATTTTATTTTATTTTATTTTATTTTATTATTTTATTTATTATTTTTATATTTTAAAAATATTTAAAAAATAAAAAAAATCATTATTTTTCAAACTTGAATTTTGTGCAGAAAGGTGATAATACTTTCTGGCCCTCTATTAGCATAGCATATGTTTGAAATTAGTGTTTTAAGGAATAGTGACAGATTTGCCTTGAGCTATTAACATGATCACCCCAGCAACAAGCCTGAAATTAGTAGCATCTTCTTAGAAAAGAGAATCTATCTTTTTATGGAGAATGAAATGATAGCATTGCCTTTTATAATTTTATATTTCTGGCCAAGTTAACAATGCCAGAGCAGACTCTACTTATATAAAGCATCCGAGTGCATTCCACACTTACAATGTCTTATTCTTCATTCTTCTTCTGGCCCCACAATTATTTTAAGCTTCAAAAAGTTAAACACTTTTGTGCAGTTACTCATATCAATTTTTTTCTTAGATGATTATAAATTGGCTATATCTTCATCCATTTTAAAAGACTTTCTTACCTGTTTCATGTAATCTATTAAATATCAAGAGAAAGTATTCTTGAATAACAAAATTTTTAATAATATTTAAATATTAATATGAATATTTAAAATAGTAGCAACATTTCTTAATTTGGTGAGAGGGAGAACTTCATTAGAGTTTTTGTATCTAAACCTAGAATATGATATTTCAACTTGTATTCTTTGATTATGTCTTCTTCATTCCAATCTTCTATAATTCTCATAAAAAGAATATGTGTCTATCATACAATAAAGAAAAATAAAACTTGCGTGTGTGTGTGGGGGAGTGTAATTCTGGGAAGTTCTTAAAGTAAAGTAATACTACTAATTTAATATATGTTGATAGTGTGAGTCTACAACCTAGTCACTAGTTGGCATTTTCCTTAACAAGGGTTAAAATTCCCAAAATGTTTTAACAAGAGTAATCAGTTATCATTATGAAAGCACCTTCATAAGTATTAATACAAATAAATCATTGAATTTTAGGTATAATTATTAAAACCTCAAAATCATCTATATTACTGTGAACTTCTACAAAATAGTTAAAGGCAACCAGAAGTTAACAAAGGAAATCCCATTAGAAAGAAATGTGAAGCAGAATGTTTTAATCAATATCTATTCTAGGGACATTTAAGTGGGCCATGTGCCTGGAATTTTTAAAGACCAAGACAAATCAAAACCTCTAGTTCTAGTAACACAAAATATTTTAATGATCTAGAATTTCTAAAATGTTCATCTACTAATTCATCCTCTTTATTGATCAAATTTTTTATTATTATTTTTCTTGCCATCTACAAAATATGGAAATCCTTCCATATAAAAGAGGTAACTTACTAAATGGATAACCATTTGATTGAGAAGTATGAAAGAAGGTGTTATCAAAAACTTTGGAACTTTTGTTTTGATTTCATAGATACTGGCATGAGTATAGAAAAGGAGTCATCTCAAATAAAATGATTTATGGATAGCACATGCACCTACAATTTTTTTTCTTAAAATAAGTTTTTGAGGTCCTTTCATTTGCAAATTTATTCAAATAGCATTTACAATTAGCCGTCTACCTCTCTATATTTGACCATATAATTGTCATAAAAAGCATCTATTTTCTATGAAAGAACCAGGGTGTTTGAATGCAAGAACAGAATACTAAGTGGGATATCATTCCAATATTGTGATTATACGATTTGTTAGAAAATAAGAAGAATAAATTAAATATGTATTATTGCCTTCTCTGTATATCTGTTCTAAGCAGGTGGTAGGAGTAAGCAGCTATTTCTGCATTTACTTGTGGAATCAATTATAGAAATAATTATGAAAACAAATGCAAATAGGTACCGACTAGGCATAGAAAATTATTTTAGCAATGAAATTCTTGAGTTCCAATAATATCACTGAAATACATACATGCATATATAATACAAACATATCATGTGTATCATTTATCTGACAAGCACACACACATGCATACAGATATAGATATATGTATAAGTGGTCATTCTTTCTTCTCTTTTCTAATTTTATCGTATTTCTTTCTTTTGGCATTTCCTTTTCTTTATACAAACACTCCAGTCTTCATTTTTCATATCAGTCATGAGCTAGTCCAGGACTTTATCTGAAATTGCAAAAGATGAGTGGTAATGGGAAAGAAACCAAGAATGAAAGGGAATTGGTATGACTAAGCCTCATGACATATATTCCATAAAATGGCCCCTGGGCCAAAATCTAGAATAGTCTTGTGAGTGGGTGTATGTGTAAAAAAAGAAAAGATAAACATTAGGTCAAACATTATTAGGATAAAAATTAGATAAATACAACGCAGAGAAATGTATTAAGGAAATCTTCAGTGACCAAAATGAGGGAAAAAGTGGAAATGACTAATATGGAGTAACTGATCTTTTGATTCTCTAGGACATTTATGAATCTCCATCAAGAGCCTTGGGATTTCAAGGAGAAGAGATTGAAAAGCCTTACATGAAATTCTCTTAATAGGTATGGGGCTTGAATTTAAACTTTTGATAAGAACAAAGAAATTTCACACGAAGGATTTAACAAAAAATTATTTCCGGGTTGGTAACTTGTGCATTCAGTCTCCAAAATTCTGAAGAGCATATTCCCAACAAAGGATTTAAGAATTATGAATATAAAGCCCTGTTAATCTGGAGTTCAAATTCATAATTATTAAACAAATGAGTCAATTTTGATTGAGAGTCAACAGAAAAATCAAAGAGCAGATTAGAAACACAAAACATTCAGATAATGGGATTACTAAACATAAATTATAAAATAATTACTTAAAATAATTAAAAATGAAAACGAGAGAAAAAATATATGAAATAAACAAGATATCATCAAAAGAACAAGACCATTTTCAATGAGCGTTGATGATAATTTTACAAGCAAAAATATAAGCAATAAAACTAGTAAACAGATATATTAAATATAGCTAAAAAATAATTAACAAGAAATCAGAGCTGAAAAAGCTGTACATAACATTACCAGAGAAACAAAAAAGTGATAGGAGCTTATGAGACATTAAAATATAAAAAAAAAAAATAAGCGATTTGGTCCAACATTTGTCTAATAGAAGCCAAAAAGACAATGAGCAGAAGTACTTTTAAAAGGGTAATACATGAAAAATGTTCAAGAATTGTGATATTAATATATATAATTTGTGGTATTTATCTGTATATCTATATAAATCTGTTTATGTTGGTCTACTTATTTACCTATCTCTCTCTTCAGAAAGCTAAATGGATTTCAGGATAAATTCAACTAAATCTGCCTCACAAACAAACATAAACACAAATTTAAAAGTAGCTAGAAAATAAAATAGATATTTAAACAGAAGCAGATTAGGTTTATAGCAATTGTAGAGCATGTAAAATAGAAGAATCATATCTCAACAGTGCTAAGTGAAAATAATTATTACAACATCCTTTACCTGTCTATACACTAATTTATTAATGAAGGTTAAAAGAGATGTTTTTATACAAAAAAAACATTAGTTTCTAAACTACATCCCTTACTGAGGGAAACCTAAAAGATATAATTTCGGAAGAAGTAAACTGAATTCAGAAAGAAAGAGATGTAGGAAAGAATGTTGAGTAAACACACTGGTTCATACAGGTAAATCTAAAAAAAATCACTATAAAATAAGATAATTTACTAATATTAATAATGTATAAAATAAGATAATATAGTAATCAGTAATCCATTTGGGGGCAAAATAAACAGTGGCTGAAGCACTAGACATCTATAATATTCAAAAGGTTTGTTGGGGCAGGTTGATGAAAGTGTTCTAAAACTCTTATATTATTTGGGAGAAGGATAAAAATATTTACTAGCTTTATGCTTTGTTAAGTGAGGTATCAATATTAAAACTTAAAGGTAACCACCCAGAAAAAAAAAAAAAAAGGAAAAATAGAAGGTATAATATCCAATTAAGAGGGGAAAAAAGGAAAAAATAAATTACTACAAAAAAAGGAGAAATAGGGACGCCTGGGTGGCGCAGTTGGTTGGGCAACTGCCTTTGGCTCAGGTCATGATCCCGGTGTCTTGGGATCAAGTCCCGCATCGGGCTCCTTGCTCCGCGGGGAGCCTGCTCCTCTCTCTGCTTCTGCCTGCCTCTCTGCCTGCTTGTGTTCTCTCTCTGTTAAATGAATAAAAAAAAAAAAAAGGAGAAATATCATGAATAGAAATATCTAAGTAAATTAAAAGTACACAACAAAATAAATAAATACAAATACACCAGTACAACCACAATAAATATGTTGGATCACAAGCTCAGGAGTTCACCAGATGAAATCTGAAACTGGCTACATATACACAGGGTAGGGAAAGACTGAAGAAAAAGGCAGACCACCCAGACTAGTAGGTGGCAGGTTTTCAAATTAGCAAGGGAAGTTACATATGAGGCTTGTTTTGGATGGCTGCAGGAGGAGTAGATCTCTGTACCTGCCTGACAGAACTTAAAGGTATAGAGGTTTAACAGGGTTCAGCCACATGCATAGCCCAGATGATCTCAACAATATATCACTCTGTCAAAGTTGTGTCCTTGAATCAACTCTGGCTATGGGAACAGTGGGGATAAAGTACATTCCAAAGACTGGAGTGGGGGGGGGGGGGGGTAAGGAGTCCTAACTGCTTGAATCCAGCTCATGGATCAACTGGTGGTCATTGGTCTTCATTGATCTCCCAGAATTAAATGTTAGTGAACTCAACTGCTAGTTAAGGATGAAGATTTGGATACTCCCCTTCCTTTTCTTCCTCTTCTTCTTCTTTGATACGCCCTTCCTATTCACTTTCTCAAGTAACCACCATGCATGCTCATCATCATCTACTAGATTTTCTCCCAATTCTATTGAAGAATAGGAGGGTCTTATCCGTTCTCCTTTCTTGTATGTTTTCAAAAGAAATAGAGCTATCTTATAGTTTTCTAAGGACTTCTACTTATAGAAGTATATAGGAAACAAGTAGCAGGGAAGATATTGAAAATATAAATAGCAAGAGAAAAAGTCCTTATTTTCAGCGATGATGACCAACTTGCCCTGGTTTTAAAACTGAAAGTCCCAAGCCTAAGGAATCTTCCCCACACCCCCAACAGTCCCAGGGAATAAAACATTATTGGTTTTCCTAATGTCTCAGCTAGCATCTGCTATGTGTTATGTCTCCAGAATAAAAAGGACTATGGATTTTGACTTGTTTGTCACTTCTTATCCATTTTTCCACTTAGATTTTGAGATCTGTGCCTGGTCACTCTACATAACTTCAAGCACTTCCATACAAAAAAACAAAACAAAACAAAAAACTATCCTGGTGTTCCTTGTTCTCTTATTTAAATATTTTACACTACAAAAAAATATTTTAACCACATGATAAATTTAATGAATCTACTATTGTGCAATATCAAGCAAATAAAACAATTAAAATGAGTAGGGAACAATTTACAATTTATTTTTTTCTTTACTCTAGATTAAATTTCTTTAAATTTTCTCTTTTAAATTAGAGATTTCTTTACTCTAGATAAAAATAATTATTTTTAACATTTATTAAACAAGTATTTTTAGCATCTATGTGCATACACTTTGTGTTGTGTACTGTTCTCACTGGTGATAGGGTGACCATGTGGACCTGTTTCTACTAACATTCTTGCAGCATGGAGGAGTTGGGGGAGAGGGCATAGGCAAATCGGCAAAGCAAAAAAAAATTATTTTGGACAATTAGTGAAGTGAAGAAGATGAAATAAGTGATGTGGCTCAGAGGCGCAATATTTTGGACAGTCAGGCCTAATAACTCAGAACAAGACAGTCACGCAAGATAAGAGGATAAAATGTTTATATGGCCCTGTGTGAACTTATATTCAAGGGACAAAGAAGGTCAATGTAACTGGAATCTAGTGAGCAGAAAAGAGTGGCAAAAGATACATTAGAAAGCTGGTATGGCTATTCACACATTGTATGGTAGCCATTGCTAAGAAGTTAGATTACATTCTAAGGGCAATGGGAAGTCCTTGGAGAGGTTTAAGCTGTGATGGCATTATCTGATTTTGTTTGAAATATGTCTATGGCTATTCTGGAAAATGGAAAGCAGAGGCAGGAGTAAAAACTGACAGATCAGTTCTGAAACTTCTCAGGAAAGAACTTGTGATTTAGGCTAAAGTATATTTGGCAAGCTAAAAAATTGGATTGCTCTAGTTTTATCTAGGATACATTTCAGAAGTAATATCAACAGAATTTACTGATGGGGTCATGAGTAAAAAAAAGAGATAAAAGATGAGTGCTGGCTAGAATTTGAGCAACTGAGTGGATGTTGATATTTACTGTAAGGGACAAGACTGGTGGAGAATATACGTTGAGTTAGATGTGTGTATCAGCTGTGATTGATTCTATTTTAGCCCTATTAGGCTGAAGTGTTTCTTAGCTATGTGACTACAAATGTTAAGTAAGGTGCTGGATATAGTAATTGGTAGCTCAGAGGAAAAATTGGAGATTAAAAAGTCTGGAGATAGATAATGGGAATCACTATCATAGAGATAGTATCTAAAGGCATGGGAATTGGCATGTGTGTCAGTAGTAGAATGCAAGGCTTAGGTGAAAATCTAAGGAATCCAACATTAAGAATGAGAACTCTAGGCAAATTATAATCCAAGTTCTGTGGGGCTTAGCTAGATGGGGGATTTAATTCAATTTTTACCAAGTACCTACTTAACAGCACATTCTGTAGGAGGTGCCTCAATAAACAAAATTGACTTATGCTTCATGTGGCTTATGGTTTAGGTTCAATGAAATTATATTTCTTTTTCAAACATTTCTGAATTCACAGTAACATTCCAGTGGCACTTTGATGATTTGTCAATTTTAAATAGTTCTTTATTATTCCAGTACTAAATATTTCTTAAAACTACCACTCTCCTTCATTTCTTCCCAATTCCTTTCAAAATCTAAAATGACATCATGATATTGTTTTGTCCTTGCATTACGCATTTCAGGAAAAAGAGATAAAATAAATTCACAATGAAATTGCAGTTTAATATTGTTCTACTTACTATATTTGATCCTTTATTTTTTCAGGTTATAACTGAGCAACATGGAAAATCACAATGGCTTCTTCAGGAAGAATGATTACAGTGATGGACTCAGATTGCTTAAGTGTTACCAACCACCAGAGAAACTGCAGGCAAAGCAACAATGTGTATCTAACACCAGTAGAATAAACAATGTAAAAATAAAAATAAATCATTAGAATCTCTTTAATCCTAAAGGAATATGGAGGTAGAACATGAAACAAATTTCACAGGCAGCTTCTAGCTTTAGGGCATGGTTTATAACATTAGCCTGAGTAAATCTGTTTCTGTTTCAATTAATAAAATTGTAAATTCAGTATCTATGTTTTAGCAAAGTTATACTTCGGGTTTGTGCAATGTTAAGCTATTCTTTTTTATGGCAAAATAAAGCTGTAAAGAAATATACTCTTGGAAACTTGAAGATGATTGGTTCAAAATTAAATTTTTATCCTGTGACTCTGGGGAGACACTTGCTTAAAAATATGCATTTTTCTCCCATATTCACCACTGTCTCCATGTATTTTTTTTCCAATCCTGAAATCATTTTTACGTAGTCTTTGACATTTGTATTGATGTTTGTCCTTTGGATTTTCTCTTTCTTGAGATTATTTTTAATTTGCTAACACATTGTAAACACTACATATTTGCATATTTTCTGCAAATTTAATCTGTTTGTCATAAAAAAGTAGTGAATTTGCTATTCAATTTTGCTATGTTTTTCCTTGTGCATTAAAATGTATTCTTTGGATAACTTATGTTTGGAACATGAGTGCTAATGTAAAATCTACCATTGCGTTCTATTTAAAGGAGTAAAATATATTGAGAAAATTGAATAGCTAAAGCAGGATTTTTAAAAGATTTTATTTATTTATTAGGCAGAGAGAGAGAGATCACAAGTAAGCAGAGAGGCAGGCAGAGAGAGAGGGGGAAGCAGGCTCCCCTCCGAGCAGAGAGCTCAATGAGGGGCTCAATCCCAGGACCCTAGGATTATGACCTGAGCTGAAGGCAGAGGCTTTAACACACTGAACCACCCCAGTGCCCCTAAAACCAAGTGCCCTTCAAAATTTGAAGAGAATTTTCACACACCTAAGATGATATATGTTTTTAAAGCATATTAAAATTATTCTCTAAAAATTGCCATTAGAAAAAAAGAACTAGTCACTGTGCTTGCTTTGATTTGGTGGTAGGGGGAGCCAAATTCAGCCCTCTTACTGTCTCTCATTCTTAAGTGTAAACCTTAGAACATTAAACTTGGAGTAGACACTAAGCTATCGTTTACAGTTAATGAAGTATATAAACTGTGAATAGAGGAGATGGGAGAAGAAAACTATGTGGTTAAAAATATGAACATTAAGTAATATTAAGAAAATTATGATTCTAAATAACAAGAAAATCTATAACATACAAATTACTGGTTTTCAAATAAATACATCCCTAGTGTTTTGCATTCCTGACTTTGTCCGTGGGTCTGTTTCTTCACTTTCCCCATATTAGAGCTACAGAATCTAGCTGCTTGGTGCAAATTATGGAAATGTTACTAACATGTAAATATTCCAGCTGGAATCTGTCTACTCCTCTTATCTGCTTCCCTAGTATGTGGCCCACAGTTAATATATACTTCCCCCCTACTGCAAACTCTATCTTCTTTCACGGAATCGCTGATTTCCTTGATTTCTACTCAAGGGCACATGTGTCAGCATGTAGGGTAATGTTTCCCATAGAGCTGATGTGTTTTCTTGACATATCCTTTGTTGTATTGTGAATAAACTCAACTTTTCTACAAAGTTCTACCTTTTCACTAAAATCAAAACTTCTACTTGCAATATTCATTCATTCCAATGGAGGTTTCCCTCTATACACACACCTTCCTCACAATTCCAAAATAGTGTGAGGAAAGGAAAAATTTGATATACTATCATTTTTAATACCACTCCCAGAAATAAGGAGATTAAAGCAAGTTTGTGAGAGATTGAAGCCAGTAGCAGATTTTTTTTTTTTTTTTTGCCAGTATCAGAATTAAAAGAGAATGTTGTGGTATAAGAGAGAGTTTGCTAAATCTAGGTACTTAAAGAAGGGGTCCTTGGGATGGGAAAAGATTAAGGTACAAGTTTCTGGGGGAGATAAGAGGGGAGAGGGTTGAGGAAGAGTGACCTTTAAAAAATATCTGATACAAATTCTTTTCTCTCCACTTTGAAATGTCCCCATTACCTTTCATTCATTCTTG
>CM052813.1:29207459-29223683 GCA_028533885.1 Nasua narica
AATGTAGCAATCCAGCATTAGAGAGGAGAAGGCTTTCAGAGACAGACATTGACTTACCATTACTGAGGCAGGTCAATTTCTAACGTATACAGTCAACTTACCATGAGCTTGCCACTTTTCCTTTAAGGTTAAAATGTACCTCACTTTCATAGTTAACATGGTGAGGCAACAGAGCTAAAAGACTTACAATGTTTTAAAAAATGATTCCTTAAACACTTGGGTAAATGTATTAGTATTTGTAGCCGGATACCTCAGTTTAAAAAAGGGAAATATTGATCCTACAAGAAAAGGCACAATTTTGTAATTTACCAAAGAGCTTTGTTATTTACTTTGAAGCTCTCCCAGAGGATCTTTTGTTCTTTTGAATAATGTTGAAAAAGAAACCCAATGGTGCAGACCCATGCCTCTGCCTGGAAGGGAAATGCTTTGTTCAAATAAAAATTAGCTATCATATTTAAGATTTCACAATACAGGTAATACGTATGGAATTTTGAAAGTATCCTTTAATGAATCATGAAGCCCTTTTAATACCTAAGAAAAGAATAAGTCTTCAAACATTTCAAAGAATCAATTTAATTTGATTTTTTATATTTCCTGTGGCATAACAAAGAAAGGATTACAGCTAACATTGAAGAGAGAAAGTAGAGTTTCAGCAGGACCAGGAAATCAGTATAATTCCACAGTTTTAGACAATATTCTGCCTTCAGATATTCACTAAGGGTATCCCTCAAATTCACAGGCAATTGAAACAGTCACCTGAGTAGAATCAGAGGAGCATAACATGTTTTTGTGTGCAAGCAAAGACGTGTGTGAGAATGCATGTGCGTATGTGTTGGGGAGTACACTCAAAAGATAGGAAAAAGTAGAAGAAGAGAGGCATGGGATAAAAAAGAAAAATGAAAGACCATGAGAACACACAAAATAAACATACTTTATCCTTAGAGATACACTGCATTGCCAGACCTCTTACTGACATGTTTTTTGTAGGATTTAAGATGCCTATATGCTTAAAGCAAGTTTGAATCTCAGCAGGCACAAGCTTATTGAAGCTTATTGAATTGTTGATCCTGGATCAGCAGGAAATCAGGTTTTTGTTTTTTTTTTTTTTTTCAGAACTGAACTGACACAAGTGAAGCTGGATCAGAATTACGTTGAAGATTTTCAAGAGGTAAAGCAGAACCACTTTTCAAAAAACTGGTTTAAAAAAAAACTGGTTTAGTTTAGGGTGGCTTTACTAAAAAGGCTTTCACACATAGGTTGCTCATTCAAAGAAATTCATGAGGGACCCTTACAAAATTTGCTTATATTGCTCAGTTTTACTTTTAAAAAAATCCCCAAAATGTAGGAGATTTACATATTATAAGCAAAAATGCATATTTTATTTGGAATTTTCCACAATCCAGGAAAAATTAAAAGTTTCTTTCTTTCTTTCTTTCTTTCTTTCTTTCTTTCTTTCTTTCTTTCTTTCTTTCTTTCTTTCTTTCTTTCCTTTCTTTTCATTTTTTTTAATCAAACACTGCACCTGTGATATATCCCCTGTATTATCCATTAATGTTGAAGGAGAGTTAGTGAGAATTGAAAGCATCATTTGTGTTATTCTCTGAGACAAGATTCACAATGATATTGTACAAAAAATCCTTCAAAATCATACAAAACTTTCTTCTTGATTACTACTGAACATTTATAAGCAGCAAAAGTATGCCTTTTTAATTATAGTACTAAATCTCCACTGCATTTGAGGCCACAATACCAAGTCCCAAAATGAAAAAGTCTTCCTGGAAATTTTAATGTCAAATCTGAATCTGGTAGAGGCCAATTTCCAACATTCTCAACAATCTCACTTGGCAAAATATTTGATTACTTGTATATAATAATCTCAAAAAATCAGTTAATATTCTTTTTTCACATGGGTCAGCTAAAGAGAAATCACTCGAATTATTTGCCTAGACAAAGGAAATTACAATTGCAAAAGCCCTAGAATATTGCTTTACAGAGGGCCTTTTGCCAGTCTTTGGTTCTGCATTTACTCAAACTATACTCTCCAGAGTACACAGTCAACAATTGGCTTTGTATATTGAAATATGGGTTCAGAAGTAAGAATCAAATCAACAAGAACAGGTATTAAGCATTCTAAATTAATTTTTATATACATACTGCCTAGACTCTTGTGAATTTCTCACTAATAAAGAAAAAGAAATAACTCTGGGGCCCCTGCTTTCAAAAGGTTTATTTAAAAATGATGTTAATTATTAACATTTTATTTGGGTTACTCAGTTAGCTTTGATCTAGTAGCTGTCATTGTTGTAATCTAAAGGCAGATTGTATATTCTTCCCAGATAGCTCTGATTGAGGCTAGTATCTGTTTTCATTAGAATTTAATAATAATATCTTTCTTAATAATATCTTCAGTGACAGAATTTCTTGTCACTGAAGAAAGGGAACATTAAAAGACAATTGAAAAATATTTAGTTTATGTTATGGAGTAGTTCAAACTCATAATTAGATCCAGAGGACTTTAACTTTCTTAGTCTATTTCCTGGAAATGTGTCAAATTTTGGACTTTTACAGGACTGCTTTATTGGTTGATTGATATATTAATTTAGTTAATTAGTTGACTCAAAGGGTGAAAAATTTGGTTCAATACACTTCATCACTTTTGGTCAATGTGTAGACAACTTTCATTAAACTTTTCAAGCGTCTTTTACAATTATTTTCCAGTAAGCACATGCAAGAAGAAAATGTACATAATAAATCATGATTTTTTCTTTGAATTATTGGAGAAAATATGTTTATAGTTGAATAATTAAAAGTTTAATATTAATATTCAGTTTTCTTTAAACTTGAGATCAGTGATTAGCAACATATATGTAGTTACCAGACTGAAAATCATTTCTTCTTTCCAGACTTATTTTTAAAATCGTGAAATTTCACATAAAATTCAGATTTGAGACTTTCCTATCAGGATGTGACAGTACAAAGCCATTGTTCTTACCTAGTAAAGATGGACTAGAGATGAGAAGCACAAACCTTTGGACAGCGCCTATGTGTTTTTATTTGCCACAGTTGTCACTGATCCCTATTGTCTTAGTTCTCTCCTCATATCATTGATATAACCCTTCTAAGCTGAGGAAGTTTTGAGGCATGAGAAATATGATGGAAAAATCATGTTCGCACAGTCTCATAACACTTCATCTCATTTCTGCACAATCCACTTCCTGAAAGTTTATACCTTGACAGCATCTTGCTCAGCCATACTTCTGCCAGTGATTCCCTAATACTCCTAGCAATCAACCATGTATAATCTAAAAAACTGCAAGGGAATGAAAAGCCCATGGGGATGGCTTTGGGTTTCTGGGAGGATAGTACTTGGTAAATAAAAGCTCCCTCTCCTATCCTTTGAATGAACAACTTTGAGGTATTTTCATCTTTGAACTATCTCACTGTGGTAAGGCTCTGTTGTCCAAAGTGTTAACAACCTGGCTAACTCACCTTTCAATGGGTTTTCATTCCTTCCTGGTTTCATGCCTTCCAATACCACACTTTCCTTTCTCTGTGACCATATCCCAACATAAACTAACTACCTGTACTTATGCCTGTTGTTAGGCTCTGTTCCTTCAAGACCGAAGCCCTGGATGTATCGAACCCTTTAATTAAAGTTTTTAGCAGACACTGGTTAGATACAGACTCATTGATAAGAATGAAACCCTCCCCAATTTCATCCATGATCTTTGGATGGAATTCACAGAAGCATTCAAAAAGAATTCCATTTAATTCTCTTGGTAAGATGAGACTATGTTAATAAATTTTATACTTATAAAAATATGTTAACAAGGAGAACTCTTATAAAAAACATATATGTATGTTGTCCCCTTGCCCAAAATAAAGGTTTTCAGGATATGTTTTTAAGAATTCTATGTGAAAGAAGCAGACATTGGACTACTTTGTTAACGTTTAAATATTTAGTAGAGTCATTAATTTTACACAGCACACATGCATACATTTTCAGTCATGCAGATCTATTCAGCAGGTTTTTCCATGCTGGTTCCTATAGATTTGGGTCTAATGAGTCTGCCTCTTGCTGACTGTTGACTCAATAAGGCACTAAGACAGGAAAAGCCTATCTGTGGTACCTAAATCATGACAATAACATAGACAAAGGAAAAATGCCAGCAGAGCGGCTATCTGCTCTTTTTCTTCATCCTTTTCTTCTTTCTTTATACTATACATAGTATGATGTAGATTTTTTCTTTCATTGAAAAAGATTGTCTCACTTTCTCAAAGGAAAATAATAAACACTAATATGTTTAGAGCAGCCAGATTCATTGGAGCTCTGCATCCTTGTGCACATTCTACCTTTATCTGGCAGAGAACTGTAAGGGAAATGTTACAAGTGGAAGACAAACCTAAAAATATCAAGGAATGAGCTCTTCCACAAAGCAGAATTAGTCAGATAACTAAAGATTACTCTTTGAAATTCTAGGTTTTTATTCTGATCTACTCTTCTTGGAAATCTTTCCAAAATGTATTATTTCTTATTTTACCGATGTCTCTCACAAAATAAGCTGAATACAATTTGCAATTTTTGATGGTAATGTCACTAGAAATTATTGACTGGGTGAATGTAATCACAATGATGTCCTCGGCAACTAATGAAGTATGCCAGATTTGTATCCCTATGTCAAAGGGTCCCTGACTGCTGGGTTTTGCAATAGTTATATTTCAAATTTTCTCAATTCTTTTCTTTATTACTAGGCAGATTTTTACGTTTAAAGAATCCTGCTTAAATTTTCTTCTATTATGGAACTTACAGTGTTACACTTTTAGAATATGCTGAACTTCTTTTAAAATATAAATCCTTCACCAATTTATGGCTCATATTTTTAATAAAAGTAAATTATGATAGTCCCTGCAACCCATGATTCATGGTGATGTAATGCGACTGAGGACTGACACTTGCTGCTTTAGGTTCAAACTTCTTAGCTGACCTGAGGTAAGGCAGGTAAGGAAGGTAAGGAAGGCCAGACCTCTGTTGGCCTTCCAACTTGCAAATATCTACCTGTCAACAAAGATTTGATAATGGATTTACTCATTTCAAGCATTGATGCTTCCTCGTACAGTGTTGTATTAGCTTGCTATTACAGTTCTATATTAGTTTGCTAAAGTTAGCATAACAAGGTACTACAAACGGAGGGGCCTACACAACAGAAATTCATTGTCCCATAAACTAGAAGTCCAGAAGTAAGATGTCAGCAGGTATATTCTTCTTGCACTCTATGAAAGAAGGATCCGTTCCAGGCCTTGCTTTGGTGACTTGTAGATGGTTGTCCTCATTTGCACATGAGATTTATGCTGTATGTGTGTCTCTATGTCTAAATTTTCTCTTCCTTTAAGACCATGAGTCATATTGGAGTAGCACCCTCTAATGAACTAATTTTAACTTGATTACCTCTGTAGAGACCTTATCTCCAACTAAAGTCACAATCTAAATATCTAAGAGTTAAGACATTAACATATGAGTTTTTGAGGCACACAATACAACTCCTAACAAGTGCCCATCACCAAAGGCAACCACTCATTTAATAGTATAATTTTTAAAATAATTTATCCTGGCATCATGCTGGAACCAGGGACATATCGTGAGAAAGATATGTTCTGTGCCACTAAGGAACAAAAAACTTCATTTAATTATAGAATATTTACTGAAATAAAATTCATTTGGCTTTCTTTCTAAATTTGCACTATGTAATGGTCATGATAGCTTTTGTGGAACTTTCTAATGATGAGAATAATTAATATATATGCAGATAATTCAAAGATAATACTAAAAAATAACAAATTATATTAATCAATTTGTGGAGTACTTACTTAGCCAAAACATCTCTATCTCTGAGCCTCTGGAAATGTGATGTGTGATTTCATCAAAATGAAATTTCATGTCCACTACAGTCAATATTGGGCATTTTAAATTAGTACTTAAAAAAATTAAACTTCATTCTTATAAGTTTTCTAAATCGCAATTTAAGAACAAAGTTATATATACTGATGTTAATATCAAAATCTTGTACTATTAAATAATGAACATATCTATGTAATAATTTCTTTCAAATTGTAAATGAAATATTTTACATTATGAGTAAAGTATATGAGGTATCATATACTTATAAATTTAAAGTTTTCCATGTGTCAGATATGAAATAGGTGTGCTCAATAATAGCATTTAAATATCAGCTCCACTATTATTAGTCTTTAGTTTTGAACATGGAACTAAGTTAACAATTTATAGAAAACGATATACTCAGGGATGCCTGGGTGGCTCAGTGGGTTAAAGTCTCTGCCGACGGCTCAGGTCATAATCTTGGGGTTCTGGGATCAAGCCCTCCATTGGGCTCTCTTCTCAGGGGGGAGCCTGCTTCCCCCTCTCTCTCTCTCTGCCTGCCTTTCTGCCTACTTGGGATCTTTCTCTCTCTGTCAAATAAATAAATAAAATATTTAAAAAAAGAAAAAGAAAAGAAAATGATATACTCAAATAACATATAAATAATATTTCTTTGAAATATTCCATGATCATTTTTCTTTTTTAAATTATTTATTTATTTGTTTGTTTGTTTGTTTTAGAGAGAGAGTGCACATGAGTAGGAGGAGGGGCAGAGGAGAGGAACAGAGAGAATGTTAACTCCTCACTGGTGCTGGAGCCTGATGCAGGGCCAATCCCATGACCCTGAAATCATGATCTGAGCTGAAGTCAAGAGTCAGTCATTTACTTAACTGAGCCACCCAGAAACCCCATGATCATTTCATAAAACACATTTCATTCTCTTCTTTCCTCCAAAGAGAACTCATTAAGGAATATAAATTAGCACTAAGATATATATGGCTACAAAACAAAATAATGTGATTAGTCTAAAAATAAGACCTGCAAGGACATCAGAATTTCAAAATCAGTAAAAAGAAATCCTGAAGCATAAGAAATATGCTAATGAGTACCACCCCACAAATACAATTTTTTAAGGCGCCCATGTTATTGGAAAGTTTTAGCAAGGAGCAGTGTGCTCTGATAAAGCAACTTTGTTGCAGGGGGCAAACAGCCAAAGAATGAACTCTGGGATGCTTGCTTGCCTTCACTCACTAACAGCTTATCAGATAGCACTACTGAAATGGTGGAATAATAAAATAAGCTCCTTCGTATCAGTTGCTGTTTTGCTTTCAATCTGGGACAACTTATTGAAAAGGAGATAGATGAAAAAAGACCATTTTTAACAAGCTTGAAACAGCATGTTGAGTAAATACTACAGGAAATAAATTCATCAACTCTTTCAGCTTCTCAAACTGAGAACTCTTTAATTCCATTAAAAAGCTAGAAAAGCTAAATGCACTCAGATCCTCTGCTTCAGTGTCTGATAAGATCAGCTTTTGCATGAGACTACTTAACACATGAGAGATACTTCCACTACTCAGAAGCTGTAAATATGAAAATGAAGAGTATTAATACTGCTACTTCGTTTATAATCTCATTTTACCAATCAATAATTTAGGAGGTTGATATAATTATTAGTCAATTTTATAGATGAGGAAACTAAGTTCAAGAGTGTCTAACTAATATGTCCAAATCATGTAGCAAATCAGTGGCAGAGAGGAATCCAAACCAAGTAGTTAGATGCCAAAACTCAACTTGTTGACCACCATGCTCATGACAGTAAAGTCACTAGAAGTCCGCACCTCCAAAATCCACAAGTACAAACTTACCTTATCATGAAGTCTGGGAATCATACAATCACTTCAACTTAATCTCATTGAATTATGTACCTTAATTTGTTCAAGGACTAGATCATTATATGTAAATATCACATCAAAATCATCAGTCTGAGTTAATGCAAAGTAGAAGCAATGTTATTGCTCTAGTTCCTAATGTGTTACTAAGTTCAGCTTAATTTATAAAGATGTAGCTTGGAATCATTATCCAATTTGTGTACACACAAATATTTTATTTTTTAAATTTATTTTATTTTATTTTTATTTAGTTTGTTCACTTATTTTGCTTAGTTTGATTCCTTCTCTATAATTCAAACCTAATTACATAGTAAATTGCTGCACAGGGAAGTGGAAAGGTAGAAAGGGACAATTATTTTACATGGTAAGTTAAAAGAGTCAATGACTCAGGTTCAACGAGGATGTGCAAGAGAGCCAATGGAATTTGCAGTAAAACAAGGTCAATATTTTATATTTATCTCTTAGGTGGTGAGTATGATGCAGAACAGCAATTGCCACTGACAAGATAATTTCAGATAGATTTTTAAAAAGTCACCAGGGAATGATGGATTCAGCAACATGTAGTTATCAGTGTTAGAAAATTGTTCTTCTTTAAATCAATCTTATTTAAAAAATCTGTTCTTTAAAAGATTCATTTCTACATTAATCCTCCTAAGAATCAATTTGATGTTTATTGAGCAACTATTATGTGCCTATTTTCTAAAGTTTATCTTCTTGTGGGAACTAGAGAGTAACAGAATCACAATATTGCGTTTTAATTGCAATAATATGGCAACAGCAAGGTAAAATAATGAGTAAATATATTTTAGCATGTTGGTTCCTGTGAGTCAGGGTTTAAAGTGCAGAATATATATCAAGGAGTGCCCTGGTGATCAGTAGCTGGGAAAGGAGAAAAAGTAACAGATTTGGGCAGAAGGTGAAATCAAGTGTTTTTGTGGGCATGACATCAGTTTCAGCCAATGCAGGGAGCTCTCAAGGTAAAATAGCCTATCAAAGTTGTCCTCATTAGAGGAAAAGTCCTGTCATTACATATGGGTATGTGTCACCTCACCTTGGAAAGACTGTGACCTTGAGTGAGGTTGTTCTCTGAAGATAATGTGATACTGAAGATGTCAGCTGAAGGCTGCCTGCTGACAGGACTCCAAGCATCTGGGCACCATGTCTTTCCTTGAAGGGAGTCTGGCTGATCGATTATTCCATCACACCAGAAAGCTATGTGTAGGAGAAGATGAAAGAATAAAGCCTTCCTTTTTTTATTTTTTTTTTTAAGAATAAACCCTTCTTAAAGGAAATTAAGCCTAAACTAGAAAGATGAATAGCGAGAAGTCAAGTAAAAAAGGTGGAAATAAACTTCCTGAAAAAAGAAAAAAAGTAAGCTTCAAATTCTCTACAGGAAAGATGATGCTCTATATTAAGGGAACAGAAAGTATTTGAGTTTAGCTAGAGCAGAGAATGCAAGGAGGTGATGTCAGAGAGAGAAACCAAGGTGACAAAGTGAATGACCCATTCCCTGCTGCCCATAAATGAGATACTAGTCTCAGGATTACTAAGCTGCTTTTTTCATAACAACATATAAAGGAAAGGTCATTAACATTTTATTTTGAAATCTGAATCTGGTGATTCTAGAATGATTTACAGTTAAAATGGGGTGGAAATGGGGATCCTTTTTTCCAAAATCGATGAATTTGTCAATACCACTTTTTAATATCTTTGTGCAAAAAATGTTGTTATGTACAGTACTATTAAGTATCACTCAACCTTCTGAGAATGTTGTATTAAGGAGTACATTGTAAAGTGATTAAATTGCTTCTACTGGAAAAATCACCTATAAGTCATGGTACTATAGCAAAGGCAGGTGTGTTTTTCTGTGTTTGGGATTCTCTATCTGTTATCCAAAATAAGTAGAGGAACACATTTCAAAATATATTTTACTGGAAATATGCTCACTTTCAGAGCTTCATCACAGAAGTCATATATTCTCTCAGAGTTAGGATTCTGTAATGCTACTGGTGTTTCTTAATTTTATTATAGCCACAGTTCCTTTTGCTTCAGTTCATTACAGAGACAAATATCCGTTAGTGACAGGTAACTTTTCATTCTAATGCGCCTGTACTACTGATGTCTGGGCCTCTGTGATATTCTATTTTGCACCTGAAATTAGTTTCTGTGTTACAGCTCTGAATGTGTGATAAGAAAAAAGATACAGTAATTTAGATAAACTCCACTAAATGGCTTGACTGAAATAAAGCCAAAATGAAGGTATAAATGGCTGAAGTGATTAAGACTGTCAAGTTCTCTGGGGTATTGGTAGAAAATAAAATAGCTGATGGATTATTATTTATCCATGAATGTGAGTTTGGGGGATTTAATTAAAGATATTCTATTATATATTTCAAAGCCTATTTGAAGCTATAAATCAAAAGCTGCAAAAACAGGGAATGTTGCCACTGATCAAAAAACTGGATCTCTAACTGCATTGGGAAAGCCCTCTTCTGAGGGGCCTTTAATGTTTCTATTTACTGTTGTGTCCTATATATAAATATGAAGAAATAAAATATTGTTGGTATAACTATTTCTTTGAAGATTTTTATCCACTGTACAGTTTATCTGTGTATGTATTTATATATATATATATACACACACACACACACATACACACACACACATTTATTTATTTTTGCTTCATGATAAGTATTCTTTTTAAAGTGACTTTACAAATACACCTTCCAGGGACACGTGGGTGGCTCAGTGGATTAAAGCCTCTGCTTTCAGCTCAGGTCATGATCTCAGGGTCCTGGGATCGAGCCCCGCATCAGGCTCTCTGCTCGGCTGGGACCCTGCTTCTCCCTCTCTCTCTGTCTGCCTCTCTGCCTACTTGTGATCTCTCTCTCTGTCAAATAACTAAATAAATAAATAAATATTTAAAAAATTAATCCCTCCAAAATGTGCTACCAATAAAATTATGATACAATATCTGCATCATAGGAAAAAATTGAACCTGATATAAAATGGATTTTCATCACAAAACCATTTTGTATACTATAATATTCACCTCTTTTTAAGAAAACTTGACCAGTTATTAAAACATGATGACAATGTCACATGGGTTAGCAAAAACTGGACCAAACATATGGCATAAGTGAACAAATAATAGGGATGGATAAGATTAAATGGTCAATGACTTTTACCTATACTCCATTCCCTACTACTAATAGGATCACTTAATGTACGCTGTTTTTAAATCATTTCAAATACTACGCATGAGCTACTATTTTGTAGAGGAGTAAAGATGGTCACAATTATTTGATAATCCTCACAGTGAAAGGTTGGGTCTATTTTCCTTTTCCTTGAATCCATGCTATTCTGTGATGGCTTTGATTAATAGAATGTAGCATAACTGAATCTTTGACAGATCAAGGCATAGTCTTTCAGAGGACTAATAGCTTCTGCTTTGGTCTCTTGGAGCCCTGGGCTGCCATGTAAGAAGTCTGATCACCATGTTGGAAAGACTGTATGGGGACATCATGAGAAACCATGGAAAGGGAGAGGGATCCAGGAGAGCTTTACCTTCCAGCTGACATCATAAAGATGCCAAACATGTCAATGAAGTCTTTCTGGATCTTCTACACCAGCTTGGTTCCTAACCAAGGCTGTAAATGGCACCCATGGTATAAAAGAAGGGCCAAAATGAGCCTCGAGGTTCTGGTCCTCATCATCAGGAAAAAGCTACTAAGCATTAGAGTATTTTGTTACAAAGTAGTAGATAACTGGAACAATTTTGGAAGTAAGACAGAACATGTTTATATATTTATTTGTGTTTCTGAATTTATAGTAACTTGTTTGGTCTATTGTACATTATGCCAGTTTCTTTGATTATACTGAGAAAATAAAATCATGTAGATTTTATTTTCATTATGGTTTGAATCAAGGAAATAAATGATTTGACTACTTTTTGACTAAGTAAGCCTGTTTGATCAAAAACAGATAATAAATTTGATACAATTCAATTATTATACACATAATTATAATATTAAATTTATACTATATGTAAAATATGTTTAATGTTATCTATATTATTATTTTAATTCATGGTAATTGTATGTTAGCAAGAATTTGATCTACACAAATATCAGGTTGATCATTTAAGGAATAGTTTCTTGTTGGAGATTAAATGTAAATTTATCTTGTTTTTTGAACTTATTTTCTCTGTTTTCTACATATCATTTGATAAAACAATTTTAACTTAATTTTCTTGTTTTATTACATGTATCTCTAAATACAGTTTTAAAATATTTCTGGATAAAAGTAAATAATGAATGAGAAAAAACAAACACAAATAAATGAATTGGCTTATGGCATGACAATTTGGGTAGTTTTTGCATTGGTTAATATTTTATGAGTTTAGTTGATGAATTTTAATTGGTATCAGTTTTTCAGTTAGAGACTGGATGATAAATGAGTAAGTCAAACTGGAGCCCATTTATCTCTGTCTCTATGACAATCCTAGAACCATGTACTAATGCTTTTGATCATACTTAGCTTGTCTATCTCATATTTATGTATATGAAGAATACCAATTAATGCAGTTTGTTAGGCATGTCATTGAGGAATCTGTTTCCTTTTCACATTTTTTCCTCATAGATGGTTAACCCTTGGAGGCAAGTATTCTAAGCTTCATATAGTTTCTTGAGGTCTTAGGGAGCAGAGAGGTATAGTGGAATAATATTACTTTTAGTGTCAAGAAACTAGATGCTTATAAAGATTCAAATTTGTGAAAAGTTATTCCTTAACATGAGTGTACATACCAGTGTTTGGACATAAGGAAATGAGAAAAATATGCTTAATTTAGCAAACTTTTCCATAAACTCAATTCTACTGAATTTTAAAAACTATCCCTTAAAAAAAAACTACCCCTTAGCTACTACAAAAATGTAAACAACAAACCAATATCTCTGATTAGTGTACATACAAAAAATTCTGAACATTAGCAAACCAAATTTAACAACACATTAAAAAGATCATATACTATGATCAAGCATGATTAACCTTGAGATGCAAACATGGTTCAACATATGCAAACCAATAAATGTTGCACATTACATTAACAAAATGAAAGATAAAAACCTTATGATTTTTTCAATAGTTGCAGAAAAAACATTTGACATAATACAACATCATTTTATGATTAAAGACTCTGCATTGAGTACATAAGGAAGATATCTCAACACAATAAATAATTATAATAATGTTGTTTAAATGTCCATATGTTGTCCAAATATCCATATGTTTAAGCCATCTATTAGATTGAATACAATCCTTATCAAGATCCAATAGAATTTTTCACAGAAGTAGGAAAAAGTCCTAAAATTTGTATGGAATGAATAGCCAATACAATCTTGAGAAAGAAGAACAAAGCTGGAGGCATAACATTTCCTGATTTCAAATTGTACTACAAAAGTATAGTAATCAGAACAGTATGGTACTGGCATAAACACAGACATAAAGACCAATGGAACACAACTGTGAGCCCAGAAATAAACTTCTGCATAAATAGCCAACTAATATTTGACAAGGGAGCCAAGAATACTTTATAGGAAAAGGATAATCTTTTCAATGAATTGTGTTGGGTAAACTGGATAATCACATGCAGAAAAATAAAACTGGACATTTACTTTTTCCACTCACAAAATTGACCCCTAAATGAATTAGAGACTTAAATGTAGGACCTGAAATCATAAAACTTCTAGAAGAAAACATAAGGAAAAATCTCCTTGGCACTGACCTGGCTAATGCTTTTTTACATATGATACCAAAGGTGTACGCAACAGAAGCAAAAAATGTGAGACTGCAATAAATTAAAAAAATTCTATATAGCAAAATAAATAATTAAGAAAAAAGAGAAAGCAACCTATAGAATGGGAGAAAATATTTGCAAATCATGTACCTTACAAGAGATTATTATCCAAAATATATAAGGAACACATAGAACACAACAGCAAAAAGCCAAACAATTCAATTAAAAAATGGGCAGAGGAAGTGAGGAGATGTTTTTTCAAAGACAACATATAAATAGTCAACAGGTACATGAAAACATGCTCAAAATCAGTTATTATTAGAGAAATACAGTCACGACCACCTCACATGTATTAGAAAGACTACCATAAAAATAATCTCAAGAGGCAAAAAATAATGTGTGTATAAGAATGTAGACAAAAGGAACCCATGTGTACCACTGTTGGTAGAATATAAATTGGTACAGTCACTATGGAAAACAGTATGGACATTGCTCAAAAAATACATATATGTGTATTCATGTGTATATTCTTTTGTGTATATATCCAAAGGAAATGAAAATTGGATCTGAAATAAATACCTGCATTTTCCTGTTCATTATAGCATTATTCACAGTAACCAGTATGTGTAAAGAATCTGAGTGTCCATCAATGGATGGATAAAGAAGATATGGTATATATGTATAATGGGATATTATTCAGCCATGAAAAAGAAGAAAATCCTGTCATTTGCAATAATGAATGAATCTCATACTCAATGAATCTTGAGGGTGTTATGCTAAATGAAACAAGCCAGAGAGAGAAAGAGACATACTATATCACCTATACGTAGAACTTAAAAAAAAAAAAAACTCATAAAAACAGAAGTAAAGAGGTAGCTACCAGGGGCTGGAGGATGGCTGGGGATGGGGAGAAATAGGGAGACAGGAGGATGTTGGTCAAGGCTACAAACTTCTAATTATAAGATGAATAATATATAGAGCGTGGATCAATATAGAACATGGTTATTATAATTAAGAATACAAGTATTATACACTTGACGCTTTCTAAGAGAGTAGATCTTACATGTTCTAACCACAAGAAAGAAATGATAGCTATGTGACATGATAGTGATGTTAGCTAATGCAATGGTGGTAATCATTTTGCAATATAGAAGTCTGTAAAATCAACACATTTACACCTTAAACTTACATACTGTTATATGTAAATTATAGGTCACAAAGCTGGAAGAAAGATATAACTCAGAAATAAATAAAATAATTATTCTTTAGATACTATCTTTTCTAATTTTATTTATTTATGTATGTATTTATTTATTTATGACTTTTAAAACATCCTTTTATGAAAGCAAGTTTGTAAAGAGTGGTAGAGAGTTTTTTTGTTTGTTTCATATTTGCACGATACCTCTCAGGTGTTTCCCCAAACAAATCTAAACAGAATACTTTGTGAAGAAAGTCAAAGTCTGGAGGGAGGGGCAAGATGGCGGAGAAGTAAGAGATCCTGCAGCAACCGGTCCCCAAAGTGAGCTGGAAATCTACCAGAACACGCTGAACACCCATGAAATCACCCTGAGGAGAAAGATTTCTCACTCTGGGATCTCTCCGAGAGCAGAAGACAGCAGTGGAGAGGTAAAAGCAAAGTGGGAACACTGGAACTGATATTGCAGGATAAATAAAAGGGGGAGGGAGCCACCAGAAGCTAACCAAGGACAGTAATACCCCAAAGGAAAGTGCCCGGTGGCGGGGGACAAGCATTAACGTAGAGTCCATTAAAAACACTTAAAAAGGGCAGATGGTTCTGAGGAGTAACTAGTGGAAGGGGGTGGTTGCGGACACTGGCGCTTGGACCCACTCTCCCAGGAAGGAGCGCCCCTAAGCGAGACAGGTAGGGGGATCCAGTCCGCGATTCCTGAACCTGCAACTTTCCCCTCTCTGCAACATCCTGTGAGCCAGGCGCACACCTGCAAGTGCCTTTAGAGAGTCTGCGGTGGTCCACGAGCCTCAGCTTTTCCCAGTGTGCGCCCACCACCGTGACATTCGCTGCCCGCTGCAGAGCCTGAGTGATCCCCACCAGCCGCAGAGAGAATGCGGGCAAGTGGCCTAACCTCCGGGGCGCCTCTCGCGGAGCCACAGAAAGGTGGCTGGGGTTGCAACTTTCCCAGCCCACCACAGACCTCCCAGTCCACGCTTGGGAGGCGCAGAAAGGCCGCTGGGGTCACGCACCACCTTGGACAGGCTGCGCTGTGAGCAGAAATTTCATAGAGGGGAGTGTGTGTTCTGAACCACACAGAGGGGAGCAGAGACTCGGGCTTCCTACAACTTGGAGGTCTGAGTGCTTCTGGGCAGATTCATTGCTTGGACTCTCTGAAAAGGTGAAAAGGCTACAAAAGGCCAAAAGCCTTCAGAGAGCGAGAGAGACTGAGAAACCTGTTTCCACAGAGCTCAGCCCCTTGACTGGGGGGCAGGGTGACTCAACCCAAGCAAGATTGACTGGAAAACATCGCGGCAGGCCCCTCCCCCAGAAGACCAGCCAAAGAACAAAAGGACTATAACCACAGGGTCCCCATAAAATTTTTAATCCCTAACGCCAGGGGTAATCAATATATTAAGCTCCTGATAATACCCTCAAACCTGTATATTTCATACATACAAGTTTGTTTTTGTTT
>CM052813.1:29224183-29240505 GCA_028533885.1 Nasua narica
AATCAGAGAAATGCAAACACCATAGAATTTCACTCGTGTGGAATTTAAAAAATAAAAATGAACAACAAGAAAACGGAGAGAGAAACTGAGAAAGAGATTTTTAACTATAGAGAACAAACTGATGGTTACTGGAGGAAAGATGGGTAGGAGGATAGGTGGAATAGGTTTTGGGAATTGAGTAGACTTATGGTGAAAAAAATTAATTTAATTTAAAAAAAGACATTGCCATTCACACATCAACTGTGTAAAGTCAATGAACCATTTTCTAGGATCTGTAACTAGTTCAATCAAATAAGAGCTACAATAAGGCCATCAATTCCATTTTGAAGGTAGGATACATAAATATGGATTAATGTGTAAGTATAATGGCAGATTTTTTTATAATTTGATAAATCTAAAATTGTACACCACATGCAAGCTTCCACCTCAAAAGAGACCATATAAGTCTGTTTCTCTAAATTCAGTTATAAGATTCAGAAAATATATTATCCAAGTGCTTTATTTGGTACATTATAATTCCCAGCTTTGTATTAGAATTGATCTGAAAGTTTAATATGAACTAAAAACTACAATTTTGTTTTATATATCTCAGTCTTCATGCTTCAAGGATGGAAAATTAAATGTCCTGAACATCAGAACAACCAAGAAATCTACATACACATTTCAAACATAATCTACTTCTTGCTCTGTAGTAAATTTTGTGGGGTTTCATTTTTGTTTCTGTTTCATTTTTATTTTGGGGGAAGATTCCAGTATGATGTGAATTTTAGAGATTTGTTTCTGTACAAACTGTCTTTTGTACAACATATGTACACCTAACTCTACTGAGTAACCATTTTGGTTTTCCTACATATCTACTTGTTTTCCAAGTATATAGTTTTAACTGCTTTCACTCAAATATGGGTTGAGGGGGGAGCTGTGATGAAGACAAATTGAGTCGTTACTGAGATTAAAATTAAAACTTTCTTCTCCATCCCATCCTAGGGAAATTTTTTTTCCCAAGGAAAACAGAATAGGTCACTGTTACTGTAAATTTTATCATTACTACTATTATTGCGCGTGTTGCCTGAATAATATATATTTAAACTCATTATAAATATGAATTTTGAAGGAAGATTATTTCATACACAAATAAGCAATGTATCATATTATTATTACAATTACTGCTTAATCTATAAAATGTGGGGGGAAATCATGCTTTCAAAGAATTTGATGGATTTAGCCAGAATTCATTTAAAATTTTGAAAAACATACATTAGCAAACCCTTAATCCTTACAAGGTCTTCGGAATATGTTAGTTCTTTTAAGTTACCAACTAGCTATGATTCATGGTAAAAAAAAAGTATGCAATAATATGAGACTTTAGTAAATGATGAATAATCAAATATATATAAAATTGGAAGTTATTTTTTCTATATTTATTTTAATAAAGAAAATAAGTGTTCCTCTAATTTAAGGATTAAACTGTCAACTATAAAACCAGTCTAGTGACACATAAATGTTTGCTCAAAAAATGTAAATGATTTTGATGTAAGATTTTATTTTTAGACTAAGTTTTCACATCAAATGCACATGGGTTTATTTCACACTGTATGAGAAATTGGAAAATATTATGTGGCAGGAGGGAAAATTATAAAATTTTTGAATAAAATCCTAAAATATTCTAGATGTAAAGGAGTTGCTTGTATTCTTTATTGCCAAAATATGACTTTTAAATTACTGTAGCAAAATCAACCCCTCTCAAATCAAGAAGTTTATGGAGAAGAATTAATACAAGGTAAAAAACAGAAGGGGAAGGGAGCTGGTACAAAAATTACTTTTAACTGTTTAATGTTATTCGAACCATCTGAGAACACGGTGAGAGCCAGAGCTCTGGTCTACAAAAATACCCATACACATATATCCAAAAGTTCTGCAAACTGCAAATCTGTATGTTTTATTTCTAGAGTCCTGCAGCTTCATAAAAATTAACCCTATCCTCTAGGTCGGGAATTTTTAGCCCATACCAAAGATCCAGACTTAGTGTGAGGGTTGGATGTCAAAACTAAGGAATGATAAACTATAAAATACAGGAGTGTCCAAATATGATCCTCTTAAAATAGAGACCCCAAGGAGACAACTTCTTACCAAACTGCTTGTACCAAAACACAATTACACCAATTTTATTGGCTCCATCGATGGGCCCAGTAACAGGTGAGGCTAAAGCCAAAAACTTTGTCTTATCATTCAAGTTGTAAATACTGGTTAATTAAACCAAATTCATGAAAATGTTTTTGGAGATTAAAATTATACCTGCAGGATCTACTATTGGAATTGTGTGGATCTCAGAGAAAAGCAGCTCAATGTCTAATGGATGTTAGTCATACTAGGAAATGAAATTGACAAAGGAATCCTAGAATCCAGAGATCAGTATCAAGGGGATGCAGGCCAATCCTCTTCCCTACCCATGGCAAAGAGATAAACGACCAATTTTTCCAAAGCAATATGGTAGGTATCAATATCCAGATTGCTTACCCCTAAGGAGATCCACTGTAACACAGTCGAATGCAAATGTTCTCCTTCGTTGTGGCTATTGCTCTTATTGTATACAGATAATAGGGTTGCTAGTAGACCCCTCAGGCCTAACCAGAAGCGCTGCAACAAAATTAGCCAGATGTGCAATTTCACCATAGGATGACTAAGTGTCAGTGCTAGAAGGTCTTGTCAGAAGGGCTTCAGCCAGCATACTTCTGGGCATGGATCTGACCCAGAACTCATATTCCTCTACATTTAATGATGCCAGTAGAAGCCATTCTTTCTTTTTTTCCTTTTTTTTAAATTAACATATAATATATTATTTGCCCCGGGGTACATGACTGTGAATCATCAGTCTTACACATTTCACAGCACTCACCATAGCACATACCTTCCCCAATGTCCATAACCCAGCCACCCATCCCTATCCCCCCTACCCCCAGCCACACTCAGTTTCTTGAGTTTAGGAGTCTCTTATGATTTGTCTCAGTAGAAGCCATTCTTTTTTTTTTTTTTTTTTTTAGTAGAAGCCATTCTTAAAATGAGTTTCTTTCTCTTAAATTGTGTCTCAAATTACATCCCAGGCAGAATGGCTTTCCCTGTGTAACCAAATCAGTCTCATCTGGATGGGAGCTTTGTGCTATAATGATCCTACCACAGTCTTAATGTACCAACTCCAGTTTGTAAAGCTACCATCCACAAAATGTCCCTAACATTAGGCCATCATTGTGCCCAGAATCTACATACATTACGGAGGGAGTCCTCATAAAGCTCACAGATATCTTGGACTCCTTTGCAAGGTGCATCCCTGATAATTTGATGGAACTTATATTTGTTCTACTAAAAGTAGAACTAATACTTATAATTCAGTCCTGAGCCAGGCCTCTAAAATACATGCTTATAATCCTACATCAGCAAACCACTCCTACCCTTCATGGATCTCTACTTGGGAAAGCCACCCTACCTCTGACTGGCCTTCATTACCCCTAAATACCTCATCTCCTCAGACAAAGGGTGTCTAGCCCAAGAGCTCGCCATTTGAGATGACTGCATCTCAGAGGTGAGGCCACACCAAAGAGAACAAGGAATTAACAACATAACCCAACTTTGCTGTACATTGGGATTCTGCTCCCCACCTCCCATTGCTTCTGAACCAAGAGGAAAATGGCTGTGATGACTGCCATCTTGGAGGCCAAGAGGCAAAAATTCTTGCTTCTGAACATAGCCTTTATCAGAACACTTGCAAAACCTTGAGTAAGGTCCCCAATGACTGCCTGGCAGCACTAGATACCATTTCACTCTTATGGAAAGCCAAGTCATGTATTCTAAACCACACTAGCCACAACAAAGCACTTCCTCACAATACCCCTAGTTGACCTACTTAGATTCTTGGTTACAGACCTCTTGGTGCTATAGCAGCCTCTTAAGGTACTAGATTACAGTTTTTGCTTTCTACCTGATGCAGATTCTGCTCTCCTCATCCCCACCACCTCCACAGGCACCTCTTCTATACCCCAAATTGCTCTCCTCTCCACACAAGATCCTCGCTGTTGTACACAATGACTCTGCTCCACACTATAACCAAGTGAGCCAAATTCAACAAATCCAACACATTCCTATAAATAAAAATCTGAATGAGAGGCCCAGACTTTATATATAAAATGATGTTGGATCTTTCCCCGCAGAGGGCTGGACCTATAGTTCTATCTCACTATCTATCCTGAAGCTCTTCCTAGTGATCAGTCCCTTGTGCTCATGCCCTCTAAAACACCATGATCCTCACTGAATCTCACCAAACCTTCCCTCCTTTTAATCCAAATTGACCAATCTGGCCTTAGCTCCAGAATGCCAAAACACTCCCCACCAGGGATTCTCTTAAAAGCATGTGGCCCAGGTCCTTCCTCTCTGTTTGCCTGCATTCTGCTTTGACTTCCCAGTGTGGCCCTTGAAGGTGTGCGATATACCACCTCCAGGATCCATTAGTAATAAACTCTATGTCACTTTCCATTATGATCTTTGGTTGAACATTGGCATACATCTTATAAGCCCATGTTCTACTCAACAAATGTTACCTTAACAAAGTTACAGCAAGGAGCCTGGGGCTTTTCTACATGTTGGTCTCCAGGTTTTTCTGATTGACTTTTTATCCTTCAGGTCTCAGTTTAAATATTATTTCCTCAGCCTGCTTGACAATCATATATAAATTAGTACCCTCGCCTCATTCCTCTTTCCAGAAATAGTTTTGTTTTTTTTTTTAGATTTTATTTATTTATTTGACAGAGACAGAGAGAGAGAGAGAGAGAGCACAAGTAGGAATAGAGGCAAGCAGAGAGAGAGGGGGAAGCAGATTCCCTGCTGAGCAGTGATTCAGGGCTCCATCCCAGGACCCTGAGATCATGACATGAGCCAAAGGCAGAGGCTTTAACCCACTGAGCCATCCTGGCACCCCTTTCCAGAAATAGTTTTAAATAAAATTATCTTATTAGTCCAGCACTGTATTTATCACAATTTACTAAGTTGTTACTTCTCTATAGTATATCTCCTTGAACTATGCCATCCGCGTCTTGTTTATTATCCAATATATGACAGTGATCTGCAAACAGTAGACTCAAAATAATTAACTGCCGACCTGAAAAGAATTAGTTCTCCCAACATCAGAACTATAAAGGACTCTTAAATATCTTCTGTAATTCCAACTTTAGATATCTTTTAGGATTTGGAAGAGGAAAAAAAAAAAAAGCTTAGAACTAGAGCTCTAGAATTTTAGTAATTTCTGCCAGTGAATTTTGTTGCTAAGGAAGAAACATATGAAATGTGAAATAATAGTCCTCATTTGTCATAGTCTCGGGTATTTGTATTTATGTATTTGTAACCAAAAGATTTTGCAGAAAGGCAATAAATAGTTCACCTGTAGTCATCATTATTAAATGATATATTTAAAGCCACAAGTATGTGTTAGGGTCCGTGATCAAAGGAATGAGACTGATACAAAGTGAAGGTCAAGCAGAGCTTTATTTCGAGCCAAGCATCGAGAATCATACTGGGTGGTCAGGGTCGTCTCTATGCAGAGAGCGACCCCGCCTGGTCTTACAGGCTATCTTTTATAGGGCAAAACCGCAAACCAACTGTGAGCTCATCCTTATTGGGCAGAAGCAGTGGGGTCAGGGGGAGTTATGTATGCATTCTTTACTGATTGGACATCTCCACCTGACCTGACTCCAGGAGCAGTGGGGTTAAGGGAGGTGGCATATGTGTCCTTTACTGATTGGACATCCCCACCTGGCCTGACTTGACCTTGTTTTTCTGGGGGACTGTTATCAGGAACCAACAGACCACATTCCACTGGTGTCCTGGACTTATCTTTCTAAGTAAGTTCCTCCAGGCTGACTTTGTTCCCTTAGGGCAAGGTCAGCTTGTGTTCACAACAAAATGGCTGCTTAGACAAGATGGAATCACTTAGGCTAAGCAGGTCCTAACAGTATGCATTTAAAATTATTTTAGATTGAATAATACAGATGAATTAAGTCAGGACTTTTTCCAAAGTTGTTAATTTAATCAAAAGTAGATACAAAATAACCCAACAATGAAACTGTGCACATCACTCTTTCAGGGCCTTTTTCTGCTAGTCAACTGTTCTACAGATCCATCCCTCATATGCTTAGGCCCTTTATTTTCCTCTTTCCTCTCCATCTCCCTAAATGAAGTATTTTTTTTAATCTCAAGAACAAATAGGTTTGTGACTCTAAAAGACTAATAGGAATGACACCCCACACATATTAGAAGTCTAGCAAGTGATACAGCAGATGACAAACACAGATGGAAATTTAGCTGCTTTCCTGGGACCTGTGAATTTTAAACACTCAGAGACATCTTCTCCTTTCTCCGCCCCCTCTTCCTGTCAGCCCAGCAAAGAGGAAAGACGGGTTGTATCAATTTTCCTTGTTATCCCCTGTACTGTTTAAGGGATTTAAATACAATTTTCAGATACTATGCTTTAAGGGACAGATTACTAAAAAATAAGTAAGATTATTTCTGGCATCTAGTTTCCAAGATATTAAATGGGAATGGAAGCCTTTGTGGCCCCTTCAGATTAAACCACGGGTACTGATATTAATTCAGCTTCTTGCCTTGGGTATTCCAATGTGAGGTGATTAGGCTGAAGGATTACAGCAACATTCCTTTGGAAATTTTCTTTGAGAAGCAGGTAGCTAGGGATCACAGAATCTTTGAAATGTAAAATTAGAGAGACAAGCAACAGTGATGACCACAACAAAACAGCAAAGAGGCTACATTTACAAAGTCCAGACTTTCCTCCTCTGTGATATCTTTTTCCTCTTTTCCTTAGAAAAAGAGTGTGTGTGTGTGTGTGTGTGTGCATACGTGCGCACGTGTGCATGTTCACAGACTTGTGTTGGAAGTGGGGAGGTGGGCAAAAGAGACCAAAAAGCATCTAAAACAACAGAATATGCACCAATGGGGTTTGGAGTCTATCTCCTGTCATCGACTTCCTTTAATTTCTGAGAGAAGATTGAAAATTTATAATCAAAGAAAATAGAGTAAAAAGGAAATATTGTGAAAAAATATGACTAACCCTCTTACTACTTATTTTTCCCTATTATGTTCACTTTCTTTTCAATTTTAAGCTGTTGAAGTATAGAAACAAAGTTTTGCCTAATATTCAGCTTCTTGTGATTACATATGTATTTCTCAGTGTTTAAAATTGGGTTTTGCCTGAGTTACCTGAAGTCTATATTAGAGCAAAAGACACATGCATTAGCGTGTTTTATTACTTGAATTCATGAAAGTTCCCATGTCGTTCCTGTTTTTTTTTTTTTTTTTCCCAGCTCTTAAGTCTAATCACCTTAACTTTGGAGATTCTATCAAATTCCATCTGTTAGTTGATTCTCATCCTGGGAATCACATTAACCAGCCAAATATAAAACCCATCTGTAGCAAACAGAGTTTTCTAGCAGCCACTATCTTTCACCATGATTATTCTTCCAGTGTTCTATATGTTCTTTCTTATCCAGTTCATAAGGGTGCAGCAAAAGGTGAACTATGCTCCTGACTTCCTTGGCCTTGCCTTATGGGATGATAATTGAGCAGGTCCATTGCAAGCATCTAGAGCAGTTGTGACTTCAAACATCATGTACATATTTTACATATTTTAAGGTGAGGACATAAAGTACAGATTAATTTGAAGTTTCTGGTGAGATGATTGTATCTTGGTTAGTTTTAATGGTGTTTTCTATAATGTTTACAAACATCACTGGCTACAGATAGATCTGCCTCCAAATGACTAAGCTCTGGCTCTTCTCCATTTATGCCTTTCTGCAGTTGGCTCTAGACTCTATATGATTGACTGATTAATTGATTTGAGAGAGAGTAAATTGGAGACACTTAACCAACTGAGCCACCCAGGCACCCCCTTTCTGTATGATTTAGATGCTAACAAATAACTACACAGTTTAATAAGCTGCAGTATTGTACCAAATGATTATCGGATGTCAGCTGAAAGTTTTTTTTTTTTAAAGACACAATCCCTCTTTCAATAAAGCAACAGCTAAATAACTTACAAAAAGTACAACTCTTAAAATCTCCAAATTTCAAAAAAAGGTAAAGTATATGCTGTTTTTCTTAATTTATTATTTTTTTTAAATTTTTATTTCTCTGACAGAGAGAGCGAGAGAGTGAGCACAAGCAGGGAGAGCAGCAGGCAGAGGGAGAGGGAGAAGCAGGTTCCTGGCTGAACAGGGAGCCTGATGTGGGGCTCAATCCCTGGACCCTGGGATCGTGACCTGAGCCCAAGACAGCTGCTTAACAACTGAGCCACCCAGGCGCACCTATATTTTACCTTTAAGATGTGTGTGAATAATGTACAGTGAACTTGCTTGAACATAAAATAAAACCCTCTTGGACATAAGCAACATGAAGGTTCATAAGGATAACAGCCAAAAACAAAAATGGCACACTGATTGAGTGAGGTGAGACCATTAGTCAAGTACAGGAATATAACCATGCTTATCAGTAACATGTTAATTTTAAGAGCAGTAAAATTAAATTATCGTATAGAATGATGCACACTGGATTCCAACCACATAAAAGAAAGATTCCTATTCCCTAAAAGAGAGTTTTGAATATATTTACAGAGTCCTAATTTACCAGTATTCTCTCATCCTCTAATCTTTGCCCTCATCTACACCCAAGTCCCAGTGGATTCTGGTTCTCAAAAAGAGACTAAACATTTGGTTCTGTGAGACTTTGCATGATGAAAGCCTTTACAAGCTGTCATTTCTTAATAATAACTATAGTGTAGCATCCCAGAGGGAATTTCCTTCTATTGGAATCAAGACAGAATATTATTAGTTAGGGAGTGATGTGTTGGCTGAACACTGGATTTTGGTGACTTTCTTCTAGAGCTCCCATTAGACTGCAACCTTTGCAATAAAAACCAGCCACAGTGACGACAAATCACACTCTTTTCCGAAGACTTCACTACATTATTAAATTCTACACCATATGTATAGGTTACACTAAGACATAGAACCTAGCAGCTCTTCTTCCCAAGTCAGTGTTCCAAATAAAATTAATGATATTGATTTTATCTCACACATTCAGTAACATTCATCTGCAGTTAAATTGCAGAGTACAAATTACTGTAAAGAAGAAACTTTGGGGTGAATTAGAAAATTCATGTAATTTAATTGAACCAAAGACATGAGTTATTTTCACGTAATTAAGAAAATGTACTCAAAACAGAAACCTGGGTTTCATACCTATTTTTGACACCAGTGACAAAGCCCTGTCCGTTTTTCTGTTTAGGAAATGTATATAGTAAGGAGTAGGAATCTCCCCTATCATTTGCTATACAATTTATTCAAGTTTACCATTTCTCTTCCTTGTTTAGAACGCTATTTTTGTTTAAAATAGTTCCCAAGTCTTTAATTCTGTTTTTTTCCTCTATCAATCTATTTGTGTCAAACCCCCCACTGATTTTAAATGCAAAAACTTACGATGCATTTTCTCCAGTTCCTCATTGTTTTTTATCTTGAAAATGGTCTTTGCTAATTTATGGTTTTTCTTCTTGTATGTAAAGTTTAGTACTTTTTAGCACTGTCAAGCTAAAAAAAAAAATCAAAGGGAGTTGCATAGAATTTGTTGATTAGCTTGGTGAAAGAATTAAATTCATATTTTCCTGAGTCTTCTCATCTATGTATTTGGCATGTCTTTTCATATCACTAAGTTCAATAGCTTAGGAAAATCTTTATATCATTTAGCATTTTGATTTTTTCATGATAGTGTCATATAGCTTTGTTGAATATACTTCTTTCAGTTACCTTTCACTCATTATATTTTCAATTGGTTGTTGTTGATATTAAATAATGCTACTGAATATTGTATGTTGATCTTGAGTCCACCATTCTTCCCTGGATTTGTATGTGGGTAATCACTTCAACTATAGACAAGTTTTGTTTGGTTTTATTTTATTCGCAAAACCTAATGCTTCATAGTTCTTTTGTATTTTTGCTTTTACTGACTTTTACCATAGATGTTGAACAGAATTCACAATAATACTTAAATTTCATAAAGAAATATAAAGTTTCCTGTAGGTTTTAGTAGATATTTATATTTCATTAAATAATCTCTCTTATTTTAAATTTCTAATACAGTTTTAAAAAATCTTCAATACATATTGACTTTTCTGCATTTAGAAAATAATATACTAAAAAATAAAATAAAATAAATAAAATAATATAATATTTTTTTCATTATTTTGTGTGGTTAGTTACACTAATAGATTTTATAAGATTGAACTGCTTAACTTTCTGCAAAACTTTTTAGTAACTATTCATCTTAAAATGCATTGATAATATTTGGTAAGGCAATTTTATTTTTATTTATTTATTTTCAAAGATTTTATTTATTTATTTGATAAAGAGAGAGTGCACATGCAAGTACACCCAACCAGGGGCAGTGGCAGGCGGAGTGAGAGGGAGAAACAGGGTCCCCGCTGAACAGAGCCTGACATTGGCTCATCCCAGAACCTTGGGATCATGACCTGAGCTAAAGGCAGATGCCTAAGTGACTGAGTCACCCAGGTGCCCCGGTAGGGCAATTTTTAAATTAAAACTTATATATATATGTTTATGAGAAAGATTGGCCTATACCTTTTACTTTCTGTAATTGTTCAATTTTATCATTAAATATGGAAAATATTATAAAATACATATCTAAATATATAATACAAATATTGCAATATATATAAAATGATAAATTACCCAAATTTTTTGCAACAATGTTGATTTTTTTAATTACTTTCAAAAATTTATGTGTACTTAGAAATTTCATTTCCTCTAAGATTTTGAATATGTTGGCTAAAAGTGGTTTATAATATTCTCTTTATATCAACAAATGATCCCTACTATACTTACAGTTCTGTCTGTGTATAGATGTATGCAGACATATGTCTGTACCCATATACACAAACATATTTATATGTGCATGAGTTATCTTTTCATTTCTCTTCATTTTCTCTTCATTTCTCTTCATTTTTAGGTTTTTGCTATTTTCTGTTTTCTTCCTTCTTTAGTATTATGTTATTGTTCTTTTCTCTAACTTAAATGGGATATATAGATTAATAATCAGTTTTTTTATTTTCTAAACATGAATTTAGCTAATATATTTCCTTCTAATTATTGTTTGAGTGGATAACCCCAGTGTATTTGTTTTTCTTTAGTTCAAAATAACTGGAATTTTAAATCAATTTTTAACTCATAGATTTGTTTAATAAGTATATATATTGGCTTCCACATATATTGAAAAATTTGTCTTTAGTCCTGAAATTAAATTCTTATTTTATTTTTTCAGAGAAAGGCATGTTGGCAAGCTTATTTTCAAGGCTCACATTCATGTTTAAATTTGTCATTTTTCTAACATTTTTGGATCTCTAATACACTTGAGAGCTAGACTATATCGTCATTTGTATCTGAGGTGAAGTATACCCACAAAGGGGTTATGTCAAAATCTTAAGGGGAAACATTATCCTTCATTCACCAAATAGTTGCTCATGAGTTCATCATAATAGTGTTACACAATTAGGAGCTGCAGGTGTTGCTATTTACCACTTAAAATATCTGGCTCAAATTAATATGTATTAAAAGAGTGAAAAACACAACACACTTGGAAGACTTAGTATGAAAGATATCTTATTAGTATCTTAACATATTGTGTAGAAGTCAAAACCATAATATACTGTATACATTGCAATAGATTAAGGTTGTACACTTCTTTTTACTTTCTTACATGTTGCTATCAGAAAATTGTATTATATACATGACTTGCATTGTCTACTGCGTAGTGCTGATTTAGAAAGAAACTGAAGCTTTATTGTCTTCTTAGGCACCATGATTTAAAGAATAAGCCTACCAATATTTCTCAGAGGCTCAGAGGTCAGAGTTTTCAAAATGGCTGACTATTGCATGGCAGGTTTAGTTGGTACTAAAAGACCTTTGTGGATGAAAAAGCTCAGGAGTTTGAGACAGAAGCTGTCTACCACGTGGTGGTTTATAACAACAATATTTCCAAAATGATAGTATATGGTAGAAAAAAAGTAGTTCATTGATAATAGAGGTAAAGGTGTTTTGATTGCTGGTAAAGGTGTTTGAATAAAGTTCTATTCCACTAAATATCATAGTTGATACACTATGGTGTTACACTACATAGTTGATATCAACATAGTTGATACACTACATAGTTGCTACATACATACATAGTTGATACACTACATAGTTGATACATAGATACACTACATAGTTGATATCAACATAGTTGATACACTAGAAAAATGTGAAGTTGGTGCTAACTTTTTTAGGTTTGCTTTTTAAGATTTTTGCATGCTTACCTCTCAGTTTAAGCTGCTGAAAGGAAGAATATTTTTTTTAAAAAATTTTATTTATTTATTTATTAGGAAAGAGAGAGAGTGAGAGAGAGCATGAGAAGGGAGAAGGGAGAAGGTCAGAGTGAGAAGCGGACTCCCCATGGAGCTGGGAGCCCGATGTGGGACTTGATCCCGGGACTCCGGGATCATGACCTGAGCCGAAGGCAGTTGCTTAACCAACTGCGCCACCCAGGCGCCCGAAAGGAAGAATATTCTTGTTATGCTTCGTTATATTGTAATTTGACTTGGTTAGGTGCTTGTATATAATGAAAAATCAAATTTAGTGGTGGCATATGTCCACTTAGGTTCATGGCACAAAACTTGAGTTCCTTAAAAATATTAAATATAATTTAAAGCATTTATTAACTACAGATTCTAAAATAGAATTTGTTTCAGTCAAATGACAGAGTTGAAAGGGAAGTTTTTTCAAACATTATTCATATAATGGAAAAGAAGTTACTTATTTTGATTGAAGAAAGCTGTCCTTTTTTCCAAAGATTTGGCTCCATGTTGATTAAAATGAAACTATATTAACCCCAATTTTCAATTCAAATAAAAGAAGAATGGAGTATGGTTACATTCTCCATGGCCCTAATAAATTGCCATATAGATTGTGTTGGTATTCAGGAGGTAAGAATTGGAAATAGATGCAACAAAAGTCTCATTCATCATTAGTGTTTAAGGACTAGAATCAATGTGAAGGTGCCATGCTGTCTCAAATAGCTAAATAGTTCATGAGGGGAAGTTTACAATTAGGCAAGATCAAACTGTATAGATTTAATGTGAAAAGGTTATTCTTCTGTCATAAATGATTGGTGGAATAGGAGTTTAGACTACAGAATTTGTATCTTTTTTGTGTGACCAGAATTCAGATTGGTGCAGTTATCTATTACCATGCAAAATATGCTAATATGCAATATTGGAGTCTTGGAGTCTAACAGGAGGATTGATAAATATATAACATTTAAATTATTAAGTCCTTTGTGTTTCAGTGTCTGTATTTTTTATCCTTCTTTGCTTATATGGTTGAAAAGTAACATGTTATTTCCATGGATGTGTTTTAATTCACAAATTGACTATATATATATATATATATATATATATATATATATATATATATATATATGAGTGTGTGTGTGTGTGTGTGTGTGTGTATACACACTTTGGCCAACACACACTTATATGTAGCATACCTATGATATTTATATTATAAAGGCTAAATGGGACAATCGGGTCTCTCCTTTACCTGAGCTATTCATAGGCTAATAGTGACAATAGCAAAAGGAGAACTTATTGAGCACTCCACAAACCAATCATATTTCAATGATGCCAACCAGAATCATAAAACTTCAATTTTTAATAATAAATCAAATTGTTGACATTTACCTAAATCAATACTCTTCTCATTTCAAAGAAAAACATGAGGACTCCCTTAACTGAATATTAAATAATATATTGCTTAAATAGAAGAGACACGACAAAAAAGAAATGTCAGAATGGCTCTATTTTACAATTGCCCTTATTATGTCCTTATATTTCTGACCAAGTTTTCTAATCCCATTAGATTCTGATTTTCAAATTTCACTGTAAGAAATGTATTATTTCCATGTACCTATTTTGAAAAATTCATTGCATTTGAACCACTTTACTTTTTCTTCAGCTAACTTTTAGTCTAACTGGAGAACACTTTAGACACTCACAAATTATATTTCAAGCAAAAATGAGATTCAGTCAGACAGCATTATGGTAGTCACATTTTTAGTGGTAAGTATTTAAATTATCATGTTTTATGTTTTAAAGAGACAAGTATGTCTTAAGATTTATACTTTAACAATATTTTTGATCACAGTGTTACATCTAAAATCATGTTTCTTATAAATGATAAGCATATTACAATTACCAGAAAATTCCATTCTTAACTGTAGATCATTGACATATTTATGTATCAAATATTTTATGTACTTATCTGATATACTGACAGATATAGGATGGTACCTAGATTTTAATTTAAATTTTCTATCTTACTTCAATATTTTAATTACAAAAGTACATGTCTATTTGCAAGTTAAACAATTTTTAGTTATTTTAAAAAGGTGATATTCTAGCCATACTTCAACCTCTAGCCATTTTCAATCTCACACTTGTGAGATAACCAATATTCATCACTCAGTGAGCAGCTTTCCACAAGGTTTCACAGACTTTTGTAGAAAAAAAAGTATATTTGGTACATTTCATGTTAATTACAATAATGATTCTTAAAGTTGAATAATGCTTGCTGTGACCAATTATCACTATAAAGCAGGTGCCAAACATCATTTTACACACTCCTGCAAAACAACTCCATCTTATTCTATTAGAATTGTGTCTTTTAAGTTCAAAAGCTCCTAATAAGCTTAGAATCTTGGAAGTTTTAAGCTGAAAGGGGCTTTTTCAGCTCATTTGTCCATCCTCTCACTTTTAAGAAAACACTTAGACCAACCAATACAGATTAAACATGAAGGTCTTGTTTGTTTTCAAGACTCTAAAATATTTCAGAGGTGATTCCATCAACTCAAGTCAAACATTGATTTCCTTAACACACTTCCCAAATATTACCATTACATAATAAAATATATTTATTAATTTGCTTTCTCAATAGCCAGAGAAGATAGCAATAGCTATAATAATATAAAACTTGCAATTAATTAGAATTGACACTCAAACTATTTTTAAAAAATTAAATATTTAATGTAGGATGGACAGTAATCATCCAAAACAATTATGAGAAGGTAAGTGATCAATAAGACAGATTGATCATAAATAACCTGTATAAACTTGCTCTTTTTGCAAATCTCTCTATAGAAAGAGCAACTTCTGTGAAAGACATTGACTAAAAGGCTACATTAGCAGAGACATTTGCAATTGGCAATCAGAGCAAACAAAGGTAGATTATTGTTGATTTACAACTCTCAGAATAGTGCTAGTTTCACACATGACTGGATTAAGGGATCAAATAATGTTATCAGGATTCAATCTTTACCTCTCCCTCTCCCAGTCTTGCCCACCTCTGTGTAAGATTTATATTCAATGTCACAAAATGGTGGATATGTTACCTCCATTTCTCTGTAGTTACTGTTGACTTGTTAAGTTCTGGACAAATAATGCCCAAATGTTGGTTTTCATTAGAATAATATCATCAGAATATTTCATTATTTAAAATTATTATTCTAAGGTTCTATGGAGACTCCGGGTCACCATGTCTTGGGTAAGACTTGATACTCTGAAATTTCAGCACACATTCCAGGCTCCTCTGATGAAGATAAAGGAAGACATATTGCCCAGAAAACAGACTTTGTCCTACACTGCACATATGGTGCTACTCTTCACAGTGGTAGTTTCAAGCAGAGTAATTTCTTGAAGTAAAATGTTTGTGAAATTCCAGTATATTAGAGGGAAGCATAGTACATTGATGGTTAATTATATTGGGTTAATTATACCTACCAATACATTATTTTTATAATGTATTGGTATAATCTTATTTTTATAAGATTTTATTTATTTATTTATTTATTTATTTATTTATTTATTTATTTGAGAGAGAGAGAGAGAACAAGCAAAGGGAGTGACAAAGGGGGAGGGAGAAGCAGGATCCCCATTGAGCAGGGAGTCAGATGATGTGGAGCTGGATCCCAGGACCCTGAGATCATGACCTGAGCTGAAGGCAGATGCTTAACCAACTGAACTATCCAGGCACCCCCAACCAATACATTAAAAGGGAAATTTATGCATATTAGAACTATAATTAAAATAATGAAATAATTTAGAAATATCTTAATTTTTCATCTTTCAATGAAACAATGGACAGAGAATTAATCCAAATTTGCTAGCACTC
>CM052813.1:29241005-29266151 GCA_028533885.1 Nasua narica
GAGAGAGAGAGAGAGAGATTGCATGTGCCCATATGTGGGGCTCCATGCCCCCTCACATTGGGCTCATGGTGGGGCTCAATCTCACAACCCTGAGATCATGACCTGAGCAGAAATCAAGAGTCAAACACAACCAACTGACTCACCCAGGTGTCCCTCTTTTTCCTTTTTAATTTCTTATCAGTGTTTCTCAAGAAGTTGTTGGTAGGGGAACCTAGAAAATGCAGTTCCTGTGATACAGAACAGAGAGAATGAAGCCAGATAAGAGATCTAAAGCAAATAGACAAATGATATGGAAATTGTTGAGTAGAAGAGGAAAATATGTAAAAGAGTTAATTTCAATAAACTGAATTAATTTCAATAAACTGATGCAACAAAGGATAATACTCAGACTTTTTGAGAGTACATAGGAAGACCACCCACTGATGCCTTGTCAATGATGGATAATTCGTGGTAATTTTCACTCTTATTGAGACCTGAAGAATAGGAGAGAGCCAGGCAAAAGAGGGAGGTAAGAGCGAGGAACTTGGTGTGGATAAAAGTTGTTACAGGAAGAAGGATCCATAAGTAAAATGACTAGAAAAAAAATATGAAAGTATTTTTAGAGTTCAGAGAAGATTTAATATGGTGAGATTAAAAGCATCAAGAGATACTTTATAAAATGTAGGTTTTATCTGGAAAGCTGTGGCAAGTCATCAAAAATTTAAGAAGAACGATATGATTAGATTTAAATACTGGCAAATTTGGGAAATAGACTATGAGGGATATACATTGGAGGAAAATCCATTCTGACTTGTTGGGTCTCATTTTTTTCTCTCCCTCAAATATACACACATTTAAATGCATTTTTTTAGTCTATAAAATAACCTTAATTTTTGTTAATTAGAGACCATTTGATGTGAGCAGGAAGTATAAGAAATGGTACATGGGGAAGAAATATATTAACTCCTGGCTCTTTCTTTATGCCTACCTATTGGTAATCAATGCCAGCAGCCAATGGGGCACTGCTTATATAGGAAAATAGAAGGGAGTAGAAGGAAAGTATAAGAGGAGTTCCAGACCACAAACATAAAAATTATCTTGACAAACATAACCGTTGGCAAGTTTGCAAATATGTGTTCACGTATGCAGGATGTATGTGATGGGCATACCCATACCCATAGGGGATGTGGGGCGAGGGCGAGAAAGAGAGAGATCAAGAACTAGAGACCAATAACACGAGTACAAATACTGAAGTGTGAGTTTACAAAAGTTTCTTACAAAAAACACCATATAAATTAAAATATATTAGTGTGTAATCAAATATATATTGAGGCTTTGCATGTATAATAGTGTAGAAATATGGGCTATAAGCATAATTATGAAATATCTAGATTTAAAAAGCTTATTCCCTCTCCTCAAAAGAGATTTAGATTTTTTCAGTTTGGAACTTTCCTAGACAAGAATGACAAAATCAAATACACTTCAGCTTAGGAAGACACAATTGGGATTATAGTTCCCATAGCAACCAGAACAATGAATCTATATCTAAAATATATTTCTATAAACAGTTTTTGATACACATCTGGAGGAGAATGGGTATTCACTAAGATTATAGATGTTTATTTTATAGGGTAATATCATTCACTGTTATAGCAGAAATAACACAATTGCCTTTACTAATGATGGATTTTTTTTAACAACTCTAGAATTCCAAGACTGGTTGCAATGAGTTACTGTGAAATATAAAGGATTCATTATTTTTCTTCTTTATTCATCATCCTAGTATTTTCTGTATCCCTCTTTCCACAAGGATGTGGAATCCTTTTAGAATTTGCCTTATCTAAAGGGCAGGTGGGTGGCTCAGTCAGTTAAGCATCTGACTCTTGATCTCAGTTGAGGTCTTGATGTTCCAATCCTGAGTTTGGCCTTGGGCATAGAGCCTAATTAAAAATAAATAAATAAATAAATAAATTTTTAGGTGAGTAGCATTTTTCTTATTACCATTATGTTTTCTTCTGATGGAGCTTTACTTTTTTACTGTGTACAATTCAGAAAATCCAAGAAAGTATACAGAAGATAATAAACATGTTTAATCTTATTACCCAATTAGCCCCATAAATTTATAGCAAATTTAATGCAATCTTCTGTATTTGTATGACTTTGTATTTTTGTGTGTATTGATGGAAAAATTAGAATACCTTTGCATCTTTGTTTTTTTCTTTTTTAAAATTTAAGTTATAGTGCTTAAATCTACTTTTGATCAGTTAATATTAGATTATGATCATTTTCTTAATGCCACTACAGTTCTTTAAAACTTCATTTTTAATAATTTCCTAAAATTTAGTCATTTATGTGGAGCAAAATTTGTTCAGTCATCTCTCTATTAGGGCATATGTATTATTTAAATATTTTGGGATTGTTATATGATTCATTAAGACAAATGTCCTTTTGCATGATCTTTGTGTACATCCTTTAAATTAATTTCTAAAAGTAGAATTACTGATTACTGAGCTTACTATGGTATTAAAACTTTATTATTTATTTTCCAACTCTTACTTTTTTAATGTCTTCGTTTCAGTTCATCAGGGTCCTGTGACTCTTCTGGCCTATTATTTCTCAGGATCCAACTTAGAAATGCTTCCAAACAACACTGGTAGATGAGGTTACAGCCGGAGGCATATAACTTTCATTGCTCCTGATAACTTCTTAAAGTGTCTTACTTCTAAAATATATGGATTTCCTTAGCTTCTATCTAGGTTAGTCTAAGCCATTTCAAATTTTGCATTCCAAGGACAATTAAAGGAAAAAAAAAGGAATATGCTGAGAAAGGATATCGGGAGACAATCTGATACATTTATCTCCAGGCCATTTCTGTTATCTTCTAGATGCTATCTAAATAAAAACCTTCCCATTTCTTCTGCATCTAGAGGCCTATAGAAGAGGCATAATCTTAGAATCACATAGCTGGAAGGACATAAAGGCAAGACTCAAAGTATTAATAGAACCCATATCACTGGAACTAATCTTCAAGGAATAAGATATCCCAATTCTTACAAAAGTCTTTTTAAACTATGTAATAAGCTCTTCCTCCCTAGTTGTCCTTTAAGATAAAAATTTCCTGATTTCTTCTACAGCTTTCTCTTTTGTTTTTAATATGAATGGAAAAATTTGTAAACATACCACATAAAAATAATTTATTATAAACATAGAGACAGTTATATAGGTTATCATGTGATTTTTAAAAATATCTGTGGCTTAAATACTATATCAAAAAGCTATTCAAGCCTGTTTTTTTATTTAAATTCAATTTAATTAACATATAGTGTATTATTAGCTTCAGAAGTAGAATTTAGTGATTCATCAGCAGCATATAACAGCCAATGCTCATTCCATCTAGTGCCCTCTTTAATGCCCATCACCCAGTTAATCCATCCCCCATCCACCTCCTCTCCAGCCACCCTCAGTTTGTTTCCTATATATAGTTAGGAGTCTCTTATCGTTTGTCTCCCTCTCCGTGTTTGTCTTATTTTTCCTTCCCTTCTCTTATGTTCATCTGTTTTATTTCTGAAATTCCACATATGAGTGAAATCATATGATAGTTATTTTTCTCTCACTGACTTAGTTCACTTAGCATAATGCCCTCTAGTTCTATACATGTTGTTGCAAATGACAAATTTTCATTCTTTTTGATGGCTGAGTAATATTCCTGTGTGTGTGTGTGTGTGTGTGTGTGTGTGTGTGTGTGTATCCCACCTTCTTTATCCATTCATATGTTGATGAAAATCTACATTCTTTCTATAATTTGACTATTGTGGATATTACTGCTATAAACATTGGAGTGCATGTGCCCCTTCGAATCAGTATGTTGGTATCCTTTGCATAAATACCTAATACTGCAATTGCGGGGTCATAGGGTAGCTCTATTTTTTTTTGGGGGGGAGAACTTCCATACTGTCTTCCAGGGTGGCTGCATCAGTTTGCATTCCCACCAACAGTGTAAGAGGGTTTCCCTTTCTCCACATCCTCACCAACATCTGTTGTTTCCTGACTTGTTAAATTTAGCCATTCTGACTGGTGTAAGGTGGTATATCATTGTGGTTTTGATTTGTATTTCCATGATGACCAGTAATGTTGAACATTTTTCATGTTTCTGTTGGCCATTTGTATGTCTTCTTTGGAGAAATATCCCAATTTCATATCTTCTTTTCATTTCTTGACAGGATTTTTTTTGGGGGGGGAGGGGGTCTTGAGTTTGAAAAGTTATTTATAGATTTTGGATACTAGCCCTTTATCTGAAAAAACATTTGCAAATATCTTCTCCTATTCTGTAGGTTGCCTCTTAGTTTTGTTGACTGTTTCCTTTGCTGTGCAAAAGCTTTGTATCTTGATGAAGTCCCAATAGTTCATTTTTGCTTTTGTTTCCCTTGCTTCTGAAGGTGTGTCTGGCAAGAAGTTGCTGTGTTCAAGGTCAAAGAAGTTGATGCCTGTGTTCTCCTCTAGTATTTTGATGGATTTTTGTCTCACATTTATGTCTTTCATCCATTTTGAGTTTATCTCTCTGTATGGTATAAGAAAATGGTCCCGTTTCATTCTTCTGCGTGTGGCTGTCCAATATCCCCAACACCGTTTGTTGAAGAGACTGTCATTTTTCTACTGGATATTCTTTCCTGCTTGTGAAAGATTAGTTGACTGTGGAGTTGAAGGTCCACTTCTGGGTTCTCTATTCTGTCCCATTGATCTATGTGTCTATTTTTGTGCCAGTGCCATAATATTCAAGCCTGTTTTGAAAAGATAGCAAGACTAGATACATTTTAGCCCAGTTCACCTTCATTCATAGTTATCCCATATAAGTTTAAAGACTTTTTTTTTAACCATTTAAGATCGTATGTCTTGAATCTATAAAGTTGAACCAAAATCCTTGAATGACAGGACTGCCCTATTTCACATTTTATCCTTACCTACTTAGAGATGAGGAAATATTGCAGATTTAGGAGTTTGATGTTTATTGGTAATTCCCTTTAAGTGTATCTCCTTGTGTTCTAAAGTTCTATATTGTAAAGAAAAAAAATAATTAAGCTTATCCTGAAAATGGGTTGTTTTTTGGGATCCTATGGAAATTTAGAAGGCAAATCACAGTTATAACTGGATTTTCCTTTTTTTTTAAAGATTTATTTATTTTAGAGAGAGAGAACACAAGTGGGCAGAGGGAAAAGGAGAGAGAGAGAATCTCAAGCAAACTCCATGCTGAGTGCAGAGCCTGGTGCAGGGCTCCATCCCTAGACCCTGAGATCATTACCTGAGTTGAAACCAAGAGATAGACCCTTAAGCGACCAGACAATCCATGCGCCCCTATAACTTCATTTTCAGAAATATTTTTAACTTGATGAGCACTGCCATACATAGTATTTCTCTGGGATACTTGCTCTATTTTTGTTTTGATTTCATGTGGAACTGTACCTAGGTAAAATCTTGCTACTGATCCTGAAATGAAGAGTGAGGCCATTGGCTTTACAAGATATGTATCCTTTGTTTCTTGAGCCATTTCTAAAATAATGCTCGTTAAGTATTTGATCACTTCAAATAAGAATAGTAGTTGCAAAAAAAAAGAATAGTAGTTGCGAATATCTTTGATAATATGTTTGGTATCAAATTTATTTCAGAATTCAAAATATTTTGTGACGCTGAGCATTTTTCTGACCACCAAATTCCAATTCCAACTGCTTATTTTATATATATATATATATATATATATATATATATATATATATACACTGAGCAATTAATCTGGATTACTTTTGTAAGAGGAAAATAAAAATCCTGATGCCAAAGTAGACTACGATGATTGAAAAAAAATAATAAAGATAAAAAAATGAGAGAATCGGGGTGCCTGGGTGGCTCAGTGGGTTAAAGCCTCTGTCTTTGGCTAGATCATAATCTCAGGGTTCTGGGATTGAGCCCCACATCTGGCTCTCTGCTCAGCAGGGAGCCTGCTTCCCCCTCTCTCTCTGCCTGTCTCTCTGCCTACTTGTGATCTCTCTCTCCTCTCTGTCAAATAAATAAATAAAATCTTTTAAAAAATGAGACAATATGATTAAGAAATGGATCTACTACTGACTAATTGTATAATCTATGAGGGTAAGCTGCTCTAGCCTTGGATGAAGCCTTTTTGCTAGTTCAGGCTGTCTGAAAAGAGGCCAAGATGGGATTAAACATGTAAAGATTTTATTAGAGAAAATACCTATATGAAAGGAAATTGGGAGGAAGTCAGAAAAACTAAAAAGAGGCATCATCCTGGGTGAAGGGGAGAAGCTTAGAAGATTGAGCCAAATGTGCTGGACTGCTATACTAATCTTAGACCTATTAAGCTTAACTCTGTCAAGAAAGGAGACCTGAATATTCTAGGAGTGGGATTTATTTATTTATTTGTTTTTTTCTTTATTTAGTTTTACATTTCGTTTTGGTTTGTTTTGTTTTGTTTTAGTACATCTGTTGCAGTCAGTCATTGACTCCATGCTGTATTCTCACAGCAAATCGAGCCATGAATTTTAAAGACCTATAGCTGGACCATTTGGTCAAAGGCAATCCCTGAACTAAGAGCCTATATGGTGCATTCTTTAAGGGCCACAACTGCAATACATGGACTTGTATAGGTATGTTTGTCCATGTTTAGGTGTGGGTATGCATTTAGATGGCAGAGTAAGGCAGCAATCATTTCCTAAAAGCGGAACTTCAGAAGATAGGCTGCAATTTCCACTCTATGTGTTAGGGTAACACAAGCCACTCTAACCAATAAACTCTAAAATATAGATTGTCTTAAATATAATAGAAATATATTTCTTGTCACATAAATTATGAAATGTGGGATCTTTTTAAAAATTATTTTATTTGACAGAGAGAGAGAGATCACAAGTAGGCAGAGAGGCAGGCCGGGGAGGGAAGGCAGGGGTGGGAAGCAGGCTCCCTGCTGAGCAGAAAGCCTGATGTGGGGCCTCATCCCAGGACTCTGAATTCATGAACTGAGCAGAAAGCAGAGACCTACTGAGCCACCCAAGTGCCCCAAAATGTATGCTCTTAATTAGTAGGTACTTCTCCACCAAGTGGTGATATAGGGATTCAATCTTCTTCTACTGTGTAGCTCCATTAAAGCTATCCTTTGGATTTCATTTCCTTGCTCTTGTTTGTACAAATCTGGTTGAAGGAAAAAATGGTGGAAGATAGTGCATGAGAGAACATAATGGGCTATGCCTAGAGGTACTTCACTTCCTCACACATTCTGTTTTCTAGAAATCTGACACAGTACCAAACCTAATGCAGAGGTTTGGGGAGAGACATTCAGGGGAAGGCCAAGGGGGAAAAAAAGAAATAGGTTTGGATTTTTAGCTAACAGTCTGTCACACTTCATAAATGTTTACTTCTATGAACTACATTAATTAACAGAAGTTCTAAAGGCTTTAATTTATTGACATGTAAAATGTAAAAGATGATGCTAATATACCTATTTCAAAAAGATACAATAAGTAGGCCTAGTGATATTTTTTAAACATTCCAAATAATTATTTTACAACTCTAGAGTTGACATAAATTCTTCAGTTGACTATTTGATTATATGTCTAAACATAGACATTTCTTTTGTTTGTCTACACTTTTTTATTCAAGAGCTTATGTATGCCTATCTATACAGTGCGAACAGATTCAACCTGGTTTCTGTCCTCATAGACATGGGTAATGCTTTTAAGAGAATATTTTGGTGGAGTGACAGAACAATATGCCTTACATTCATAGATGAAAAGCTGAGGATACTAGTATGAAAATGGGGGCTAGGCATTGGTGGAGAAACTTCCAGGCTGAGAGAAAAAATAAATTGGAGCTTCAGAGAGGAATTTTTCATCATATGAAAAAGTGCTGCTGAAGCACAACAAATGTGTGTTGGGAAATGGATTTGGAATGGGGGAGACAGAGGTTATATGATTCAGTGTGTCTTGTAGGACATCATGTAGTATATGAATTATCTACAAAATAGTTTGGGAAGTCTTATATTCAAATTTCTTATATTCAGATTTGAGCAGAGTATCTTGGGTAAATGCATTTTATTTTTTATGTATTTATTTATTTATTTATTTATTTATTTATTTATTTATTTATTTTGAGAGAGACAGAGTGGGGTGGAAACAGGGTGTGCAGAGAGGAAGGAAGAGAGAGAATCTTAAGCAGGCTCAATGCCTAGTGCAGAGCTCGATCAGGGCTCCATTTTATGACCCTGAGATTATCACCAGAGCTAAAAACAAGAGTAAGTCACTTAACCTTCTAAGTCACCCAGGTGTCACTTGAGTAAAGGCATTTTAAAACCCATTCTGATTAAATGAAAATATAGATATAAAATTTTAAAAGAAAATAACTTGTCAAAAAAGAAAAAGAAAAAGCTTTCCCATTTGGAACCATCTTTGTAAATTTTAGAAAAATCCTTAGACTATGCTCTACCTTAGTTTTCAACTCTACCACAGGATCCTGAGTTTAGTGCTCTTATAGTACCATTGGATCTTATGCAGTAATTACCACGAAAGTTGAATTAACCATGATAACTGTGGTATAAATAGTAGCATGCAAAAAATTTCCACATCACCCTCTACATTTCTGTCTCCCTTAAAGTCATGGTAAGGTTTTATAGCTAATTATAGTGCATAATTGTGAGGAGACCACATGACATGTGTTATCTCCGGACCAAGTTATGAGATCCCCAAACACTTTGTCCCTTCTTTGACCCAGGAAGTGAAGCCCTGATAGGGCAGCTTCACAACTGCATGCAGCTTTAATCAGCCTGGATGTCTGAGTCATTAAAAAAGTACCACTTATTCAAAATCTTTTACAAATAAATAAAGTAGTTTATAATTTTATACCTGCAGTAGAATGCATAAGATTTCCTGTTGCTTTCTCTCAATCACTGCTTCAGAAGCAACATACAAAATTTTCTGTATGTGTGTGTGTTTGCTATTATTCAGTTTAATATTTTTAATTTTCTTTATAATTACTTTTTGACTCATAGGATATTTAGGATTATGTTGTTTTATTTCCAAATATTTGAGTCTTGTCTGATTTCTTGTTTTCATTCATTCATTCATTTATGATTTAGTTATACTGTGGTCAGAAAATAAATTCTAAATGATTAATTTTTTGTAAGGTGTTGAGGTTCATTGCCCAGTATGCAGTCTACACTGGGGAATATTTCATGTTCACTCATGGAGTACAGTATTGTATATATGTATCAGTTATCAAAATTATATATTTACTGATTTTTTTGAGGAACTAGTTGTTTTGTAAATGCTAAAAAAGTTAAAATCTCTATGTCGAGGCTTGTTATTTCTCATTTTAATCTGGCTAATTTTGTTTTCTTTATATTTTATATGCAAATTATATATACATATATATGCATATACAGTCATATGCATATATATGTATATATTATATATATACATATATAAAATTTATTATTGGGTGTATATACATCTATAACAGTTATGTCTTCCTGGTGAATTGAACTATTTAAAAGATTTTACTTTTATATTTGGTAATAATTTACCTTTTCTGAATCAACTTGCTATTTACATTTTGAATATTTTTGCATCCTTTTACTTTTAATCTATTAGTGTTTCTACATTTAAGGTATTATCTTGTTAAGACAGAACATATTTGAGTGATACTTGTTTGTCCAATTTGACAGTTGTTGGCTTTTAATAAGAATGCTTTTAATCCATTTACATTTTATGTAAATTTTATTCATATGGTTGGATTTAAACCTTTTACCCCAATATTTTTAATATTTTTGTCCCTTTTTCATTTGTTTCTCTGTTTTTCCTGTCCTGCATTAATTTGGTTAGTTAAATATCATTTATTAATGCATTTTGTTTCCTAACTAGCTTTGTAGCCAGTTCTTACGGTTCTTTTTAGGTTGTTAATGACTCCTGCAGAGATTATAAGACATATCCTTAAGTTATCAATACATATTTAAGATTGATATTGAACAACTTCACGTAAAATAAGTACTATAAAATAGTATCAATCCATTTATTATCATCCCTTTTGGTTGTGGTAAAACGTTTTAATAATAAACCTGTTATAGTCTTCAGAAAACAACTTCATTATTGTTGCTTTAAACAATTGTTTTTCTTTTAAAAAAAACTAAGAGAAAAATAGTCTTCTTTAATTACCCATATAAATATAGATCTTCGTATAGATCCACATCTCCATCTGTAATACTCTTCCTTCTACCTGGTGAACTTCCTTTAGTATTTCTTATAGTGAAGATCTGTTTATTTTCTTATAGGCCAAAGACCCCTAGTGAACTCTCCCACAAATTTAGTGGTACCAAATGCAGAGATCTGTGATCCATTACTTTGGTCAATCAAATCCAGCGACTTTAGCCGCACCAAATCCAGTATCTGTCTTCTCAAGTCAGTGGTACAGTGTTTGGGACTCTACTTCCCTCTGTTGCTGTTAGGAAAATGCTCTCAGGAAGCAATTCAAGGAAATGTAGAATGGCCCTTCTGTTCTTCCTCAAAACTTATGGTCTTGAACTGCATTATTGTCCAATGCTTAAAATATATGCTTTGTGTGATTTATGCAATTTTATTATTGCTTACACCAGGAGGACAAACTCAGTACCACTTTCTCTATCATGGCTAGAAGAAGAGTTTATACTTTAATATTAGACGGTTGTATTTAACCGTCTTTTCATAAAACAGCTTCTGAATGAAAGGTGTTTGAAAAACAGCAGGAAGGGGAAAGCAACTGAGAAATGAGGGGAAAGTGAGTTTCTGACGGGTTTTTGAAGCTCTACTCAAAGAGTTTTGGAAATTTCTTTTAAACAAAACTATACACATTAGAATTAATATTCAAGGACAGGCCAAGAATTGTTATTAATGCACAGTTTTCTCGTAAATGTTCATTACTGCAGTATCACTTCTGCTTGGTATGGATCGTTTTCATTGCAGTTTATTAGCAATCAGCAGTTATTATTTGGCTCTAGTGTTTACAAACTATAATTCATTACCCTCTTATCTTTTATTTATGAGATAGTGTCAAATGAAAGCAGCAAATCATGCACTGTTCTTCATTGGGAGTGTTCTGTACACTGGGGTGTATTAACACTATGTGTTAGTGGCCTGTTTAAATATATTTTTTTACAGGACTCTTGAATGAGAACTGTCTTATACTCTGAGAAAGACTTAGTTGTTTGCTGAATGCCTGCTGTCCACAGTGTCTCCCCATACATACACCAGACTGACTAAGAAATGATACTTAATCCAATACTATTTAAAATAAGTTAATCTCACTCTAAAAATAACATCCAAATTTTAAATGTGTAAAGGTGAATGAGCTTTTTTAATACATATAAACACAACTAGAAAACATGGAGTACTGTCAAGATTCTAATAACAGCAATGGATTTCCATTGGATGAAATAGAATCCAATGCATTTGGAAATTTTTGTCCAATAGAATATATAAGAAGAGAAAGTGTGCTGTAGTAAAAAGTGCGCAAGCTAGAAGTTAGAATTCATGATCTCCTATTTCTCCTTTCAGTGGACACATATTTGAGTAGGTTATGCAATTTGTAGACCTGTTTTTCATCTACTAAAAGAAGATAATATTATATGTCTTGATTATATCAGAGTGTTTTTGTCAGTATGATGAGAAATATGTGAAGTACTTTAGTATCTGAGTGCCATGGTTATCATAGAAGAGAAATAACAGGATTTTTCTTCTAGTGTACACTCAATATTGATTTACTAAGTTGCCTTGAGAAAGAAGTTAGCTCTGTTTCCTGAAGTCTTAAATGATGTTTAGAAAACCTATTCTTTTGAGTTCACAGGAAAACAGTTGACAGGGAAACAGAGAGATGGAATATAAGCATAAGAAGTTCAAAACAAAGAATTTATAGATCTGAAGGTATTATTTTAATTGTGATTAGGTGTAGATTGTTTTTTATAAAGGACATTTTCAGATTAAGCACAGAGATATGTTCTAATTGTCTAATCATTTTGTATTTACCACAAAGATAGTTTTCTATCATATAATTACTACATTTTAGTGTGCCCATATTTATTATTCTATTTGTGTAACATCTTATTGCTCAAATCAGTGGAATAATGTACCTGAATGACAACTGTAATGTGATACTTAAATAGGTCCAAATAAATATTTAAATAAAATTCTGCAATCTCAAAATGATTTCCCTTATACTATATTCGTTGTTTAAAGTGTTTCCTCCCCCAGTAAATCTGCCTGCCACAAAGGCCGTATAAGGAGAATTTCATATCCACTTCTTAATACTGTTTACTGAAATGTCAATGAAGTGTGAATGAAAGTCTCTGGAGAAAGATCCTTGAGCTGAGATATGATAATTTATCAAATCTAAACTAAACCCCAGGTGGAGTCCAAGTTTATAACCTGGATTTAAATTACAGCATAGATTTACTTTTTATCTTTCTGGATCTTGAGAAGTCACAGCTTTATTGGTGACACCTGTATTTATGCCACACATCATTTGTGTCAACATTCATATTTGGCTTACAAGATTGCATAATATAGGAGGGATCATAAGCAATAAAATCACTTCTCTTCTTGTAGCATGCCACTTCAATAGCTTGCTTTTAGTTTTAATTTGAAATCCTAGAACTGTACCACTGAAAGAATTGAACAAAGATAAACACTACTATAAGGAAGGAGCTAAGAGACTAAATTTCTCTCAATAAGTAAACCGTTTTTTGGCTCTGTCATGGACTTCAGTAAGAACACTTAAGTTTCTCTTCAAATGTGAAATACTGAGAACTCTTCTCTCAAGCAAATAGATGGTATTTATTATGTAGAAACAGAATATTAGTACTGAAAGGGATGTATGAAATCATCACAATTAACCTGCTCAGTTTACAGAGTCAAAAACTGAGTCCCAGGTATGTGAAGGCTCTAGCTGAAAATCAAAGTTAGTATCTGATTGGGACAAGACAATATTCATTCCAGTGTTCTCCATCCATCGGGCTGCCACTCTTCTAATCAATTTTACCGCTTCTGTGACGTAATACCATGACACGGATTAAGCGCTGGCTAAGTCAGTGCTTTGTGGTATGTTAAATCATTCATGCTATCTATTTTAACAACACCAAAACAGAGAGGTATTATTACATCTATTTGGCAAATAGTAAAACTGTGTCATAGACAAATAAAACACTTGGGCTCCTTGTGTTTAACTAAAGACATAAGGGTTGGTTGACAATTCATCTAGGTTTGGGGATTTCATTGTCCTGTGAACTCAGGATGCTAGCTGAGGGTTTGGAGAAGAAATAAAGTTCTTTACTTGCTTCCCAATACTGCTGAATATGAAAGTCAAGCTAAAGGCAGTAGCTCTTAGTCTATAGTAAAAAGTGTGACCTCCAAATCAAGGGTCTAATTGGGCCTTTTGATGAGTGGCAGAGTAGTTTTGTCATCATCCATTAAACTTTGGAATTGCTTCCAAAGAATTACTGTACAAGTACCTATATTCCAAAGAGTGACAGGGTGTTGAACAATGCCTCATAGTATAGGAGTGAAAAATATCTCACAGTGTAGTGGAATGCACATTGGACGTGGCACTGAAGACTCAGGTTTGGATCTAGCTATGGTCCTTCAGTGTTTCCATTTGTTCTGCAAAATGAGGATAACAATAATAGTGCATTGACCTGTTTTACAGTGCAAGAAAATCTGCCTCAAGATTCATACCTCATGGGAAAGCATTTCTATGCATGCTAAGATGTTACTTAATTGCAAGGTATTATTTATGTAAGGATTCACTTTCTATTCCAATTTAGAAAGTGCATGCACGTTTTGTTTTCAGCTTGGTCAGACTCTAAACTGTGGATGTCAAATCGTAGGCATTATTGGAGACAGTTTGCAGCTTCAGTTAGTTTTAACCTGAACAAAAACTGAAACAGAGAGCCATTTTATAAGGGAATGGACCATGTCTATACACAATTGTAGCTGGAAATGTAACCCCATATATTATAAAGAATCAAGACTCCTTCATTAACAGTGGAAGGAAATATGCTTGCTGGAATGGGCAGTTTTCAATATTCTTTTACTGATCTATGTTTATACAATGAATGGCTATTTGAGAGATAATGAGAATTAAAAGATACCAATCATATATTTTTCAATAATGGAAAATATTTTAGATTATTGGTCAAATATACCACAGTTATATACTTGCTTAATCTTTTTTTAAGATTTTATTTATTTATTTGACAGAGAGAGATCACAAGTAGGCAGAGAGGCAGGCAGAGAGAGAGGGAAGGAGGCTCCCTGCTGAGTGGAGAGCCTGATGCGGGGCTCGATCCCAGGACCCTGAGATCATGACCTGAGCTGAAGGCAGAGGCTTTAACCCACTGAGCCACCCAGGTGCCTCATATACTTGCTTAATCTTGAATAAAAATATGAAGTAATTTGAAGATTCCTTCTGTTACATACTTTTGTAGTATACCAAGACCAGAGCCTATTCAGATCCCACTTAGCCCTAGATAGCATTACTGTGATTTTTAACAACATATTTCTCACTTATAAAATAAATATATTCACAAACATATATATGGATGTTTATAAATACACATATATAATATACATAATATACATATATATTTAATATGATACATATATAATATGCATTTTGGTTAATTTAATATTTTCCCAAGCATACTGATACCATAATAAAGAAATAGCAAATATGTTGTATATTTTCTGCAATTTCTTACAGTTTCTATGACATTTTTAAGAATAAAAAAAGAAACAAAAGGTCACCTTTATTTAGAACTTTAGAAGGAAAAATCTTAAATAAAGTTTATGTAAATTGTAATAAATTTTTAAGTACTTTAGGGAGTCATAGTTTATTTGGATAACAAAGATAGTTTGATATATTAAAAGATGCTGGAATATATGTAATCAAATATATAACATCAACATTACACATAAGAAAAGTACCCTATCATTTCAGTAAATGTTGAAACATTCAGTAGGTGGTAACACTCAGCTGATAGGATTTTTTTAAAGTATAAAATCTAGAAACTAAAAAAAATACCTCTTAGGCATACCTGAAATATATACTATTTAGCTTATCACATTTATGTGAAACAATAGGTCAATATATCTCAGATAAGTAACATTAGCAGACCTTATTGATGCCGTGCTATCAGCTTGACCTTACCACTTCAGTGTGAATCTGCCCCAGCAGCAGCCTTCAGTGCAGTGATTGATAGAACTTTGTGTGTAAATACATGAGCGCCTTCATTTTCGGATGAGATAGTTCTGAGGCATGTATTCAACACTCGCTGCTAGGTTTTCTCCAGTAAGATTAAATTCCACTTGCCCACCTGTTTTGATGAGTCACCTTCTATGAGATTCTTTCACTACGCTTTTTCACTTCCCACATCATAACTATGGTTCTTTCACTTCCCAAATAAACTATTTGTCTCATCCTTGTCTCAAGGTCAGCATCTTCAGGTAGTCAAGCTAAGATCGTCAACAAGCATATTTAACAGTGAAACCCTACAGAAATTCACAATTAAAATCAGGTATAAATTAAGGATGCCTCCTAATATTTTTATGTAACATTGCTTTTTTTCTCTCTCTGCCAGTGCAATAATTCTTAACAGTAATTAAGGGTGCCCTTTGTGATAAGGATGTAAATTTATCATTAGCTCCACATAATTTGATTACTTTTACTACCCAATCCAAGTGAATGTACTGTGAAGCCTGGACTAAGTAAGAGAATTGAGCAAAATTACTGTTTCATAATCATTATCATTATTCAACCTTTCCCTATATATTAGATACTATTTAATCTTTTTAATACATTGATTAATTTAATTCTCATAACAATCCTGTATTACATACTTTTTTACAGGAAGTTAAATAATTTGCTTAAATTGTACAATTTGTAAGTAGAAGAGCTTAGATTTAAGTCTGGGAAGTTTAGCTTCATGCCTGTATTCTTTTTTTTTTTAATTAGCATATAATTTATTATTTGTTTCAGGGGTACAGGTCTGTGATTTTTCAGTCTTACACAATTCACAGAGCTCACCATAGCTCATACCTTCCCCAATGTCCATCACCCAGCCACCTCATCCCTCCCACCCCCTCCACTCCAGCAACTCTCAGTTTGTGTTCTTTTTTTTTAAGATTTTATTTATTTACTTATTTATTTGACAGAGAGGAGAGAGATCACAAGTAGGCAGAGTCAGGCAGAGAGAGAGGCAGAGAGAGAGAGGGGTAAGCAGGCTCTCTGCTCAGGGATGCAGGGCTGGATCCCAGGGCCCTGAGATCATGACCTGAGCCAAAGGCAGAGGCTTTAGCTCACTGAACCACCCAGGCACCCCTCAGTTTATGTACTCCTCAGTTTCTTAAAAACAAAGCTCTCTCTTATCTGTAGAAGCAAACGAAGTATCACACTGGCAAATGTAATGAAAAATCCCCTTCACAACAACAGCAAATCCAATAATATACTTTTTAAAAAGTATTAACAAGAGATGCATGGGGCCTATTTAAAGAAAATTCTTGCATACTTACTATGACATAAATGACATAGATTAATGAAAAGACACATTCTTGAATGAGAAAATGAAATGCTGTATCCTGAAGGCGTCAATTGCTCTAAGTTAGTTTATAGACATAGTGAACTTCCAGTCAAAGTCTCATTGGGTTTGGTTAAATGACTTGGAAAATTTATCTTGAAACAAATCTAAGAATACAAATGAAAAACTAAAATATGTTTGAATTAGAAAAGTGAATGAGTGAATATTTTTATTAAGCTAATATCACTTAAAATAATATAGTATTGGCACCAGAAAAGACAATTGTCTTTTGACACTTGAGTGCCTGCCATCTGGAAGATACTGTGCTAAGTATAGGAAATACATGTAGAAATGAAAAGCAGGCATGATCAAAACTTTTACAGAGCTGGAGAAGAAAATGGAAGATACAGACAAGAGGTCATGCAATTACAATACAATTCGTTAAATGGCATAATAGGGGAAATATTGCATTTTAAGAGAGCTCATGGAGGATGTGTAATCTAGATTCAGAAAGAAGAAATGTTCAAAGAAGACTTTTTGAAAGTCTTTTTGGAAGATGACTTATTTATTCTGGCTAAGGATAAGTGCAAGTTATTCAGGGGAAGGTGAATTCTGGTGCTGAGACAGCCTGTTGGCAGATGGAGATAAAATTCTGAAGCTTAAAAACAATTAAGAATTGCATATTTGAGAAAGAGGCAGCAAAAAAATTAAGAAGAAATTTTTGCATTTTGAGTTGCAAAAGAAAACCCAAGAGAGTGTATTGTATCTAAAACCAAAGGAAAGAGGCGCCAAAGAGGCTCATTCAGTTAAGCCTCTGCCTTCAGCTCAGGTCATCATCCCAGGGTCCTGGGATCAAACCAGTGTCTGGCTCCTTGCTCAGGGTGGAGTGTTCTTCTCTCTTTCCCTCTGCCTCTCCTCCCCACTTATGCTTTCTCTCTCTCTGTCATATAAATAAAGAAAAATCTTGAAAAAAATAAAACTAAAGGGAAAAAAAATCAAGGTGAAAATTATTACAAGCAGAAAATAATACTGAAAATCAGAAGGATAAATGAAGAGGGGAAGAGAGAATCTTAATCCTAAACAGGCTCCACATTAAGCGGGAAGCCCTACATGTTCCTTGATCTCACAACTGGGAGATCATGCCTTGAGCTGAAAACAAGAGTCAGATGTTCAGCCAACTGAACCACCCAATTGCCCCTAAAATCGATTTCTATTTAGGGCTTATAATGCCATACTTTATTACTTTGTAAATTATGATGACAGATTAAGTCTAGAATAATGCTTAATTGTTTAATTGTAATAAATATATTTTCAAGCACTTTAGGGAGTCGTAGTTTATTTGGATAACAAAGATAGTTTGATATATTAAAAGATGCTGGAATATATGTAATCAAATATATAACATCAACATGCTAAGTTGCTAAGTCTAGCATAATTGCTTCAGATTTCCCCCCCATAATATTTGTTTTCAGGACATGAAAAAGTAAAAGTGTTCTGATAATGGAGTATAGATTATTTCAAAAGTAGGGAGAGAAGTCCTGAAACAACAGCTGTTTGACGCATTTTATCATCCTTTCATCTTTCAAAACTGCAACAAATAGGTTATCTTGAATGCACTTTGAGGAACAATGTGATATTTACAGTTAAAACATTATACATTCATATGTGTAATTCATAAACTGAAAATTATTTAAAACCCAGAACCCCACTGATTGATAGTTTTTGCTTTCAATTGCCATTACTTTGATGCTTCTAATGACTCTTTTTTTCTACACAACCCTTTTACTGTCTTCTGTTACATGAAGTTCCTCTGCAAATTAACACCAGATCTATTGGAACCTGATAGGAAAAAATAAGATAGCTTGGTGGTCAAACTGTAGATTCCGAAAGCAGAGAGTTTGAATTCTGATCCTAAGTCCGCAATGCACTAGCTATGTAATCCTGGAAAGTTTTATATCTTTCTTACGCCTCCTTTCTCATCTAAAAATTGGACTACTTGTGTACTTCTCATAGAATCATTGTGAGGATTTTAGAAAGTAGTGTATGCAAGTGTTGAATGACTGTTAACCAAGTGGGAAATTATTTCTTCTGTTTTTTTTTTTAATTAATTGAGATATAATTTGGGTTCAGGAAGATACATGAATCTTAAAGTGCACACCTTGGCAGATTTTACTATGTACACATGCATGTAACCAACACTCACATGAAGACCTATTATATTCCCATATGCAAAAGAATCCCTTTGTCTTCTTTTGCCCCTCCCCCACTTTCTTGAGATAACTACTATGCTGATCCTATCACCACAATATAATTTTTTTCTGTTCTTAAATTTGATATAACTAGGTCATCTTTGACTTTGTGACTGTCTTCTTTAATTCAACATGAAGTTTTTAAGATTCATCAGGTTAATTTACATGCTAGTAAGTTTGCTTTCTTCTTTTTGTTGCATATTATTCTATTATATGGTTATACCAACATTTTAAAAATTCAATTGTTAAAAAAAATTCAATTGTCTCCCAATGACATGTGGGTTGTGCAAATTAGACTTTTCTTAACCCATTACTTCCAATGTTTAAATAATTTTCTTCACTCTAGTGTAAAATGTAACTGGTCATTATTTTTAAAAAGGTGTATAAAAATCACTTAGGGAAAATAATAAGGACCATAATTTTTGTTTGTTCTTTTGACATAGAAGACCTATAATTAGGGATTTTAGAAAATATAACAGCCTAAAGTAATACAGCAAAAACATAAGAAAATATGAAAGAATTTTTGAAATGTTTGGTTGTTTTTGAACCTCAAAGATGTGGGTGGTCCTTATACAAAGCAAACAGCAAATCTTTACAGACAATATTATACTATGATTAAAAGAATAAACTTTATTCTTTTCTTTACCTGTAATTCCACAAACCCAGGGAATGAAACGCTGATTCCTTGAGCTCAGAGCTTCCAAAGTCTTCTATATTCTTGGGTATCATCATTGCAAATACCAGCTATTGAGGATTCTAAAACACCTGTAACTGAGAAAGAGGAAAATGTCATGTTTTTCTTTCCAATTTCAACCAAAACCACAGCGAGATGCGCTTTTTTTTGCCTATTTTTTTCTTTCAACTACAGTGATTTAGCAGTAGCTAATAAACTAAAGCCAAAAACTTCAATATTCTTGATTACCTTGTTCATGCTGCTCTTTACCTCTAGGTTACAAAGATGATTAGCATCTAATTTTCTAAGTCCGTTGACTCCCTTAGTTGCCATCTCTCCAAAAGTGAAGCCACTTGTCAATCTACAAGCATCCTAAATGACTCTAAATTGTGTTCTGTAATGTCATAAGGGCAACATGTTTGCTCTATGAAATTACTAGTGACAGTTGATGGGGAAAGCAATGTGGTGAGATAATTAAAAATGCACCTGTGATCATATTATCAATAAAAGTTAAAGTGGTCTGTCTCAGATGACTCTCTCTGCTGTCATGTTCTATGCATGAATTCTAAGACAAAGAAGCATTCGTTGTGCTACAATGCTTTTAGAGGATGGTTCTTACTTGATATTGATATATTAGGAAGCATTTAGTCATACTGAGTGAATGTATATTTTTTCCTTATCAGAGAAATACAGGCTGTAAAATCATTTTTTGTTAGGTGGAGAAAAACTCAACTTGTAAATATACAGTTTTCCAGTTATTCTACTGACTTCAGAAATGATTAAAAAGAAAGTAGGGTCCAATTTCAGAGGCATTTAAATTTCCTTGAAGAGTAGAAGAATAGCAATTTTTTTTTTTCAGAATAAGTGTGGCATTGTTAGTTAAATCCCTCCAAGAAAATATAGAGGAAAGACACATGCTATCCAAAGAACAGTCCTTATTTCATCTTCACAGTCTTAATGATTTTACATAGATATTTGAATTTTCTATTTAGGAACAAACACACTAAGAATCACAGATGGACAACAAAAGCCCTGCTTGGAGCTATTGCCATTTTTTAATTGTCACTAATGCCCTCAGAAGAAAACAATGGGCAGTAAATGCTTGAACTTTTGTCCTATTTGTATTTCCGTACCAAACTAAAGCTTTTTTACTTGTGGTAAAAGTAAAGCTTCTTAAAAGTTAAGCTTCTTAAGCTTTCTTCTTCCCTAGACCAACGTTCCCTCTACTCAAACATTTGGTTAATGAAGAAGAACATGCTGCAAATTCTCCAAAAGAGGACTGTCCCTGGGGAGTGCTAGAGCCATGTGCAGGTGCTGGGTGGTAGCTACTGTGGCACCAAGAGAAGGCATGAAGAAGGAATCAAGATTGGCAAGAGTGAGAACCTCTTGGGAGAACTGAGGTGTTATCAAATAACAATAGATATGGAATTTTAATAAGATTTCTTGTGTGTCATGTACCTGGACACACTTATATAGGTGAGGAAAAACTGAATGAAGCTTAAAATAACTATTTAAACTGAGCAACTTTAAATATGAAACCTCTTCCAATCTGGGCTTCTGGGGTCATGGTTTTCTAAGCATTATTTTGATCAAACACAGCTATTCTTTGGTTTGTTTTTATTCTTTAAATACTTAATTGTATGAAAATATTGACTGAGACATTTCTCTTATGATGAAAGTCAGATGTTGAATTGTATGTGATGATTGAAGCAAACTTTATTGATGACTATTAGTTGTATCTATTAGGATCACTGGGTTGCAGAACACAATGAAAATTGGATCAAACAATGAAAAGTATGTTTATATATGACTGCATGGACAGGGGCTGTCGTGTTTCAGGTGTGGTTGCATCAGAGCTCAAAGTCTGTGTTTCTATGATTCCCATCCTCTTCTGTTAACTAGGTCTGAAGTGGGGTAAGAATAGAACTGAACACCAGGCTCCATTATGATTTGTGTAGGCCTAGTCATTTTGCCTTGTAAAGCCTTTTCTCTCTATACACTAAAAATTATATTACAACTGAACTTGTATAAAAATGAATGTCAAGCTGGTTTATTATTATATATTTATTATTATGTTCAATGTTTCTTCTGATTTTAGAAGAAATAAAATTGGAACACTTTGTGTGCCCCTAAGTGTGTTGTGGGCCTTAAGCACTATGCTACTAAAATGGGCCTAACTACTGCACCTAACATGTAAATTAACCTGGCTGAACACAACAGATAGCTTTTTCACATGATCTTCAAAATATCCCCATAATTGAAGTATTTCCACCCATTCCATGATGAGAAAACTATGGATGAGCTACACTAAGTAAATTGCTTGAAAACACAAGTAATGATAATTATGAGAGTTAAGAGTTAAATCTACCTGTGTTAGACTATGATAATTTCTTTGCTAAGTTCAAATTTTTTTTCTTGGTAATAAATACTTAAAATATTTTATTATCTTCCTTACTGTCTACTGACCATTTTTCCCACTGTCCTGTCTACATTTCATGCTTCACTATTTAAACGAATCCTGCTGTCATCCTCTTCATTATCATGGAAGTGTGTACTGAGTACATATTCTATACCAACTTATTTACTTTTTAAAATAAAATCTGTCAGGTAGACATTATTATACATCTTTGAGAGGTAAGACACTAAAGCTCAGAGAAATATAAAAACTTGCCCAAGTTGACTCAGGGAGCAAGTAGTAGATTCAAAAAATGACATATGAAGGAAGCCTGAAGAAATCATGTATAATCTTCTATTCTAACACATAATGGTCTTTTCTCTTCACAAGTGTTATATCACATACAGTCTTTGTACCAAATGTTTTAGGATTTTGGCATATGTTTTTTTGTTTTTCTCTAATTATTGATGGATGTTAATCTTGTCTCCTGAATGAGACTACTAACATCTTGAAGACAGGTTGATCTTCTATGCCATAGCACTATATATACTACAAACACATGGCATATATTTCCATGTATTATATAGAATGTCTTCCTTGAATAAAATATGTCACTACAGCTGGAGCAATGACAGGAAATTATGAAAAGTAAAAGGAAGTACTGCAAATATCATGGCCTGGCATATTTCTAATATGCAATGAATCTTTTATTATGTCCTGAGAGCTGAAAGAAAAATCTTTTAAATTTGAAAAGGAACTTATCTTTCAAATATACTTTCAGTTTTAATGGAGTGTGTGTTTTCTTTTGAGAGAACAATTCTAGCTTTTCTCCCTCATGAGCAACATCTCAAGCAGAAAAACTTAAAAGAGAAAATGCACTTATTGTATTGTCAGCATAAGATTTAAGAAAAGTGCGAATACCACCAATCACCATCTCTTTCATTATCAACAGAATGATTCACGTTTTATTCATGCACCCTTGGACTGATAGATTTAATCTCTGAAGCATATGAATGTCCTTACTCTCTCAGTGTGCCCAGGAATAAATTCTGTGGGCAATATCTTCATGACATTTGTGATAGCAAAATTCTGTGGTAGGACAATTGATCCCAGGTTCTTTTACCACCAAACTTTATCATTAATTTTGCTCATGAAAGGAGAAATAATTATGTGTGTAGCAGTCCATGGTATGACAGATTTTTTGAGGATCCTGTCAGATTTACTATCATTGCTTAGATAGATCTATACCAAATATCTATTCAGTATTGTCAATTTGTTGAATTCTTCAATAGTCCTTATGAAAAGATTTACATTTATTTGTGTTTAAAACTACAGTGTTTTCCAAATAATTTATCTTCCTAAAGAGAAAAAATGAGGGAATTCAGGAGTTTTATTTCCAACATTGCCACTCATTCAATTACTTAGGGCTTTCAATCCATTAAACAAGAGTGATTGCCATCTTTTGTTACCAATCAAATAATTTCTATTCTTTGGAAGACCTATGTATAATAGTGTCGGTTCATGTTAGAATTCTATATAGACAAAGTTAATTAACTAAATTCACTGGAGTATTTTTACCATTTATAAATCTGGCATAGCAACACTGCCTACCTCTTGGTGACAGAGAATTAAATAATACAATGTTTGTAGAGTCAAGTGCTCAGTAACTGGAAACTATTATTTGGAAATGATTCTGAGTTAGTTTTCATAAAATCCACTAAAAACATTAGTATTTTTTAAATCAGTTATCACATTTTATTAAAGGATTGAAATGTTTTGATTAGCTCTTCTGAAAATAGAGATGAAATGTGCTAGAAATGTTTCATGATACTAAATGTGAAAGGGATGTGTGTGTGTGTGACAGTTACATGTTTATCCCCTTCTATAAGGTCTATTTTAGGATGATAAAAATGAGTAGTCCTCCAAGGGGATAAATGCTTTAAAGACATTGAGCACAGTACACATGCCCACAGAAAGGAGCGTAAGGAAAAATATAGACCTAGGAAACATTGTGTGAACATTTTCCCTGACTCCAAAAAGGCATATCAAACTAGCCTGAGTCTTTAGATCTCGTAACATAATTATCTTTCAAATTTAAGGTTGTATTTACTATGATAGACCAAGAGCTAAAAAATAATCATTCTCACCATATGGAAAAGTGGATCAAAAATGAACTGCTTAAGCAAATACCAAATACCAAATAGAATTTACCTGCACTTTTGGTTTACTTCTAGTAGAGGCAAAATCCTAAGATTATACTCAAGCATTATCTTTATTTCACAGCAAAAATATCAGCAACAAAACACATGTGAGCTTTCTGGTTTTTTTAATATTTTTGAATATTTCAGAGCATAGCATAGCATTTCCCAAAAAAATAAAAAATAATTAGTGCTCTATAAACAACATGTGTTATCATTAACCCTTAAGAAAGGGTTAACTATTTGGGGTGGAGAGAATAAAGATGGGGTAGGAAATTAACCATTACACTTAAATTTAAGGCAAGATCCATTGTTCACTAGCTGTATGACCTTGGACAATGTACAGAGTCAGTCTGTCTCAGTTTCTCATTTTCAAAATGGAAGTTTGTTATAAGAATTAGAGATAATTCATGCAAAGTACTTAGCACTATGCCTGATATATAACATGGGCTTAATGAATGATAAACGTCATTGATTTGGTTTTTACTATTGTTGTTATTAAGCTACTAATGTCTCAGAATGTCAGAATCCAAGATCTTAAAGGCATCTCCAGAACTAAGAAGATGTTCTTTTACTCCTTCCTTATTGCCTGGTGTCATTTAACCTTGATTAATCATTGGTGCCTTCTTTGCTACATATGCAGTTAATCTCTAGAGTAAATCTCATCAATGTTAGAAAGGCCTGGACACAAAGGTCTTAACTGTCCAAGTTAAGTAGTTTACTCATTGCTAAAGCCACCACAGGTACAGAGAATATTTATACATAACCCAAGGATGAAATCCAGAAATTTCTGAAACAGTTGAAACAAACACAAACTTAATTTTTTTTTAGGATGGTAAATTTTTCACATGATACAAATGTGGTACTAAGGTAAATGTTATGTTTCCATTACTGTGTTATTAAGCTTTTGGACTAGCAATTATCAAACTTTTAGAAATTACACAAATCAGTCCTCACCATAATTTTTCTAGAACTATTATAGAAGAGATTATAAAATCCAACTTGATAATTACTGAAGACTGAGCAACATCAGTCCACTTCTTCTAAGGTTTATTTCTGGTGCA
>CM052813.1:29266651-29281760 GCA_028533885.1 Nasua narica
GCTTCATAGAAAGAGTCTGGAAGTTTTCTTTTTGTTTCTATTTTTTGAAACAGTTTCAGGATTATAGGTATTATTTCTTCCTTGAATGTTTGGTAGAATTCCCCAGGGAATCTGTCAGGCCCGGGACTCTTGTTTTTTGGGAGGTTATTGATCACTGCTTCAATCTCATTACTAGATATTGGTCTATTCAGGTTGTCAATGTCTTCCTGTTTCAGTCTTGGGAGATTATGGGTTTCCAGGAATGCATCCATTTCTTCTAGGTTGTTTAGCTTATTGGCATATAGCTGTTGATAATAATTTTTGATGATTATTTCTATTTCCTTTGGATTAGTCGTGATCTCTCCCCTTTCATTCATAATTTTGTTAATTAAGGTCCTCTCTCTTCTTCTGGATGAGTTTGGCCAGTGGCTTATCGATTTTATTGATTCTTTCAAAAAAACAACTTCTGGATTCATTGATGCATTCTACTGTTTCTTTAGTTTCTAACTCGTTGATATCTGCTCTAACCTTGATGATTTCCCTTCTTGTGCGTGGGGTTGGCTTGATTTGTTGTTGATGTTCCAGTTCTTTAAGGTGTAAAGAAAGCTGGTGTATTTGGCATTTTTCAATTTTTTTTGAGTGAGGCTTGGATGGCTATGTATTTCCCCCTAAGGACCCCCTTTGCCATATCCCATAGGTTTTGGATTGATGTGTCTTCATTCTCATTGGTCTCCATGAATTGTTTAAGTTCATCTTTGATTTGCTGGTTGATCCCAGCATTCTTGAGCATGTTGGTCTTTAGTTTCCAAGTGTTTGGATTCCTTCCAAACTTTTTCTTGTGGTTGAGTTCCAGTTTTAAAGCACTGTGGTCTGAGAAAATGCAGGGAATAATCTTTATCTTTTGGTATTGGTTGAGACCTGATTTGTGGCTCAGTATGTGGTCTATTCTGGAGAAAGTTCCATGTGCGCTCAAGAAGAATGAGTGTTCTGATGTTTTAGGGTGGAATGTTCTGTATATATCCATGAGGTCCATGTGGTCCAATGTGGTCCAATGAGGTCCATGAGATCCAATGTGTCATTCAAAGCTCTTGTTTCTTTATTGATTTTCTGTTTAGATGATTTGTCATTTACGAGAGTGGTGTGTTAAGATCTCCTACTATTAAGGTATTCATGTCAATATGACTCTTTATTTTGATTAACAGTTGGTTTATATAGTTGGCTGCTCCTATATTGGGGGAATAAATGTTTACAATTGTTAGATCTTCTTGGAGGATAGACCCTTTAAGAATGATGTAGTGTCCTTCTGTATCTCTGACTACAGTCTTAAGCTTAAAATCTAATTTATCTGATATGAGAATTGCTACCCCAGCTTTCTTCTGAGGTCCGTTGGCATGAAAGAAAGGTTCTCCATCCTTTCACTTTCAGTCTGGATGTATCTTTTGGTTCCAAATATTTCTCTTGTAGAGAGCATATGGATGGGTCCTGTCATTTTATCCATTCTGCAACCCTGTGTCATTTTATGGGAGCATTTAGGCCGTTCACGTTGAGAGTGATTATTGAAAGATAAGTGTTTATTGACATCATGTTGCCTGTGAAGTCCTTGTTTCTATAGATGGAAAATTTCTGTTCTAAGTCACTCATGTGTTCTTTCTACTTTTATAGAACCCCCTTTAATATTTCCTGGAGTGCCGGTTTGGTGGTCACATACTCTTTTAATCCTTGCTGGTCTTGGAAGCTCTTTATCTCTCCATCCATTTTGAATGTCAGCCTTGCTAGATAAAGTATTCTTGGCTGCATGTTCTTCTCGTTTAGTGCCCTGAATATATCATGCCAGCCCTTTCTGGCTTGCCAGGTTTCTGTAGACAGGTCTGATGTTATTCTGATGGGCTTTCCTCCAAATGTAAAGAATTTCTTCCCCCTAGCTGCCCTCAGGACCTCTTGTCTAAAAGTATAATTTGCAAATTTTACAATGATGTCTCTCTCTGATTTTCTATACTCATTGATCTTGGGGCATGTCCTTTCTACCTCTAGACCATGAACACTTGTTCCATTCCCCAGATTGGGGAAATTCTCATGTAGAATTTGGTCAGCTATATATTCTAGTCTTCTGTCCTCTACCTCCTCTGGGATGCCACTGATTCTGACATTGCAACATTTCATGGTGTCATTTATTTCCCTAAGTCTATTCTTATGATTCCTGAGCAGTTTGTTCCAGCTCTCCTCCTGACCTTTCATCTCAACCATTTTATCCTCTAGATCACTAATTCTATCCTCTGCCTCCATAACTCTAGCTGTTAGACTATTTAGATTGGATTGGATCTCATTAATAGTGCTTCTTACATCTCCTATACTGGATCTCATTTCTGCCCTTAGAGATTCTATAATGTTTTCCTCCATCCTAGCCATTGCCTGAATAATTGTCATCCTGAATTCCCTTTCTGACATACTGTTGATGTCCATGTCCAATAGTTCTGAGGGAGAGGTTGTAGTCTCTGAGTTTTTCTTCTGTTGGGTGTTCCTCCTCTTAGTCATTTTGATGAGAAGTGGATGAGAGGATGTATAGCTGGATATATTGCCCCTGATCCCGGCAGGGTGCACCCTGGAGGGTTTTGGAGCAATTGGGATTTACCACCAAAGAGAAAGAATAAGGATAAAAAAAGATAGAAGGAGAAAAAGGGGAAAGCCCAGCCAGAATGGGCCCCAAAACTAAGGTTTATAAGGTATGCAAACAGCACGAACAAACATATAGACCAACACAAATAAATGACAAGAAGTAAAAAAACCTAGCAGAATGAACCCCAAGAATAAGGTTTATGTAATACCAGAACAAAAGCAGATACGTTGAAACACTGACAGAGGGATAAAATGGGAGGGTGGTTATAACTCCTCGCAGGTGAGGAAGGTTATTTCAGGTCTTCCTGGGTTTATAGTTGTATTAAACCTCTCATTGTAATGTTAAGTAGTTAAAAAAAAAAGAAAGAAATGTGAAAGCAAGTGAATAATAAAATAGAAAAAGAGAGAGAGAGAGAATAAGAAAGAGGGGAAAAAAAAACTTGTATCTATGAAATATACACGTTTGAGGTTATTACCAGGAGCTTAATATATTGATTTTCCGTGGTGTTGGGGGTTTAAAATTTTATGGGGACCCTATAGTTGTAGTCCTTTTGTTTTTTGCCAGGTCTTCTGGGAGGCGGGGGTGCCTGCTGCATTGTTTTCCAGCCAGTCTTGCTTGGGTTGAGTCACCCTGCCCCCCAGTCAAGGGGCTGAGCTCTGTGGAAACCGGTTTCTCGGTCTTTCACTCTCTGAAGGTTTTTGGCCTTTTATAGCTTTTTCACCTTTTCAGAGAGTCCAAGCAATGAATCTGCCCATAAGCACTCAGACCTCCGAGTTGCAGGAAGCCCGAGTCTCTGCTCTCCTCTGTGTGGTTCAGAACACACACTCCCCTCCCTGAAATTTCTGCTCACAGAGCAGCCTGTCCAAGGTGGCGCGCGACCTATGTCTTGGTACAAAGACATAGCCGCCTTTCTGCGGCTCCACGAGGGGGACCCCGGAGGTTAGGCCGCTTGCCTGCGTTCTCTCTGGGGCTGGCGGGGATCGCTCAGACTCTGCAGTGGGCCGTGAATGTCGCAGTTGTGGGTGCACACAAGAGAAAAACTGTGGCTCGTGGACCAGAGCAGACTCTCTAAAGGCGCTTGCAGGTGCACGCCCAGCCCACAGAATGGTGAAGAGAGTGGAAAGCTGCAGGTTCAGGAACCACAGCTGGATCCCCCCACCAATCTCACTTTGGGGCACTCCTTCCTGGGATCGTGAGTCCAGGCCAGTGCCCATGACCACCCTCTTCCACTAGTTACTCCTCAGAACTTTTTGCTCTTTTTAAGTGTTTTTAAGGGACTCTATGTTAATGCTTCTCCCCCACCACCGGGTACTTTCTTTGGGGTATTACTGTCCTTGGTTAGCTCTTGGTGGCTCCCTCCCCCTTTTGTTTATCCTCTGATATCAGTTTGAGTGTTCCCACTTTGCTTTTACCTCTCCACTGCTGTCTTCTGCTCTCGGAGAGATCCCGAAGTGAGAAATCTTGCTCCTCAGGGTGATTTCATGGGTGTTCAGCATGTTCTGGTAGATTTCCAGCTCACTTTTGGGGACCGGTTGCAGCAGGATCTCCTACTTCTCCGCCATCTTGCCCCCCTCTTTTATATACTTGTAACTTTTACATTTTTGTATAATCTACCACAAACTAATTTTTGGTGTTAAATGAGATGAGTCATGCAATTTTTAAAGGAATCTGTTCATTTTATCTGAGCTATCCAAATTGTTGGCATAAAGTTGTGCATGATATTCTCTCATTTTTTTACTGTCTACAGATTTGATGTGATATCTACTCTTTCATACCAGACCGTAATAAATTGTATTAATCTCCTTTTCTCATTCTCTTTTAAAATCTCCTTTTTCTTGGTTAGCATAACTCAAACTTTATAATACTCAAACTTATCAATTTTATTGATCTTTTCTGAAAACTAGCTTTGGAGTTCGTTAACGTTTTTTACTAATTTGTCACTTTTCTATTTTGTTGACCTCTCCTATTATCTATATTTTTTCTTTAATTTGCTCTTTTTAATCTCTTGGATTTCTTTTAACAGAAACTTAACCCCTTGATTTTAGATACTTTTTTTTTTTTAGAGACTCCTTTTCTGCCCCACGCAACCTAAGTTTGACAATGATTTACACTCACTCAAAGCCCTGAATTCATCATAAGAGTATTGCACCATCCCTGCACTACTGTCATTCCTCAGCTGGCATCAGCTTACATTTGGGAAATACTCCACTTGCCTCAGGAGGAAGCTTCTTATGTCTTCTAGCCTACCTGTAGCTATCAGCCCACCAATTCTATGCACTTGTTGAAAACCCTTGGGAAAAAGCATGTGGCTGGGTTCATACTTATCCTGAAATAAGCCTCTCTGTCATTGTAATTGAGCAAACCTGCCACATGTAGCAATTGAAAGTTTGTTAAAAATTTAATTGGTTTATCAGTTAATTATTCTTATTTAACAAACTACTCCAAAATGGTACTTTAAGACTCAACATTCTTGGGGCACCTGGGTGGCTCAGTTGGTTAAGCATCTGCTTTTGGCTCCAGTCATGATCCCAAAGTCCTGGGATGGAGCCCTGAATTGGCTCTCTGCTCAGCCAGGAACCTGCTTCCCCCTCCCTCTCTGCTTGCCTCTCTGCCTACTTGTGATCTCTTTCTCTCTCTCTCTCTCTCTGTCAAGTAAATAAATAAAATATTTAAAAAAAATCTTAAACCTTAACATTTTTTATGCTTTTGGTTGGTGAGGCAGTTCTACTCCAAATGCTGGTTTAGATCACTCATGTGGCCTAAGTGAGCTGGTAGTTAGGCTAGGCTGGAAGTTTCAGGATGGTCTCTCTCCTGTTTCTGGAGCCTTGGCACAAAGACAAACTGTCAGTCTGTGCCTCAGTTCTCAAGATGGCTGCTGTATTCACGTGGTGTTTTATCTTCCTGGGCCTCTCCAAATGGCCTCTCAGCAGTATAACACAGATTTCCTTATGTCATAGCAGGCAGATTCAAATCGGGAGGATTTTAAAAGGAGAAGCCCCAGTAGGCAAGCACCTTTCAAGGTCGCTTGCATAACAGTTCTACCTGCCTCAACCAAAGCAAGTCACGCAGTAGAGCTGAAGAAGATTGGCTCATCCTAGACCACCATGGCCGTGTGTTCTTTATTCCTGATGATCTATGGCAAGTAGATCCTTCCATCACTCAGCAGGGAATGAAAACAATGAATAAAGAGAAGTATCTTTATTTTCTTATTTAATCTTTTTAGGTTCCTTTGTGTCCTCAGCTATCTGAGCAGTCAAACAAAAATGAAAGGCATGATTCTGTAGATTATATATTTGTCTTTATAGTTAACTTGGAAGTAAAAATTTCCTGCACCTTTTTACATACAACCTCTGAGCGCAACCAATGCCCACTGTTTGTATTTCAAACTTTCTCACTGTCCTTAATACTTCAGGACCCTGTAGCTTTTCCCCTTAAACTAAGTAGATAATCTTATCTACTGATGGCACAGAGGAAAGAGAAGCCAGTAGAGAAAGTTTTACCTCATCTTCTTCTCACCAGGCCTGTAATCGCAGCTAATATATTATAAATAAGCTAATAGAACTAATTTTCTTACCACGAAGCCTTTTTCTTATATTGTACCTGGAAGTCTTTTTTTTCTCAAGTTACATTTTATCTGGCTTATTGCTAACTTTGCTTTGTTGCCTGATTGCAGCCTTATTGCCTCTGGTTTTTAAATATGTATAGGCACCATTCCTTGCTGTTTTTATTTCACTCAACTCTTCTTCAGGCCTAGATACTATCACTGCATATTGTGCTTGACTACAGGCCTGTCTGCAACCCCCTCTGTGGCTCCCACATACACACCATCCTAGATCATGACCTTTGGGAGGTAGAAACTATATCTCTCTACTTCCTGGTTATATACCCAACTAAGTGCAGGGCCCAACACTAAATGTGTACCCAATAACAATGTGTTAAATACATGGGTGTGTGAATGATGTATCTCTCATCTGATCGTGTGACACTAGCATGCTGCAAAACCCTGGCTGGGAGATACCCGTCTAGTGATAAAGCAGTAAGTGGTCAAAGTTTTAGAAACAAAAGCTGTACATGGAACAGTAGAAAGTAAGGAATTTTTTTAAGTTAATGAATTTTATTTAGTATAATTAGTAACTTTAGAAGAATGGTTCTTGAGGAAGGAGAACAATAAGGAGTCATATTCCCGGAAGAGGAATCTTATACCAAAAGGATAGCAAATTATTCAAATGCCTTCATGGGGTTATTCCCATTTCACCTTTAGGAATATTACTAATGGGGATTTATATGAGAATGACATGACATTTGGGAAAAGGCTGAAAAACATTGATTTCAAAAATGGATTCCTAAACGTAGATTGATTCTCTATATTCTATATATGCTTAGAGATTATCTAACTGGAAATGCTTTTTCTATTCACTGAAGCAAAGCAACAATTTACTAAGTAGCATCCTAACATCCTAAAAGAGTTTAACGTAGTTTCCAAAAATGGACAACACTCCCAGTTAATGGCAGTGAGCACTTTGGGAGAACAAATTTTACAAATACATTTTTATTTAGTGCTTTAAAAAAATTCAATGCATTACCAGCACAGATAGATGCTTTAACTCTTTTAGGAAAGGCGCGTATATTTCTAAATGCCAGCAATGGTTAATGTGAATGAATTACCAAATAATATTTAGCCCTCTGGAAGTAATTTCAACAGAATATTTTTGATGTGAAGGGACTCCAAAGATCAGTTCATGATTTATGAGAAACATAAAGCCCAAATCAGTTAAGTTTTTTCTGTACAAGAAACAAAAGTAGTTTACAGCAGAAGCCTTTCATCTTGTCAGAATGTCTTTTTTCTTTCCACTACCCCCTCCTCTCTCCACTCTGCATGTTCAAGACACAAAAGCTTGCTTTCTGCAATCGAATATTCTAAGGTTATTCCCATTTAAGGGCCTTTGTACCTGCTTGTGATTCTGCAGGGGGTGTTCTTTCCCCATATTTTTTCATAAGTGATACCTCTCCATTCAGGTCTCAACAAAATATGTCACCATGCCTACTCTGCCTCAAGTAACTCCTTTCATGCCCCTCATTATTTTATCCTATCACGGTGCATTGTTTTCTTCATAGTACTTACTGGAAATTATCTTATGCATTAATTTAATTGCATTCTGTCTCCCTACCTTGAACCAAACTCCATAAAGTAACATAGATGTCTTACTTGCTACAATATCATCAGAGCCTAGAGCAATACCTGGTACTGCAGAGCATTTAGTAAATATTTGCAGAGTGATTGAATTATTTAGTCATATGACATCTGTGATGCCAGTCTGGTTACAGTGTTTCAAAAGGAAAGAAGAGCAAAGAGTAAAACAAGAATATGCATTTAAATGTATATTCAATTCTAACTGACTTTTAAAATCAAACCCTTTTTTATAATCTCTCTTCAGGGTATTTGTTTAGAAAATGAAAATGATTCCATAACTTTTCATTGACATACGTGTATCAATATCAATTTAAAAGTGCATCAATATTTTTATTCATGTCTCCCTGCATTAATTCATATACCAATATGCATTTCGCTTCTGGAATCAAAGATTCCAGATTTTCTATTATGCAGCATAGCATCATTGAGTTTGGTGCCATATGGCTGCTCTTCTTTGGTCCAAGTTTTGATCAATCAAGTAATGGCAGGCTGACTTATGCTATTTTGAAGAATATAGGGATTTGATGTAGAGGAAGTCCACTAAAAGATTTCTTAAAGAAAAATGTGTTCTAAGCATCAAGCTTGTGGGGGAAGAATAAGCAGTAATATTATATATATATATATATATATATATATATATATATATATATATATATATATAATATCACATATGTATGCATAAAATCATATTGAATGTTATGTATAATACTAAATATTATATGTATAATGTAAATATTACATATATATGTATGAGATCACTTTTTACTTAATGGTTGTTATGTATTTATAAATAGAATCACTTTGTACTTAATGGCTGTCTCAGAGATAAATTGCCAGAAAACTTGTTTTATCCCTAAAAGGAAATGCTCCTTCCGAAATTCTAACTGGTGCTGTGCTCATGTGTGTGACTAAAATTATTCTTTATCAACAGTACTGAGGGCTTTTATCCCCTGAAGTAGGATAGTCTATTCTTTCCCTGATAGCAATCTGAAAACCCAATGTAGCAGTTTAGTGATTTGAAACGCCACCAAAAAATATGAGGAAATACTATGAAAGATGTTCTGATTATGATCTAATGGTATAAAAAATGCATCAAGAAGCCTGGCCCACATTCTTCCTCTGGCTCCAGTTCAAATTCTGTTTAGTTATTTACTGATAACTCATCTCATTCTCAAAAATGATAGAGGCAACTCTAAAAGTGTTCATAATGACATGGAATAAATGTTGAAGGCATGGTGAAATTTTTAAAAATATCAAAATAAACTTCAGGGTAAAATTAAGATTGAAAAATAATTTCCAGAAGTTTGTAAAACTGGGTAATAAACTTGGCCTTGATATTATTAGTGGCTAAAGTAGAAATGATAAAAGGATTTTCAATACCTTTTATGAACTATGAACTAAAAACTATGAAATACATAGTTTTTAAATACCAATTATTTAAGAAAAGTAAAACTTCTAATTAGAACTGATGTTTGAGAAAAATATTTGTTACGTAGCATCATAAAGAAGACATAGTTCTTTTTTTTTTCTTTTTCCCAAATACTTTTATTTTTTCAGTGTTACAAGATTAACTGTTCATGTACCACACCCAGTGCTCCATGAGATACATGCCCTCCTCAGTATTGAAGAAGACATAGTTCTTGATGAGTGTAAGACCCCTAATGACAATTATAAGGTTAATAGTGGGAATTATTTTGAACTATGCCAAACAATAAGAGGCACCAATGCAATTCTGAAAAACAAATTTTAAGACGTGGTATACTTTTGTGTTAGAAATTTGCAGTATGCTGAAGTTTTCTAAATTGGCTTTAAGGGCAACGTGGTGTGTGTAAGTGTTGAATCACTAAATTGTACATGTGGAACTAATATTACATTCAATATTAATTAACTGGAATTTAAGTATAAGCTTTAAGGAAAGATACCAAAAAAAGGAATTGGTCTTAAGATAAAAGGCTATATAGGTTACACAAACTTTGTTTAAGGAAAGTGCAAGAGAGAAGTGCCATTAAATAAGTAAATAAATGTTTAATTATGTGAGTACATTGATGTTATCTCCAGTTTTAAATACTAGCAACACTGGAGTTAGTTTATAGGTTTAGCAGGGCATGTTCCAACTCTACCACTTAAGAGGTGTGTGGCCATACAGAAGTTAATTTCTTTACTTATGCATTTCTTTTTCTGTATAAATAAAACATGAAAATAGTCATATCTGTATCATATATCCTAGTAGGATTGAAATAGCACGGGTAATATTTACATGAAATAATACGGGTAAGGGTCCCTCACACTCATCCCTGTACTGATAGTCCCTGGCCCAAGCAGGTACTTGGTAATTGATACATTATTCTTCCTTTGCCTTTTTCTACCCCGTATCAGAAAAAAAAAAAAAAAAATTATCAAAGAAAAGTTATATTGAGAGAGAGGATCTTTTCAGCAATGTGAGTTTTAGGTAAGACTTTTGTTGAACTGTAGGAACTGCAATTAGTGGATGAAAATGGGTAATATGTCCTTAGCTGAGACTAAGCCATCTCTACACTGTACTACTGTCTCTTCCACGTGATTCCATAACTGCCTCAAAAAAAAGGAAAGGGTATCCCAACTTTTCTCTTCCTACAACAAAGTTTTAATTGAAAACCAGAGTGCTGAGCTGAATACAGCTTCAGCAGGTTCTCAGTTAAATTAGAAGGGGCTTTTCATTTAAGTCCTAGTGTTGATATGTCACTGTGCTCTGTCACTTTGAAAAGCGATAGTGCTTTGTTATCAGCACCGAGCCCTGGCAGGCTTCTGATGTAGACTTAGACTAAAATAGAATGCCAGAATGATGAAGGCGCTGCTTACCTTCGAACACCTCCAGGCTCTGCATGTGGGCAAAGGTGCTGACATATTGCTCGGCCCAGCCCAGTGGGTTTGAATAATCTCCAACTGATCATTTCCACATTTCAGATTATCATATGAAATTTTATAAGGGTTGATAGGATTTGAAAGGAAGTATGAATATTACTGATTGCATGTGATGTATGCCATCTAGAGACTTAATTTCTTAGGTAAATTATTAATAATTAATTCTTGCCCTTTAACTTGTAAATTCTATTTAGTAATCTTTAAAGAAAGAAAACTATACTTCAAGAGTTATAGAAAAGGTTGGCCTGCCAATAAACCTAGTCATTTCTTGAGTAAAACATTGTGTGCTGACCTTCTGCCAAGCACTGAGGTAGGTTCTGGAAACAGAAGGACAATTAAGAGTACCAGTCCTCAAGCAGGGAGACATATACAGCAATAGGTAATTATAAGATAATGCAGCAAGTGAAATATTATGCATAGAATATTTTTGAAGCACAAAAAGCAATTATCTTGATATCTCTTAGGAGGCAAGTAACAGAAATAGTGCACGTCTAACCAGTATCCTTGTTCCTAATTACCACATCAGCAAATTCAATGTATGGCTGAATATTTATATTGATATGACATTACCTTTCTTGGCTAGGAACAAGATTTCTCTTAGGAACAGCTGAACACGCATAGTTAAATAGAATATGTTATAGGAAAAGTGGAAAGGTTTTTGAGGGCTTAGAATTAGTATTGCTCCTCACTTTTGCCACCCCGCCCCCAAACACACACACAGTTTAATTCTCTATACACTGAAATGTCCTATGCCTTTCTGTTTACTACATTGAAAGGAAGTCCTTTCTGAAAAAGCTTTGCTCTAGCACTTCCAGGCTCCTTCCTATGGGCTCACTTTTCTACTCAGCATGGTTCTCCACGTTCAACTCTAATAGATACAAGAAGCCTATGTAGCTAAATAGCATCTGAAAGAGTTTACATTGTGAAAGGAAAAAAAATATATAGGTTTTGCCACATTTGTTGCTTTTTAAAAAATAAACCTCTTTTTGAAAGTATTTGTATAGGATTTTCAGAACCCTCCCCTCTGGAGTAGTGTTTTAGCAACACAGCAGTGCAGCTCTGAGCATTAATCACTGGGTATTTGTTTTTTCACACTAATTTCAAACCACAAACTAACATTCAAATTGAAAACGGTAATAGGTTCACAGCCTTTCAATTGACTTTCAAGTGATACGATCTTTTCAGAGCATCTGATCAAGTTTAACACCTTTGAATAGCTTAAAACTCAGGTTGCAATAATCCACAGCCTCAGAAATATTTGATTTCTACCTAAAAGAAAATAAAGGTAAAGATAGTAAATAATAAAATAACAAAATGATAAAAGTGTTCAAAAAATGAATCGGCTACATGTTTGAGTCCCATCTCTGTGAGCAAATTCCCAGACTAAATCATTTCTGGGCTCGGCTGAATTCCAGAGCTGTGTGTGTCTCAGACCAGTGGGGTACATTTATGCAAATTGGCCATTCAAAGTTAAGGAAATACCTATTTTCCATATTTATAAATGTTGCCTCTTGTATTCTGCATTTTATTTGATCATTTCCTCGTCCACCTTAATCTATTAAGTTTGTGAGGGTGAGAATTTATTCATTCAATTCATGGCTGTAGCTCAGTACTTAAAGACCAAGAGTAGGCATTCAACAAATACCTGTGAATAATCAGGAATGTACCTGTCTTTAGGGGACTGTGACTGAGGAGCCGGACCAGAGTTGTACTCAGATGTTAAAGATAATTTCTTATACACTGATCCCTATCTCTGAAGGCAAAAATAAAAATGATAAGGAGGGCACGAATAACTAAAGGTGATCCTAGATGAGTATGGCAGAAAGATTCTAGGGAATTTCATGGACACTTTCTTCTGCCTTATTTATTAACTGGCATTAAAGTGGGAATGCATAGCACAGTGCTTTCTTTAAGCAACAAACTTTCAGAAGTATTGCTTTAAGACAAAACTCAGATAATAAGTAAAGTATAATGTCTGAGAATGTTCTTAGGCCCTGCATTTAAAATAGCAAACACTAACGTATTCCTAACCGATAATACACACACACACACACACACATACACATACATACACATGCATATATGTATATGCATGTGTGTTTGCATAGCTATATACATGAGTAATAGCAATATATCTATATACAATTGATACATATATAAATATTTATCAGTTAGTATACACTTATATATTATAAAGTAATACATTATACAGGTTTATAATATTTACATATTACATAAGTGATACATATATAATACATACTCATTTATTATATAAGTCCTAACTCTCTTATTAGCTATCATCCCTTTTGGCAGTAATATCATCTCGCTTGGTCTTGCTTACTCTCTATTTCCCAGTTGGGTTTTGGGCACTTGGTGAGGGAATGAGTTGATTTTACCTTCCTTAACAAAGCCAAATAAAAAAATGTCTTTGATGCCACTATGGAGGTAATTGAGGATGCCCAATTTTTGTAAATTAAGAACGTGTGACTATTTTGGTGTGTCCTCATTCTTTCAATATTATACAAATAATATTCTTAAAATGTCAAACAGATTTTAAGAATATCTTATAATATTTCTAGTCCAATTTTATAGGGAAACACTAACAAGCTGTAGCTGTCAGAATGATCCTCCTCCAAAGCAAAACAACTAACATAGCAACAAGGCATATGAGGAGATCAACAATTTATAAAAGAACTACCTTTTGCTCTATTTTTAAATTCTCTGCTGGTTCAAACTATGACTTCATGGCTACTTATTTAATGTGTGTCTGTGTGCACTAGTCTGGGTTTTCTTTCAGTTATGTTGTGAGTGTATTCAGCAATTTTATTACCATTTGACAGAAGTTAAGAATGTAAGACATTTTATAGCAGAATTATTTATATGAAGAAAGTATCATCTTAAATAATGACAATAGAAAAAATGAGTATAGACAAATACATTTTAATTTTTTCAAGATATAACTAAAAAATATTCTGAATCTGTTTGCATTCTTTCTTTTATTCTACCCTCCTTCCTGCAAAAAATGCACATATATATAATTATTTTTTAGGTAATTATTAAGTCAAAATTAATATCATTTTGTCAGAGCTCAGGTAGGACATTTGTTAATTTATATGGTTAGTGGTTGAATGGTATCATCATTAATACAAAGGTAGTTTCTCAGGGCAAAGGAACAAAAGAAAATTGAATTAAATATGAAAAATAATATGGAATTAAGTATTGTCTCAAGAATAGTTTTTTTTGTGTGTAAAATATGAAGATCATTCTGTGTTACTCACTCTGTTGAAAGGAAAAGCAACCTTGAATAGTGTATTTTTAAAATAAGCAACATTAATTAGAGGAAAAATTTTAAACAGGCATGATAAAACAAAACACCCAGAGTATGAAAATCAAAACAGGAAATTATAGCACAATAAAAGGTAATCAAATCATTCTGATAAAAAACTAATGTCAGTGTGGTATAAATGAGCCCATTGTAAATAGCATGTTGTCTGAAAATGGAAAAGAGAGTTTAGATACATGACCTGAAAGTCAGTACTAGAAACATTAAGACACCCAGAAATTTCATCTTAATCCACTCATTCTTAATTAATCATATATCTCTCATCAGTAGTTTGGACTTTTGTGGTGTTGGGAATAAAAAAAAATGAATAAAACACAAGACCTCCTTAAGGAGCCTTCATTCTACCATTCTACCACCAAGAGAAATAAAAAAATGTATAAATAAGTAATAGCAAAGCTATCTATCTGTATACAAAATGCTTGTAGATACTACCTATTCATTACATACCCATGTCAAAATTTGTACCCATAAACAAAGCCATGGATGCTGGCCACCTCTTTGTAGTTCTTCACCATTTTCACCCAGCTCTTCATGCTTATTTGATAGTTATTAAACAACTGAAGGGAAGAATGTAGTAAAACTAAAATGTCTAAATAGTCATACAATGGCCATTTTGAAAGATATTTTGCTAGTTCATAAGCCAGTCATATAAATCGTACCATTATTTTGCAGCTGATTATACAGCTGTAAGTACTTTATTCGGTGATTGCACCAAGAGTGCTAATATGTACTTCTGGGTTGGAAGATTAGGATACAATATTGAAATGAAAGACTTATTTAAAATCCATCTGCTATGGGTTTCAACTCCACCAGCCTGTAAAATGATCTGAACCACATAATCTACTTTAATATCCTCTCCCAATTTCATAGGGAACAGTAGCAGAGAACCAAAGTTGCAATAAGTTGGAAAACCTTTTCATGTAGCTTTCCTGAATCATAAGGAAATCGAGCTTATTAGTCTCAAAAGCATCTTTCAGCCACTACTACCACTGTACTTCCATCTGGGTGGGGACCTAACAGAAGAAGCATGACTCCATGTTGGAAACCAGCATACAGAAAGGCCAGTTCCTACCTTTGGAGG
>CM052813.1:29282260-29452408 GCA_028533885.1 Nasua narica
GGTCATAGATAAGGCCAGGATGAATAGTACAGGGGAAAAGCAAAAAGGAATAAGTCAGATAAGAGAATTTTGGTTTGGGGCTTCTTCTTTGTAACCCAGTCCCTATTATTGTACTGTACGCTTAACTTTTCTAAAGTGTTATTAACTTAAAACTTGAAAGTAGTTGCTTTAATGGAACCAGAAGAATATATGTTCAAATATTTTGAAATAATTTGTGTTTATCAAATGCATATTATTAGAAACTACCATTTTTCAGACCTCTTAACAAAATTTGCTTCAAGTCCACATTTTATCAGGCAACTGTCAGATTAGAACCTGTGCCTTCAATTTTGTAAGCTATTCCAAATTTCATAAAACTGGACTTAATCTGTTCTCTTGTAGGAAATGCATCTAAGCTACTGCTCGTATCTCTGTGACATACTTCAAAATAACCTTGGTTTGAATTAAGCTTACTGATAAATGGAAAACATTTAGAAAGGCTATTTAAGGTGTGCCTGGGTGGTTCAGTGGGTTAAAGCCTCTGCCTTTGGCTCAGGTCATAATCTCAGGGTCCTGGGATCAAAGCCTGCATGGGGCTCTCTGCTCAGCAGGAAACCTGCTTTCCCCTCCTCCTCTGCCTGCCTCTCTGCCTACTTGTGATCTCTCTCTGTCAAATAAATAAATAAAATATTTTTTAAAAGCTTATTTAATACCAAACCAATACCAAACTGTTTCTTATAAAACAGTACTTCATCTTATTTCATTAAACCTGTAGATTTTATTTTTCCCTAAAACTTTTTGCCTAAAACTTTTATGATAAAAATCAAATATATGAGAAGCAAGTGTTATTAGCTATGTCTAAAACAAATGCTTATCACAATTTAATTAATTAGATTAAATCTGGTTTTTTAATGCCCTTATCTGAAAATCCTTTTAATTCTATAAAATTTTCCAAAAGAACTGTTCTGTTTATATATTCTAAATCCGATCTCATTTTCATTTGCCACCTATATATGACACAAATTTCCTAATTCTATTAAGGTTTATATACTCGATTAAGAAATAGTTCTTTCAAAAAATTCTCTTTATCTGGTATACACTTAACCCAACTATGCTTAGAATGTTTGAAAACTTATCTTGAAATTGCTTTAAGATCTATTTTGAAGCAAAAAGAATATCAATCACCTGAATTTATAATAATTTACTTTAATCAAAAATATAATTTTAAGGGACGCCTGGGTCGCTCAGTTGGTTGAGCAGCTTCCTTCGGCTCAGGTCATGATCCCAGCGTCCTGGGATCGAGTCCTGCATCGGGCTCCTTGCTCGGCGGGGAGCCTGCTCCTCTCTTTGCCTCTGCCTGCCTCTCTGCCTGCTTGTGTTCTCTCTCTGTTACATAAATAAATAAAATATTAAAATATATATATATAATTTTTAATATTTTAGCGCACCCTTTATATTCATGCAAATTAGATTAAAATGTATATTTTTATTCATATTAATAAAACATACTTTTGATATGCACTTCCAAAAATTTAGTGAACAGAAAAGTCCAAGAACACTTATCTTTAGTCATTTTATTATAATTTTATTTAAAATTTTTATTTTAGGTATTTTATTTTATTTTATCATAGCTTAATTATGATAGGAAATTAAAAAGTGGGACCCTGAAGCAAATTCTAGCCCACAGTTCGTATTTCTAATTAGAAGAGGCTTTTGACTAACTCCAAATAAGTTTGGAAGCATCAGCTAACCTAAATCTCATGCTATTTAAAGCAAAATCAAATACAGCTCTTTCATTTGTTGCAGATTCTTCTGTATTTCACTTACTTTATTTTTCTGCTATGCATCCATGTTTTAAATTTCTCTAGATGATGTCCTTTTATAATTTTTCCTTAGACAGTTTTGAAACAATCTCTTTTATTCATTTAATTTCATCGTTGTCCCTTTTCTTTGTTTATACTATATTAACTTTCAGCATTACTTTTTAGCTCTTTGGTATTGCCAATTACTGATTATTTTTAAAGATTAGTTCCTTTATATTTATAATGCTGACAACAATGTCCAAATTTAAAAGTGTTCTTCCTTTTACCACTACATTATATCTTTATATCAACAATAATAATTGCTTCTATTGACTACTTAGTCTACTCTGCTAAGTGCTTTACATGTATTTTCATATATCTGTAATGAAAAATTAAAATCTTTGAGTTTCATAGACTATTTATAATCTAAGTAAGGTTGATATTTGAGATTTTTGAAAACATTGTTTCTCAGTGAAAGAACGTTGAAAACATCAAATAAATACAGGAATCTTATTCAAAAAGTAACGAGCTAATGGGTGGTAATAGCTCACGATCTGGATTCGGTGAATTTTTCATTTGGACCCTGCACCAGGGCTTAATTAACCCTAAAACTAAGTTAAACTCTCAGAAGCCTCAACTTTAAAACATGACTAATAATAGAGTCTACTTTAAACTGTTTTGAGGATTAAACATAGGTAAAATGCTTGGTGCAGTGAATGACACAGCTAGTAAGGGCTCAGTAAATAAAAGTTCTTACAGCCTTAGAATGCATGCTTTGGAGAATCTATATGACAAAAATATTTACCTTGTGTTTCAGCATATTGAATCCTTCTGGTGACCCTAAAGAACTGCTGTTAGTTTGAATTTTTCTCTTTTGATTTAATGACTAGAATTAGATAACTAAATTATTTTTCATTTCCACTGAGGAATCCCAGAACAACCCAAGAAAAGTAACTATCTTTTTCTACTATTACTTTATTTTTTCTTCGCACTTTTGAAATTTATTTAAGATACAACATCAAGAGTTAAGTAGAGTAAAGTTATTTATTTGCTAGCTTAGATGAAGTATTTAAACATTCATGGGCCAGTTAAAAATTCCAATTTGGTGCTTAAAAAACACTACAGTTGATAAATAGGTCTTGTTTCCAGTAAACTCACATAGCATTCCATTTATTTACCTGACTTACTTGAAAAATGAATAATCCTTGAAGAGAAAGAAAAATGGGTGTAGAAATGAATCATGCACAGTTAGAGAATAGAAAGCCAAGAATAGCTATGTTGGAGTTGTGAACTGCATAGAGATTCTTTAGGTCACACATTGCTGAGAGGAAGTAGAATTCTGATCACTCAGAGTTCAGACACCACTGTGAACAAGACAGCATTTAACAGAGATTCCTGAAAGACAAGGACTTAGGAGTAAAACTATTCTGCTTTAGAGAAAGAAGTACTGTCTACCCACCATAAAAATTCTAAACTCTGTGCCCACAAAATCCTAGAGAGTTAACCAGAAATTAACTGATGGAATTAAATAATCTTTAAAAAGATAACATAATCTGTATTCTCCAAATCATATATTTCCGAAATAATAGGCACATAAACAAAAATTGCTAGACACATGTAGAAGCAGAAAAATATGTCTTGCATCCAGAAAAAAAAAAAGTCAATAAGAATACCCATGTTGGAATCGTCAGAAAAGGACTTTAAAACAGACATTGCAGGGCCGCCTGGGTGGTTCAGTGGGTTGGGGCCTCTGCCTTTGGCTTAGGTCGTGATCTCGGGGTCCTGGAATTGAGTTCTGCTGAGCAGAGAGCCTGCTTCCCCCCTTTTTCTCTGCCTGCCTCTCTGCCTACTTGTGATTTCCCTCTCTCTGTCAAACAAACAAACAAACAAACAAATAATTAAATAAAATCTTAAAAAAAAAGACATTGCGAATGTGATCAATGATTTTAAGGAAAAGTGCATTTAACAAATGGATATATGGGGATTCTCTACAAAGAAATGACTATAAAGAATAAATAAATGAAAAGTTGGGAATAAATAGATAGCTATAATAAAATATAAGAATAAAATAAAATAAAATAAAATATTACACCCACACATTAGCAAAGTAATAGAAAATGTCCAAATTGAAGGACAGAGAAACAATGGCTGACACGAGCCTCAGAAACATATAAGATCATAGCATGTGACATAAGACACATTCAGTTGAAATGCAAGAAAAAAGAAAGGGTTAGAACAAAAAACAATTTTTGAAGAATACTTTCTAAAACTTTCCCCAAGTTTTCCCAATTTGATGAAAACTATAAAACCACCCATCCAAGAAAGCTGTGGGAACCTTAAGCATGATAACCATGCATGCACATATGCACAAATATGTTCACACACACCGAGAAATAGCCCAAGATATATCATAAACATATTGCTCAAACTGAAAGATAATGAGAAAAATTTCAATGTAGCTCAAGAAAAAGGCTTATTACAGTTAAAAACATTTATGATAAGATTTTTTTCTTTTTCTCAAAAACCAAAAAAGCCAGAGGAACAAGGATACATCTTTAAAATGACAAAGGAAAAAAGAAAAACGGTGTCATCCAAGATTACTTTATCTAGCCAAATAAAAGTAAAATAAGGCATTTGCTGAGCAATAAAATATAACATAATTTGTCATTAGCAGATATGTACTTCAAGGAATGATAAAAGGAAGTCTTCATGATGAATAGAAATGATGCTAGATTAAAATTAGAATCTATATTATGAAGATAAAGGCTGCAAATAGTAAAGGAGTTTTAGGACAAACTGAAAATAAATAGCAAAAGTATAAACTTAAACCCACATTTGTCAAGGATTATATTAAATGAAAATAGACTAAAATATAGGCTGCATTCTTGGTTAAAAGACAAGAAGTATCAGAGTGTGACAGTTCAAGTTCAAGTTCAATGTTTAAACACAGTTATATAAAGACTCCAACAGGTTAAAAGCAAACAATGGTAAAAATTACACCTTGAAAGCATTATTCATAAGAAATCTGGAGGTGATGTAAAAGACAAGTTGACTTCAAAACAAGGAACATTACCAAAAGTAAAGAAGCATGTTTTGCAATAATAAAATGGTTAGATATCAAAAATCTTAAACGTATATGCACTTAAAAAGAGAGCTTTAAATATAAATGTAGCAAAAATTGACAGCAGTAGATGGAGAAACAAAACATTCCACAACCATGGAATTTGATTATTTTATGCCAATTTTCAGTAATTAACAGAAAAATTAATTGGAATATAGATAATGTGATCTCAATATTATGAAACAATTTGATATTATTGATAATTTTAGAACACTATACCAAATAACTTTAGAATATATCTTATTTTCAAGAAAAGCATAGACAGCTGTCTTTGGAGTAGGCAAAAATAATCTTACACAGAAAGTACAAACTTTTAAAGGAAAGAAATTTGAAAAAAAAAGTCAAATTTTTAAAATTTTGCTTACATTGAGAGTATATAAACATCTCCTACAATCTAATCAGAATACAAACAACCCAATTTTTAAGATAGGCAAAAAGGTGAGCAGATAATTCAAAAAGCCAACAAATATATAAAAAATGTTCAAGAGCATTCATCATCAGGGAAATGCAAGTTGAAATCATGATGAGAAACCACTATACATCCAATGTGAATGAACAAAACCTTTAAGACTAATGTGACCAACTGCTGTGACAATATGTTAAATACCAATATACCCCATGATCCAGCAGTTCCATACCCTAGTGTTCACCCAAAAAAACATAAAAACATGTCCAAAAATGCTTTTGGAAAATAAACTCAAATTAATATGCTCCACTGGTTTTGGACAAGGGTACCAAATTAATTCAATATTGGAATTATTCAACAAATGATGGTGAAGCAATCAGACATCTATAGGTAAAAAACATAAACTCAACTTAAGCTTCATATTACATACAAAAACCATCTCAAAGTGCAGCATAGACCTAGGTATAAAACAAAGTATAAAACTTTCAAGTATAAAAACACAGAATATTTTGGGGATCTATAACTACACAAAGATTTCTTAGATATGACAACAAAAGCATGATTGATAAAAGTAAATAAATGATAAATTGAACCTGTGATGGTTAACTTTTTGTGTGAACATGAGTAAATTGTGGTGACCAGTTGTCTGGTCAAACAATCTAAGTATTCAGACTTAAGGCTATAATATCACCTCTTATCTGAAACTTCAGCTTGCCAGTTTGGCCTACAGATTTCAAACTTGCCAGCTCCCACAATCACATAAGACTTCCTTTAAAAATCTCTCTGCATATATATGTACATGGATGTGTGTGTGTGTGTGTGTGTGTGTGTGTGTGTGTGTGTGTATGTACGTATATGTATATACGTAAATGTACAAATGCATACACATATATTATGAAATATATTTACATACTGTAAATATGTATATATGTAAGTATATATGCACACATGTATAATATATTTTCTAATGGTTTTACTTCTCTAGAGACTCCTGACTTATGGAGACATCTCATAAATATTGATAGTTTTTCTCTGAATGTTTACATGAAGAAAATGTAAAGGTAAGTGACATCCTGGGGGAAACTGTTTCAGGTCACATATCTGACAAAGGACTGGTATCAAATATAATTTAGATACTGTTCAAAAATCAACAGTAAAAAAAATCTAATTAGAAATTGAGCAAAAGACATAAAAATTTCACCTAAGAGGATACAGAGATGGTAAATAAGCAAGCACATGAAAAGATGTTCAATATAATTTGCTATCAGGGAAATGTTAATTATAACCATGATAAAATATCATTACACACTGATCAAAATGGGTAAAGTAAATGTGAGTAACAATACCAAATATAGCAAGGAACCTTAAAAATTGAACCACTCATAAATGAGTGCTGATATGAATGTAAAATGCTGCAATCATCTACATATTAGTTTGACAGTTTCTTCTAAAATAAATCATACAAATATAAAAGACCTGGCGATAATACTAAATATATAAATCCTTGTACATCCCAGAAAAAAGAAAACCCATATTCACATAACACTTGCAGGTTTCATAGCAGTTTTATCTGAAATAGCCCCAAACTGGACTCTGCCTAGATGTCTTCCAACAGGTGAATGGTTATAACCATTGTGGTATATCCATAGCACTACTGAGCAATAAAAAGGAATGAATCCTTGATATGCACAACCACTTGAATGAATTTCCTGAAAATTGTGTTGAATGAAAAAGGCCAATCCTAAAATGCATGATTCCATTTATATAACATTTGAAATGACAACATTTTAGATATTGAGGACAGATCAGTGATTGACAAGAGTTAGTAGTGAAGGATGGAGTAAATAAGTAACAGAGCATGGGTTGAGGAAGGATGTAGGTGTGGTTATATAAAAGCAACATGAGGTGTTGCTTGTGGTGTTGGAACTGCTGAGTACTTTTAATGTGGTGGTAGATACACTAACCTACACAGGTGATAAAATTGCACATAACTTAATGCACACACTTGTATACACATGTGAGTACATGTAAAATTGCAGAAATCTGAGAATAGTAGGTAGATTGTGTCAAGGTCAATACCCCTGTGTGATATTATGGTATATTTTTGCAAATATAGGAGAAAATGGGAGGAAGCTTGTCAAAGTGTACAAGGGACCCTGAATTATGTCTTGCACCTGCATGTGGAATCTACAATTATTTCAACAAAAGTGTCAATAAAAAAAATATAAGAATGACCACAAGAGGTTTCTTCATAATATATAAAAAACTGGAAATAACTGATATACAAATTGTATATTTTCATACAATAGAAGTACACTGATACACTAATAATATGGGTAAAACATGTTTAAATCACAAAACGTTTATGTTGAACAACTAAAGCCAGTCACAAAGGAGTACCTATTGAATGATTCAATTTATTTGAAGTTCATTCACAGACAAGACAGATCTTTAATAATAGAAAGGATCACAGTGGTTGCTTCTTGGAGGAGAAAAGATGGCCTGGGAAGTGAAATGTGGAAATTTTCCAGATTGATGGAAATAGTCTATATTTTGACAAGAATGTGAAATAAACAAGTATACACAATTGGCAAAACTCATCTTACTATGTACTTAAAATATGAAGATTTTACTGTGTTTAAAGTACTTCTAGATTTAAAATTATATGAAAATTGATATTCGTATAATTCATATTAATATGTAAAAACTAAATTAAAAATGTATTAGGCAGAAATACAGTATCCAAAAGCTTGGAGTCATGTATGTGTGTGTGTGTGTAATTCTCATTTTCTTATTTCAGTTTCAATTGTATTAAATTTATGTTTGTCTCTCTTTTGACAAAGGTGATACAGCTTTAAAGAAAACAAGTAATATGGATTGAAAAGAATCTTTTCTTCCAGTTCATGGTAGGTCAAAGATTCTAAAATTAGTGAATTTGTAGACTTTTTTCAAAATGATTCATTTTAGGTTTTCAAATAATGTAATGGATTTTATGGTATTTTTGAAAATAACTTCTTTTTAACCAGACTATACCCAGCAGCCCCATTTCCCTTCCCCAGCACATAACCAAATGGACATTAGAGGGTGTAAATGGTAATGTCCCCAAAGAGTATTAGTTTTGGTAAAATGTACATAGTCTTAGCCCCCTGAATGGCTATAGACACATGCTCAAAACTAAATTAGCTTTGAGTAAAGCCTCAAGTCAGTATTCGTTATATGTCTAATCTGATCATATTTCAAGGAATGGGAGTAAGGTGGAGGAAATCATTTGTAATGATAACCAACCTGGCTTTTCATAAACTTCATATAAAATTACAATAGAAAAAGCACTAAATGCTTAATTGTAAGATTTCATAAAGCTGACAATCTGAGGTCAAAACGTCATAACATTTAGAAATATAGTATTCAAAATAATGGTATCTAATTATTCAATAAGCTGGTACACTTCCAGTTTTCTAATAGTAACAATTAGCACCATTATTTGTCTTTAATCGTCCATCAACACAGGTGCTTTCTTCTACACATGATAGTATGTAAGTGGACTAGTCCGGCATAGATATAGTTATGTATATAGCAATAATTCTCACTGGGCTCCGTGCTCAATGGGGGGGTCTGCTTCTCTTTCTTCCTCTGCCCCTCCCTGCACTTGTGCTTGCTCTCTCTCTCTCTCTCTCTCTCTCTCTCTCAAATAAATAAAATCATTTTAAAAACATTTACAAATGTATATCCAGTAAGAATATTCACTCTATTAGAATTCTGAGACATGGTTCCATGAAACTAGATATGAACTTGGGAAATAGGCTGAGAATATTATATTCATGTTTGGCCCTTATGCACTTTTCACTCTACCCTCTGCCCTCCTTTCATTAAGATTTTTAAAAATTCAGCTGTAGCCCACATTTTAATGGTCAGTGAGTACTTACCATCCTACTGAATAAAGCTGTTGTTAAAAAGTTGACTATGTAACCACAGCAACCAAGTACCACCAGCCTGGACCAGGTTTGGGCCTTGAACTATGGTTCAAGCCAATTTATATATCTGCCAGTGCCCTGTAAGTTGGGGTGTTACAAGATGGTAATCAAAAGGGAATAAAGAACTAAGTGGAACACTGGAATCATCTTTCAGAGAATCAGAATTTAGGACATGCAGAAAGATGGCTGTCACCGTAGCAAAGGCAGGAAGTGGAGAGAGAAAGTAAACTAAAGCCATGAGGCAGAAGAGGCAGCAAATACACAGAACTTATAATGATGCATAAGTTTAACTGCTCATAACAATTTCCTGCAAGGGTTTCTAAGTGCATGGATCTATATTCTCCATGTCAGAATCTCCTCTAAGTCTGAGAATCATCAGTATTTAGAATTTCACTTACTTTTCCCATAATACAAGTATAAGTATCTCATTTTTACAAAAAAAGAAACTGAAGTTTAGACAGTTTATTTCATTTGCCCAGTCGGTCTGACTCCAAAACTTATGACTAGGAAACCCCTAAAACAAAATAAAACTGAAGAGAAACAATATACGGGAAGCATGCAAAAATGGGGAAATGATTTAATCTGAATTCAAAGAGTCATTGCTCCTGCACTTACACTTGGGAATGGACTTCATTGTCAGTTGCCATTTTCCAAGTTTAGTTATATCTCAAATCATAACTAAGACCTAAAAATACCTAAAATTTTGTTATTCCAAACAGTGAGAGTCTTTCAATCAAATCCCCGGCAGCACTGAGTATCAAATAAGCTTACTTAGTTCTACTTTACAGTTTAGTTCTGCTTATGAAGTGAATTGTGCCAATTTATAGTAGGGTTTCCATAATTAATGTGCAAACTCTTTCTTCTCTGTAATGAGCCTATGAGAAAGTTCTTCTATCTAATGACCTAAGAACACTCAGATTTATCTACTGAATTTCTGACATTGCCCAGACTCAAGGTTAGTGCCTGAGAAGGCTCTAGAGATTCCTGTGTTTTTATGGAGCAAAATCATCCTATGACACAGATTCTTTTCAAAGGTGAACGCTTCATTCAGCAGTTTGCTTCACTTCCTAACACAATTGAAAAGTCATTTGCTGACAGTAAACCAGTGGCAGGTGTGCTTTTCTGTTGACAGCTGTAGTTCTGAAATGGATCACAGGCAAGCTCTGCTGGCAGTGCTAGAACATCTGGAGCATTTGGTCTGATTTCAAAAGTCCTCCAAAAGAGGACTGTCTTCTCCCATCTCAGAAAATAAAATAAGTTATGGACACCGGGGCCAAATTTGCATTGTGGTAGTACAACAATTTATTACGTTCCTTATATATTAAGTATGTATTTATTAAGGCCATAAACTATGCCAACTGGGAAGAGCGTTTAAGTAGATCATTGCAACCTTTCGCTTCTCCCAGGATCTTCTTTGATAATTTGAAAGCACTGAATCAATAGATAAAACTTAATATCTAATTCTTGGAAGTCTGTTTCTTTTTTTCTTTTTCTTTTTTTAAAAGATTTTGTTTATTTATTTGAGAGAGAGAGAGAGATTGAGAGAGCGCATGAGAGGAGAGGTCAGAGAGAGAAGCAGACTTCCCGAGGAGCTGGGAGCCCGATGCCGAACTCAATCCCGGGACTGCAGGATCATGACCTGAGCCAAAGGCAGTCGCTTAACCAACGGAGCCACCCAGGCACCCCTAGAAGTCTGTTTCTGGGAAAATCTTTTACTGATTTGCACATAGACAACAATACTTAACAACTGTTAAGTATTAAGAATTTAATATTTATTGAATGGGTGGGTTAATTAAGTTTAGTATTCTTTTCAAATTCCTTATTAAGAAAAATAGTTGTTGTTGGGGCGCATGGGTGGCTCAATGGGTTAAGCCTCTGCCTTCGGTTCAGGTCATGATCTCAGGGTCCTGAGATCGAGCCCCACTTCGGGCTTTCTGCTCAGTAGGGATCTGTTTTCCCCTTCTCTCTCTCTTCCTGCCTCTCTGCCTACTTCTGATCTCTTTCTCTCTGTCAAATAAATAAATAAAATCTTTTTAAAAAAAGAATAGTAGTCATTGTTAACACACCTTATTAAAGACATCTTATTAAACAACACTTATTAAACAAAGCATTCTGCAAATATTGGACAAACAATGTCACTTGATTTCCAGAAACATCCTGCCATGTAGTAGCAAATGACATCATTCCCATTTAATAGTTGAAGCTATTTAGACTCGAAGAATTAAGACAATTGCTCAAGGCCCATAAATAAGAGGAGGAAAACTGGCATTTTTTCCCAGGCTGAAATTCCACAGATCATGCTCCTTCTACTGTGCTCTAAGTCTTCTAAATGACAGTATGGATACTCCTCGCTTCCTGAATTTATGAGGTTAGGCAAGAAAGCAAACAATTATCTTTTGCTACCAAGTAAATACAAATATATCAGACCATATTATCAATAATAAGGAACTTTCTACCAAAAATATTAATGGTGTTACCCATTAATACCTAGAGTTTTTTTTTTTTTAGAAAAATGAGGCAGCTCTTTGAAAAAAATTGATGGTATTTTGATAGGGATCGCAATAATGCGTAGATTGCTTTAGGTAGCATAGCCGTTTTCAAAATACTTGTTCTTCCAATCCATGAGCATGGAATGTTTTTCCATTTCTTTGTGTCTTCCTCAATTTCTTTCATGAGTACTTTACAGTTTTTTAAGTACAGATTCTTTACCACTTTGGTTAGGTTTATTTCTAGGTATCTTACGGTTTTGAGTGCAGTTGTAAATGAGATTGACTCCTTAATTTACCTTTCTTCTGTCTTGCTGTTGGTGTATAGAAATGCAACTAATTTCTGTGCATCTATTTTATATCCTTTTTTTAAAAAAGATTTTATTTATTTATTTGACCTAGAGAGAGATCACAAGTAGGCAGAGAGGCAGGCAGAAAGAGAGGGGGAAGCAGGCTCCCCACTGAGCAGAGAGCCTGATGCGGGGCTTGATCCCAGGACCCTGAGATCATGACCTGAGCGGAAGGCAGAGGCTTTAACCCTGAGCCAGGCCCCCCATATATCCTGATACTTTACTGAATTCCTGTATGAGTTCTAGCAGTTTTTGAGTGGAGTTTTGTGGGTTTTCCGAACCAGAGAAGGCCCCAAATAGCCAGAGGAATGTTGAAAAAGAAAGCCAAAGTTGGTGGCTTCACAATCTCAGATTTCAAGCTCTATTAGAAAGCTGTAATAATCAAGGGAGTATGGTACTGGCACAAAAACAGACACATAGATCAATGGAACAGAATAGAGAGCCCAGAAATGGACCCTTAACTCTATGGTCAACTAATCTTCAACAAAGCAGGAAAGAATGTCCAATGGAAAAAAGACAGTCTCTTCAATAAATGATGTTGGGAAAACTGGACAGCCACATGCAGAAGAATGAAACTGGATCATTTCTTAACACCACACACAAAAATAGACTCAAAATGGATGAAAGAGCTCAGTGTGATACAGGAATCCATAAAAATCCTTCAGGAGAACACAGGCAGCAACTCTTCAACCTCAGCCACAGCAAATTATTCCTAAAAACATCACCAAAGGTGAGGAAAGCAAGGGCAAAAATGAACTATTGGGACTACATCAAGACCAAAAGCTTTTGTACAGCAAAGGAAAGAGTCAACAAAAACAAAAGACAATTGACACAATGGGGAGAAGATATTCGCATATGACATATCAGATAAAGGGCTAGTATCCAAAATCTATAAGAACTTATCAAACTCAACACCCAAAGAACAAATAATTCAATCAAGAAATGGGCAGAAGACATGAAAAGACATTTTTGCAAATAAGATACCCAGATGGCCAAAAGACACATGAAAAAGTATTCAACATTACTCAGCATCAGGGAAATACAAATCAAAGCCACAATGAAATACCACTTCACACCAGTCAGAATGACTAAAATTAGCAAGTCAGGAAATGACAGATGTTGGTGATGATACAAGAAAGGGGAAGTCTCCTACACTGTTGGTAGGAATGCAAGCTGGTGCAGTTACTCTGGAAGACAGCACGGAAGTCCCTCATAAAGTTGAAAATAGAGCTACCCTATGACCCAGCAATTGCACTACTGGGTATTTACCCTAAAGATAAAAATGTAGTGATCCAAAGGGGCACGTGCACCCCAATGTTTATAACAGCAATATACACAATAGCCAAACGATGGAAAGAACCTAAATGTTCATCAACAAATGAGTGAATAAAGAAGATGTCTCTCTCTCTCTCTCTCTCTCTCTCTCTCTCTTTCACACACACACACACACACACACACACACACACACACACACACACACTGGAATATTATGCAGCCATCAAAAGAAATGAAATCTTGCCATTTGCAACAATGTGGATGGAACTAGAGGGTATTATGCTGAGTGAAATAAGTCAATCAGAGAAAGACAATTATCATATGATCTCTCTGATATGATGAATTTGAGAGGCAGGGCAGGGGATTGTGTGGATAGGGAAGGAAAAATGAAACAGGATGGATCAGGAGGGAGACAAACCACAGAGACTCTTAATATCACGAAACAAACTGAGATTTGTGTGGGGGGCTGGTGAGGGGGTAGAGGCAGGGTGGCTGGGTTATAGACACTGGGGAAGGTATGTGCTATGGTGAGTGCTGTGAAATGTGTAAGACTGAAGATTCACAGACCTGTACCCGAGGGGCAAATAATACATTATATGTTAATTTAAAAAAAAAAAGAAAAATGAGGTGAAGAAGCTTAATATGTTTCAAAATTCAATAATTACAGCTAGACTAAAAAATTTAAATAATGCTCACAACTTCTCAACATGTATCAATTATTTAATTGATGATTATTGGCCTCTGTGGGAGCGGGAAAGGAAAATCAACAGCTTTAGGCACATACCTTCAAAAAACAGAACTTATACACGGGAATTTTGCCTGCTTCTGATTCTATGACTTTTTAAAGGAATAAACTAGACCCTAATAAGAAAGTGACATCTGGGATTAATGTCATTTTTGAACATTTTGTTATAGACTAGGTAGTAAAACTAAAGTCAAACTTCCATTTTCTCTTATTAAAGGATTTCAAAAGAAAAATGGGCAAAAATCCAAAAATATTAATTGCAAATGCCATTAACTTGCTCATGTGGGTGTGTGAAATACAGGAAATGCTACCAAGTAATTTATCTTCAATGCCATGCCAATAAGGATGTGGCTTCTTCTAGTCCACATGCCAGAGAATGTCCATTCGAATGATATTTGAGCATTTTATGGACGAGTGTGTGACTAATGGATAGAGACTAATATATTCTTCCCCAACATTACTGAGACCAGAGTATTTATTTACTAGAACACACGGTGACAAATGATTCTGTTTTAACTTTTTTTTTCTTTGATCCAAGTCACTCATTTTTTAGATTACACTGGTAGCTATTTAGAAAAAAAAAATGTTGACATGAGTTTTAAGGGGGCATATCAAGTAAATAGTGTAGGGTTAAATATCTTGAAAGAAATGAATTCTGGCACCACCCAAGAGAAAATGAACAATCATACCCACTCTGGCACCTGAAAATGTTGGTTGATGTTTGGCACCTGAAGAAATTACCCATGAAATGAACACTTGGGGGTTGACTCATTAGAATTCAGCTCCACTGCCTTCAAATGAGTAAGAATCTCTACACAGATACTGAGAAATACAGATAAAAAGAATCACAGAGGAAACTACAATGCTTCTTAACTGCAGGAAACTTAGGTTTAATGGAATTTGCTCCATAATACACGCAGTATGAAGGTATGAGTATAAGCCCACAAGGTCATAAATTTCAAGTCAAAGTAAACTATGCATATTTAATTGTTCAATGAAATAAAGCCAATCAGGAAATATGGAGTTTAATTTAACTTCTTTGCTTATAACTTGTATTTTCTGTGTTTTACAAATTTTACTTTGTATCTATAACCTAGTCAAACATAGGTTGAGATTTTTAGTGTTTGTGTAAAAAGTAACATAATTCTATATATTTGTGCTGTATTTCACAGTTTTGAGTGTAAGTTTTAAAGAGAAAATAAATGTAACACTACCAATATAAATGCTTTATACATATATTGTGTTCATGCTCTGTAAGACATTCAGTATGTGAACTACCAATATCTTATACATCTAGAATATTTTTTAATATAGTAAAATATTTTATTAGAACAGATATATGGCTATGTCTCCTACATTATTTACCTATGTGAACCTAAATTTTCCCTTTGCTCATTGATCCAGTTCACCTTCTAAGCAGTGTCACACATTATTGAGTTGGCTTACTAGGATGAGGGAGAAAGTTGGCAGTCACAGACTGGTACAAATCTAAACAACCTTAGGAAAATCCTTAAATTTGCCATCACTGTATTGTACTCCCATCAACTTTGCTAGCATACACATAAACACACACCCACACACACACACGCAATTATGTTATTTCAAGTAGTATTTATAACTATAGCTCAGCATCACTGTGAGATGGAAGAATCTTTTATCAACTAATTACTTCCTTGTTAGCTTTCTATTTTAGGAACAGGCTAAATTCAATATCTTATGGTCCTAGTATACATAAGGAACTGTCCTTTACATTTATTATGTAGGTTACAAAATATATCCCAAATCCAAGTGTTCTCAAGTACACAGATAAAACTTGAGAAAACATTAGGTATGAAATACATTTTTCATTGCATTGTATGAGAAAATAATAAACCCAAATTTGATTGCCATATGACATTTAACATTGATATTATTGAAAGATAATATTAAAAAATAAAGACAAATGCAAAACTAACAAATGTCTGAAAAGTTTACATATAGAAAAGTAAATGAACAAAAGTTCTGTCTTCTTTTACATTTATTATTTTTATCCTAAACTATTCCTTTATATGGCCTTATATCATGCTTGCTATTGTTCAAACAATTGTGAGTGGATTGTAAACTCCTGGAGGTCTAGAAATTATGTTTCACCCTTTGAATCTAACTTCCTTCCAATTTTCTTGTTCAGTGCCTTGCCACATTGTAAATAATCAGTACTTTTAATTTAGTTATTGTTGCTGGGGCCTTGTATCAGATGAATACATAGTATATAGCTCTGTCTTTATTTCTCTGAGAACTAACAAAACTAGAGACTATCATAGCTTAGATGATGAGTGCATGATATTAAATCCAAGCCTTAGAATATTATTCCTGGCAAGAAACTGAGAATTTTCTAGTTTACCATCTTGATGAAAGGAGGAGTAAAGCCTTAGAGATGCTTAATGCATTGGAAGGTCTCTCAGCTACCGGAAAAAGCTAAACAACTAAAACTCAATATTCTAACTTCAGATGAAATATTCAATTCTACTGTAAGAAAAGCACAGCCTTGAACTAAGATGTACCTGGTGGTTGCATTGGTTACCTACTCTATTACCTTAGGTAATATACCTAACCTCTCTGAGACTCTGTTCCTCATCCACAAAATGTTGACTGAATGATTGTTGTGAGTGTAAGATATGATGTCCACAAGTGAAAGAAAGAGTATCCTTCCAGCACATTGTCTGACCCTCACAGCCATTCAATAAGTGTTCATTAATTTTTCATCATACTATTTGGGGGAAAATAGCATTTTCACAATCAAATGACATAATACTCAAGTAACGAAAAAGAGTACCTTCTTTCTATTTTCATAACTACAGTGGGGAATGTGAAAGGGGAAAGGTACTTAGTCCATGCCTTAACTAAAAAAGAATATTATGTTATTTTCAATAGAGCGAGTTTACTAATTAACAGAATATCTGTGTTGTTTCTTTTCTATCTCTTTTGTTCTGCCTCACGTGAATTCTTTCCATGCCACTGGCCTCCACCCAATAGTCACCTCACCTTTGGGAGCCCTCATCTGATTTGGAAAGACACCGCATTTAGACACCACACTAACATAACTAGAAGGAGAAATAAATGGCAGTACAATATTTGAGGGTTTAATACTCTACTTTCTCCAATGAATATTAATCATCTAGGCAGAATCAAAAAGAAAATGGCAGATTTGAACAACACTATAGAACAAATGGACCTAAGAGATAAATACAGAATATTCCATCCAACAGCACTAACATATATATTCTTCTTGATTGTGCATTGAACATTAACCAGGCTAGATCATATGTTAGACCACAAAACAAGCCTAAACTAATTCATATGTTTTGAATTATATCTAATACCTTTTGTGAATACAAATTTTGAAATTAGAAGTCAGTAATAGAAGGAAAGCTAAAAAATTCACAAATATGTGGAAATTAAATAGCACACTACTGAATAACCAATGGATCAAAAATAAATCAAAAGGAAACTTTAGGGACACCTCAGTGGTTTATTTGGTTAAGCATCTGCCTTTAGTTCAGGTCATGATACTGGGGTCCTGAGATCAAGTCAGTAATTGGGCTCCCTGCTCAATGGAAGCCTGCTTCTCCCTCTGCCTGCCATTCCCCCTGCTTGTGCTCTCTCTCTCTGACAAACAAACAAACAAACAAACAAACAAACAAATAAATAGGAAAATTTTAAAAATACATCTTTAGACAAATGAAAACAAAACCACAATATGCTAAAACTTATGGGATGCAGCAAAAAGAATACTAAGATGGAAATTTATAGTAATAAATGTATAGATCCAGAAAAAAGAAAGCTCAAAAATAACTTAATACCTCAGGAAATGAGAAAAAGTATTAACTAAACTCAGAGTTAAAAAAGGAAAAAATAACAAAGATTAGAGCAGAAAAAAATTAAATAGAGACAGGAAAACAATAGAAAGCATCTGTTTCTTTGAAAAGACAAAATAGAGAAAGCTTTAGCTGGACTAACCAAGAAAAAAGGAGAGGAGACTCAGATAAAACTATAAATGAAAGAGGAAACATCACAACTGATACCACAGAAATACAAGAGATAGCTATGAAAATTGTATGCCAGAAAATTGGATAATCCAGAAGAAATGGACAACTTCATAGAAATATACAACTATCAATACTGAATGAAGAAGTAGGAAACCTTAGACTAATAATGACTAAGGAAATATAAGCAGTAATCTAAAACCTCCCAACAACAGCAACGAAAGCCCAGTATCAGATGGTATCACTGAGGAATTCTACTAAACATTTAAGGAAGAATTAATGCCAATCCTTCTCAAAGTCTTCCAAAAACTGAAATGGAGAGAACACTCTCAAACTTACTTAAGAGGCCAGCATGAACCTCACACCAAAGCCAAATAAAAATACTAAGAAAGAAAACTGCAGGCCAATATTCTTGATGAATACAGAGGCAAATCTCAACAAAATTCTAGCAAACCAAATTCAACAGAATATTCAAAGAATCATACACTCCAATAAAGTGGGATTCCTCCCTGGGGTGCATCCCTGTAATGGTTCAACACATATAAATCAATAAAGGTGATCCCATCACAGTAGTAGAATGAAAAACATTTTTAAATCATATGGTTATCTCAATCAATGCTGAAAAATCCTTGACAAAATAAAATATAATTTCATGATAAAAACTCCCAATAAGTTGGATATAGAAGGGATGTGCCTCATCATAATAAAGGCCATATGTGATAAACTGCAGATGACAACATACTCAAGAGTAACAGGTTAATGGATTTTTTCCCCCTAAGATCACAAACAAGACAAGGGTGCCTAGTCTTGCTACTCCTATTCACCATAGTGATTAGTATAGATATCTTAGCCAAGGCAATCAGTCCAGAAGAAGAAATAAAAGACCTTCAAATTTGGAAAAAAAAAAAAAAAAAAGTAACGTTGTTCCATTTGCTGATAAATGACTTATATAAAATCCTAAAAAAAATTCCAAAACCTCTTAAAACTAATAAATGAATTCAGCAAAGTAGCAGGATATAAGATCGACATACAGAAATCAATTGCACTTCTATACATTAACAAGGAATTACCTGGAAAAAAAGAAAAAGAAAATCCATTCACGACAGCATCAAAATAGTAAAGTTACTTTAAAAAATTTAACCAAGGAGATAAAAGATCTGTGCACTAAAAATTGCAAGACATTGATAAAAGAAATAGAATACACAAAATTGGAAAGATAACCCATATTCGTGTATTAAAATAATTAATACTAAAATGTGATAGCCAAAGCAATTTGAAGAAAGAACAAAGGTGGAGTCATCACACTTCCTGATTTCAAAGGATACTACGTATCTATAGTAATCAAAACAATTTGGTACTAAAAAAAAAAAACAAAAAAAAACAGTTTGGTACTGGTATAAAAGACACATAGATCAATGGAAGAAAATCAAGAGCCAAGAAATAAGCCCACACATATATGGTCAACTATTATTTGACGAAGGAGCCACGAATACTCATTTTGGAAAAGACAGTCTCCTCAATAAATGTTTTTTGGAAAACTGGTATTCACATGAAACTGAACCACTATTTTACTTCATTCACAAAATTAACTAGAAATGGATTAACATTTATATGTAGGTCTTAAAACCATAACACTTTTAGAAGAAAACATAGGGGAACATAGGGGAAAATGATCCTTGATATTGGTCTTTGCAGTGATGCATTATATATAACACCAAAATTACACCAAAATTACAAGCAATAAAAGCAAAAAAAAAAAAAGTGGGATAATATCAAATTAAAAAGCACCTGCACAACCAAGTATACATTCAATAAAATGAAAACAACCCATGACAAGGAGAAAATATTTGCATACAGCAGTTAACATCTAAAACATAAGAAACATTAGGGGTCCCTGGGTGGCTCAGTCAGTTGAAAGTCTGCCTTTGGTTCAGGTCATGATCTTGAGACCCAGGATCAAGCCATGCATCCTGCTCCACGCTCAGCAGGGAGTCTGCTTTTCCCACTGCCCCTCATCCTGGTCATGCTCTTTGTCTCACTTTCTGTCTCTTTCAATTAAATAAAATCTTAAAAAAAATAAAATATCTAACATTAAATTCAAGAGCAAAAAACAAATAATCTGATTTAAAATGGGTAAAAGACCTGAGTAGATTTTCCCCCTAAAGAAGATATGCAAATGGCCAATAGGTACATGAAAATGTCCTTAACATTACTAAAGATCAGGAGAATGCAAATCAAAACCACAATAGTGTATTACCTCATAAATATACTAATACTATAAGTATACATACTTATACTAATAGCCATACTTAGAATGGCTATTAGGAAGATAAGTGATAACAAATGTGGCAAGGATGTGGACAAAAAGGAATCCTTGTGCAATATTGGTGGGAATGTAATTTGATATAGGTACTATGGAAAACAATATGGAGGCTCCTCAAACAATTTAAAATAAAACTACCATATGATCCAGGAACCTGCCTGTGGTTGTATATCCAAAATAAAATACAATCAATATCTTAAAGAGATTTCTGCATCTCATTGTTTATTGCAGCATTATTTAGAATAGCTAAGACATGGTAACAATGTAGTATCCATAAATGGGTGAATGGATAAAGAAAATATGCGTATATGAATATCATTCAGCCATGAAAAGGTAAATCTGCTGTTTGTCACAAAATGGATGAACCTTGAGGACATCATGCTTAAGTGAAATAAATCAGAAAGACTTATCTTATTTTTTACCTATCAACTGTCTCAATCTTATGTAATCTAATAAAAATGATTTTTTAAAAAGATTTATTTATTTATTTATTTATTTATTTGACAGAGAGAGAGAGCTGAAAGCTCCATGCGGGGCTCGATCCTAGAATCCTGAGATCATGACCTGAGCTGAAGGCAGAGGCTTTAACCCACTGAGCCACTCAGGCGCCCCTAAACAAAAAGAATTTTAATGAAGACATAATACTCAAAGATTAAAATTTACTAGTATTAATAGCCTCATAAACTGAGAAGGATTGTCTAAGTTGGTAACTGTGAAATAACATATATTTTATTAATTTCCTTCTCTCTTTGCCACTGTAACCATACAGTTTTAAGCCTACTAAATGATGCCTTGATCTCATTTGATCGGAATTTTTCTGAACGAAAATAATATGCAGTCTTTCAAATTTACAATTTTGAAGAGTATGTAGATATTGGGATATATTTATCATGAGTAAAAATATTGAGTTTAAGTTCAGAAGAAGTTCATGTTTTGAATGATGTTGTCTGCATGTGAATCTGTGTAAGGATTGGACCGAAAAGCATGAAATTCTCTTTATCTTGATACTTCAGAATCTGCATCCTAGGATGACAGATTCAATGAGGATTCTTCCTTCTTGTTTTTTCTTTTTCTTGAATTTTTTGAACTGGTTCTTAATATTGCAAACTACTTTTGTAAAGCTATGCAAACACTTTTAGATAGAAGAAATAAAAAGAATATTATTCAACTATCTATAGAAGTCAAGAACAAACTATGAGTCTTTCTGTTTTTACAATCACTTTTACATTTTTTCTATCATAACATATTCCCAGAATTGTACATATTATTCATGCTCTGTGTGATTATAAAAACAACCAAATGTCCTTGGTGAAAACAAAATAGGGCATTAAACTTTGGCCCTGCTTCCTGGGATTTTGAAGACCTTATGTTTTAGAGTCATCAAGCATGGGACAGAGAGAAATTAGATAAATGAAAATGACCAAATAACTCTCCCTAAATGCCTTCATTGACGGTGTCATCTATAGTAGGAAATCTATAATTTCATTTTTCAGCCCTCTGATAGGCTAAACATGTCAGATCGGTTTATAAATATGCTACTATAGATACATAATGAATCATTTATTGGCTGCTTCCTCATTTGTGACAACTCAAATGCTATGCTGCTAAGATCTGCTTTTTTTTTCTGTTTTTCCTGCAGATTTTTTTTTCTTCCCCAGTGGCTTCATCTTAGGATTTTCGAATACTTCTCTAAAATAATCATAATGTACTAATACTTATATTTATAAGTAAACAACACAAATAAAGCTATTTTTATATCTTAAAGACTTACTTTTACAAACCCTTGAATTCCAGGAGATGAACATAATCTGCATATGTTAACCTTTTCAAAAACAGTTTTATATATCAAGGTAAATTACAGTAATACAACCATAAGGATCTTATTCATTTGTAGAGTGAATTGAAAGTAGTTACTCCTGCACAGCAATTATCAATAGAATTGTGGACAAAATATTGTATCTCTATTGCCTTACATCCATGCTTCTTGATTATAGAATTCAACCCCTTGGAGAATATCTAACCGTTTACCTGGGATATCAAGATAAATAAACAAGGTGATTCTTCCTAGATATTGATTTTACATAATAATACATAAATATTATTTTATGCTAAACAAATCCTGGATATTATAAGATCTAGAATATAGGTATATCAGGGATTCAAAAGACTAAACACTATAAAATAAAAAATCAGTGTGGTTTTAAAAGATTAAACACCCTATTTAAAGAAAGTTTGCACTTATACAAGGTCATTACTAATTATATTCTACAGATTGTCTCTTATAGGTCAAGTTTTGGAGAAACGAAACATTTTGACATTTGTGGAAAATTTTGAGAAGCACTTTTCTAGGATGCCTTATTTCTTTATCATGGAAAAAGAAAAAAAAATGCCCAACTATTTGCTTTGGTTTATGTACACTGACTCTAACACCATCTGTTGCCCAGTCACAGACTCCAGCAAACACACAATAACTTGCCTTATGCCAGTTATTACAGGCTCAAATACAAAAGCAGCAAGGCCACCAGCTTTATCCTCAAGAAGTGTAAAGTTCAGTGCAGAGAGAAATCATCAAGTCAATGCAAAGCCATAAAATAATCAATCTAATAGGAATATGGTCAAAGCTTACTGGGTAAATGAAGGAGCAATAAATAGGTCACCTGAGGACTTGTGAAATATTTCACAGAGGAAGTGAAGTATATCACTAAAATATGATGGAATGATGGAAGAACAACTCCTCTTTAGTCAGGCAAATAAATATACAAGAGCTGGTCAGGTACAAGAGAGAATTACAGGGAGGATTGGTTGCTGGGGCTGGTACTGCTCAGGGTATGATTGTTGTGGTATTGAGAGACCCACATGGGCAAACAGAGCAGCTAGGAGGGTTATTTGGTCATTTTCACTCATCTCCTTAGGAGGCAATCACCTATTCAATTTGATTTGTGTATTCCTGGAGACTTTTCATTCTCAAGTGGAACCACAGTTGATTTGTTTTGTCTTCCAAAAAAATAAAAATTTTAATCTAGGAAGAATACAGGATACCAACAAAGCATAATTAGCATAATAGATACCACTGGATGGCTGGCTAAGAACCATTCCTTCTTTCTACCTTTCTAAAGGAATTTTTTTTTAAGTTATTTCTTCCTTTGTGCAGCCATGAGGTTTTGTGGAAGCAGAACACATTTTCAGATGCAGAGGGTAAACATGATTGGTCTAAGCCCGCTGTAATTGGTTCTTTTAGATTAGGGCATATAGCGTGTTTGATCAATGAGATATGAAGAGATACTGGCTGGCAGGAGGCAATCAGGTAGGACTTCTCAAAATAGTTTCCTTAATCTTAAAGACAAATAAAGAAAGAAGGCAAAGTCCCATTTCCTTTACTGGGTAAATTGGGTCTGGGTGTGAAACCTGAAACTATGACTGACATCTTTCACTGTTGAAGGAAGCTGGCCAAGAACAAGCTTATGCCAAGAGGCAGAGTACAAAGATGGAAAAACCTAGGTCCTTAATGATCAATGAATCACTGAATTAATCATTTCTGGAACTATTACAACTGCTCAATTTCTCATGATGTACGATAAGCCTTTTTCTTTTTTTAGGGTTTAAACAAGTTAGTTTCCTCTTAGTTGTAGCCAGGAAAACCCCAACTGTACAATAAGAATAACTAAATGTAAAGCTTGAAAGGATTAAAAATTCACAGTGCTCATCTACCTTGTCTGATATTTGAACAAAGGGAGGACCTGAGACAATAAATGACTCCTGTGATCTCACTCAATTAATTATAAGCAGAGTCAGGCTTCCTAAGTTCCACAAATACTCTGTTAACATATAGTTCAGTTTTATTTCAAAAATAGTACTCTCATTTGTATAAAATCACCAAGCAGAGTGTGGTAATTATAACTAAGTGCTCAGTAATGATTGATGAGTACCTTACTAACTATGAATCTTTATTTTTTTTCAGCTTTGTCCAACAGTTTTGACATTGACCATCCAATTATGACAATGAGGAAGGTATCTATTACTTAGCTTAAACTCAATGGGTTATACTTTCATGTTTTTCTATTCGCTTTGCTCTCTCTATGACCTTATACACAATTTCTTTACCACCATGAAATGCTCTGTCCTTTAACCCACTGATTGTAACTTATTTTAGAGTAACTCTTAACTTCTCTCTGATAAGTAGGTAAAGTTTTGATGGACTGCAGGGAGTTATACAGCATAAAGAACTTCCCAGATGACCGCCCTTTTGTATCTAAAGGATGACCTTAGACCCTGTAAGCTCTCCTGAACTGTCAACTTCCTGCAGGCTCTGCCCACTGCTGAAGAGTTTTCCAACTTTAACAAAAGGCCTATTTCATACAAATATTTAATGTGTTTTGTTGAATTAATGGACAATAGAAAATGTGTATCTAGAACAGGGATAGGTGAACAAAAGAGAGAAAAAGGCAATCACAGTGAGGAAAGTTAGTTGAGAAAATGAATTCTTCCAATTTTCTCATTTTGTGAAGTACCCAGTTTAATTTAAATCCTCTTTCTTGGGGCGCCTGAGTGGCTTTTAACCCTCCGAGGGTTAAAGCCTCTGCCTTCAACTCAGGTCATGATCTCAGGGTCCTGCACTCTGCTCAGTGGGGAGCCTGCTTCCCTCTCTTTCTCTCTGCCTGGCTTTCTGCCTACTTGTGATCTCTCTCTGTCAAATAAATAAATAAAATAAATTCTTTAAATTAAATCCTCTTTCTTAATCTTACTCTGCCTTGTCTTCTTCTTCATCAAAAAAACAAAAACAAAAACAAAACTTAATCTATGTGAAGTCATGTAATCCCCTAGTGATTTTTAGAATATATTAGTGTAATGAAATTGAAACCATTAATTGAATGACACAATAATTTCTACAGAGCAAAGGGGGGAAAAAGTATTTAAAAGAAGAAACTGGTTCACAAAGTAAGATTACTTTAAAAAATACATTCGAGTTTCAAGTTTAAAAAAGGCCATCACCAGAGATTGGTATCAAGTGATAACAGTGGCAGTTTATTAATAATCTGTCATGTAAAGCTGACATATTATAAGCCGAATTCTGCTCAGCTTTACAATGAAATCCCATCCATTTTATTACTACCAGAATTAAATATGTTCTGTTGCAAGGCTTTAGTAGGCTTAAATATGATTTAAAGCTCTTTTCTTCAATACCTTTACTGCTTTTCCTGCTACCTCATTATCAACAAGTCAAATCGACAAAAGTCTAATCTTGATTTTCCTGGATATCCATGGTATACCAAACAGGGGGCAAGATAAAACACACATGTTTATAGCGGTTGATAAGTTTGCCTTTAGACGAATGGAAAAGTCTTAGCAACTAAATTACTTGTTTCTGACATGTTGGGAGCAGGGAGAAGGCTAGATTTAGTGTGGAAATAATATAGGCTAAGTATTAAAAGTTAAGCCCAGAGAACTCACAGATGGATAATTTATTTAATCAGAGTTAGGTGTGAGCTAACCAGATAGAAACAATCCATTCAAAGGTGTAAAGAGGTGATAGTCCACATGTATTCAGACTAAAGGATTTAGATGAGACATCTTATAAGTAAACATCAATGAACCAGATTTTCATAAATAGTACTCGAAGTTGAACTTCCATTTTTTCTATGTATTGCTCAGTTTGGCTGTGGAGGATTACATCACCACCAGTTACCTAACATATTCAACATGACCTCTGTTAGTCTCCAGCTTCCAAAGGTGTGCTATGAGGATTTGAGAGAAGATGGGTTAAAAGGCATATGAGCTACTAAGTTCCTAGAAAGATTAAAAATTCATACACAATTAAACAAATGGGCAGAGTTCAGAGATTTCACTGTAAGGTTTGGCATGGCAATCAGTAAAGAAATAAGTAAGACTTTGTACTATAAATATGTTGTTAGAGTACTGGTTTTCATCCATCAGAGAGTTAAAAGTATTCTTATTACTAAATCTCAAGGCCATAATCTCAGATTCATTTTTCTTTATTCCATGATTAAAACCTTTTTCATTTGATACTTGAGAATTTTTTCTGTTTTTAGAATTTCACAATTAAAATATAAATGCTCTGAAAGATATTAAACTTACATATCTTTCATTTAAAATATTAATCATCAGGTAGCAATATTTTAACACGTACTAACAGATAAGATTGCATGAGAGGAGAGAGGGAGAAAAAGGGGTAATAGGAAGTAAGTATACTACCCAAGATAAAATTTTGCCATTGATAATAGAAATGAAAGTGCGTGTGTGTGTGCGTTTCTCATTGATTGGAGAAAATATTATACAACCGTACTCGTTAATAAACTTCTAAGGAGAAGACATTTAGAAATTCATAAGAAGAGTAGAAGAGAAGTAGAAGAGTATAAGCCTCAGTTTTTTCCCTATTCTAAATTCAGGTAATGGGAAGTGACAGATTTTAAACTTTCATAGTTCAAGAATAAACAATTTTAATTGAATTTCCATAAACTGACTCATGATAATTGGCTATGTGGCTGAAAGTTTACTCACAATGTGAATATAAATGAAAATTTTAATCAAAATAAAAGTGTCTTTCTTATAAAACATTCTGAAGATCAAGGTGAAGACTTCCTAAGGAGCTGGATTTATTGGCAGTATGTGTGCACAAAGTGTTAAAGAAAAGTACACAGCATTGTATTTAGGAAAACCTTCTGGAATAATTCACGACATAATGAAGACTGTTAACAAATCTATAGCCATTAGCTTCCAGGGGCTGGAGAGTTGTGGTATGTATGTGTATACATATGACCAATAGGTTACAAGGATAGTTACTTTTTTTTTTTTTTCCTTTCTTGCTCCTTAACATACTACTAGCACTTGCCCTTTAGGATGGTAACTAATACAAAAACTCATTAACTTCTCATTGAGTTGTTGCTTAAATGATTTCTTTTTTTCCCTATCTCACTCACCCCCTCAGTTTCATTTGGTATAGTGAAATAGCATGAGCTTTGAGGGCTACCATGCTGGAAACATAGGGAAAAGTCATGGGTATCTTAGAGTCACAGAATTTCATTCTATGAGATACAGGTAATAATGCCTCTCACAGAGATTGTATGAAGATTAAATAAAATAGAAACTGGTTCATTTCAACTAAGTACTTTAGTATGAGAGTCCCTTCTTTCTCTTTATTACTGCCCTGTAGTCACATTTTTAATTCCTTATTTTCTCTCTATTATGCTTTCATATAAAAATATACTCTGCTCTTCATTCCTCTCCAAAACAATTTCCCAAAAGGTGTTCTAAAAACAACCTGTGTCAGAATCACCTTGGGATGCTTGATGAAAATGTCACTTCTCAGGCTTTACTCCAGATCTTACCAAATCAGACACCCTGGATGGCATGGGTATCTGAAAATGTGTGTTTAACAAGCTGGCTCTGAGAAATGTGCACACGAAATTTGCATACAATTGATTTAAGCCATTATGCTTACACAATAGTTTTAAATGTCTTCTATTATGCTCTAGCACCTCTTCTCTGATAAATCTTAATCACAGCTGGCAAGCTGACTTCTAAATTTAACATGAGAAAAACTAAAAGTGGGAAATGGAATTAATTGCTCTTCACAACAACTTAGCCTGGACAGAGATGATGGTGAGAGTACTGTATCCATTCTACTCACCAGCAACCTGTGGTTGACTCTGCCTTTTGTGATTTTTTTATCTATATTCTGAATTCCTTGTATTCCTTTTCACCAAATAATAATAAACGAATCCTTATTCATCTTTTCTTTTCTTTTTAACATCTTAATGTTAGAAGAAAAAATATCTTAACATAGTGCAGAAATTATAAAGGACAATGCTTATGGGTAAGAAGACAATTTTGTCGGGCACTGGGTGGCTCAGTGGGTTAAAGCCTCTGCCTTCAGCTCAGGTCATGATCTCAGGATCCTGGCATTGAGCCCCACATCTGGCTCTTTGCTCAGCAGGGAGCCTGCTTCCTCCTCTCTCTCTGCCTGCCTCTCTGCCTACTTGTGATCTCTGTCTGTCAGATAAATAAATAAAATCTTAAAAAAAAGAAGACCATTTTGTCACTCTTCTCTGAAAACATGAGCATTTAAACAACAAGGCCAACAATTTAATAAAGTAAATATTTTTATATTTCTTTGAATTTGTAAATGATCTTCCTGAATATTTGTTATTGCTTAGTTTTTATAGATGAGATTAAATTGCTTAATATAGTACAATTAATATGGCATACATTTGATGCAAAAGCAACTCATTTCAAACCACAAGTTCAATTATTAGTGGATGAAAACACATGGATATACTGAGTCTAGTTCCATAAGGATAATTTTTTAAGATTGTATCAGGATAGGGATGCCTGGGTGGCTCAGTCGGTTAAGCTGCTGCCTTCTGCTCAGGTCATGATCCCAGGGTCCTGGGGTCGAGTCCCACATCGGGCTCCTAGCTCAGCGGGGAGCCTGCATCTCCCTCTGCCTGCTCTGCCTGCCACTCCCCCTGCTTGTGCTCTCTCTCTCTCTCTCTGACAAATAAATAAAATCTTTAAAAAAAAAAAAAAGATTGTATCAGGATATTGTCTGGGTCTTCAGTTTCATAATTATTTTCTCCAGGAAGCTCAGAGAACTTAGAATGAATGAGTGGAATGCACTAGGCTAAGCAGTATTTTAACATAATTTTTGTTTTAGTTAAAATCACAAATGCTGACCACAAAAAAACTATTACCTGTAAATTTTCTAGATTCCTTTTCTCAGAAAACGTTATTTAACCTTGATTTTTTGATAAGTGGAGAGTAACATGCTTTAATAACAGAATAAATGTTTCTTTAAAATGTAACTCTAGCAAGTAATAATGATTATATTAATTAGACCATTCCTGGATTAAAGATAAAGGTCAAAGACAAACCATAAAAAAGTCTTGAACTCTTATTATTCTGGTATTGCATCTACCAAAATGCACTCGATATCATTAGTGCTGTGCTTTTTTATTAGAAATGTGGCCTGTCAGCATCAAATAGCAAAACCTACACTATTCCAAAACTGGACAGGCAATTTCTGGCATCCTCTTTCACTATGTTCCTGCTTTATTTTCTGATGATTTGGTTCCAAATATAATTTCTTCATTGAACTTTTTCATATTAACTTCTTTTAAAGCATGTAACTAAAAATCTTTTCACGTTTCTTTTATTATATAATTGTGCTATTTAAAGCCCAAATTAAAACCTATGTTATCCATCAGATAACATTGAAATAGGAACATCCAAGGCTCTTAAAATGAATTCGTGTTTTCTCATTGTTTTTACTGCTACTTCTACTTGATACAAAAACACGTAGATGACATTTTCTTCAAATTCTTTTGGCTTGGTACATGGTACTCAAGAAAGTATTTATATATGTATTGTTATTGTTATTATTATTAGCAGCTAAGAGATAGATTACTCATGTAAACAATCTTTATTACACAACTACAAAATTAAGCTCATAGTCACAGATAGTCAATAGATCAGTTTGTCGAAACATTCATTTAAGAAAAGATCTCAATATGATAAATTAATTGCTAAGATTTCAATTACTTTCTCTTGGCCAAATGCAATGTCTTTCCTGTTGTGGTTGTTGTGAGTATTATTTGTGATGCATTTAACAGTCATTTAAGATTATTATAACCCTCCCAGCTGATAAAGAGGGAGAGCCGGGATTTGAACACAGGCCCCTTAGCTTAAGAAATTATTTTTTCCCTTTTATTTCTCTGATATTGTGCTCTTCTATTTCTCCTCCAATGTCTAAGCTTTATAAAATTTCTTCATTCTATAATGATTTTAAGGACACCTGTCTGTCTCAGTCTGCAGAGCATGTGACTCTTGATCTTGGAGTTGTGGGTTTGAGCCCCATGTTGGATGTAAAAATTACTTAAAAATAAAATAATAAAATAAAATATAATAAAAGAGTTATTCATTGACAGGCTTTCAAATACCACACTCAAAGTCATGAATTTCATGTGCACATATTTAGTTCTATATACCAAAGCATACTTGTACATGTCTAAGAATGTCCCTTTGACTCTGGCAATAGTTCTCAACACAGAAATATTCTCACTTATTACTGTGCACTTTAATTACTTTGATGTATGTTATTCTAATTATTTTGGATACATATAAGTGCAGATGTATTTATATTAATAGGAACACCCTGCATATATTAGTCTTTCCAGTTACTTAGGTCCTGAAAGCTCTGACTGATTGTGCTAACTTCTGTAAGTTTATTCCATTCTCACTGAAATGAGGATAGAGGCTTTCCAATTGTTTTTTTCATCAATAAATTATGCTAACCTATTTTAAACACAGATGATACTACAAAACATTTGGCAAGCCTTCCTAACAAATTCATCCTGACCTTGTTCACCCAGTGTTCCATAGGAAAATGGCCAAGGTGAAAGGGACACAGGCTTATAGCCATTTTTGTATTTGTTTCCCTTGTTATCTAACCATCTCCATTGGCTTTTCCTGAGAGTCTAAGTGGCTGTCACCACCAGCACTATGCAACACCTTTCTAGGAGCTATAAACACTGGCTTTTCTCACACAACAAAAGGAAATCCTTTAAAGTCTAAAACATGAAGTTTTCCCAAAGTAACTAGAAAAAAAGGTAAGAGAGCCCTAAACCACAAGTAATTAGGTTTATAGAATACAGAATCCTAAGCTATCAGCTACCACAGACTGGCTAGGCTGTCCCCCCCATATGTCACTATCATATTTTCTCCCATCTCCTTTAAGGGGAGAAGTTCTAAGTACAACTAACTGTCTTTGAAGAAAACAGATGATGTTTTATCCATGCACAGGATAAAAGAAATCTTTCTTCTTTTGGAGAATCAGTGATATGTTGTCAAAAGGCTCAGATGCTTCAGCATTTACTCAGAAGCTTCTTCTTTTATTTTTATGTAAACAAATATATCTTCAAAAAATTCCAGAACTCAAGAAACCTTAAAAATCATGTTGTCCCGCTATCACATATTATAAATGATAAAACGAAGGCCAAAAGGCTATGCCCCTCGAAAATCTTATTAGATGAAAACATTCCCCTTATCTGCCTTAACTACCTAGCAAACCTCATAATTCTTTCTATAAAACCTAGCTCAAATTTTGCATCTGTGAGGTACGTTACCTTCACAGACTGCTGTAGGCATTTATTCTTATCCTAGTTTCTCCTATAACATTTATTTCATATTCTTCTAATAGGATCTATCAACTCTGGTAAACCTCTCTTAGGCTGTGAGGTCTTAAGCAAGTTTCATACCTTCTTTTAATCTCAATTTTACTGGAATAAGCAACAATCCCTCTCTCTCTTAGGGATATTGTAACGATTAAAAGACATAATCATTGTAAAGGATTTAGCACATTTCCTGGCACACCGTGCATGCTCAACAAATCTTACTGTTGTTGGACTAATATAATCCATGTATCCACACACCCTTCCCTTTCACTAGTTGGGGAGTTCCAAAATGAGTTCTAATTCAGTCGGTATCCCAGTGATTAGCATTGGGTTGTGCACACTTTACCTCCAAGAAGTCTGTGTTGAACACGTTAAGGAATGAAGAGTCTCACATGGTTGGTCCCTGGTAAAATCCCTTCTCCATCATGTATCCTTCAGAATAGGCACAATGCCATTTAATCCCTTAATCAAAATTATTTCCAAAAGTTTAAAATAAAACACTGAACAAGCCAGTGTTTTTGTTATGTATGTCCTTAGCAAAGTCAAGATTTTTTGTTTTACTTGAGAAATTTCATACCAAGTATAATAAATGTGTCCTTCTATGATTTCTTAAGAAGAAAATGTAGTCCCACCCAAATATATTGGATATTATCCTTAATTTACATTCAACCTTTTCCTGATGCTGTAGTTTGACCTGAAAATTTTGAAGTTATAGCTCTATTTCATGCGTGGGCAAATGCTCTAGCAATGGTATTCAAAACAATTTTGCATGGTAAGCTTTTTATATAACATTTTACCTGTCATGCTTGAAATTTACATTAGAAGAACAATTGACTTCCTTACTTAATGATACCTTTAAGGAACTATGAAAATTCATGAATAAAATTATATTTTATCAATAATTTGAAGTAATAATCTTACTTAAGTGATTCAGTTAATAGATAAATGCATACTTAAATATAATAAATAAATATATGTATGTGTTATAATTATTTTCAATTTTGAAAAAAATCTACAAAGTGCGAAAAAAATCAATGTTCACAGTGAAAAACATGTTTACTCTGCGATTGGAAAAAGACTCACTATAAAATTACGATGCCATAGGAAACCCATCTCTATCACAGATTTATATCCAAGCAGTCATACAGATCCTACGAACATGGGAAACTAAAGCTATTAGTAAGAGACATGTTAAAGCCTCTTCAGGTTAGAAACAAACCTCAAAAAGATTTTTGCTTGAATTAGATAACAGTTGATTATAAATGTTATCATTTATAATAAGAAAAAATAAACTCAAAATATCTTCTTGGCTTCAGAGATTTAACAAAATAAAAAGACCCTCTTAGTTAATATATTTCATACAACACTTTAGGGGAGTCTACCTTTGGTAAGTTCATTTTATAGATTTTACAGCAGGGGGAAAAAGCTAATTTTAAAGATCTAGTTTTGGAAAAGAAAATTAGCATCGCCTTTACATTATAGATATTCAGAGCTTATGATTTCTCCATTAATTCAGATATTATTAAATGGTGTTTTTATAATTTGGAGGAAAGGGCAGTGGGGAGGTGGATTCCATTTATGCTGCTTCAAAATATTTATAGTATCTGTATTTTATCTCTCTCTCTCTCTCTCTGTCTCTCTCTCTCTCTCTCTCACACACACACACACACACACACACACACACACACACACACGCCATTACTTCCTATAAATATACATATCCAGCATAATAGAAGTATCAACAGAATAATAATTATTGTATCTTTTAAAAGTTGATACAGAGTTTGGAGTAATAGATTTCTGCAACCTCCTTAGCTTTTCTTCACCCACCATCTTGTTCCATTCCCTTTTACACTGGTGCAGATTATTGTCCATCTCAGGGCACTTGGCAAGAATGTTAGAAAACCAGCAGAGGGGCGCCTGGGTGGCTCAGTGGGTTAAAGCCTCTGCCTTTGGCTCAGGTCATGGTCTCAGGGTCCTGGGATCCAGCCCTGCATTGGGGCTCTCTGCTCAGCGGAGAGCCTGCTTCCCCCTCTCTCTCTGCCTGCCTCTCTGCCTACCTGTGATCTCTCTCTCTCTCTGTCAAATAAATAAATAAAATCTTTAAAAAAAGAGAGAGAGAAAAGAAAAGAAAACCAGCAGAAATTCTATGCTGAGTTCTTTTTTTTTTCTATACCGAGTTCTTACTGATATCACTGTGATTTCTTATGATACTTTACTTATGAGCTAAAATACTCCTGATTTTACTTTAAACAGATAATAGAGACATCAATTTAACTTAAAATACATATTTACCTCTCCGAATACAACAAAATAAATAAAAAACCTTTACTCTTTATTTTACGATAACAGGGTATTCATATCTTTCCTTTTAGCTCACAAGATTGGAATGAGATATCATAGTTGAAATGAATGTATATTCTGAAATGTTTTTATTAAATATAGTATATTTGCATTTTATAATAATTATACATTGAAATAAACTCACTATCCAGTGAATTATTTTAAAGATAACAGTAAATTTCAAATAAGCCTGCTTAGCTTATTTATTTGAATCTGAAATGTATTTGTGGAACATAAGGAATAGCATGGAGGACATTAGGCCAAGGAAGGGAAAAATGAAAGGGGGGAACCAAAGGGGGAAGCAAACCATGAAAGACTATGGACTCCGGGAAACAAACTGAAAATTTTACAGGGGAGAGGGGTTGGGGAATAGGTGAGCCCGGTGATGGGTATTAAGGAGGGCATGGATTGCATGGAGCACTGGGTGTTATATGCAAACAATGAATCTTGGAACACTACATCAAAAACTAATGATGTACTTACGGTGACTAACATACATAATAAAAATTTCAATACAGATTTTCTTGATTTATATGGGGTTATACCCTGATTAACCCATCATAAATTGAACATGTCATAAGTTGAAATGCACTTAGTACACCTAATCTACTGACCATTATAGCTTAGTTTAGCCCGCTTTTTTTTTTTATTTTTTTTTTTAGAGATAGAATCATCTTTTTATTTTTCTAATTTTACTTATTTATTTGACAGAGAGAGAGAGAGAGAGCACAAGAGGCAGAGAGGCTGGCAGAGGGAGAGAGGTAAGCAGGCTCCCTGCTGAGCAGAGAGCCTGATGTGGGGCTCGATCCCAGGACCCCGAGATCATGACCTGAGCCAAAGACAGGGGCTTTATCGACTGAGCCACCCAGGTGACCCAGTTTAGCCCACTTTAAATGTGCTCAGAACACTTACATTAGCCTGTAGTTGGACAAAATCCTTTAAAGATGTTGAATATCTCATCTAATTTATTGAATACTGTACAGAAAGGGAAAGAGAATGGTTGTGTGGCTATGGAGTTGTTAAGAGTGTATTGGTTGTTTATCCTTGTCGTGACATTACTGACTGGGAGCTGGGGCTCACTGTTGCTGCTTGGCATTGTGGGAGAGGATTGTGCTGCATATTACTAGCCTGGGGAAAGAGTCAAATTCAAAATTCAAAGTATGTTTCCTACTCAACGTGTATAGCGTTCACATCATTATAAGTAAGGGATCATTTGTACATATAATTAATATGTAAAATTTCTGAGATAATTAATGTTTTAATTTACCATATCATTATTCTTCTTTAGCAGACATAAATTATGAATTATGCTTATCATGGGTAAAAAAGAGCTCTTTGAATGAGAAGTCATATGCTTAAATTCCAAGTTTTTCTGAATTTATTAATCATGGCTAAATATCATATGCTGTTCTCAAGATTATAATTAGGGATTTGCTGGACTAAAATGGAATGATATGGTCTGGAGTAAATTCAAACAAATTCTAAGGTCAAGATTTAAGGTAAAATGTGTGAAAATACAGATCAGCTTATGATAGTGTGGATAGATATAAATTATAATATACTTATGCTACTAAATAAATGAAATGAGGCATCAGGGACTATATGCTACAAACACAATTGCAAGACAATCAGCTGTCCCCACTTTCACAGACAAACATATGTAAGGAATGACAGGAAAGTTTTGGTTTCCAATGTTTTCAACTTTGCCATAAAAGGCATATATAAATGTACAGAAACCTCTTTGCAAGTTAATGAGGGAAAATGCTCGGTTTTCATTTCTCTTCTATCAGATTCCCTCTAGTTTAGAGATGTGATTTTCTAGGGAAGATAATGATGACAGAAGTTTATAAAGATCTTTCAGTTTCTACTTATTCTAGTGAATTTCTCCTTCCATATTGTTCTGACTTGTGCTTATGTTCAGTGGTGAGAATTCATGTTAAAATAAAAAATTCTTTTCTCAATTGAATAACCTTTTCCTATTATTTCCCTAATTGTTTCTTTAGAGAATGTCAGCCATTGCTACTCTTTTCCATTTATCACTGCCCTGCTCACACTATAAATTCATTTTATAATCCCAGATACTCTTGAAGTCTGCTTTTTTTTTAATTTATTTAATCTCTACCTTATTTCATACAATGCTTAGGCCCCAATGTTTACCATATGCCTTTGTAGTGTCAATCCATTCATACTCCTACACACATCAACCCAGGGCAATTAGCTCAAATAGTCTGGGTTGCTAGACCATTGACTTGAGTGAATCCTTAGAATGTCCAGTACTGAATCCTTACTCCTTATTTCTAATTTGGTTTTCATCTGAAGTAACATAAAAATCACACTCTGAGTAGAATAAGATAGGACAATATATTATCAGTCCCAAACGGAGTTATTGATTCTTTTACTAGAGCCTGTCTCCCAATTGCATCTTGACCAACTTAGTTGTGAATTGTTTTGTTATACAACCAATTGCTCTAACCTAAGACTCATGCTTGTTGTCTCTTTTTCTCTTACCATCTACATCCAATCAGTTACTAAGTCCTTTGTGTTCTGCCTCCAATAGACTGCAAATCCATCTCAGTGATACCATCCTGATCTAGGACATCACATCTTTCTCTCTTGGAAATCTTCAAGTGTCTCCTCGTAAATGATCTTACTACTTCTAGACTTACTTCCCATGAATTCATTCTCCACAAAGCACTTACCTTAAAACATAAATGGAATTACCACACACTTTTGCTTAAGAGCATTCAATGGTTTCCAATTGTATTTACAACAATATCAAATATACTTGTCATAGACTGTGAAGCTTACCTCATTTCAAGCCCCTCTCCTTTTTTACTTACTATGTTCCAGCTACACTAACATTCATTTATTTCCTTGTACATTCCAAGCTTCTCTTTAATTCAGAGCTGAGAAGTTCCATTATACCCCATTCCTTTCTCCATTTCTTCATGTGGTGAACTCATCCTTCATTTAAAATTATTAGCTTAAATACCAATTCATGTCCTCATTATTCTATATTTGAGAATGTTTTTCTTCATGACATTTATCAAAGTTGAGATTTATTTTGCATGTTTAATTCTTTTTTCCCCATTAGAATGTGAAATCAATGAGATAAAAACTCTGTCAGCTCTGCCATTGTGACATGAGTTAGCCATTTTCCTAGCACACAGTAAGTTCTTCATAAGTTAATAGAAAGAAAGAAAGCGAGAGAAAAAAGAGGGAGGGGGAAGGAAGAGAAGAGAGAAGAATGGTTGGAAAAGGAATGTGTGGAGAAAAAAAAATATTTGATTCAGTAAAAAAAAACAAACAGTAATCTGTTTAGCTCATATACAATTGTTTTTTTTTTTTTTTTTTACAATTGGTTTTCCTATATAGCAAAAATTTACAAAGCATCTGCGACTGCCAGATACTGTGCCGAGAACCAGAAAATATTTTTATTTCTCGGAGGAGATCCTAATGTTAGTTTAACAGTTAAACAAAATAAACATATCATTGAATAGGTCAACAGAAATAAAAGAAAAATAGAGTATTTTGTGTGTCTAGTTACTTTATTTTCAAATTCAACCTTCATTTATATTACCAAAACTTTAGCTATATAATTTTTTCTGATTTTATCTCTTTTTTTGTCCTTTTTAGTAAGTGTTCATGCCCTCAGATTATAATTTTATTGTATTATTCAATCTTTTAATTTTGGATTCAAACTATGAATAATAAAACAATCTATGTGTTTATAATTATTTAATTTATACTGTTTTCTTTTATGTAGCATGTTAATTCATGTCTTTGAACTTTATTTGTCCCCAGACTCTATCATCTCTGTGAAAATGAAGTCAAGTATATTTAACTGCCATCAATTACTTGTATCTGTGATATGTCTCAAGTGCATTTTTTCCCTTTAACTATCGTTTACCATCAGGGATGCCTTCAGATATTAAATTCTGAAGTATTTGTGTAAACTATGCGTATTTCACAGATAAACTCATTAATAAACTTGTTACTTAGCTATTTGAAATGGTTAGTGAAGGATCAGACATATTAATGCTACATAAAGTCTTTGTACCAATCTTCAAGATACCTTTCTGTGTTTCATTGCTATTCTTTCTGCTCTAATTGCCCCACAGAGATCAGTAATTTAGTAAAAGTGAAAATCACCTAATTAGATTTTAATTAGTATATGCTTCATATTTCATCATCTTTGGCTACCTAGAACAGACAAGGAAGTCTAAAAGAAAAGGAAAAAAAAAGCTTTTTTTAAACAGTTCTGATACAAATTCCATACTCTACAAATTTTTGAAAATAAATTAAATACTATATTTAGCTTCAAGGATTTTTAACCCATGAACCCTACATCCTTATCAGATTTTTCACTATCTTAAAGATTTAAAAATAATAACTAATTATTAAAAACAGCCTATTATATGGTTTGCTTTTGTACTTCTGTTGTTTGAGTTAGGAGTTACTCCAAAGTTAATGAAATAGCTTGTATTATGGACCCAGAGATTAAAAAAGAAATGGCCAAAATTGGATATATGAATATGAAATTATTCAACTTTGTTTTAAATAATTATCTAATTCCATTATGTTTCATTACATCTCTTGAGTATTTCAAGTATTCTGGAGACAATTGAAGTATTTAAATAAAGATGAATACTTCAAGAGAAAAACACATGCAATTCAAAATCACACATAATAGGACAATACAATCTGTGGCAAACATACACATTTGCATAATTGACTCAAAATTTTAAGGAAGACATAAAACTGATATTTATCAAGCACAAAACAGGTACGCGATGACTTCTGTGTTGTCAAGGAAAATGTTTACATATATATCTCTATATTAAATCTCAAAACAAATAAAATCTCAGTGTAGTACATATGATAGTATTCTGTAGCTAATCCATTTGGCTGTATTTATCATGGCTGTTACATGTTTATGCAACTTAATAAACATAATATTTTGGAGACAGGTAAATGTATTTTAATATTTTTATTTGAATACTAAACAGACTAATTTGTGAGTTTTTTTAATGATTCTATAGTTTTTTTTATTTTGCAGGCTTTGCTTCACTTAATATATGCTGGAAATAAATTATCACAATACATTAGGGTTAAAGTCAAATTTTAATTTTGTTATGCTGCTAAATACTCATTTCAAAATTATAACTGATGGCCACATAACTAATTGTGGTGTGTACACAGAGTAGACAATACATAAATACATATCTAAATTTTATTAAAAAACTACAAATTGTTTATAAATAGCAACATTATTAAACAAATATCAACATCTTCATATTTATTTATGAATTTTACAATGAGAGTTAAAATATACACAGTTCAATTACTATACAATGAAAAGCTATCCAGCAAACTATCTTAAACATACAAGATAATAGCACTATCCTTACAATATAATAATAGAATAATATATTTACACCTGGAAATTATTAGGTGTAAAAGTCTGAATAATAAAGCTTTTAGAGAAATTGTAGCAAAATATTTTAGTAACCATGGCAAAGACAGATATTTCTCTCTTTTTAATATTTAATATTAATTTAATATTTCTTAACTAGGACACAAAAAGCCCTAATCAGATAAGCAATAAACCGAATTGAGAGTTTCCACTCACCAAAAGACACTACTAGGAGAGTACTAAGATAATCCTCCAAGTGCTTTAATATACAATATAAATATCCCGTGATATGCCAGGAAATGTTCAGCAACTAACTTTCCTGTTTTTTAATGTTTGCCAGTGTGTGTGGCATAAAAATTTCTACCATGGCAGATTTTCGGATTACCGAGCAGCTCTCTAAACTCCTGACACTTTAACAGTTGGCTGTTGTGAATCAGTTTGAGCTACTAACTCCATCACAGAAGATTCAATACCCATTATATATATATAATGAAAAAGGAAACATACTATGGTAGAAAAAGGGCAAGTCTTAACACTTCTAAAAGGAGAATATTCATATGATAAATGATCATAACCAATATGATAATCATAAAAGTGCCATCAATCTTCAAGGTATTCAAATTAATATATTTTTATTTTATATTTCTATAAACACACTGGACTGGCTAAAGTAGAAGGATGAAAAATTCTACATGTTAGTGATTATGTAGCAATTGAAATCTCACATCCTACTTCCAAAAACCAATACAACCACTTTGGCAAATTATCAGTATCTACTAAAGTAGAACATATGCATATCGTATATATCCAACAAAATACATGTATGTGTTTCCTAAAAGACATGTTCCAGATGTCCATATAACCACTATTCATAAGAACCAAAGTCTGGAAGCTTACCTGAATGCTTATAATGGGAGAAAGGATCATAATTTGGTACATTCACACAGTTGAATACTATGCAGCAATGAAAATGAGTGATTTATCACTGCATATAATCTTACAAATGTAATGCTGAACCAAGGAAGCAAAGTAGTAACTACTGTATGACTTCATTTATAGAATGTAAAACAGGAAGTAATCTATCCTTCTAGAAGCCAATATAGTGCTTATTTTCCATGGATATAGTTACCAAAAGAGTACTATGCAATGGGCTTTAATGTTCTTTTTTATTTTTTAATGTGAGAGCTGGTTATATGCCAGTTATATGGATGTGTTCATTTTGTTCAGTAAATTTACTGAAATTGTATTTAAAAATATTTTGACATTATTTATAAGTTGAATTATCTTGTGAGAAAAGTTCAGTTAGGTATATTTGTAAAATATGTTACAATTTTACAATAATTTTTGTGATTAAAACTATTACACTTTGCATATCCAAATAATGTATTTCATAAAAAATTCCTTCCATTATCGACAGAGTCTAACAGAGCAGTGGAATTTTCCTTTGCTTCTATTTGACACTTGGTTTAATAATCATATGTTGAGTGTCTCAAAAAAATCTAACCAAAGCATATACCTTAGAATGCCCCGAGGTGGTTTTTGCCTACAGTCACTTAAAACAACCTCCTCAAGATACATTTCAATAAGGCTGCATTATCAAATTAACAAGTTTACTCAATCACCTTTGTGTTTCTGAAGAAATCATTTACCTGAAAATATAAAATGTATGACACAATTGCCCATATTATCCGCATTTTATTTTTATCAGTTAAAAGCTAAATCTTTATTATGTTTACTATTAAAGAAGAGATAAACTGAAAATTATCTTACTAAAACAACAAAAATGAAATTGTTTACTTATATTCTGTGGTAATTAATTATAAGTGGAATCCAGATTCACATGTGTTGTTGAATACATTAACCAAAGAAATTGACAAATTAATAAGGCCTATAAGATCATTTTAGAAGTTGCTGATTACTTCTTATCATTTCTATTTTCATAGTTACATATTTTACTTTCAACTTTCTAAAGCTCCACTATCAAGCTTTCATAGAGGAATCCAATTTTGATAAGTCTTGACAGGTGATAAAATAAGTTTTCCTTTCAATAACTCATTGCCTCTATTCATTGCCATCAAATGGACCTCATTATAAAAAAATTTAATATATAAAATTGTCATTCATGTCCAAAGAACTTTTTTCAGTAATATAAATCTTACCTTTCTGAACAATGCCTTCAAATTCACTTAGAGCCTATCAAAAACTATTTCAAATGACTATTATTATAATCTACCCAAGAACATAAACATTTAATAGAAAATATCACACAATTTCTTCAACATATATGGAAAAGTATGGTAAAGTATCAAGAGAACTATTCAAATTACCTTTATATTTACTGGTATATTTACTGATATATTATCAAGCAGGGATAATAAAGGGGGAAAAAAAGGCTCTAAAATTGAATGTATTAATTATTCTCTTACCATAAGCTCACAGGTTAGGAATTCAGACAAAAAGTTCACCACCCTGAGACCTGAAAAGTATAAGCAAAAATATTTTCTATCAGTACTGGCATTATATTTTAATTCAAGCATCACAAAATGCTAAATAGTGATTCAATATTATGAAAAATTTTCATTGTATGAATAATTAGTATACACATAATTTGACAAACAATTTTGACTACAACATTCCTCTAAAATAGCATTATCATTACTCAGTTCACATCAAACTATTGTGATTTAAGATTAATTACTCTAAGTTGAGCTCTTTAATTCAGGGATGACAAACAAGTAGAGAAATTTTATTGTCTCCTTTGTTTCATGTTGAACTTTGGGTGATGGGCACATTTGCAAGCAAAATTTATTTTGCATATATTACAGAACCTTCTCAGTTACCTTCATTTAACAGTCAAGTGTACGCACACCCATACACATACACACATGCTATGCATGTGAGTGCACACACATGCATATGCAAATGTGGTTGTCATACTACAATCCTATATTTATCTTTGTTTTATCTGTTTAAATCAGTGGAGAATATGTAACTTTCCAGAATATAAATATTCTCTATCATAATATAAAGGCTGCATAGTACTCCATACTCCATAGTTTATTACACACCTTAAATTGTTTAAGATATTTGATTTAACAATAACACTATATCATATTGGTTAATAGTATCATCTTTAAATTGAACCATTTAGTTACCATATGTCATTATATTTAATAGTTAATGTGCTTTGCAATAGTTTTAATATTTTGATGGCAGTGGTAACCTACCAATTACACATACTTATTAAGTCCTTGAATTTGTTTACTTCTAGGTAGATTCTGCTCTATATGAACAAAACAAACTGAAGATTTAATCTTTTCCATCAGTGAAGAAATTAGTAACCTTTATAAACCCTTTAGAAAACTCTATATGACAAATATATAGGCAGATGTTCTACTGTGTGATGTCTTACAATTTAAGTTAATAGAAGAAAGAAACCGTAATAGATTGAATCTATTATGTAATGGCTTAATGAGTGGTGTTGTTTTTAAGGATATGTTTTTCTTAAAGGTCTGTGAATTAAATAATTCCAATTATTTTCTACTGTAATTGAAAGAAACATATAACATAGTTTATCTGCCAAAGAAATTTAACTCTTAGAAGGAATTATCGTATGTGAAAATGGCTTTGACACTAAGGAACTACTTGAGGAGTGAAATAAAATGTTTCTAATATCCTTCTGATGAGATGTTAGCAGAAGACAAAACATCACTATCTCTGAGGTCTGAACGTTCACATTAAAATTTATTATTCTGTCTATTGATATGCATGTGTGGAGTAAAATTTTCAATAATGAATGCTCAGAGCTTCTTGGTAAAAGTCACTGAGCTAACTGGTGGCAAGGACTTGACTGCTTTGTGAGTCTGATTCTCAATCTATTGTATTTCACTCCAGTTATTGGCCATTACTTCAAGTCTCCTTGTTTCTAAGTTGGAGGTGCTGTTTCTTAGCCTTGCACAGATGTGTCTCCTGTGCATTCCTTTTACAAATTCCAGTGCACATGGATTAACCTTGTGAATCTGCTAATCATTCTCTATTGTGTTCTGCTTTTATTTCCCTTGCAGGAACAAGGAATGAGAAGATAACTTCAAAAGATCTACTTCCTACTGACACTCAATAAAGAGGAAGCCTTTCCCAAGAATCTAGTGTGATCTGAATACTTATACTTTAACAAGTCAATCAGGAAATTACATAATGTCCTGCCCCCTCCTCCTTTTTTATCAAGAGATGCGTCAAGTTAAATTTGAAGTAAATGTTAAAAGGTTAAGTATTAGAACCTATATTTGGCTGAAGCAAAGTGTCACCATTGTAAAATGAACTCCTTGTATGCATATGTTAAAATTCTTAATTGTTATTATTATTTTATTATTAAGGATTTAAACTTTAAATCTAAGGTTTAACATTATAATACAGGAACAATAATTTTTGTAGCACTATCAGATGTTAGATAACTCCTGCAGACACTGTATTGCATATTTGCAATATTAAATTGACAGTTTTAACTGAATAATAGAATTTCAACATAAGAAACACATAAGGGAACTTATGTCCTCCAGTTATATCTAGAATGCTTATCTATATCTGAACGTGAATATTCAGATAATAACAGTAAATCCAGAAGACATCCTTGTTTGTATTATGGGCATTGGTATACTGAGTAGATACATTAGACACTCAGACTGCACGTCATGATCCATGAGTAAATTCAACGATTCCAGAAACGATATTCAACGCATTTGGCTAGTTGGTCTTCAAAGCAAAATCCAAGCCAGAGAGGTGATTTTAGGCATACAAGAAAGCCAGAGCAGAAATGTGGCTCACCCCAATTTTAATCTACTTTCCTAAAATGATTTACATGGCCTGACTCAGGCAAATAACCTGACTATTGGGACACAATTAGAGATAAACTAAATCTCAACATGATGTAGATAACTATTTTTTAGGGGAGAGATTTTTAGTGAAGGATCAGTAATTAAACTGTCAGTGACACTGGTACTGTTAGAGTTTTATCACTGATGCATTTCAGGAAATTTTACTTCATAGATAAGATTCTAGTAAATAGATTTGATCAGATATGCTCCTTTCAATTGTACTACTTGTCCATGTGAGGATAGCCATTCAGAAAGAGTTCATGCTGAGCGAAGTAAGCAGACCTCAGCAGAATTGCAACTTTGGTAATTCTGAAATTCTAATATCCCAAACCTATCATATGTCTACATAGCTGTCAAAGTACTGCAGAAATCTTGAGCAGTTGTACTTGAATTAGTATTTCTATAAATTAATTAATGCTATTAATAAATGCATCTACCAGATATGTGACTCAGCATTTGAAGAAATCCATTGAATCAGCATTTCAGATGGTGATTTTCTCTGATGCTAAAAAGAATTAGACTGTTTTATCTCTTCCTGGTTCACTTTTACAAGGGAGTTAAATATTTTGGAGGGAGTGGGAAGAAGCGGATTTTAAAATGATTTGGAAACTTATAGTTGTGAAGTCATTTTAAGTAATTATAAAAAATAGCAAATAATAATAAATGAATTTAAAGATAGTTTGATGGGTTTAGGAAAATCATAGTTAATCAGCAATGGATAAATAGAACAGCGCTAATATTTCTACACTCTGTCATGTATCTTACATTGAGATCACAAAAGTCTCTTTTAATACAATTATTTAAAATATGATTATTTTCCACATTTTCAGAAAAGATGTTGGAAGCTAACAGTTGCCTGAATAAGTTCCAAAATGTCTTATTGCTAGTACATTGTAGAGTCAAAATTCAACCCAAGCTTAATTACATTCAGAATCCCAATTAATTCCTATACCAGGGTAGAATAATATTAATAGATACCATTTACTGAATACATACCATATGTCAGGTATTTGCATGTATTAACTCATTTAATTCTTACAACTGTACCTCTACAGATGAAGTGAGCTGCCCTTTATTATGCTTTTTTTATTTATTTTTTAAACACAGAGATTCTGGCTTCAGAGATTGCTATGAAGCATTACATGATAGTCTATACATGATTCTTTTTTTTTTTTTTTTACCTGATTCTTAATTATTGTGAGTGTTCTTGCCAATGGTATTTGAATGTACATATTTACTTTTTTTCCAGTTTGGGCATTATGTGCATGTAACTACACATGCATTATGTGACTATCATCTTGGCTGGTTGGTCCCAGGTAATAATGATAGTTATCATTTAAATATATACGTGTCAGGAAGTATGTTAAGTGCTGTAAATTCATCTCGTTTAATTGCTATAGTAGTCTAACAGGTATTATGGTCACCCTTATCACATAGATAGGAAAATTGACTAGAAAGGTTAATAAACGTCCCCAAGAGCACAGTGTAAGTAAAAGGCACAGCTGCATTTCAAACACAAACTCTCTCACCCTATTAGTGTGATGCAGCATAAAGATTCTGATTCTTCCAATAGGGAGGAAGTGTGAAAGAAGTTTGAGATCCCATTTTAGTTCATTTAGATAAAAAATTTAAAACTTTAACTTCTTAAATCAGATCTCTGACCACAACCTAATTAAAAAAAATCTATAAAAATAACAGATTAAAATCTTTCCAGTCTTACAGTGTCAATATATTATGATTAATTTTAGGTAGTGGCAGCCCCTCACTGTCTAGCTCATTAAATGTTAAAGTGAAACTATGCATTATTTATCAGACATGCCAATTTCTAGAATTTCTTGCCAATAAGTTAGAGAATACATGAGATTTTACAAAATATGTAAATTTCATGTAATATATGCACAATTTGGTATAGGTTATCAGAAACACTTACTTGGAGAACCAGATAGCTTTCTATTCATTTAGGAAAATGCAAATAATGTATTAAAAAACAACTTTGAACTCTCAGTTATTTCAAGACTGTCAAACTTATCATCTCAGAAACATACTCCTGTTATAATTATAAGGAAAATGTTTGAGGAAAAAATAGGCTGGAATTTTTTGAGAGCCAGCCAGAAATATGGCTCTCAATAAATAACTGATGAAAACCTAAATGCTCCAATTAACAAATGATCCCTGTATAGGCCCTTAGGAAGAAAGCTATCCTGTATTTAGGTGCTAGATTTCACCTTAGCTCAGTCTTCATACTTTCTCAACATATTTCAAAGTATTTTTCAGTACCTAGATAATTTCTTTCAAAGTAGATTTTGAACCCTGGGTAAATTGGAGTGACAGGCAGTGATGGGTTTTGGGACTATTAACTCATCCCATGATTAGATAATCTATGTAAATCTGTTGTGTAACCTTAACTATATATAACATATATAACTATGCAATATTAGTTTAGTAATGCATGCATCTATTTCAACAGATATTTACTGAGCAACAATGTGTCAGCCTCTATTATACCAGAATGTGAGATTAAAGAGATGAACAATACAAATATGGTTTATTCTCATAGATGCTATACCCTGGTTACTAATATTACATTTAACCATACAATATTTTTTTGCCACTGTCAAGAGCCACTAGAAATAGAGTCTATACACTTTAGTAAGGATTTCTCTTTAGATGTTTTAAATACCAACATAGTAAGCTTTATTAAGTTCAAGAAGGTTTAATATTATGGCAGAACATTCCAGTTATTCCCCTATCCATATAATGTTTTTAATAAGAGAACCTCTGATTTTAGCTAGGTTAATGAGTGACTTCTAGAAAGTGTCACTGAATGTAAATTTGTAGAGAGCATCCATGACCCTTTTTCTCATTAATTTCTCACTAGAATGCAGAATAAATGCCTGGAGCACCCGCAGTCATTTTGTATCATGACAGACGACCCTCACTTCCTTGCTCTGTTAAACTCCCAAGCAGAGTACTAAAATAGGAGGAGACTGGATCCTGAACAGCAGTGAGTGTCATCTCAGACATGGAATGATTATCTATTGAATGTGAGCAAGAAATGAATTCTATAGAAACAGGAAGTAGATTAGAGGTTTTTAGGGACCAAGGAGTGAGAAAAATGGGAATGACTGCTGATGGGTACAGTACTTCTTTATGGATAAGTAAAACATTCTAAAATTAGTTACTGTTTTTACAATGCCAAATATACTAAATTCACTAAAGTGTGCACTTTAAAAAATCATACAAAAATTAATTTTATGGAATGTGAATTATACCTCAATAAAGCTATTATTAAAAACATATGTGTCTTATTTTTCCTATTAGTTTAATTTGCTCTTAATAATTAGGAAACATTTTACTGTGCTAGAAAATTGTATAGCTTATTGTGTAGCATATTTTGGGAGTCAAATTTGCTTGAATTTATCAATTTCCTACTGTGCATTAGCATGTTTGTAGAAATGTAGGGGAATGAAAAATAACAACAGGGGCTCCTGGATGGCTCAGTAGTTATGCATGTGCCTTTGGCTCAGGTCATGATTCCAGAGTCCTGGGATCAAACCCCGCATTGAGCTCCCTGTTCAGAGGGAGGCCTGCTTCTTCCTCTCCCACTCCCCCTGCTTGTGTTCCTTCTCTTGCTGTTTCTTTCTCTGTCAAATAAATAAATAAAATCTTCAAAAAATAAAAAATAAAACAACAAAAACAAAACAATCTCTGTCTTCCATAATCTACAGTCTACTGAGGAAAGAGGCTATTTATGAATTAACTAATACCAAGATCGAATATTAACCATCCAGGGCTTTTGTGAGGTTTTTGTCATATGACATATGGCATATGACATATTTTGTCAAATGTCCAAGTCATTTGAAAGCTACCAAATTAAAAAAAAAGAAAGAAAATTACCAAATAACAAATTTCATGATTAGAAAAACAGAAAGTTGGCAAAAAAACATGGATACTTGCTTATAGGCTGAAATCTGTGTTTTAGCCTGTTGGTAATGGTGCCTTTAATTACTCTGTAACTAAATGAATATGTTTTGAAATTGTGCTTACAAAAACCAAAAATGTTAAAAACCACTAAATAAAGCTTTTTCCTCATGAAAAAAGTATAAAAGGAATGATTACAAATATTTCTGGTGTCAAAGAGTTAAAGAAGCAATATTAAATAGTCCATTTTGGCGGCAGGACTTAAACCTTTTACTTTAAAATGTATAGATTCTTATGCGTGATATTCTGACTCAAACACCACTATTCTGAAAAATGCCTCTCTACAGTATTCAAAACACTGAAATTTTATGGAAAATGTTTCCTTTTGGGGCACCTGGCTGACTCAGAGGATCCTGCAACTCTTGATGTTGGGGTCATGAGCTGAAGCCCCATGTGGAGTGTAGAGATTACTTAAATAAATAAAACTCTAAAAAATTGTTTCCTGTTGTATGGATATGATTGGCAACAATAACATCAAATTATAAATGGGTGCATAATAAAGAGATCCTCCAAATTGTTCATGAATGATAGCAATATAATTTTCCTAAGTTAACATTCAGCCACACTAACTGATAAAGCTTCAAAAATAATAATGTCATCATAAAAGTTGTCATACATTTACCATACTGTACACCTGAAACTAATAGAACAGCGTTGTTAAGTATACTGGAATTTAAAATAAAATTAAATTTTAAAAAAAGGAAAAAATGCAGCCATGCTATAGATATCTATACATTTGAGAAGAAATGTAAATTAAATGTAAATCCCAGCATAATATAATGATTCTTTAGTTACTGAGATGATTATACTGGAAAATCTGTAAGAATGTGTGAAAGTTCACAGGATTGGCTTAACCTTTAAGTGAATTAATTGTTTACTATAGCAACATTAATTTTCATCTCACTTCAACTGTTGCAGGAGTTCAAATAAGTTTTGGAGCTTCATTCAGTTCTATATGCTTTGAATATATACCCAAAAGTGGGAATGTTGGATCAGATGGTTATTTCATTTTCAATTTTTTGAGAAACTTTCATACTACTTTTCATAATGGCTTTATCAATTTATATTCCCACCAATAGCACACAAGTATTCCCTTTCCTTTACATTTTTCTCAACACATATTATCTCTAGTCTTTCTGAACATAGCTATTCTAACAGATAGGGCGTGACACCTCAGTGTAGCTTGGTTTTCATTAGTAATGCTGAGCATCTTTTCATGTACCTGTCAGCCATTTATAGATCATCTCTGGAAAAATGTCTATTCAGCTCTCGGCCTACTTTTAAGTCAGATTTTTTAAGTTATGGTTATGAAGTCTTATGAATTACTTGTATATATGGAATATTAACTTCTTATCAAATAAATGGTTTGCAAATACTTTGCCCATTAGGTGGGGTGCTTTTTCATTTTGCAAATGGCTTCCTTTGTTGTGCAGAAACTTTTTAGTTTGATGTAGTCCCATTTCTGTTTTGCCTTTGTTGCTTTTGGTTTGGGTGTCATTATCCAAAAAATAATTGTCAAAATCAAGGTGAAAGAGCTTTGCAGTGAATAAAAGGGAAAGCTTCAAGTATGCTCTGAATGGAGGCTGTTAGCATAGAAAAGCTGGAGTGGACTAACTAAAGGAGAATATCCTATGTGATTGGTTTAGGAAGCATATTTGGTTTTCTCCAGTTTTTTAGGAGTTGGAAATGTGAACTGAAGGATGGAGAGTAAAAATTAAGGGAATTGGCTGTTATTCTCCTGAAAATGTCCCATATTTCCTGGACTTTCTTGACCACTCTGAACCAATTGCTATAGAGCTTGTGGTTTGTCTTAGGCTTGCTGGTCAGAGTTCTATTGTTATATATGGTCTGGCTGTTGACCATTTATTAGTCTCACGCATCTTATTTTTCATTTCCCCCCTCCAATCACTGGAGCATCCCTCAACTCAGCCACTAGTTACATTAAAAAAAAAAAAATAAAGATTTTATTTATTTATTTGACAGAGAGAGAAAGAGAGAGCACAAACGGGGGGGGGGGGGGCTGCAGGCAGAGGGAGAAGCAGAGTCCCCACTGAGCAGAGAGCCTGATTCGGGACTCCATTCCAGGACCCCAGGATCATGACCTGAGCTGAAGGCAGTGGCTTAACCAACTGAGCCATCCAGGCACCCTACTAATTATATTTTATGTAGCCTTGAGGGAAGATCGTCTCAGCCTCCATTCACCAAAGAAGAATATAATATTTGAGAAGTTATAGGTTCAGTGAACATTTACTACAATAAAAAATCTAATATAATTAGTATAGTGGGGATTATTATGTGGTTATGAGTATGTAGTAAAGTTATAATTCTATAGATTGAGTTTCGTGTACCAAAGCATTTGTTATTTTAATGTTGAAAATATTTTATTAAACATTCTTATTTCTTCTAGTTGTCAACTGTCCATACGAAACCTGTGCAAACTTTATTAAAGATAATTAGTCTCAAGATATATTATTTCCCACAATTTTATGAGTTAAAACACCTTTGGTTTAACTATTTAACACCCAATTTCTTTCTTCTTTTATTTTTTAATAGAAAACCTATGAACATTTGCATATTTATCTATCACTTCTACTAGACAGGTTGAACATTGATAAATGAAAGGAATTAGTGAGATACCATGAAAGTTTATAACCTTGTTTTCATATGTAGGCTATTCTGATATATGCCTATCAAAAATGGAGGGAAAATATTTTTCTTTAATACGGTTCTTTAATATCTGATTTCACTAGCATAGCAGATTTATTCCATTTATACTAGCATCTGAAGATAGATTTAGCCATAGACTTGTTCTTCCTCATCAATTAACAAGTGTTTATTAAGTATTTATTACATCTCTAAACACAATATCAGATGTTGGGAAATATAAAGCATTAGCCCTCTCTAATGATGTTTAGTTACAGAGACCAGTCTATCATATCAATGTTAAACAATAAAGGAAGGGGAAATATATGTGTATATAGGATGCAAAATATATGGTACGAATATAATAGTTGCACCTAGTAGGAAGAGTAAGAAAAATGGCCCTTCCTTTAGAGGAATACAAACCAAAAACAGTTTCAGGCTGTATCAAACCTATGATTAACTTTTAGTTGTATGGCATCTGGCAAGTTATTTGTTACTGAGGCTGCAATAATAATGACTACAATTGACGATAATAACAATGATGATCATAAACACGTAAGAATTACAGGTGTTCTAGAATTCTCATACACTGGTCAATTTAATTACTCTTCCTAACAACCCTAATTAGTAGGGCACTTCTATTATATCTATTCTATGGGAAAATTAACTGAGGAACTGAGCAGCTAAGTAACTTTCTCAAGGGCATGGTTCTAGTTAGGAGAGGACTCTGCTAATGATACCTTCTTGGATGTTGTTAGAATTTATGAGATAATTTAGTTGAAGTGCCAACTATGGTGACTGATTCTTGGTAGCTACCCAACAAACATCAGTTTGCTTCTTTCTAATTGAGTATGAGTTACTACAGTGTCTCTCAAACTTCTGAGCATATCAGAATGTTTTGGTTATCCACAGATTTCTGGGGCCAGGGCTCCAGAGTTCCTTATTTGTTAGGTGAAGAGTTCCCTAATTTGCATTTGTAACAAGTTCTTAATGGTTGTTGATGTTGCTGATCCAGAAGCCCCACTTTAAGAATCACCGAGTCAGGGCACTTGGGTGGTTCGGTGGGTTAAAGCCTCTGCCTTCGGCTCAGGTCATGATCTCAGGGTCCTGGGATTGAGCCCCACATGGCATCGGGGCTTTCTGCTCAGCAGGGAGCCTGCTTCCTCCTCCTCTCTCTGTCTGCTTCTCTGCCTACTTGTGATCTCTCTCTGCCTCTGTCAAATAAATAAAATCTTAAAAAAAAAAAAAAAAAAGAATCACTGAGCCAGTGCTTAGTAAAGGGAATCCCAGTTATGTAGTCTTGCCTCTCAAGGCTCAGAATTTCATAAAGACTCTGTTTTGAGAACTTAAGATTACACAAACAGAACAAAAATAGGATACATATAAATTGGTTAGTAAAACGAAAAATTTTACTAACAGAAACATGCCCATTTATTTAATTTTTTAATAATCAAATCTGGCTAAGATTTATAAAATAAAACCCAAATGAAAATAAAACTCAGTTGGCTAAATACGTTATGCCAATCACTGTGGGGCATTTGCGATGTTTCTATTTGTTAAAATACATTTCTAAATAAGACTCATACAGCAAATACTGTTCTATAAAGCATTTATATTATATATTATATATATAATTATATGTATTACTATATATTATATATATATAAAACTCAAGGTGCACTATACATGATCATTTTCTATATTCTATTAGAATGCGAGTTTCATAAGGGCAAATATCTTAAGGTGCCTGAGTAGCTCAGTGGGTTAAGCATCTGCCTTTGACTCAGGTCATGATCCCTGGGTCCTGGGATCGAGTCCTGCATCAGGCTCCCTGCTCAGAGGGAATCTGTTTCTCCCTTTACCCCTCCCCGCCACATGTGCTCTCTTCTAACACTCTCCCTCTTTCTCTGTATCGCTCTAAAATAAATAAAATCTTTAAAAAATGAATTAAAATGTGGGCAAGGATCCTTATTCCCTTATTTAACATATCCCAGATGTTTAGGACAGAACCTAACATGTAGATGGTGCTCCTAAATATCTCCACATCACTCACTAATTCTTTTGGTTAAGAGGAATTACAGAGTCAAAAAGGATATGAATGGTTTTAGAGTTCTGGATTAGTATTAGCAAAATGATATCCAGGAAGAATGCACCAGCTTCTGCTCCCACCAGTGCTGTGTGCTTGTGCTATTTCCATTGTTCATAAACATGACTTCATATAGCTGCCAATAGTAACAATTACTGCTACACATGTTTACCATATGTTGGTTTTCAAATTTTAACATCGCTAAAATCAAGATGCACACCCAATGGAATAATTTAGCTTTTTTTCCCCTTTGTAGAGCTCTATAAAAATAATGATTTGTCTTACAGCTCATGGCATTTTATATTCAAAAAAGAAAACTCCAGTGACACATAAATCTTAGTACTGTATTTGTGAATACTAGTCATGATTACTTCAAAAGCTACCTAATGCTGTTAAACATTTTGAAATATCACTGGAACACTATGTGCTGAATGCTGTCTTAGAGCTCTGATTAACTATCTAAGAAATATCCTATTTTCCAGGGGCTTACTGACAATTCAGAAACTGACGACCTGTCTTAATTGCTACAAATCAGTATTACTTGTCCTATATTTAAAAGAGATAAAAGGAGAACACGTCACTGACTTTAACAGAAAAGATTTGTAAAATAAAACATATTAAGAGATAAGTGAAAAAAGTGAATATATCTGTAATCAAAAACCTCTAATTTTTCTATGGAAGAAATATACAAAATCTTTAAAAAAATTTTACTGAGTTTATCTGTCATATGCTGCCACAGTGGGCTGTTTTTACTCTCAAATATTAAAAACCAATCGCATATCAGATAAAACTAGCGCTGTATTTTTCTCACTATAGTGTAATTTTCAATACTTTTAATTTTTAGGAGTAAATATTACTCCGATGACCTGGAAATAAGAGAAATGAGATGGCATGGATTGCTTCAAATGATGAATAAGCATCATAAAATGATTACCTTTACTAGTAACACCTAAAAATTAAAATTGGTAAGTTTTGCCTTAAAATTGAACATATGTCGTTTGCAAAATAATATTAAAATTCTTTTAAGACTCATTTCCTCCAAATGGAGATACAAAGAGTTTATACTTGATTTCAAATATTAACTCATAAAATGTATGCAAAGTGTGCAGAAAAGTTCTAGCTCATAGTAACTATTCACCAAATATCAGCTATGATAATAATAATAATTAAAATATTTAGAAAATAGGACGCCTGAGTGACTCGGAGAGTTGAGCCTCTGCCTTTGACTCAGGTCATGATCTCAGGGTCCTGGGATGGAGTCCCTTGCTGGGCTCTCTGCTCAACAGAGAGTCTGCTTGTCCCTTTGCCCCTCCCCCCTTCTCGTGTGCTCTCTCTCTCTAGCAAATAAATAAATAAAATATTTACATATATATGTTTATAAAATAAACCTTTGATGCCACTATAACTAAGGTTTTTCATTTTTACTTCAATAATTAACAGTTGGAGAATGCATAATAGTAGTGGTATAATCATCCACCTTCGTACACATCCACCTCATACACATGAGAAAAATATTAGCTTCTTTTTCTCTACCACAGAAAGGGTAAGGGATACTAATATGTACAAGTATGCATGCATGTATATCTGATATATCTGTATTCACTTCTGCAATGGTTTTAATACTGAACATTTCTTCTCCTTAAAAAAAGGGAAACACAGTTTTGTTGTTGTTCCTTGGATTTAAATAGTCCATTTAAGACTCCTGTGAGAGAGTATGATGAATGGGGTTTGAGGTTAGAGGCAGCACCTGTGAAGGAAATGTTGAGAATGTGGGAGGGAGTTACTCCAGATTGCAAGAAGGTGGAGAACAAATACCAAGAGATTGAGCATAGGGACATTCCCAGAGAGCACCCCCAAGAGCTGAGATAATTTTAAGAAGTGAGAGGACTCTCTGTCCTGGAAGTAAAAGTAGGGGAGAGCCAAGATTAAGGTCATTGAGGAAGTTTAGTCATTTTCCTCTGATCATTAGTCTTTGTTACAGGCAGGCATTATCAGATAGACAACTCATTCCTTCCTCAGCATAGCACAGCACCCCATCCACCGACTGTATAGGAAGAGTGATATCCTTGATGACTTCAGTACTCTTTTCATTACTCCAGGAAGACATCTACTTCTCAAAGACCTAAGACACCTACAGCCTGCATACAGGTGTTTGGAGTCTTGGCTATTCATTGACATGATAGTGTAGAATAGCACTGTAGTATCTGTACATAAATGATGGTTAGTAGCTAATGATGCAGTTATTACCATTCTATAGTATCCCTTTGCATTAAAACTGTCAGTTTAGTATGGATCATTTTAGAACACAAAGGAAGAACATAATAAAATAGAACCAAAAATAAAAAAAAAAACACAAGCATTGAAAGATGAATGAATTAGATACATTTCCTTAGATACCAGTGTTAAAGTGTTTTGTTAGTTCTCAAGATGGGCTTTATAATGGAATTAATGCAAAACATTACTCTTATTATCATCCAGTGCAAAGAATTTTTCTCTTTGGAGTGTTCATTATCTTATGAACACACACATTCTTTGAAAAAAGTTTGTGTTTAACTAGGAAAAAAAATATGTACTTAAGAATAACCATAGTACTCATATTTATTCATGGGCAAAGGAACATGTATGTATACATTGTTTATCATTACACTTAGATTAAATAGGTTTTAATTCTTATGGTGTTTATTCTAGTGTTTCAGTTATAACGATGAGTTAGAAATAGGAAGTAGTAAAGGTTTCCATGGTGGATATCTTTTGATCAGAGAGGCCATAAAAAATAAACAGCATGAAAAAAGAATAATTCTTGTCTGAGTGTTCTACACGTTACACAAGTATCATATGTAAACACCTTTATATATTCAACAAAGTATTCAGAGACACCTTTTGTATTTTCTTAACGGTTCTTGGAAGAATGATATCATACTATATTTTTCCATTGTTCACTTCATAAAGAACCTCATTTTTTTATTTAGAGAGGTCAACTGTTATTGTTAATATACAGAAATAGTTTTAAGACCTCACCTCATAAATCATTTGTGATGGTAGCCTCATTTTTCTAATACTAACAAAATGTAGAAGAAATGATTGATTGCAACTTTTCTTACAGATGCTGCAGCAACAAACAAAAAGCTGAAATAATGTGGGCTAGGATGTGGTTAAAGAATAAAGACTTTAGTATATGTACCAGTTCACATTCTTTAAACCAGTATCTAAATAACTTAATAGGATTATGTATGTGAATTGGACAATACGTTGAACTATTATTAGCTTAAATTCATTCTAAACATTTGGGTAAAAAGAAATACAAAAGACATCATGCCCTTAATTTAAGAAATTTTTCAGAAAAAAAAGAATTTTTTTCAGAAATACAAGTTATGCATATATATATATAGTTATAGTTATTCACCAATCACACAAGTCAGTATATAAACTTTATCATTAATAAATTAGGATCCATTGTTTTGACAAGACTATTCCACTATGAAAAAACTGGAAAGGTCAGAGAAAGCAGGCTTTGGGACTGAGAATGAAGGAATTAGCAGGAAGAAGATGCATTGGCGTGTCAAACAAGCTATAGGTGGGAAGCTCCCAGTGTCTGAGAAACTAAGAGAAATAATAAGAGAGAGGGAATAAGCTCTTAAACATCTGCAGAGCTCTAACATGGAGAGAGGAGGAAGGCAAGGAGAAGGATCAAAATCATAGTTAAAAGCAAAAAGTGGACAAAGACAAACTAAAGCAACCACCCCCATTGCAGGTTATTAGCCCATTCAAGTAAGAAAGGGAAAAAGCTATACCTTAAACAAAGTTAAAAATGCTTATCACTAATAGTTGACAATGGCATATTAATTGTACTGATTTCACATTTTATACTTGAAAGTAATTAAAAAGCGGGGAAGCGGTCTTAAATTCCATTTAGGAATAAAGAAGTAATACCACAGATTAATCATGAAGGAAAGGAAAAAACCTATTAAAATTGCTTTAGGATGATATCCCTTGAGTATTGATTGTTCAACCTGATAATTACAGAAATATGCATCCTTAGAGAACTATTCAAAAACAAAAATACTGTAGACGTGCAAAAACTAAAGTGGAAAAAAATTTTTATAAAACTAGAGGAAGTCAACAGTGTCAGAAATTCAAGAAATAAGAACAGTAAAAATATCAATGGTTTGTGAAAAATAAAAAAAAATAGAAAGTTGTGTCATGGATGATGGTAGAGAAAGTAGTTTCAGTTCAGTAGTACAAATGGACAGGAACAGGCAAGTGGACAAGAAACAGATGGAAAGATACAGAGATATTTGAAAAAAAAAGGCAGTAAAATAGGGAAATAGCAGAATAGTAAATAGAATATAGTATGCCAAATGCTAAATTAGCAGTGTGGATAAAAGAACACAATCATGTCCTAATTTTCCTTGATACCATAACTAATATTTTTTTGTTAGCATCTTATAGGTTTTTTTAAAAAAATATTTATTTATTTACTTGAGAGAGAGACCACACAGGATCAGGGGGAGGGGCAGAGGGAGAGAGAGAAAATCTCCAGCAGACTCCCCACTGAGCACAGAGCCCAACTCAGCAGGGAGTCTGTTTCTCCCTCTCCCTCTTCTTCCCCTCCACCCTCTGCTCATGCTCTTGACCTCTCTATTTCAAATAAATAAATAAAACCTTATAAAAAAAAGTGGAGTTTAATATTCCCCACTCCTTGAGCCTTTTGTCCAATTGCTGTTTCAGTACCTGAATACTCCATGGTCTGATAAGCAATAGAGGAAAGGAGAAAGATAAAATGGCATTCTGCCACACAGGCAGGACTTCCTCTGCCAATTGGCTTAGGCAAACAGCTGACTGTTAGAGTTTATACTCCCATTGTTCCCACTACACTCTCAATAGGGAGAGGATCTCAACTAAGGCCCTTGATATGCAAAAATACTAGGGGGAAATTTACCAAATAAGAACTGACTCTCTTCTCCTGGTGGATGCAGTGCAGCCACTTTAGCACTGGATTAAAATCTGGATCCCTTGTACAGTGCACACCCTGCACTACCATATTTATAGGAAAAATCTAAGGGAAAATGGGTGAGGGGAGTATGAGAAGGAGGAGAGGAAGGAAAGGAAGTGGAAGCCTGTCCTTTACTTTTTTTTTATATTCTGAATTCATTATAATGAGAAGCTATTGCTTTCCTTCAAAATCCTGACTCCAAATGCAGTTTCTTGCTCTTCTGAACTTTGACTACTGCATTTTGTTTAAAAAAGTCATTTTTATTAAGTTATTAAAAAGTAATAAAATTTTCATGTTAGAAAAGTACGGAAAGTTATAAAGAAATTTTTAGAGGCAACTAATATAGATCTTTTGATTTAACTCTTTCCCAGACCTTTTAAAACATCTATTTAAAAAGAAAAAAGTCTTAATTTTTTTGTTATAAGCTATGTCCAATTCCTATCTTATTTAAAATTCATTCATAGTATATTTTTCTTCCTTACTTTCTACCTATTTCCCTTCCTTCCTTCTTATTTTCCTTCCTTCCTTCCTTCCTTCCTTCCTTCCTTCCTTCCTTCTCTCCTTCCTTCTTTCTTTTTTACATTATTGATGAACATATTTTTTAATGCTTCCACAATCACAATTCTGAGGTTCAGTGACTCAGTTCCTCCTTTTATAGTGGCTTATCAGAAAGAAATTTGTATAGAGGTGGACATGGGTTTGAATCTTGGCTTCATCCCTCTCAGCTGTGTAATTTTGACAAATGATCTAAGCTTCAGTACTTTTTTTTAATCTAAAGTGTCTCCTAGCCTGACATTAACTCCTAAAAGTGGAGCCTTTTCAATGACCAATGAGAATAAGATTTACTACTACCAGGATGATAGCAGTGCTAGATATGCACGATAAATGTTTTCATCTCCAAAGAACATTGTATTAAACCACATGATGGTTAGGGTTTAAAAGTATCATTTAGCACCTCTATATCTCTGTACAATTAATATTAATACAACATATCTATATATAGGATATGAATCATTACATTGTCATTAAGACATTAATAATTAATGTCTTAATTACATGCAATATATTATTACATTAATTTATTATATAATATATTATATAAATAGCATTACACTTCTAGAATCCTATAATAGGTGACATTCTCTGAGTGCTTATATCCCAAGCAAAATACTGAACAGTGCCTTTGTATTATCTTTCCGAGTCCCATGACAATATAATAAATTAGGAGCTCGCACGGTGCCCATTACAATGATGAGCAGACTGAGCTTTAGAGAGAGCACATATTTTATACAAGGCCACTCACTCTTTTAGTAAATGTCTGAGTTGCAACTTTAACTGATATTAATTCAGACCTAAAGTCCGTGTCATTAACCATGCTTTGTGCCCTCCTGGGCTTTTCCAAGGTCAACCAGAACAGCCCTGGGCTTTTGTGGGCCTGAATACAGCTCTTCCTCCACTATCAAATCTCCCATTCTAGAACTATTTTCTGTAGACTGCTCACTCTCTCATCCAGTTTTGTCAAGCTCTTCTTATATTCATATCTTCATTTCTCTGCACTTCATTCTGAGTATTCTGAGTAAATTCATCAAACTTATTGTCTAATTTACTATTTTTCTCTTTGTTTTTCTCTATGTTTTAACCCATATTCTTAAAATTCCAGTTGCTATAACCAGCATTTCTATTTTTTCTCTAAACTTAAAAACATCAGCACGTTTCTCTACATAGCAATAACAAGTCAGAAAACACAGTAGAATATATGCTACCATTCACAATGAAGAAAAAGCTGTAAAATATATGTTGTTATTTGAGTGCAGAATATTTACAGACTTAATGCAGCAAATTGTGGAACTTGAAAAGAAAAAGAAGACTTGAATCAATGAAGATATATATCCTATTAATGAAAATTATTATTTAACATTGTTAATAACTCAATTGCTGTGTTCTTATGTGTGTGGGATAAACGGACTGATCAAACAAACAAAACATGGTATATAGTGGTATGACAAAACACAGGAACAAAGGTACTTGCTGTCTAAGTGATTATAACAAATTATTTGAGAAGATAATAATGAAATTCAAGTTGAAACTGAATAATAGTAAGAAGGAGTATAATTGACAAGTTTAGGTAAAAAAAAAAAACTTACACCCCAGTATGTTCCTTATCTAGACAAACATAATAAACTCTCATTCTCTGTGGATGCCACTCACAGATCTCATTGATTGATTGATTGATTCATTCATTCATTCATTCACACATTGTTTGCCAGTTGGCCCTGGCTTTAAGGATTAGTCATACCATGGAGAATAAATGTTCTAGTCTAGCACACTGGCATGTGAACATAGTCATTTATTTTGGTGTGAGAAGTGTCTAACAGGATCTGTGTCATTGTAGAGGAAGGAGCTATGAACATAGTTTTGACATCTGCCTGTTTCCTCCTATTTGACAGCCAAGAGTCCCTCCCCTACAAAGAATATCAACTGTTTGATGAGCTCCCTTTAACTGTTCTTTCTTTCCCACTTATCCTCAGGCTGAATCTCACAAGTCTTGGCTAGTATTCTACAACAATTATAGCAGAACTATTCATCCTTCTGTTTTCATTCACTGGCTGATAACTCAGCTATATAAAAAAATTTGCTTTGTACTAAAATTTAATGAATAGTCCCTAAGTGTAAGAACATTTTTTCCTTCCTCACAAAATCTGAATTATCTTCCCACATTTTTCAGTCTGTTTTCTCAATAGTAGCTGTGATAAAAATATATTGACTAGTGATGCCACAGGCTTTTTTTTCATACTTGCACGTTTCATGATACAGTTGGATATTAAGGTGACTTTTTAAGTCCATGGTTTCATCTTACCATGGGTAATGAAATCTGGATATTCTATTTGAGAAATGGCCCAAAAATTTGAGACAAAGGGCACAATGCTGGAAAACAAAATAAAACATTGAAAACCAACCAATAAATCAAGGAAAAATACCTGGTAGATAGAGGGTAGATACCTTGTATCTACCAGGTTAATACATTGGAGACAAAGATCTAATTGCATGTGTGTGTAATTCAGAATTTAATAATTTACTTGCTGTAATAATATTTGCATTATGATTATTTTGATAAAAATTTTCTAGTCATTATGAGATTGTAAAAATCAATTTACCCTTAAAGAAACTCAATCCAAACTGACACTTAATACTGATATTTGATAACCTTCTGGGAAGTGGTGGCTTTGGCCTCCATACTCTATAGCTCAATCAAAGAACAATCTGTTGAGTCATATAAGTGATATACGGTTATTATAAGATTATATGTTTGCTATTTCATGCTAAAAACATTATAAAAGCATATATGATTTATTTCTTTTGAAAGGATAAAGTTAAGGATAGACAGATCAACAATTCAATGAAACGTTCTGGAATTCAAATTTCAGGCTCTCATTCTTAATATAAGATATCCAGCCTCCATAAAACTATTTATTGGTTCAGGAAATAGTGAGGGACTGATTTGTGTCAGAAACTGCTCTAAGTGCATTGTTGACTATAACAGACAGGGACCCTTTTCCTGGTGGAAACTGCATTATAGGAAGTGGAACAGACAATGAACACTCGATATATGAGTAAATTAAATAGCACATTGGATGGTGAAAGTGCTAGGGAAAATGAAGAGTGGAGAGTAAGGGGGTGGAGTCCTTGGGGGTAAGCATGAATATTATATTGAATAAATAATTTTACAATGTTGATCACCATAAATCTGTGGATTCTGTATTTCATACTACTGTATACATTAAAGCAATTTTAATTGAGGATTGGAGGGTTAGTGTGTATGCACATGTGGATCTTCTTCTGCAAAGATGACCTACTATTTTCATCACTCTCTGAAAGAGATCATGTTCCCAAACAAAAAAGTCTGGCAATTTCAATATTTTGTGTTTTCACAAAACTGTATAACATTGTTCACTTCTTTCTTATTACCTTTGCATTTAATAAAAATAATTGTGGGAGTGAGACTTTTGAAAAAGACTATGTTATCATTACACATGTTAACATTAATTTTAATATGAAAAAATATAAATAAGATTAATGATACAAATAATCCTTATTCAGAATAGTGAAAATAATAGTGATGTTTGAGTCAGAATATCATGCATAAGAAATAAGAAAAAATAATTTCTTCTTCTTTAATTACAACCCTTTTTCATTTAAAGAGAAAATGGATTTTTAAATATTGAATGTGATCACAATTACTGATCTCACCAATATATTGAATTTTTACATTTACACCAATATTTCTTAAAAAAACAGCATCTAGAAAGTGTTAAACACACTTTGATGAAACAAAGTGAAACAATAATCATCAAGGTGAAACAATAATCATCAATTCATTCTAAACAATTGCAGTTTTATTCTATGTAATATGGTATTGCCCTGGTAATTTAAATCTAAAGTGAGGATTGTAATTCTTACTTTAAAAGACTGTTGTAGGAATTAAATGATATATAAGTAAATATATAAGTAATATATAAGTAAACTCATCCTACATCGTAATATATAAGTAAACTCATTCTACATCATATTCTTTTTCTTTATAGGTAATGTGTAACTGTGAGTTTTTTCATTATTATAAAAAAACATACATACAAGGATTCTTTGCTATGATGGAGTCTTCCTTGACATGCGGTTTCTCCAATGTTACTGTATCTTAATCTTCTCCAGATAATCTCTGAAAAGTTCTTTTTTAAGGGAAAACTTATTTTCCCATGTTCTTCCTCTACCTTTTAATTGTGAAGACCAATAATGCCAGTGAACCACTACTGATTTATTATCTCTCCCTCAACCTATCTCTGTGTGATTTAGCTATCTCATGTTATAAAGTTCAAAATAATGAGAATGATAAGTTGTGTTATCCTAGAGAAAATTGCTTTTCTAAAGGTCCCCAAATTGGCTTTTATGTGTTTTAAAGGATTCGGTTGTATTATAAAATACAAAAGAATGAGAGTAGGAGGAAGAAAAAAAGAATAGCTTTCTTAAATAATCGATGATCAAGTTTAATCTGTAAGAACAATGATTATGATTAGTTTAAAATGCTGCAAATATTTGATTAAAGGAAGATTAAAAGAGATAATGCATAAACGAGATACACTGCTAGATAGAATGTTTCTATAAGAGTAGACATTATGACTGAACATATGCTGTAGGCTTGATCAAAATACCTTTGTATTGTCCATGTTAGGCAGGGATGGACAATTAAATGAATCCCTCCACCTATTGCATGCACATGAGTAGTTGACACTTGGTCAGATAAAATCAAATATAAACAGGGCCCAAACAAATTGAAGACCTCTAAGGTGTTTAAGTACCAGCTTTTATATCAGCTCTAAGATGTTTAAGTATCAGCTTTTATATCCAGCTTTGGTGCCCCAAGTTTCAAATCTGTGAGAAATAACAAATAAAGTTTACATAAGCCATATAAGGCTATAAGATACATGGAGATCTCAAAATCAGTAGGAAGAGTAAAAATTTGTTAACTACTTTTCTTTATCATAAATTGCTGATACCAAAAAGGTATCAGTTTGGATATCCTTGTATATCCAAACAGGATATGCAAGTGATTAAACAATTATTTAATTCTTATTGTAAATTATTTCTTTTATCGCAAATATTATAGTATTAGTTTGGGCTGATATAATTTTGCTTTACCCTCTAAAATTTCATTTTTTTACTAGAAAACATAAAGGTGTCTTTTTTGAGAGTTGGCTTCTAGTTGAATAGTCATTAACACTGAAAGTGAAAGAACTAAACTACTTCATAAACACATGTAAATATATAGCACCATCTCAATGACAAATCTTCAGCTGTAGGTATAGAGCCATGATTAAACAATCAAAATGCATCTAGTCAATTCAGTACTGTTTTAGTGACAACACATAACATAAAAATACAGAACAAATTTAATTTTGTGTTTCTTATAATTCAGTAAGACATGATAGGAACAACCTTGAAAATCAAATTACATTTATCAAGTTCAATAAGATTCAAGTTAAGCAAGGGTAATATTCAGATTCTGTGAAGGGAATGCTTGTTCTTTGTAATTTACATGATTTATATATAAGAAAGATTTGTGAAATTTTAGTTCTAACAAATTAATGTATTTGTATGTCTTAGAATGAATGCTGTTAAAGAAAGATATTCTAACATTTAGTATAAAAAATCTTTTTAACTCTAAAATCAACTATGAAAATTCATTATATTCCATAAAGTCTTCTTGAACCGGCAATTTTGCACTGGTCCTTCCCATAACGACCATTACTACACTCATTTCCTCAAACCGTATCTCCTTTTTCATGCCTTATTATATTTAGAAATTTAAGTCATGTCCATACATATGAGTGGCAAATTTTCAAGAGCATACTTGAAAAAGTCGAATATGATCCATTTCCATGCCAAAAACATTTACATTTCTGGTCTTTAATCACATTTCTATAGTTCTTCATTGTACTACCAAATGAATATAGACTAAGAGAACATTTGGTGACCAAGAAATATTCATAATTCACAGAAAAATGCAGATTCTAGAAACTAGAAGAATAAAAATGTTAATCTGTATGGAAAGGTAGATTTTACTACTTTCTTATAAACTTCACAATCTTGTTTTTTAAAGATGTTATCCTTGATAGTATGTAGGTAAAAATCTAATGGGCCAGAGCTTATTTTCAACTGTGAAATATACACTCATATACTCAGACTTTTTTTAAATCTCATCGAATAGAAATTTGCAACATTCTATTATCATCTGGCAAAACATTTCCTTCCCTTTTGCCCAGTATTTTCACATAATTTATACTCTGGAGCCTTACCATAACATCATCCTGAGTCTTTGTGGAAATTTTACATTAGAGGATATAATATAGTACTTGGAATACTGAAATAAAGTTTAGAATATTATTGTCGAGTGGCTACTATGTATTAAGTACTATGCCATGATCGTAATAAAATGTGTAAAATATATGAGCCATTTAAAAATTTGTCTTAGAGGGGCACCTGGGTGACTCAGTGGGTTAAAGCCTCTGCCTTCGGCTCAGGTCATGATCTCAGGGTCCTGGGATGGAGTCCTGCATCCGGCTGTCTGCTCAGCAGGGAGCCTGCTTCTGCCTCTTTCTCTGCCTGTCTCTCTGCCTACTTGTGATCTCTCTCTCCGTCAAAGAAATAAATAAAATCTTAAAAAAAATAATAATCATTTAAAAAAAAATTTGTCTTAGATCTATCTGGTCCCTGACCTGTATTATCTATGCCATTGGAAACTGTGAACTCTTTACAAGGAAAAATAAGTTAGGAAACAAGACTAGCAAAGATCTGTAGCATATACTCATCCCTACAATATTATCATTAACTTTTTAATACATTTTGGTACATTCGTATGTGTGCATCATGGAAAATCTGATTCCCCACAAGCAATATTTTCTATACTGTATGGTTTGTTAATGTCTTGGACTTTATCATGTAGGGAATAAGGAAACACTGCAAATGTATAATTAGGAAAATAATGTGATGAAATTTGTGGTTTTGACCATCAATACAGAGAATGAACTGGAAGGAGTAGAGATTGATATCAGGGAGAACAGTTAGGAAGTGAGGACAATGATACCAGGGCAATAACTATATGGAAAAATCCTTTGTAAACTTCAAAGTCCTTACAAATGTTACTTATTATTATTAGTGAGATTAATTCTTCTGGTAATTAAAGCCCCTTGGATTAAGAGCAAGAATGAGCTGCATTAGACAGATTTCCTGTCATAATGGGACTTGTCATAATGAGACTCCTTTGTGTTATAAGTAAAGGCCAAAGTGCAAAGCTAAACTGCTGCCTGTTTTGCACTACAATGCCCAGCTGTCTATTTAAATAACTCTTCTGCTAAAAGGGAATCTCTTATTATATTAAGGCCTCTTGGTACTACAAAAAGAAAAAAAACAAACATCTAAAACTGTCCCACTAGACCATTTTAAGAGCAGTCTTCCCATGATGACCCAGAATGAATTTCCCTAGATGTAACCTAATTTAAATGGCATATAAATCTCCAATTTGCCATTTACTATGTAGATAACCATAAGCACTCTAATAAGAAAATGTAGGTGTCATTACACTTGGTCAAATTTACTATTAAATGACGAGCTAATAGACTTGGAAAATTTTACATCCTTTATCAATGGAGATGTCATTAAAAACAGACCCTGGAGCTATTTCCTGAATTTCATTCTAAAATCAAAGCACATTATCATTATCTAGTCCTGTCTCATTATAATTAGTTTGGTCTCAACACAACAGCAATTTCTTTGAAGCTTATTGTATGATAGAATGAAATCTGGATTTTTTTTTTTAATTACAAATAGCTTTCAGTTATTTCCTCCCTCTATCCCTACCTGCTCCTATATCCTCCATCACTAAATGTGTGTATCACGGGGCTAAGGTAAAGTTCCTCCAATATTTGGGAAGCTATGCTCTTGATAATGTCTGGCAAACTTAGAAAAAGCTATGAGCTTATATGTTAAGCTGAAGAGTTTGTGATCGGGGTGCCTGGATAGCTCAGTGAGTTCAGAGACCGACTTTTGATTTCAGCTCAGGTCATGATCTTAGGGTCATGAGTTTGTGCCCCATGGTGGGCTCTGCACTCAGCTCAGAATCTGCTTAAGATTCTCTTTCTCCCTCTTCCTCTGTACCTCCCCCCACTCATGCACTCTCTGTCTCTCAAATAAATAAAATCTTAAAAAAGTAAGAGTTTCTGATTATAAAAATTATAGGTATCTGAGGTAACACATGCTTCTAAAAAGTAAGTTTTTTTGACATCAGAAAAACTACCCAAGTCCTTACTAAAACAGTAGATTGAGGTGGACAAAGAAATTTCTTAAAGCCCAAGACAATAACTGAGTCAGACACACATGAATTATGTCTAAATATCCTATAAGCACATAGATTGTGTCTTAGCATCCTCTACAGGCTATATTTTGAGTGTTATTTTTCAGTGTTTGAGGCATACGGAACTATCCGGAAAGCTCATTTTGGTGGAGGAATCTGACTCTTTGGCCTTGCTATAAAGGATGCGTATCATAAGGCAGCATAGTGCAGCATTAGCGGTGTAGTGGTGAGCATAGTTGCCTTTCATTGGGTAGCATAAGTCAGAGGAATTTACCCTCAAATGAAAACTCCCCAATGCAAAGCAGCTGACTGATAACACCCTTTATACAGACTGAATGTTATTGTTTATTCACTTGTGAATTTTAAAGTCCTTTGAAAGTAAAGGGAAGCAGAATTGCCTGTCACAAAATCCGTCACTTTGGCATATGAACTGTTTTGAGGTGAAGGCAATCAAGACCTCATTGATTCAAAAACTTTTACCTTGCCCTTATTTCTCTCTGAAAATTTAGAGGGCCTTGTCTAGGAAGACAGGTACCATCAGAAAGAACACAAAGAGTATAAGCTAAGTGTACCAGACTAAGGGGAAATCAGTGAGACATGTTTGTTCAACTTCCTATCTGCTTCCCATTGACTCTACACAGGTTAAATGTTTGTTTTCCAAATATTTGCTTTTACCATCTTTCTGTTAATTGTCTTCCTTCATTTTGAAGCCCCAGATCCCTACCACCTATCTTAGGATGGCATGTAAGCCTCAATTGCTTGTCTTGAAGCTTTTCGATTTCTTTGTGGGGCTCCCAAAGGTACAAAATTAAATGTTAATCAATCTAATTAGTAGACCAGCCAGAAGAATTCAGAAAGTTAAGGAAAAAAAAAATTTCCTCCACTACAAAAGCAAACATTAGAAGTTTAGCAATATGGGGCTCCTGGGTGGTAGAGTTGGTTAAGTGTCTAACTCTTGGTTTCAGCTCAGGTCATGATCACAGGGTGGTGATTGCAGGGTCATGAGATCAATCCTCTTGTTAAGTTCATTGTCCCTCTCCCTCTGCCTCTCCTTTCCTCTCTCTTAAATCAATCAATTAATCAATCAATCTTAAAAAAAGAGTAGCAGTAGGGGCGCCTTGGTGGCGCAGTTGGTTAAGCAACTGCCTTCGGCTCAGGTCATGATCCCAGAGTCCCGGGATCGAGTCCCACATCGGACTCCCAACTCCATGGGGAGTCCGCTTCTCACTCTGACCTTCACCCTTCTCATGCTCTCTCTCACTCTCTCTCTTTCCTAATAAATAAATAAATAAATAAATAAATAAAATCTTTAAAAAAAAATTTAAAAAAAAAGAGCAGCAGTATGATTTTAGATTATGGCATAAATTGAACAAATCACAAGTAATTCAATCACATTTGAAGCTGGGTTCCATCTTGTTAGTTCAGATGAAAGAATGAACAATAGAGGTCATATCATCCCCAGACACAGCTCAACTTCCCAAGAAACCTGTCGGAATGCAACCACACTAGCTTATAAATAGACAGAACCACCAGATGTACTTAGTGAAATTTCTAACTTAAGGAATAGAGATGTTTTTCAGATTCCAAATCTCTTGAGATGGAGAAGACCTCTGGGGGACTTGAAGTGACACCAGGACATCTGCTAGTATGATCTCATGGGCCTCCAATCATGGGTGTCCACCTTGTGGTGGACCCCTCCTCTAATTGTGCCCTTAAAAATCCTCAGTTGCTAATCATTAGGGAGTCTAGGACTTCTGAGCATTAGCTTCATGGGTGGCACCACACCATTAACAGTTTTTCTTCACTGCAAAAGCTTGTTGTCAGTTTTTATTGGCTTGCTGTGCATTGAGTGGACAAACTTTCATTTGGTTCAGTTATAATTTGACTAAAGCAGGATAAATAAACCCTCCTAGTCTTTTTTTTTTTAAGATTTTATTTATTTATTTCACAGAGATAGTGAGAGAGCACAAGCAGGCAGAGCAGCAGAGGGAGAGGGAGAAGCAGGCTCTCCACCAAGCAAGGAGCCCTATGTGGGGCTCGATCCCAGGACTCCGGGTTCATGACCTGAGCTGAAGGCAGTCGCTTAACCAACTGAGCCACCCTGGTGCCCCAAACCCTCCTAGTCTTGAAGTGAATGAGGGATTTCTCAGGGGTTTTAGTGATCAGTTGCATCCTGCAGATTCCTCATTTGAATGAAAGACAGGTTGGCAAATGAATAGACCTTCCATACTGAAGACTTGGGTTAAATATAGGTTAGAAACAGACTTGACTGCCTACCAAGAAAACATCTAAACATAATGAGGTTTAGATTTAACCTCAAAGAGGTTAAGTTTATTACTTCCTGAATCAAACTGATCAGGTTCAAATCCTAGCTCTGCCACTTACTCTATTTCCATATATGAAAATAGATGTAGCAATAGTAGCTACTTCACAGAGTGACATAGGGATAAATTAATCAAGTCATGTGAGACACACAATGTATTTCCTCGCATGTTGCTTACCAACAATCACTTATCACTATTGTTTTTACATTAAAATAATAATTTATATAAATTTTGATAATTAGGTAATGTATGCAATTTTATCGCATCTGGAGCATGGAATTTGACCTTTGTATTACTTCCTCTTCCTTAAACCTTTATCTAAAATATCATCCTAATGTTTTTAAATTAAGGTTGTCCAGTAGGGGGCATTATCCTTTCTTAAAACAGTGTGAATCCTCAAGACAAATATCTCTCTAAATACCTCCATTCCTCATAAAGTAACTAGTATATTCCTAGTATATTATATATAGTATAATATATAATATATAATATATATAATATATAATATATAGTATAATATATAATATATATAATATATATATAATATATAATATATATAATATATAATATATAGTATATTATACTATATAACTAGTATATTCCTCATAAAGTAACTAGATCCTTTGCCAAGGGCATCTCTGTCAGAAGACTATTAGGGACACCACTTGAGCCACATGGGAATTCCATGAATAGAATATAGATGTGCGGAAAAACAAAACCTCATCGAGGCTGTTGAGCTGAGCAAACGCTGCTTCACAATGTTAAAGATATGAAATTTCCCCCTGGTTTCTGTGTTTTTGCCTTTGCATCTAGTCAGAATTTCACCCCTGTCCTCTGGTGACAGCTGTGCACATGAACTGGTAGTACTGAACTTGCTCTATGATTTCCTGCCAAGTACTTTATTTAAAGTTGTAGATTGATTAGATTCAGTTTTGCTTGATGCCTTGGTAGATTATTCTCTACCTTACTTTATAAAAATTACCCTTTTCCATGACTCGATGCCTTGCGTTTATAGTCACTGAGACTTGGTTTATTGTTTGTTCTTGGTTTGGGAAAAAAAAAAATAACTTCTCTTTGTTCTGGTTCTTTATTTTCCCTGTCTACTTCTGAGATGCTAGAACATTGTACTTATACATAATATTCCAAACTCAAGACTTTTATACATTGCATTTTCTTTAAAATTTAGATTATAGATCTAAGAGTATACAATACTTGAAGAAGCGAGAGACTAGATGTGTGATTGGTACACATACACTTAATTTCCCTATTTTCTCATCATGATTATCCATGACATTTATGAACCTAAAGTGATTTATTATCAAATGAAAGTTTAAAAAGTCTAAAAATTTAAAAAGCAACCACACACTTAAAATAATAAACTTAAAATAGAATCATCTGATCGAAAATCAATAAACCAGACAGCAATTCAGGGCGAGGGTGTTTCTATATACATACAAAGAAATTCTAAGTCTTTCTTAAAATTTTTCCCTATGCTGTATTTAAAAAACAAAAAACAGAAACAGAAACAAACAAAAAAAAAACCTGTCTCAAGAAGGTTATAACATGTGACAATGTGGAAGTTTCATAAGTTTGAACTCTCCTTATTGGGAAACCAAATCCAGTTGACTTGTATGTTGTGTTTAGTGATTGGCAAATTATTTAATTGGGAAATTTTACATTTATAAGTAGTTTTCTAATTTATTTTAAAAAAATCAGAAAATTTACGCTAATACTCTTGATTGGCAAAACTGGCTGAAGCTGAGTAATGGCTGCTCCTTGTACTCATGGCATAAGTTCTCCAAATACCTCTGGCCCCTTCTTCCCAGCCTTCTCCATTCAGTCATGTTAGTGGGCTCGTCTCTGTGCACACTTGTGCTTGGGACCACTGACATAGAGATGTCAAGGAATGATGTACTAAAAACTGACCCTCAGCAGTGTGTAACCCCGTAGAGGTAGGTTAGGAATCCATCAACAGATTTTTTGATGTAGCTAATTTCAATATAATAATAGTCATGATGCAAATGAGAATAATTACCTACTTAGTACTTGAAAAACTATAACATTATGCAGCCATTAAACATGATATTTTCAAAAATATCAGATGCAAATGTAAAAATGATTTAGTTAAATGACAAAATCACAGATCATACAGTCTTGGGTAAATTAGCATTGAGTTACGTTACAAAGAGATTTCAAACTAGATGTGCACTATCAAAGTACTACTCTAAATGGATGGATAATCGCTTAGAATTACAGAGCTAAATTGGGCCAGGGAAACCAATTCTAGGCCTAAAGATTCATATTTACATGTTAATTGCAACTAATTATATTTTCATTGATATTTTTTAGAACAAATTAGAATAGAGGAGAAAAGTAACCAATACCTCATGTAGATGACAGTAACCCATACTCCATGTAGATGATTAGAAGAGACAGAGAGGTAGAAATAAAGTATGGCTCACCCATAATCTTACTATCAACATTTTACTATTAAATGTTTCAAACTTTTTGTTTTTTGTCTCTTTTACTGCTAAATCATAAGATATATATAGACCAGGAACCTCCATTTTGCTCACTAATATATCCAAATACCTACACAGTACTACAAAACAAAAAAGTACACAGTACTACAAAAACAAACAAGTAGGCCCCTGATGGATATTGATGAACATGTGTGTTTAAAATTAAATTTCTTTTAATTTTTTTAATTTTGTGTCTTCCCATTTAACTTCATATTGTGAACATTTTTTTCTGTGCTTCGGTGTTCTAACAAAGTACTTTTTAAAATGATGTGCCATAATTTCTATTGTTGAATGTATTTAAGTTGTCTCCAAATTATCATTAACACCAAAATGCTTCAGTAAGCATCTTTGCACATAAAACTGGTTAGGATAAATATCTGGCATACCAGATGAATACCAGCAGTGAACTGAGTCTTTACATTGATTATTATAATTTTTGAAAATTTTATAAGAAAAATAATTGGTATCAAATTATTTCATTTTGTAGTTACTCGATTACTGTTAACGTTGTATATTATGTGTGTGTCAATAACACTATCTTTAACTGGAAATACTGTTTTAAAAATTTAACAGAAATCCAGTGTATAAAATATTTTATCTCATCTTATCTGTATGTAGCTATAGAAACATGGACACATATAGTCTTCTGCTATATAATTATATTATTAATTGTATATTAGGTAAGCATGATTTTAAAATACAAGCACACATACACATATATGTGTATCAATTGTACATTAACAGACATATACATATATTTCTTATGTGGTAACACATGTATATTCATTGACTGATGCAGAATTATTCAAGGATAAAAATACCAACATTGAGATAGTCATTGAATTATATAATTTAATTTCTGGTCTATCTTACATATCAAAATATATCCAGGTTTCATTCTGATATTAAAATTATGCCCATTCTCTCTTTCTTTCTCATGCATACACACACACACACACACACACACACACACACACACACACATTTTTGAACTGGCAGAAGAATATCTGCCTTAGTAATTCCAAATATGTAAGACTTGACAAACATCCAATTGCTTTACAAAAATGTAAATACATTACATGTTTCTTAGACCAAAATTGGAAAAAAAAGAACTAAGACATTTATCGCAATATACTTTAAACTTTCAGTTTGGAGGAGCATAATTTATGCTATTTTGGTGAATTATTACTGATAAATATGCAAGTTACCATAAATTGAATATATATTTAAGGTTCCTTTTTCCTTTTTTTTTAAACTTGAAGAAAGATGTTTAATTATACCTCCCTGCAGGAGGGGGAAAATCGGTATTTAAGCTTCTGAAATAAAGTTGGAAGGGTAGACTTGATTGAGTGCTCAGACAAAAATAGCACAGCCTATAAGTATCCTCACTGTTCAAAGAAGCCCTCTGCCCTGCCACCCCAGGACACAAATGTGGCTGCTGCTGGCCGTCTTTCAGATTGAGACTCATGTAACCAGTGGCAGATGTGTCTGTCTGCCACTGCGAGGGGATCCATCTGCAGTTTGCACCTGTTGTTTTGCTGAGACCAGAGTGGAGGTGTCAATATAAAATTCAAAGGGCAAGTCAACAACAAAATTAAAGAAGTTTTTTTTCTTATAATCTGTTTCTGCTTTTCTTTCTTTTCTTCCCCTTCTAGGGTCAAGATGCTGATGGGATAATCACCCATGGTCAGTGTCACCCAATTATCCTAAGTCAGTAATTATCATCATTTTTCACTACAACATCTTAAAAAAATAGAAGGATGATCAAAACAAATTTGAAAACCAAAAAAAAAAAAAAAAAGATGAAGAAAAAAAGAAAAAAAATGTTCTTCAAAGGCAGCCTCTGTTTGGACCATTTTGATTCATGCTGATATTAGGAAACACTTCGGTGTCAACATAAACACTGCTACTGTGTGATTACATATTCACCATTTCATTTTTTTTTTTACAAAATATATTTGGTTTATACATACTTTTAAAGAACACCACTGAAGGATATTTTTGGTGGGTCTTTCAAATCACAGCTTCTGGAGAGCAGACCTTTTCAAACCTTACTATACTTGTGAAACCTTATGTTGGTATTGTTTAATGGCAGATCGTGATTCAGAGGTTTGGGTTGGAGCCTGCAATGTGCCTCTCTAACAGGTTCTCAGATAGTGCTGATACTGTGGGTCCATGCACTAAACTCTGAATAACAAAGCTACAGATTTTATGTATGTGATTTTTTAACATGTGAAATGATTTTGAAAACTGTAACCAGAAATCTTTCAACAAATATAAACTGGTATTAAAATGTTCATAAGTAGGGGCATCTGGGTGGCTCAGTTAATTATTTTTTCTTTAATTAATTTATTTTATTAACTTATATGGCTTAGTTAATTAAAGATCAGCCTCTTGATTTTGACTCAGGTCCTGATCTCAGGGTTTTCAGATCAAGCTCTGATCAGCTTCACGCTATGTGTGGAGCCTACTTAAGATTTCCTCCCTTCCCCTCCCCCTACTTCTCTCTTAAAAAAAAAAGAAAAGAAAAAAGTTTTTAAGTAGATTTACATAGACGATGGATGTAACTAGTTAAATTAGTAATAACTCGAATCTAACAAAAGGTATTTTTTAGTTATCAAATTATCATGTTAAAACTTTAATTATTCTCTTACCTTGAGAAAAAAAATTGCCTTAGTTCTAATGATAATTACCTTCATTTTGTTATTCCTAGGCATGATAGATAAGTAAGTGTCCTTTCCTTTGTCAACATTTTTCTATTTGATTCTTAGACTTTGTTTTTGAATAGTCTTAGGTTCACACCAAAATTGAGAGAGAAGTATAGAGATTTCAGTGTACACCATGCCCTACACAGGCATAGCCCATCTCCCATCATCAAAGTCATTCACCAAAAAGATATTTTTTTAATTATTATTATTATTACAATTATTATTATTATTATTATTACTACCAAGGACAAACCTACAGTGACACCTTATAATCACTCAAGTTCCATAGATGATATTATGGTCCATTCTCAATATTTACATTGTATGGGTTTGGATAAATTTACAATAATATATTTTCATTATTATAATATCATAGCATGTTTCTAGTGCCCTAACAAAAACAAACAAACAAAAACAATTCACCCTTTCCCTAACTCCCTTCAACTATTCATCTTTTTAGTGTGTCCATAGTTTTGTCTTTTCTAACACATCATATAGTCAAAGTTTTATAGTATGTGACTTTGTCACATCGACTTCTTTCATTTAGTAATTTGCATTGAAGTTTCTTCCATGTCCTCCCAGGGGGCTTGATAGCTTGTTTTTATTTTAGAGCTGAATAATACTTCTTTGTTTGCAATGTATCGTAGTTTATCCATACACCTATTGAGATACTTCTTAGTTCCTTCCAAGTTTTGGCAACTATAAATAAAGCTGCTATAAACATCCATGTGTAGGTTTTTATATGAACCCACGTTTTCAACTCCTTCAGATAAATGGTGCCATTAATATCTTGGTTTGTTCCAACCCCATTGTCGCTTTCCTATGCCTTTTCTATGCGAGGTATGGTTTATGAACTGGTAATACAGGCACTGAATGAGAGCTTTTTGGAATCTCAAGTCTCACTCTGGACCTATTAGATTATAGCTTGTATTTGATGAAGGTCTTCAAGGGATCCTTGTGTACATGAAATTTTTTGAAGGGGTGCCATCAACTTTAAACCTCTGATTATGAAATATAAATCTCTACTTTGATCTAGAGTTAGAAACATGCCTAAAATCAGTAGCAGCTTTGGAGACAAACAAAAAATTTCAAATTCCAGCCTTTCAGTTTCTGAAGTGATTCTCTTGAACAGGTAAGACAATATTTTCCTTCACTTTCCTGATCTATTCAATGATGACAATAAGACCTTGCTGCTGTGTTAAGAAATGTGATATAAATGAAAAGAACTCAGAATAATCTGACTTTCAATAAATGGTCGGTTGTTGGTAAAAATTATTATTAGAGGTAAAAATTTAGAGGAATAAAAGGTATGGTTCCTGAGGTTACAATGCAAATAGTTGTAAATTCTTTCGAATCAAAGCTAACCTGATAACCAGTGGGAGTCATTCTAATGCCATGTCACTTTGCTATAACATACTAATTCTTAGCAGTTCAACTAAGTTTATATTTTCAAGGGTTTTTAGTTTTCGCCTGGCATCATGCTCAGCATAGTAATTTTTTATACTATTTTTGCCAAAAAAGACTCTTAGGTAATGGGGGGGAAATGAGCCCTCTCTTAGAATATACCAAAGAACTATAAAAAACTTTAAAATATACTTCTTTGCAAAAGATATTAAATGGGTCATTGTTTACATGAGATTTTTAAAAATCATTATGGCCTATTGTTCAAATTTTAAACTGACATTCGGTAGGTGAATTATGTTTAGTCAGTTTTCAAAAACTGGATTTTTGGTTCAATAGACCATAGCATCTCTTCGATATGCTATTTTGTAATTCATTAAATTATTTTCCAGCACATGCACAGCTATCATGACACTAGTGGGTATTCACATTTAAATTATGAACTAAAGTTACCTTATACATATATAATTTTTCATATCAAAAAACTGGGAACTGAAAGAACTATAGAGCAAAACACAGTATTTGAACACATTTTTACGGTGTTGTGATTTCTAGATTATCTATTTGTTAAGCCTATCTGCTGTGTCAGTTATCAATTCATTGCCTTTCAGTTCCAAATGCACCTTCAGTATGGTAAACAACAAAATTTGTTTAGCATTTCTCCTTTAAAATGTACAATGTTAAGCTTTCTCAGTAGAGGGCAGCAGGAAAGATTTTGCAGGAGGTAGAGACTTCCTCCAATTTGCAGCACCATCCAGGAGGGTCAGTGGTGTGGGTATGAGGACAACTGGTGAGGAACTATTCAGCGGCCACAAGCCCAGGATGTGGTCCTTTGATTTTTCAGCTTCATCCTGACGATAACATTTCTAGAGACAGCCTGAACTTCTCCGACAAGCCCAGCACAGCTTGCATGCGGCACCCTGTGTCCAGAAGGTCACACACCAAGTCGTCAGTCCTTCTTGAAAGAGCAAGCTGTGATGACCTTTCACCCATACTGGCACTTGGAATCCCACTGCAGATCCAGCCACCATATCCTTATTGCCTGTTCTTTGTTTGTACTGTGGAAGGTGGCCTGGTGTTTGCACAGCAGCTCTGGACCAGTTTGGGCCAAACCAGTAGTCAGTTTTGCTCTCCAGGGGCCAATCTACATTTTCTCCAGGGGGTCTGAACCCTTCTCAAGTTTATCTTTCTTTAGGTACAGTACTCTCTCTCAGCCTTAGGTTATCATATAGAATTTCTTTATATCCTATAGTTATGTTTACCAGAATCAATGATTCTTTGTATTAAACTATCCTGCTTTAATCAACTGCATGGTTTCTGTCTCCTGATTAGGCTCAGAGTGCTACCCTGGCTTTCTACAACTAGAAGTGAAACTCGTTCAAGAGATCATTTTATTACAAAAAGGGCTACTACTTATTGTGACCTATCTATGTTGCAGGTTCTTCATAATTATGATCCCACTTCATCCTCATGGAAATCTTATGAAGTGGGTACTTCATTTTACAAATGAAGGAACTAAGGCTTATAATTAAAGCAGTTTATTCAGGGTCAAGTAACTGACTCAAGACTTAAAACCAGTCCTTGCTCAATACTATAATTATGCTTATGACTACTACTTTAACTCATAAACATCATAAAACTTAAATTGTACATAAATAATTTACTTTTTTTGAATGACTGATAAACATAATATCTTATATAGGTTTATTATCCAAATAGAACTTAAAATATATATTTGGAAATCATAGCTTTCCAAGTTGTGCTGAAGCCATGAATATAAATGGAATCACCCAAAGAGAATGTATAGGAAAAAAAGTGAACAGCATTGGAGAAGACCCAGGGAAACACTGCCATTTAAGGAACAGAGGAAAAGAAACCTCTACAGGGAACTTACAATATATAAATACCTCTTTCTACCAAAGAATAGAAAAAAGCAAGAGAGTATCATTTACTGGAAGCAAACAGACTTTCAGAAATGAAATACCACAGAGGGAAAAAGAGGGAGAATGAAAAATATGTATTTTGGCTTTAGCAACATAGAGGTCAATGGTTAAAAGAATGAAATTGGTGGGGCTAAATTTAATATTATTACCGGGATGAATGCACAAAAAATGAGGAGATACAAACTTTGAGCAAAAGAACTCTTTCAAGATACTTGACAATGGAAAAAAGAAGACCACTGTAAAGATAGGGGGGCCAAGGTGGCATTTTGTATTATTAGCCATAGATGAGAGAGACTTAAAAGTATGGAAGTTGAAACATTCTAAGAACTAAATGTTTATTTAAGATACAGGAGAAGGAAAAATAAATGATAAAACAAAATCCTTGAGGGGCCCCTGGATGGCTTAGTTGGTTAAACGACTGCCTTCAGTTCAGGTCATGATCTTGGAGTTCCAAGATCGAGTCCCACATGGTGCTCTCTGCTCAGCAGGAAGCCTGCTTCTCCCTTACTTTTCCCCTCTCATACTCTCTCACTCTCTCATTCTGTCTCTCTCAAATAAATAAATTAAAAAAAAAAATCCTCAAGAAATAGGAAGTAAAAACAGCCTATAAAGTAGTCAAATTAAAATAATTCTTAGTCTTAAAGATTTTTACATCAACTTTGACTGATTTTGACATTGCTCCTACCTGAATCATAGACATATGGAAAAGAGGAATGGAAGGTGGACAGATAGTTTGTTTTCAATGCATAGAGTTAGCATCATCAAACTTCCATGGTTTTCCTTAGTTTTAAGGTCCTTATAATAGAATGTTCCATTTGTCTAGGAGCTATAAAGTCATTTTTTGGAATTTCGGATTCCTACTGTGTGTGATATTCTCCAGTCCTCTAGGGAGAAGAAGCTGCTGAATGCATAGACATGTTTGGACTAGCACAGCCCTACTGCAGAGAAAGAGGGATGTATATGTTCCAGAACATAAAAGGATGTGAATGACTACATTCAAGTAGACTACAAGCCTCTTAAATGGAAGAACTATGTGAAATTATTCGGTTATTCATTAACTAACCTAATCTCTCACACGGGGCAGGTACATAATTAGGATAGTTTGATAACCATATTGGGAGTATTGGGAGGTTTGGCTTCCATAACATGCTTTATAAGAAAAGCTGTGTCTCTCTGAACTGATTTCTCTCAATTTTAAACTAAGCAAAATGAAATATTAAGCCCTCTCTCACTGTGGAGTGTTCCAAGTGTCCCTATATTTCTCATTGTCTTTTAATGATCTTTATTCCCATTCAATCAACTCCTTCCCACCCCCTGTAGTTTTCCAATTTGACCTTTCTACATAAATTTAAATGCTATCACCTAGCTCACATTGGGATAGCTCTTCTTCACAATTTTGACAAAATTAAAGTAGGCTCTGGCTTTAGGAAAAAAAAAATAATATGTTAGCTTTGTTTTCTTCTAATTTTTGAGATTCAAGTGATGCCATAGTGCTTTATCTTTAGCTACATCAGCAGTTAGCTTTGCCAAGTGTGGTTGCTAGCTCTTTTAAATGCAAATTAAGAGAAAAGAAAAGAAAGGAGTAAAGCATTAGCAGGCAGCAAAGTGATATGGTACATGGCCAACAAGTTAATAGCCTTTATTGCGAGTCAGTGCCACAGAGACGGAGGGTTATCTTGTCAAAGGTATTAAACTTAAGACCCGGTTTCTCTTGCATTGATGTCTGCGGAGGGCAGGAACAGGGATGCTGGGGGAATAAAGAACTTCTCACTAACATGGTAATACGTACCCTTCTAAAAACCACCGATAGGGTTTTACTATCTGAGACTATCATTGTCCAGGCTGTGAGGATACAAAGGAAGAGGTGTGTAACACTCATTTCCTCTAACTCTGAACACTTAACACTTTTGGCAACCAGAAGAATCTGCAGTGCCCTCTTCATTCACAAAGGACACTATGACTATATATTATTGAACAGTGGATATTAGAAGAACATCTCATCATTTTTAGAGTTTTATTTCATGTTCATAAAAACATTTCCATTTTTCTCTTCCTGAAGAGTGCCTCTTGAACTGAAACTGCCAGTGACTTTCCACATCCCTCATCCTATTTCATTACAGAAACACTCATAAAGACACAATTTTCTCCTATCAATAAATATGTTTGATGTTCCATAGAAGTTCTATGTAATACATGCAGAACAATGGAGTCAGACTCTGGAATAAATTATTATCAAAACAACTTGGAGCGACGAGCCTGCCTCTGGATGCTCGCCGGTGGATGTGATGTGGGTGTTCGCGGGGAAAGCAGAATGAGCAATAAAGCCCATGAGTAATAATCATAAATCCCAAACAGGCATCACCCTTTCTTAAGACATTTTTAAACTCCTTGAAAAAGAAGACTATAAGGTGCAATCTGGTTTTAGAGGCATTTGATTTTTCTAATACATTTAGTTTAAGTTTGAAGTGGAGCATGCCTGGACTGGGGGGTGGGGGTTTCATGCAGTGGACTCAGTTAGCAATTCCATGTGGCCTGCCCGAGCTGCTGATGGTGTTCTGGGCAGACCCTCAACATTTTCCTAAATTGAATTTGTTTTAATTTTACATCCTATTTATGTTAAAGGCTCCTAAAATCTCCTAGCCAGAAAGTGCCTCAAAATATAGAATCTACATGGAAAGTATTTGGGAACACAGAATAACTTAATGTGCCTCATATATAAGGTAGGGGACAAAAAGGACTGATATTGCTCCAAATAGTCCATTCGGTCTGCTATATTCAACTCTGATTCTGTATGTTTAGCACTCATTAAATTCAAAGTTCAGGGTACTGACTGCCAAGATGAATAGTTTGTTTTCTGCTTTTCATATTTTCTCACGTGAAGACACATTCACGATGAAATCAAGTAGCAATTTAAGAATGAAGCAAACTGTGTGGAAAATATCATGTTGGCTATATAGTCTAGATGAGCCCTTGATTAATACATAGACAATACACATTTCTTCCTTTTACTTCTCATTATTTTGTCAATACTACATCTCAATGGAAAAAAATGTACAAAAGTATTTTTCAACTAAAACTCCTAATAATGTATCACAGAATTTTCAATATGCTACTTTCCAGGAACCTCATGCAAATTCAATGCGTATTATTGAAGTCCACCATTATGTAAAGTTTAGATATTGCAGGGATCTCCCCAAAAAAGTTCAAACTGTCAATTCTGAGTATCAGTTAAATATATTTATAATTTTCAAATATTAAGAATATGGTGAAGTAACTTTTTAAGGATTACCCTACCACAGTATTATTTTACATGCTTGGTAGAGAGAGAAACTCTGTCCAGGCACCTTGGGCACCTTGGGTTTTTTATTATTTTCAGAAGTTCAACTAAATATTTAATAGCTACTATAGTTTGAAAAACATTTTAAAGTTCAGGTAGCCTGATATTAGCATAGAGCCTATAGTCCCACAGATTTCAAGCCACAGAGACAGGCAACACATATTTCCTTCGATGGAAATTCAGATGGAAATATCTAATTCGCTACCTTGTGGGGTAAGAAAGGTGAGCTGAGGCATCCAATCAACACACTGAATGGGGCTGGGGAGACCTAGCTATCTCTATAAAGGGAGGAGAGATTTATAAATATTATCATTTGCATATCTATTGCCTTTCACAATTTACCAGCTTATTTTCACATAATTCATTAATACAATAATTATATGAGGCAAGATATTATTTTTCTATTTTTGTTAGCACTCCACTGTGCACTTTCCATTTTGAAAACATCTAAATACTACCTTGAAATGGCACTTAGTTTCTCAAAACCCTCACAAGATTTCATGCTCTTTGGAAGCATGGGTTATGTATAAAGTGCCTTTTTCTAGTTATAGTGTCCATACATGTATTATATATTTACACACACATATAATACCTGATGTCCAATACATGACAGCCACTCATTGAGCACTGAAACAATGAATCACTAAGTGAATAAATGAATACCTCACATTGTCTTATTTGTATTCAGCACTTTTGATTATCCATTCAACTAATTTATTACTAAATACCTAGCACTGTGCCACACTGTAGGATATAAATGCTACAGCAATCATTTAAAGGTTACTCCACGGTGTGGTCCAATGATCCACCTGCTGCCATCTGGATGTTTTTTAAAAACTCAAATTCCTGGGCCCAATCCCAGACATACTGAATTAGAATCTCATGGATCCTGAAGTTAAAAAAGCATTGTGCAATAAGTTGACAATCTTATAAAAAAAGGTCAATGGATTTAAAAAAAGATGATATTCAAGAAGCAGGATTTTTAACAATTATTCTACAATATTTGCTTTATGCAAGCTCTCTTAGTTATAGATTGAATAAAACTAACACGAATTGACAAATTTGGGGACAAATGGAAAATCTAGAACAACAAGTAAGTGAAAGTTCAAAACCAAGGTAAATGATGAGCTAGGTTAGTGGGTCTGGGACTTCATAAAGAACAAACTTTCTCGGAATCCATCCTCATGAGAAGCACTGATCATTAGAGACAATCAGACAGGAATCAATCAACAAACTGGAGTCATAAGTCAAGAAGCAATTTTTGTCCTTATTTAACTGTGGTTGTGTGCAAAACTAAAATACTTATTCCCAGGAGTGGAAAAAGCAAGTCCTAGTCAATTAAATTATAGGTTGCCATTGGCTTACACGAATGCTTAAAAATGATAGACTTATTATTTTATTTTCCCATTTCTATTGATGTTCTAATAACTCCTATTTTTAACTATTGTAACTGTTTTGTAATAGTCAGAGTTCAGTTTAAAAAGACCTAATCCAAGATTAAAGAGCCCAGTTTGCTTATTCTTTCACCACCACTATTTCAGTGGGACTGTCGGTGCTAAACGTGGGGGCATTCTTGCAGTCTCAGACCTTAGAACTCTGATCATGTTGCTTTAGGGTCCATTACTACAGATAAACTGGATAGATTAGTCGGGGAAAGTAGGGATTTTAAAGTCAGGAGGAGTTGATATTTATCCTGTCTCTGTTGGTAACCAATTATGTGGCCTTGATTTACTTACTCTTTGGTTTTCTATAAAATTTAGCCATGCAATATTAAAGAATCGTTACAAGGAAGAAAACTAAATATTTGACTATTTTTTGCTGACTCATAGGGCCTTTTGGTTATTTTTTAGTAACCACTATCGTTAAATAACTACTAAATCCACAGTGGTGATATTTAGGCCTAGGAAAATAAAATATTTGAAGTCACCAGTTAATAGAGTGCAGTGTATTTAGACTTGCCTTTACTCAATTATTGTCAGGATTCTTTCCAGTCTGAAACATCTCCTAAGTTCATAGATGGGTGACAGTGGGGTTATGAATAAGGACACAGGTGGCTACAGAAAATATGGAAGCGGATGGGAAGAAGCACAGGCTGTAGTTAATAGATCTCAGGCAGAACAAGAGAAATCTGCTGGCCAGTGTCCAAGACCCTGATGAAATGGGAATGCCTGGGACTATCTGCAGCCTGAAGGAGGCCGTGAGAGTGACCAGAAGTGGACCATGGCCCAATAGCCCGCATTGGGCAGGGGGTGCTGTCAAAGAGCTTCTGTCAGTTTTGTTAACAGCTCTGGCTTCCTGGTTAGACTCCCCTACAATGTCAATACCTCTGAATTAGTAGAGATTTTTTGAGCAAATACTGCTTTGAAAGAAAAGCTGTTTTTGAACGAAGAGAGATGTTAAAATGTTAAGAGGTCAGTGCCTGAGGTGGCCACCATTCTGCATAACCACAGGACAGCTCTTACTTTTGTATGCATGGTGCAAAGCATGGTGCTGGCCACAGTACCCGGGGAGCACAAAGAACTCACAAGGCCATTTGGGGAAGCTTCTTCAAACACAATGGCAGGGTAGTTTTTATTTGAAAGTAAAGCAGAGCAAAGAACAGTTAATTGTAGAGGGAACAGAGTCAATTATATCCTGGTGCCGGCCTACGTAGAGAGCCAGGACTATGATGGACAGTGATGAAGAGATTTTTCTCTAACGCAAGGATCAACAGTCTTTTTTTCTGTAAAGGACTGGACAGCAAATATTTTCAGCTTTGAAGAACATAGGATTTTGTCACAAGTACTGGGTTTCCTACTGTTGCACAAAAGCACCCATAGATGATAGGTAAATGAATGAGTAAGTCTGGGTTCCAAGAGGATTTTGTTTGCCAAACCTGAAGAATGCTAGATTAGGTCTACCAGCTATAGTTTATCCACCCCCACTCTGGAATAAAAAAGTTTAAAATGAGGAAACATTCATGTTGTTGCTAGTGTCCCTGCCCCACAGATAATGGGGGTACCTGCATTTTTCATGAAGCAAAACCTATTCCATATTACACAGAAAATACCTTCATAGATTAATACCTTCATAGTAATAGCTATTTTCATAAAGAAGCTTGAAAAGCAGACTAAAACCTAAGGCGCTGTTCGATTTTATATCCTGCTGTTTCTCAGCACCTAGCATAGTGCTTAACAACTGGGATAGGGTTTTATAAATTTCTAATAAAGGAAGCCATTCACATACATACAAATACATACTTCAAAACTACTTGGAAAAAAATTATCTTAAATGCCTTTAAAAATGAAACCCATATTTGTACTTATAGCTGGACTATTTGATTAAAAGGTAAGCAAAATCTGAATAGTGAGAGAGATGAGGGAAGGAAGGAAGGAAGGAAGGAAGGAAGGAAAGAAAAAAGGTGGATTTTCTTAAAGATTTTACATAGAGTAATGTGAGTTTAAAACTCATTGATGAGAACCATTCTTTTATAATTCTTAAGTACGCCCCATATGATATTTAGTTTGAAACTGAATCAAACTGTGAGGTAGGAAACCCAATTTCTATTGTAACAGATATTGAAGGAAAAAATGAAATGACTTGTTCAGAATTAATTATGTAGTAAGTGCCCACATGGACACAAATTCAGACATTCAGACTATAAATCCATCTGTCTCTCCATGGTATTATAACTATATTATGTTGCTTAGAAGGAGATAGAGGAACCAGTAGGAAAGACAAGTTGAATGAGAAGCTCGTCAACATCAGGTATTAATTTGATATGAATTTTAGGATAATTTGGGAATGCAATAAGACAGACTTGGAACTTTTTAGAATTCAAGGAAAATTAAATTATCTTTCAGATAAGCAATGCCAAAACTTGTAGTAGACTTTTAGGTACTTCTTCCATCTGATTTGTTTGTATTCAATTTATTTGCTATTTATGTTAATAATTTATTATTTGCTACTTGATGAGAGAGCTGGAGATAAATGAAATCAATTTGACAGGGTTTTCCTAAAAAAAAAAAAAAAAAAGTAAGCACTGTTTTGCAACACTGAAATTTCACAGCTTATTCAGCTCTTCTAAGTAAGATGGGGCTAGAGGTGAGGTACCTGGTAATAAAGTGAAAGACATATCTATTTTCACAAATAAGACTTAAATTGCACTGTATAGTTGTTAAATAACTGAAGCCTTTCTGTTTTCTCCAATAGAAACTACTGGAGACAGCAGGAGAGGGAGAAGTTTCCAAGACCAGGTGCAGAGGAAAAAGGTACAGTGGAAAGAGGAAAATTATCACAGATTACATTTTAAACCAGGTGATAAAAAAGAACACATTAATTTATTCAAAAAAAGGAGAAGACAAACTTAATAAGATATAATAGGAACAGGGGGGTCTGGGGTGGCTCAGTGGATTAAAGCCTCTGCCTTCAGCTCAGGTCATGATCTCAGGGTCTTGGGACCGAGGCCCGCATCGGGCTCTCTGCTCAACAAGGAGCCTGATTACCCCCCTTTCTCTGCCTGCCTCTCTGCCTACTTGTGATCTCTCCCTCTCTGTCAAGTAAATGAATAAAATACTTAAAAAAAAAAGATATAATAGGAACAACGGAACCCTAGATGATTACATTACCCAAAAAAGTAAAAATACAGACTGCCGGTTGACAGAGAGGTAGGTAGAGAGGAAAATACCTTTGAGGGAAAGAATGGGTTGCTTTCTCTACCACATTCGAAGTCTTAGAATGAGGGTGCTTTGAGAGAATCATTCAAAACAGTGTGAGGTGACTTATAGGAGGATAGTATTCTTTTTTTTTTTTTTTTTTTTTTTTTTAACAGGAGGATAGCAGTCTATGTCTGATCAGGGATCTTGTCTCTCATGCAGCAAACAGGGGAAAAGGTAACCAGTGAGCTCTGACAAAGCGAGCCATGTGCAGGAAGAAGGCATTGAAAGCTGCTGCCTGACTTTAGTTTCTAGCTCCTAGGAAGTAAGGAAGTTTGCTAACATGTGTGTTCCTGGATCTGACAGTTATTCTAGGAGGGGGCTGTGATTGGGGACTACAGTCTTTCTGGGAGACATGAGCATCAGGGGAGGTGCACCACCAGAAGGTCAGCCAGACAAGGTGGCCTGCTCTCTTTCAGGACTCACAAAATCTGAAGAGAACAGAATTGAGGTGAGCTCCTCTTCTTGGGGATAGGATGGGGGTTGTCACTCATTTTCATTTAGGTCATAGATAGCATGCTGGACATTCATTTTTTGGCGAAGAAGAGGTCATCCTTCCCAGTTACCTAAGAAGATATTTGTACTTTTCCTAATGTTTCTCCTGACATAGAAGAGAAGACAACAGACAAATGGTCTCTGAGACCTAGCCCCAACCCTACTTTCCCTTCCCCTTTAAGTCCTTGAAACTAGAATGCCAGTTAGCAGTGAGGAAAGGGGAAGAGAGGGAACATGAACAGACCTTGACATTTTAAAATGCACTGAGAGTAGGTTCAAATACTCGAATAAGAAAATTTTATTAACCCAAAGTGGCCAACAATGTATGAAATCTGAGCGCAATATGCCATTAAAAGAGCTGCTGAAAATGAGGGAGTCGGTATATAAAACCTGGGAGGAAGATAGTGGCTGAAAAAAACACCTTCACTGTTATACCCCAAATACTAGAGACTTTTCAAAAAACTGATGTTACATTATTCACATGTTGCATTTTATTATGCTTATTTGGATATATGCTTATTTACAAATATCTGATTTCTTCAATAAGACTGTAAACTTTGTAAGGTCAAGAATTAGGCTTTTCACAATTTTCCTCAAAAAGCCTAAAATATACTTGTATATAAAAAGTGATCAATAGATATTTATTGATTAAAAATGAATTAAATCTGATTAGAAAATAAATTATTAAAGACAGTAAAATAAAAGAGTAGAAATAGATGCAGAGTATAGAAATCCTTTTCATTTTCTGTCTTTAATGAAAGGGGATGTTGACTATAAAGAAGCATATATGATTCTGCCATCATTTGGAAGCAATAAAAGTCTGTTACAGAAGATTAAGAATGGAGCATTTGTAATCACATGGGCGAGGGGTTAATTTCCAGTACCACTGCTTCTTACCATTGTGGTCTTATACAAGTTGTCTCTTTTGTTAAAAAAAAAAAAAAAGAATTAGTTATTTAGTTATTCTTTAGTTATTCTCCCAGGTGTAAAATTGTACAAATCTAAGAAAATTGAGATGCAGCAAGATGCAACTGAAGGAATGAGCACAGTCATAGACCTTCTAACTTATACAACAGTTCTACCTGGCATGTACCTAAAACATGTAGAAAAGTGACAACAGTTATTGTTTCAAATGTTAAGTTTGAGTTAAAAACAAAGTGCGCCAGTTTTCCTTGGCTCACTGAGTTCTCTATACAGCGTTCCTTATTTTAAATAGCCCTTTTCTTCTTTTTCTAAACACAGCCTGTAGGATTCAGCAGATTTCAGGCTTATGTTTTGGAATTAAATGCAGACCAAGTATATTTAGCCTCATCACTAACCCAGTGCAGACACAAGCAATGCCAGGTAACACAGGCAAAGGAGCAAGTGTCATCTGTGCATTCTTAGTGCATCTTCTGTCTGTTGTTGATGACACTAGACACAGCAAATCATAAAAACAATCATCTAAAATTAGCGGGGAGCATCGTCCTACAATAGAAAAACAATCAGGACCTCTTTTACATCACAAAAACAAACAGTCAGATTCAGCCATTTGCTGGGCAGTTAAAACAAACTTTTAATTATTGGGAAACGTAAGTAATTGGGGAAGATAAATCATTACACCTGGATAACAGTATGCTACTGACACTAATCTTCTCCAAGAAGTTCATCAAAATAGTATAAAAACTATTTTTTTCTTTGACAGAGCTCTTATTAATGAGCTCTCCAACCTCTATGTAGGGTATAAACCTTGATCTCAGGGATGTCACCAAGGGGCTCAAAAGAATGCCTGATAAACTATGCCAAAAATGAGACAATTATATAGCCATACATAGAATCAAAGACTAAGTGTGTAAAGGTATAATGTGCCAGGCGCCTGGGTGGCTCGGTTGGTAGGGCGACTGCCTTTGGCTTGGGTCATAATCCCGGATGTGGGATTGAGTCCCACATCAGGCTCTCAGCTCCCTGGGGAGTCTGCTTCTCTCTCTGACCTTCTCTCCTCTCATGTGCTTTCTCAATCTCTCTCTCTCTCAAATAAATAAACTAAATCTTTAAAAAAAAAAGATATAAATGTGCCACTATGGGAGATTAGAAATAGATTAGATCCATTTCCAGAGGATATGATTTTGAGGCAAGCACTGATGAAGACAAGGAAGTGTTGGTTTGAAGGATGGGGAAAAGTTCATGGAAGGGGAAGAAGAACCAATAATCACAGGGAGTTAAAAAAAAAAAGAATCAGAGGGAGTCCTTGGGAAACATGACAAGCTGATCAGCTGAGAAGGGATGGGAGGAAGAATGGAAATTAGAAAGAAATGCTATAATCAGTGGGTAAGAAAAGTCAGCATCATATTTCCTGAGGAGTTTGAGCTTTATTCTGTAGATTATAAGGAGATACCAAATATCTCATCAAAATGTAGTTGCATGGGAGGAAAATTTCCCTTCTACCCTCCTAGCTTCTGTGGGTGACCTAAGAATTAAACTGATCTAAAATAGATTAACAAGATAAAAGTGTACAAATTTTATTCAGTGTTTTTATGTACACATGGGAGTATTAAAAAAAGAAATTGAAGACCCAAATAAATTAAGACAAAAAGGTTATATTCTTTTTAAAACAAAGCATGAAGAATTGTCATAATATGATAAGACAATGGGACTTGGGGTAGGGGCAGATAACTGTGGGACAGTGATTAAGAAATATATGGGGGAACTAATAGAAGATGAGAGTTATTTTAGCAGGTTTATTTGTACAGGTCCATCTATGGTGATGAGAATGTTCTCTTTCTGGTACAGAGAGAACATCTTTCTCATGGGAAATTCTAAGAACATTCTTTTTGTGCAAATGGAAAGGTCACAGAGACCTCCCTTATCTATAATCTCAAATGCCTTCAGCTCAAAATAATCAATATGCCAAAGCAGCATATTTTGACGCAGCATGTTCTGAACTCCTCATAATTCAAATGTTCCCAAATATGCACTGTTTCAAAATAACACATATTAATTCCTTGCATTGCCCTTACATATAGAATGTGGAAATTCAAATATATTAAGGCATATAGTACTTATTTACAGTTTTCAAAAGTGAGTAGTACTTGACTTTTTTAAAGATTTATTTATTTATTTGAGAGAGAGAGAGTGGGGAGAGGGGCAGAAGGAGGGAGGCAATCCTAAAGAAGACTCTCCACTGAGTGTGGAACCCAACTTGGGGCTTGATTCCAGACCCTGAGATTATGACCTGAATAGAAATCAAGAGTAGGAAACTTAACCAAATGAGCCACCCAGGTGCCCAAGTATTTGACTCTTTTTTTTTTTTACTTGACTCTTTCTTAAAGAAAGATTTCTTCCCTGATCCCCAAGAGCCAGACCTGATTGGTGTGATCTCATAGTCCCTTTACTAAAAGTAATAATAATTAAAAACACATCCTGAAAGTTGTAGATTATCTCATTTTTGATGAAAGGGTAAGGCTTTCGGAGCAGGAGGAAATAATTTTTAGGTAAGACCATCTGCTTGAAATTTGGGAAGTTCATTTCCCCTAAGAATTTTCTCAAAATAATTTGTGTTGTCTTCTCCAGTGAAAATTATTAGCATAAATAGACTTTATGTATACACATTTGCCATCCAAAAATCCATGCACACGCACCAGCACTGAGTCAATATTGAGAGTCTATGTGGTTAACTTTTTCCTTTTACCTGTCTGAAGAAAACATGTTATCTAAATATGAACCTTTATGAGAGAGTCTAATCACATCTAAATCTTCTATTTTATTTTTACTTATTTTAAGATCGTTAGGTATTATCAGTCAGTAATAAAGCAGCTTCAATTACATGGCAGAAATGTCTAGATCATAGAAGTAGGATGATGATCCCCATGAAATTATCATGTGTCAAAACTCTGTTCACATATAGATGGATGGTTCAGAAACCTCTGCTAATTATACTGAAATTTCTGTGGATGCTACAGTACTTAAAAATACCTAATATGTTGTCTGATAGATAATAGCAAATAAATACATGTTAGTTTCTTTTCTTCATTTTCTTGATAGTTAATATAATTTATTATTTAATTAAAATGACTTTCTTCTACTTTTACATAATCAGAAGTTCCACTTTCTTGACATTGCCCATTTCCTTTTATGTTGAGTGTTTGTACACATGCACATGCATGTGCTAAAATGAGAAGTTAGTTTCCCATAAACTTCACTAATGTAGAGATTTTTTTCCTCTGTTTTGTTCATTGCTGTACCCTCAGCACCTAGAATGTTAATGGGTATATAGTTGCTTAGTAGATACATGTTGAGCCAATAAAACAATGGCCCCAGGTACAAAAATTTCTTGTTATTTTTAGAGGTTCAAAACTGCTTACAAATGGAACTTCTTAGAGTGTTACATTTAATGGTTTGAAGAGATAAGAAAAGAAAATGAGGACAAAGATGTCTAAAATTCAATATGGCTCCAGCATGGAGGAAAAATGCTACTATTTAATGTTGAAATATTCCCAAACTCATTATGCACAATTATTCTTGTTTTGATGCCTTAACATATCTTTGATCTTCTTACAAAGAATGAGACAGGGAGGAGGGAGGGTCGTTAATTTCAATGATAGAACTATCTATGCGACTCCAGGGCTTAAACAATAGATATGAACAATGGTAATAAAAAATGCTAATTGTGACATATAGTACATCACATGAGAACATGTGTGTGAGTGTGTGTTTCTGCAATGACTTTTTGATCAAACTGTTAAATACTTAAATTCACACAATCGTATGTACCATAAGAAGAAGGAAGTGTTTGAACACATCTCTGTCAGGTAAAATTCATGTTTCATTATACGATGACCAAAATGTGAATACATAATAAAATAATATCTTTCACAGCAGTAATTTCTATCTAGTCAGAAAATACAATCTAAAATGCACTCAATTCCTAAAGCTCAAAAATCAAGATATCCGGTTTCAGAGTGAATTTCTGTGATGCTGACTGCACCTACATCTCATTTGAATGGGTGTAGAGTAAGGTGGGTAACTACCCATTGTGTTAATGGGGATGGTTAGTACCAGCAACCACAAAGTGGGGATTACATGTTACTTTTATCTTGAGTACTTGTGATATTTTGAATGTTAGCCACATTGTGGGATAACTAGTTAGAGAGGTAAGATTGTATAAAGCTGTAGGATGAAAAGAGATTTAGAATGAAGTGAAGAAATATTAAACACGACGAATGGACAGATTAGATGCCGTTCGATGTTTACTAGTATTTGAGTGAATGACATTTAGTATCTCAACAGTAGAACACACCCTTACTATTTTTTTAAAGGATAGATTAGACCAACTAAAAGGAGTCCATCTATTTTGGGGCTCAGAATAGTTTCGGTTTTCAATAGCCATGAAAACTGAAATACATTATTGTTGTTGTTGTTTTCCCTTGAAGAGATAATAAGATCACCAACAGAATATAAGTGAAAAAAATCCTTATCTAAGAGGGTTATGTTTTCAAATTATATTGAGGGTTACTATTTGCTATTTATGAGCCTTTTAGCAATTTGGTAACGGAAGATTTTGCCCAAAGATGAAATACTACTTTTTTGTTTGTTTTTGCCTACTAAGAAGTTTTTGTTTTGTTTTGTTTCGTTTTACTAAGTATGCCTTGGGGACCCCATTCTTCCCCACTGAATACTCCCATACTTACCAAGGAGTTCTTGTACTTTCCATGAAAACTGCTACTGTCTGTGAGCTTAATGATTTCATTTGGACCAAGAATCATTATTCACCTAAATTCCCAAATTCATTGAATTCTGGGCACTATGATGAACTGCTTCGTTATGTTTTCACAGTGAAGGTCAGACACTCTCCAGGCTTTGGAGCCACTGACAGATTTAAGGAGCATTGATGCAGCCCCTCTGTAACCTGTTATCTTTGCTGCCACTCTTTTTCTGATACTCCACTTCTTGCTGTACAATCTCAACATGAACCACTTCCCTTGACCACCAGTTATTTCAGCAAGCCTGGAAACCAGAAAGTCACTGTTGGCAGCATATGTTTCCTTACTCCCTGAAACACTCCACCCAATCCATACATGATTCATCTCAAGTCTTGTCAAGTTCTCCCTCTAAATGGACAAGTCCAATTCTCCACATTTTCACCACCAATACTCAAATCAAAGAAAGTATCAGCATCTCAAAATTCTCATTTTGCTCCCTTTATTCATTTAGTTCTCATTTACAAAGTAGTAATATCTCTATAATTCCTCCTTGTTCTATGACTCCTCATTGTCCAGCCTTGGGACGTTTTTCACATGCTTTTCTTTCTGCTCCAAATACTTCCTATCTGTTCTGTACTCATTCAAATGTTACTCATTTTTCTTGCCTTCTGCTTAAGCTTCCTCTGGAAAATCTTTCTAGATATCACTCTTCCCTAGTAGAGGTTTTCAAACATTCATAATTTTTTGTTTCTGAAATTTATTAACATCTGTGGTGGACATTTTGGTTCACTCTCAACATCCACATCATCTAGATACAGTTTAAGCCAGTCCTAATAATCTGTTCCCTCTTCCCCAATGACAGATGTAAGGATTTTTATATATCCTCAATCTGGCCAATGAGACGTAAGAAAAAATCGATTGGGGACTTCTAGGACTCTTGTTTTCACTTACATGAAGGAAATAAAAAGAAACACAGTCTTCTTTTTTTTTCTAGTTATTTTGTATTTGGATCTAGTGTCTGAAACTGCAGTAAATAGTTTATAATCAATTTGAGGATGAAGTCAACACCAATGCTGGCAGAATAAAGAGAAAAGAGTCTGGGTATTTATTGATGTAACTGAGCCATTTATTTATTTAACTTTGACTTATTTCCTACATGTACACTAACAGTTTCAAGTTAATAATTTTCTAGATACTAAACCACTTTGGTTTGGGGTCTAACAGGCAAAAACAACTTGAGTATGTAATATTTGTCTCAGTCTTGGACTGTAAGCTCCTTTTGAGCAGATCCCATCACTGTTTTTATTCTTCATTTTAATACTAGTATCTAGTTCAGGGCCTGGTGTATAGTTTGAACTCATTAAATACTTCTTGAATAAATGAATAGATGAATTCTAATAATTTTCTGAAATAAATCCTGAGATATCGTTGTTCTTCTTTTCTCCTTCTAACTACTGGCTACTCTTATTATCCATGTTGTCAGTTACTTCTGTTTCTCAAAAGGCATAGCTTCACTCTGTTCATTTCCCTATGAATAGGTTATACTTGTCTCTGTCCTTCTGAACTATGACAGTCAATACATGGTAAAATCCTTTTGCTATTGTTTGGCCAGATACAGAATATAATAGAGTTATTATTTCTCTCAGTCTATAAAAATCAGTGGTTTATAAATAAAATTGTGCATGAGAATTTCTGTGAAGCTTTTAAAATATACATATATCAAGGGGCACCTACGTGACTCAGCCAGTTAAGTGTCTGCCTTCAGCTCAGGTCATGATCCCAGATATCCTGAGATAGAGCCCTGCATCGGACTCTCTGCTAAAAGGGGAGTCTGTTTTTCCCTCTCTCTCTGACTGCTGTTCCCTCCGCTTGTGCTCTCTCTCTGTTGAATAAATGAATAAAATCTTTAAAAAAAATACATGTATCTGTGCACCATCTTCCTGAAGGCTAAGGTAATAGATCTGGTGTGATTATACACAGGCATATTTACTTTTTTAGTGTTCTATGAAGGAATTCTGATAAGCCTCCAGAGATTAGATTCATTGATCTATATACTAAACTTCTGTTAACTTAAATTTACATTAAAACTTAAGTGATCCTGTTGCATTAACTAGTCATTCTAAATATATTGCAGGCTGAAGAAAACATTGTCATTGCTTCAAGAATTGGCAGATTGCAGAGAAGAAAGAGAGCTTTTGTTATGTAGAATACAAGGAATCAATAACAGATTAACGAGAGAAACCTCTAAGAAGGTGAATTTTGTTTAACTATGAGGACAAGATATTTTCATAATTGTTCTCACTATTCTTGGTAACTAAACCTAGATTTCTTCTTAATCTGTCTCTACTCTCAACTCTCAGCCCATATAGTAGGAGTGGGGATAATCAAACCTGATTCAAAGGCTGATATATGGTGTTTTCAAGATAAATGAGTACACCCCATTCCTTTGACCGGAATGATAGGCTTAGTGACATGCATGTGATCTAAATATAGCCAACGAAGTACAATAGAACTTTGCCATGAATGCTCAAATAGTGGCTGCCCCTCTTTCCCACAGCTTTTAAAGTTGAGCCAAAGTGAGATCCCAGAGCATGTGCAGCTATTTCACGAATTTAGGGGAGAAAACCTGTCTGTAAGCAATGAAGCAGAATTGAAAGACCATGAGAAAGGAACAAGAACTCAAAGACATTGTTTTTGATCTTTATATCCTGTCATGCCTGAAGCCTTTGCACTTTTCATTTAGTTGGGACGATAAATCACTATTTCACTCAAGACACTTTAGATCAGGTTTTCTGTTACTGGGAGCACAGTCATAACCGGTCATAACTAATAAAATAAAGAAAAACTTTTGAATTTTTAAATATCCACAAAGAAGGTAAATCCATAGGAAATTTCAAATTTCATTAGAAATTTCATATTCTGACATTAAGCAATTACTTGAAAGGGATGATTTAAAATGGACCAAACGTCAGAATGGTTATTGGTCTTGATGACATTTATGGGGCTGGGAAGTCAAAGAGTGATCCTAGACAGCAATAAGTCAAAAAGGAAAAAGAGAATGTTAAGGGGATGTCCTTTGGCCCTGACTCATCTGTCTGATTCTACTATTGCTAGGAGGATGTTGTAAATAATGGAGACTTAAGGCCAGCTCATTATTCGCCAGGCACTGCTAGCACTAAGTGATTTGACTTGACTGATCTGGTCTGAGTCAACTTAAGACCAGATCCAACTGGCTTACTGCCAAAATTGTTCTATGTACCTAACAGGTTGTGATGTTTCATGGAGATCATGCTGGATCAGCAGAAATTATTAATGATTTTGGCAGCCAACAGGTTGTGTGAGGTATTAATGAAAACGATAGCTTTAAATAGCTTGGTGGAAAAGTGCAATGGGGCAGAAGAGAATTGCAATGGGCTCCCTGATCAGTCCTGTTGATGTTACTGAGCAAATATAGCTCCTTAAGTTGTTTTTGTTTCATCAAAATCATGATACTCTTGAGTGTTGGCAAGGAAATATCAGGTAATGAGAATGCAGTGAACATGCCTTTCATCAGCTGAAAATCTTTAATTGTAATTGCAGCATGTAATGGTGTAATTAGTTATCTAAGTGACAGGATAGGCTCAAACCTTCCTAGTGTTTTGCAAAAAAAAAAAGACCATAAAGTTTCCATAAACCTTTCTTCAAATGAGATGATGGGCAGGCAAAGATGGGAAAGGGTTTCATTTTTAACCCCATGAACTGAGCAGCCTCACAATTAGAAATGAGAAGAGGGTTTATGAAAATAAAGAGAATAGATCACATGACTACTCAGATAACCATGGGTTCTTTTTTTTAAAAAAAATCAAAAATAGAAGTTAAATAATAAGCACCATGTTTTAAACAACTCTCTCCCTCTCTCTCTCTCTCTCTCTGTCATACAAATATATATATCCATATATGCAGCTATCTATCTATCTACCTATCTCTCTATTGATCAGAGATCAAGGGATGTACTTACGGTCTCACAGCTACTATGCTGCAAGAGCATACTGTAATTTCCTCCTAGGACAAAATCTTAGTCTTTGAGAATTTAAAGTCCATTATCTTGTACTTAGAATGAGCTGTCTTCAACTCTCTTCGAACCTTTAAAATGCTGGTTCTCAAATTTCTATATTTATAAGAATTATAGAGAAGCTTGCTAAAATGTGAATTCCCATCTGAGAGAGATTTGAGTTGGGAGGTTATGGATGCAACTAAGACATTTGCAATGTAAACCAATTACTCAAGGAATTTTGAGGAAGGCATTATTTAGGCCACATTGTCTAGAATGTCTATTACAGAACCCTGGTCTGACAGAAGTCTGGGTTTTTTTTTTTTTTAGGGAAATATGCAATGAGGATTCTAGTGGTATCTTGATGACAAAGGACAACACTTAAAATTACAGATTATACTTAATCAAAACCAGTCACATAAAAAGCTCTAGGCTTTGCAGAGTTAGATTAAAAAAAGAATATGGGGTCTCAATCACTAAACTCAAATTGCATTTGTAACTCCAGGACTGCTAGGGAAACAGCTTTTTCATCTGTATCTGTTACAGTGGAGAGGATTCTAGAATGAGTAGTTTGAATACAAGAATTTATTTTTCTTCATGAAGGAAGCAAATAATGCTCTAGGCAAATGTGGTTGATGGATGTGATGGTGAATCTTTTCTTTGTGTCTTCGCCTTATAAAATTAATCCTATCCTCTCTTTTAAACATGTTATAGAAAATAGAAAGAAGAATAAAACAAAATCTGTTTTTCTAAATTAAAAAGCTTGAAAAGCCTCACTTCTTTGTCTATCATAATGATTATCATTGGATAACTGCCAAATCAGAAGCTATATAAGTGATTGTTCTTAGATAATAGTTCCTTTTAGTATAATGTAAAGCTGCTTTTCCCAAAACTCATATCATGAGTTTCCAAACACAATAAATCTCAGTTTTCTAAAATAGATGTTTTATTTTGGAACCAATTTTACCTTAATTTTAACCATTGTCTGCTAAAGAATTATATCAATGAAACTCATATGCATTTCAATATTCTACAGCTATTACTATTGTATAAAATCTACCATTTACTTAGAAATTTTGCTAAAGTCATTAAGTTTAACAGGAAGGTTTATGAATCACAAGCCTATGTTTTTGAAAATGCTGGTCCCTCAAAGTTGTTTTTTTCTAAAAATATGTAAGTATTCCATTTCATTCAAGAAATACAAAAGTGTTGCTGATAATTACTTCTATTCATAAAAATGCTTATGTAGATATCTGTCTGGTATAGCAGAAAGTGGGCATTGTTGTAGCCTTAATCAGCCCTCATGACATTTTAGATTTAACTTCTGTAGAAAAAGGAGAGATTTCAAGTGGTGAAGGACGGCTGCAGTTGGGAAGACAGAGAAGGGAAACTGAGAACAGCAAAACTTCAGGCTTGTCTGGGCTTCTTGGTTAGCTGATTCAGTACAGTAAAACTCTAGTATGCTCACTGATGACTGATGATGCTAATCCAATCTCTGCCTCGGTGCTTAGGCTGTTCTACTCTCAGAATGAGCATTTTCAAATTATTTGGTGTGAATAAAGATTTACAAGCCCATTAAAATGACTACCTTTCATTTCAGCTGTACCATAATAAAATAATGAATATAAGCTTTCTGTAGGGCTGGGTTTGAAACTTGACTCTTCCCCTGTAGGACCCTGGGCAAGTTATTTAACTTCCCTGAGTTTCAGATTCCTCATCTGTAAAACGGGACTAACAATACATATTTCTAAGAATTGTGCCAGAGATAAAATGACAAAGTTTGGAACACCAGGTTCATATTAAACTTTTTTTTTTTTTTTTAAATTTGGGAAGGCTAAAACAAGCACTGATTTGTTGTTGGTGATATTTGGTTGTTGTTTTATTTTGTGTATGTGTGTTTTGTGGGGGTTTTGTATTATAGAAATTTTCATGTTTTTCCACATTTTTAAAAAGATTTTATTTATTGGGCACCTGAGTGTCTTAGTGGGTTAAAGCCTCTGCCTTCCGGTCATGATCTCAGGGTCCTGGGATCCAGGCCCGCATCGGGCTCTCTGCTCAGCGGGGAGCCTGCTTCCCCCTCTCTCTCTGTCTGCCTCTCTGCCTACTTGTGATCTCTCTCTCTCTCTCTCAAATAAATAAATAAAATCTTTAAAAAATATATTTTATTTATTTATTTGAGACAGAGAGTGTGGGGAGAGGAGCATAAGGAAAGGGACAAGCTGACTCTTGTCTGAGCCCAGAGCCTGACACAGGGCTCAATCTCAGGACCCTGAGATCATGACCTGAACCAAAATCAATTTGGGCACTCAACCGACTAAGCCACCCAGGCGCCCCTCCACATATCTTTTTTATTTGCTTAAATGAAGATCAAATAATCAAAACATTTTTATTAACTTTTCAGTATTCTAGCTTAATAATCTTTTTTTATTTATTTTTTTTAAAGATTTTTATTTATTTATTAGAGAGAGAGAGACCGAGAATGAGAGGGGAGAAGGTCAGAGGGAGAAGCAGACTTCCCGCAGAGCCAGGAGTCTGATATGGGACTCAATCCCGGGACTCCGGGATCATGACCTGAGCCGAAGGCAGTCGCCCAACCAACTGAGCCACCCAGGCGCCCTCTAGCTTAATAATCTAAGCTGTAATATAGTCTAGGGTTTGGGATATTTTCAAGGGGTGCTATAAACACCATACATTTTAAAATCAGACCTACCTGGATTTCCTTCTATTCTTTCCTTTTTTTTTTTTCATTCTCTTTTTCTTTGAAAATTATGTTCTCTGTATCTAATATTTTAATATTAATCCTTAATATTTTAACATTCATATCTTGACTTTTCTCTTGAACAATATAATGTAAATAGTTAAGTGGATTTTAATGGCTACTTTCCATCAAAATTACAAGCAAAGTTTATACAGCATTTGCATCTATACTGTCCCCCCCAAAATGAATTGGTAATGAGACATTAGTATTGCTGCTGCTGCCTTCCTTGTTGTTTTGTGCTAGTTTAGAATACATTTCATGTTTATTTATGTTTAGACGCATATTTACAATTATCTTTACTTACCAGGACGCTTTCCATCTTAGATCTTCCATCTGGAACTATATTCATTCTTGCCTAAGTTACATATTTAAAATTTCATTTACTGAGGATCTGTTGATGTTAACTTTAATTTTTGTTTGTCTTTCAATGTCTTTCCTTTGTCTACTCTTAAAAGACATTTTTACTAGATATAGGTAGTTTAGGCAGTTAGGTTCCAACAGGATATCTGGAGGTCAGCAATCAGGAAGTCATGGCCAGCGATGCAGAAGCTCAGAGGCCTTTCCTGGTAGCACTCCACAAGAAGCCAGATCACCAGACAGGCCCAAGATGGCGGATGTCATGACAAGAAACCCCTGACCAAATTAGTAGAAAATAGCACAAAGCCCAAAGTTATTACCCCAAGTAATAACTATCTTCGTCTCCAATTAGCAACTCTCAATAAAATATGAAACACAACCCACAGGGCATGTAGATCTCTCTCTCTCTCTCCTTCTCTCTCTCTCAAACTGTCCTACTCTCATATTTTGAGAGTATACTTTTCACTTTAGTAAACTTTCCTGTTTGGTGTCTTGTCTGCTATGTTGCTGGTCTACCTTTGAATTCATTTTCATGACAATACCACAACTCTTAGGCAACTCTTTCAGGCCAGGCTCAGTGGGGGTCAAGGCCCCAGGACCTGGTGTCTCCTCAGGTCACCTGGCAACAATATGATTAGGGCATAGAATTCTAGGTTGCCAATATATGTGTGTGTGTGTGTGTGTGTGTGTGTGTGTGTGTGTATGCGTTTGTGCGTGCATGCATACATGCATGTATGCCTGTTGCTTAGCACATTTAAGATATAATTCTAAGGTTTTCCAATTTCTGTTGTTGGAAAGTGTTGACAAAGGATTCAACGGAGTAATAAAAAGTTGTTTGAAAGATACCTGAATGTTCCTCTGGCTACTATTAAGATCTTCTCTTTCTGTTTTTCTGATTTGCTTTGTGTCTGGATGTAGGTGCAATTTTCTATTTACTGACACCTACTGTGTTTGATTCTACTTCTTTAGTTATTAATTATAAATATACAATTCCCTCAAGAACATTTATACTTACTTTTGCCAATCTCATATGTATACATATCATCATGAGACCATTTTAAAATTATTTTTCATATAGACATAATGTAAATATGAGCTAAAAATCAAATATGGCTTGTCATCATAAATTCTTATTAGAGACCATCATAAATTTTATTAGAGAGTCGTATCCCTCCACCCAATGCCAGTGTCAAGACATTTAAGTTTCCTCACAGAAATTCTCAGCTATGGGTTCATTTCTTGTTCACCCACCCTCATTGTGAGGGCTGACCTTTAACCTAGGCTTTCTGGGGACATTTCCTATTAGTCTTCACAACTTGGTCATGCCCTAGATTTTAAATCCTATCTCTCACTCCCTGAGGAAGACAACTTACATTTACACTGCAAAGCTCAAATTAAAGGACCCTGAACTCCAAAATCAAACTCCAATATCAAAAGGTTTCTGTACAGTCACTTCAGTTCTCAAGCTTCCTACATTCATTTCATATCTCTGCATATCCCTTCGTTTCAGCATGAAATATATTTTGCAATAATTTTTTAAATTAATTTTTTTAAATCATGGTGATCTCAACCTCCACAAGTTTTTTTCCCTATCTTCCTTGCCCTCCTAGCAATGAGAATTTAATTTTTTTCCTGATTGTGATTATGTTGATTTTGATAAAATAATTTTGAGTTTTTTTTTTTTAAAGATTTTATTTATTTATTTATTAGGAAAGAGAGAGAGTGAGAGAGAGCAGGTCAGAGTGAGAAGCGGACTCCCCACGGAGCTGGGAGCCCGATGTGGGACTCGATCCCGGGACTCCGGGATCATGACCTGAGCCGAAGGCAGTCGCTCAACCAACTGCGCCACCCAGGGGCCCTAATTTTGAGTTTTTTAAAGAGATATTTGAAAGTGTATTATATTTGCATTCACAAATAATTTCCTTGACTTACTTGGGTCTATATACAAGTCTCTTACAGAAACTAATAGTCAAGTGAAACATGGAGGTGGAGATAGTTAGAGGCAGAAAAACTTTCAGAGAGCACCGAGATCTAACAATCTGTGGGCAGTGCAGAGATTTGCCAATACTGCATCATACCAGCTGGGACTTGAATTCAATATTCTTTGAATGTAGTTATAAAGTCAATTTTATGTTTGTTTGTTTTTTCTGTGTAAACCAAACCCTAAATGTATGTTTGCTATATTGTATTTTGCTCTTATCTCTGTTTCTAAGTTTTTGTTTGTTTGTTTGTTTTTTTAACAAAAATTCACATTAACTAAACAAATAGCCCAAACCCTCAAATAAGCTGGAGGTGGGAAATAGAAACATGAAATCCCTCAGGGAGGTATTAGCTAAGATAGCTATCAAGTAAGCAAAATTTAAGTCACAATAGTAAAGACTAGCTGTAGGGAAAGAACAGATTCACAAATTAAAAAAATATCTTAGGGAGTGTCTGCATTTCCGACCAGCCAAGGGAAGGGACCTGGTTGATAAGATCTGAATTTCCCAAGTCCTCAGGATCAGCTGGAGGAATTGGGCAAGACTTTGAGAGGGAGTAAACAAACCAAGACTGAGGTATTACTCAAGATCTGTAAAATAATGACATTGCAACTATATACCATATAGCCATATAGCACAGATTTTCTAGAAAACGCCTCATTTCATATATTCAGTACCATTTTACATATTAATAGTATACACTGGAAATTCCTATATTACATACATCTACTATATTGCCCAAACTGCTTCTAGAACATGGATATTCCTTCTCACACTATATATTTCACTTTGAGGTTTAAAAAAATATGCTCAGTATCTGTAAAATAGCAAAATTTAGGAAAAGCCTTTATGGCAGCAGTGATTATAAACTTCTTAAGTTCAATGTTACCTGAAAACATATGGGAAGGAAAGCTAGGTGATTAATTATATACCCTAAAAGTGGGAAGACTTTTTTTTTTAAGATTTTATCTGTTTATTTGACAGAAAGAGAGAGCATAGGTAGGCAGAGCAGCAGGCAGAGGGAGTGGGAGAAGCAGGCTCTCCGCTAAGGAGGGAGCCCAACGTGGGGCTCGATCCCAGGGTCCTGGGATCATGACTTGAGCTGAAGGCAGACGCTTAACCAACTGAGTCACCGAGGTGCCCCAGGAACACTTTTTAAGGCAAAAGCCATAAAGAAAAAAGTGAAACATTACTCTGTATTTATAAAAAGAAATAAAAACAAAATACATATTCACCCTAATTTTAGTGACACTGAGCCTTATCTCTTATTTAGTTTAGAGAATTACATTATTTCTTACATTTTTATTGTATCTGATATTCTCATAATTAGAGTCACTCATTTTGTACTCACTAATGCGGTACTACCTTGGAGTAGGATAACATTACTTTCCCATATTAACAAGCAGTTACAAATGTATTTACCTGATAATCTTATCAGCATTACTATGTTAAAGTGTATTCTTTAACGTATACTTTAAAGTATAGTAAAGTATACTTTACTTTAAAGTAAAATATAAATGTTATATTTAATGTTAAAGGATAACATTCCAGATTTAAAATGAAGGTGTTAATTTTAAAAATTAATACGATACTTAGCATTCTCTTCTATAACTTATGCTTCTTCATATTTTCCTTTTTTAAAATGTTTTCCTATTTTTTAAATAAAACTAATGTGTTAGGGTATATGTAACCAGGTTTTATAAACATGGTAGCATGTCATACTTCCTATAGAAAAGACCAAATGAGAAGTAGAGGGAATTGAAAATCAAAGCATGAAAAAAAGAAAAAAAATCAAAGCATGCCTATTTAACTCTTTGGCTCAGCTCTCACACCAACTCACTAGCCAATCATCTGAGACAAAATATGTGAAACTAATCATTTTTAAGAATATATGTAATGTTTGTTTCCTTTTAGATTTTAAAGACTTCTCTCAGACTGTGTAATAAACTGTTGTGTTTCCGGTTTAAAGAAAGTAAGAAAATTTGTAGTTTATTGACATCGCAATCTGGGGAAGTTGACCACTATAATCTCACTGCGCTCCCTCTCTTTTATTGCCCAGCTGGAATGAGACAAATTCTGAACTCCTTGAAGGTAAATTCAAGGTCTTTTACTTTCTGTCTTAGCTCATGCTGCTGTAACAAAATACCATAAACTGGATGGTTTATGAACAACGGCAGCTTATTTCTCTCTGTTCTGGAAACTAGAAGTCCAAAATCAGAATGCCAGCACAGTGGGTTCTGTTGAGAGCCTTCTTCTTAGGTGCCGAAGGCCAACATTGTTGTATTTTCATATAGTTGAGAGGATAGCAAGCAAACTCTCTCATGACTGATGTAGGGTACTCACCTCACTCATGATAGCTCCACCCTATAATGTCATCTAACCCTAATTACCCCAAGAAGACCCCCCTATTAATACCATCACATTGAGGTATTAATATATATATTATATATAATATATATATATATTTTTTGCTTAGTTGTACTCCTAGCCACACTTTCTCATTTATAAGGAAACAAATGTTAAATATGGACTTTATCCAAGCTCTTGCCTTCACTTAAAAATTTCTTCATCCTTATTTTTTACTTAAACAAAAAATAATAGTTTGTAATTAGTAAATATACAATTCCTTTAGGAAATTTAGAATTATTTTTTCAAAAGTGCAAAAGAATTCTGTACCTTTAATTTACAAAAACATAAAACAATCAACAACCCTAAACTTCCATAAGAAATGGGTTTGCTAGTAAGCTACTTACCTGTTTTTATAGTTGGAAACTATACACAACAGCATGAGAAAATTTTTACTCAGATGCCATGTCATAAATTAGTTGAAGGAATTAGCAATCCAAATAAAAGCTTTGACTTTCTCTCTCTCTTTCTCTCTCTAAAATAAATAAATAAACCTTTAAAAAAAAGTGGAGGTTCCTGGGTGGGACTGTTCATTAATAGTCCAACTCTTGATTTTGGCTCAGGTCATGATCTTAGAGTCCTGAGTCTGAGCCCCGCTTCAGGCCCTGCGACAGTGTGGTCTGCTGGAGACTCTCTCTCCTTCTCCCTCTGCCTCTCACCCCTCAAAATAATAAAAAATGCTTTAAAAGTTTTGAAATGGTTTGCTTACAGAAACCAAGACCAGTGCTGGAACTTAGTGCTTTGGACATTACTAACATTTTACTCTTTGATACACTTACAGGACTGTTTTTCCCCTTACGGGGTTTTGTTTTGAAAGACTATTAACTAAAGACACATGGTATTTGAAGTGATAAAGAAAAATTAGACTTCCCTTCTTGCTTCTTTATAAAAATCTTAAAATCCATCCTTTTCATAGAAGACATATTTAAATGTTGTTTTTGGTAATTTTTATTATATATGAACTTTTTTATTTTTGCTTTGATGTAGCTAAGATATTACAAACCTCACTTAGAACATGATGAAAGGAAGGTTAGGGTTACAAAATTGAAATCTTACAAGGCCACAGTCTTAGATCAAAGACTTCAGCTGAAAATAATGGGCTGGTTCTGATAATTCATTCTTATAAAGGAATACACTTTTTTATCCAACCTTAGGCTACATTATAATGCTTCTTTGCAATATCATGTAAGTAGGCAGGTAATAGCACTGGAAGATTTTTAATAACCCCATTGTCCCTTAATCTTAATATTTGTAGTAAGAGTGAGAATTTATAAGAATACTAAAATGTGGCATGTGTAATTTCATGATGGGGAGTAGCAAGCTTCACGCTTAATATTTTTCAAAAAAAATGTTAATGCTTGAGATAAGTAATGATTTAAATATGAGCAATGTGTTAATTATATTTATACACATATGTCTAAGTATATATTACAAATAAATTATACACACACACAAAGCATAAGAAATTCATAATAACACCATATTTAACTGGTAATTACTTATCCATTATAAACACTATTAAGAAAACAGAAACAAACAAAAAATAGCACCTGAGCATTCCAAATAAATTGTGGAAAACTCCTTTGTTAATGATAACAAATATTCATAGCGAAGTTCTCCATTCCCAAGTTTATCTATCTTTTCAGTCCTCACCAGGTTAAGATAGTCTGATTATGAGGCTGGCTAGAGGCAGGTGCAATGTTAAAAGCAAGATATTGCCAATTGAAATCTGCACACACACAAGTATGTAGCATGCATATACACATCAAGCTTGGTGCTAAGTATAGAATAAATGACTTAATCCTTTTATTATAAAAGCCTAGGATAAAATTGATCATAGCACTGACTTCAAGAAACCCTTAAATGCTTTCTTAAAGTTTGCTATAAAACAAGGATATAAGGACTCCTAGGTGGCCTAGCCGGTTAAGCGTCTGCCTTTGGCTCAGGTCATGATCCTGGGGTCCTGGGATCAAGTCCCCATAGGCTCCTTACTCAGCGGGGAGCCTGCTTCAGCCTCTGCCTGCTTCTCCCTCTGTGGCTCTCTCTGCTTCTGCTCTCTTCTCTCCCTGACAAATAAATAAATAAGATCATTTTAAATAACTAGCTAAATAAAACTAAGATATGTACATATTTAAGAATAATGTTATTGCTCAAATCAGTTTTTTAAAATACAGCTTGTGTATATATTCTAATTATCAGAAAAGTTTGCTTAGTCCCTCTGAGGTAGGGATATTTATTCAAAATTCTGACAATTCTTTCTTATCTTTAGAATGGGGATCATAACACCTAATTCACAGCATTGTTATAAAAACTAAATAATCAAGAGACTGAGAAGACAAGTCACAGAGGGAAAATATTTGCAAAAGACAGATCTGATAACAACTGTTATCCAAAATATACAAAGAAGTCTTAAAACTGAAATAAGAAAATGAACAAATCTATTAAAAATAGAAAAAAGTCTGAACACACACTTTAATCGAAGAAGGTATACAGGTAGAAAATAAGTATATGAAAAGACGTTCAATATCATGTATCATTAGAGATTTTCAAATTAAAACAAATAGCTACCTCTACAAACCTGTTAGATTGGTGAAAACGCAAAACAATAACAATAACAATGCTGATGAAAATGTGAGACAACAGGAATCTCTATTCACTGCTGGTGCGAATTCACAATGGTACTGCACTTTGAAAGATAATTTGGCCATTGTTTACACAAATAAACACATTCTTACCACAAGATCCAGCATCTGTACTGCTTAGTATTTAGTCAAATGAGCTGAAAACTGTATCCATATATAAACCTGAACAGAACTTTTTAAAGTACCTTTGTTAATAATTGCTGAAATTTGGAAGGAACCGAGATGTCCTTCAGTAGGTGAATGGATGAATAAACTGTACATCCAGACAATGGAATATTACTCATCACTAAAAATAAGTAAACTATCAAGCTATGAAAAGACCTGGATAAATCTTAAATACAAATTACTAAGTGAACCAAGCCAATATGCTTATTATATTATTCCAATGACATGACATTCACGGATATGTGATGTCTATGCTAACTGCACTTTCCCCTCAATTTTCTGGTGAACTGAAATATTCTCTAAAAAAAATAAAGTCTATAAAGTCTATTATATAAAAAAATGAGAACAGTATGCCAAAAATTTAGCACTATGCTTGGTGTCTAGTGTACACTCAATAAATGACAACTGTGTTGGTTAATAATACTGAATCCCAGAAACCTAGCAGATAGCCTGAAACATAATAGATACTTGGGAAATAATTTGACTGACCAAATGAAACATCTATCTTTACAGCTATTTCTTTTTTTTTTAAAGATTTTATTTATTTATTTATTTATTAGGAAAGAGAGAGAGTGAGAGAGATTGAGAGAGAGCATGAGAAGGGTAAAGGTCAGAGTGAGAAGCGGACTCCCCATGGAGCTGGGAGCCCGATGTGGGACTCGATCCCGCGACTCCGGGATCATGACCTGAGCCGAAGGCAGTTGCTTAACCAACTGCGCCACCCAGGCGCCCTCTTTACAGCTATTTCATGAAAATAGAAAAAATAGAATGAAATGGGATAAAGATTATCAACAATACAATAAAAATTGAGACAAATTAACTAATGATTTCAAAGTTTTGCACTTCATAAAATCAAACCAAAGTTAGTTTGTGAGAACTTAATCCTTGTTTTTTTTTTTTTTTTATTGGCTATTTTCTTTTTTTTTTTTTAAGATTTTATTTATTGGGGCGCCTGGGTGGCTCAGTGGGTTAGAGCCTCTGCCTTCGGCTCAGGTCATGGTCCCAGGGTCCTGGGATCGAGCCCCATATCGGGCTGTCTGCTAGGCAGGGAGCCTGCTTCCCCTTCTCTCTCTGCCTGCCTCTCTGCCTGCTTGTGATCTCTCTCTCTCTCTCTCTGTCAAATAAATAAATAAAATCTTAAAAAAAAAAGATTTTATTTATTCATTTTGACAGAGAGCAAGAGAGACACACAGAGAGAGGGAAGACAAGCAGGGGGAGTGGGAGAGGAAGAAGCAAGCTTTCCTGCTGAGCAGGGAGCCTGATGTGGGGCTTGATCCCAGGACGCTGGGATCTGACCTGAGCCCAAGGCAGCCGCCCAACAACTGAGCCACCCAGGCGCCCCTTGTTTTTCTTTTAACATACTGAACAGAAGATATTTAGAGCATACATTGACATAAGACCATAAAGCTTGTCACACTGCTACAAGCCAATGGACCCTCATCTTCCCATTGATAGTGGTTGATGCAATACACTTTAAAGTAAGGCAAATCCACAAACCCTTCATAGAGTGCTTAATTGGGCAGTAAACTAAAATATGGTGGGACATTTCTCCATGACCTAAAGAGAGAATGGGGTCTGATTTCTGTTACATATTTAATCCAGGCAAGTGGAACACATTTGACTTTCATGCTTAATTTCCTTTTGAATCTTGCCAAATTATTTGCTTCCAGAAGACTTCCAACATCATTTTTGCAAGATCACAATTCTCCTACATGTTACAGGTGCTGCTATCTTTTCATTTAATGACAGTTACTTCGGTGTTATTTAAAGGGAACAACCTATCCAACCAAATTAGAATGCATGAAGCAATGGAAGAACCTGGCCTCAACTGTATATTTTTTAAAAATAAACTGTATTTTAAATTAACATAGATGGGTATTTGTCTTTCATTTGTTTGGCCTGTTAAATGCTAACAACATGCTCGTACCTTAAAAAAAATCCATGTAATTCATAACTAGACAAAGGGAGATAGCAGATAGATTAGAGAAGTACCTGATCTTAAGATCATAAAGTTTTGGGGATGTATTTTAAGTGAAATTGGAAGCTATAGGAGGGTTCAAAGTGGAGGAGTAACATGGTCTGATCTAACAAGATCATGATGAGCCAGTCCCCTTCTCACTTCTACATAACAGTATTTTCTTAAGACTCTGTGTTACATAAATAATTAAAACTAATTATGTAAAACTATTGTCCAGTAACCAAAAAGTAGTATTTTATTTATCTATTTATTTTAATATTTTTATTTATTTATTTGTCAGAGAGAGAGGAAGTGGGAAAGCATGAGCAGGGAGGAGGGGGAGAGGAGAAGCAGGCTTCCTGCTGAGAAAGGAGACCTATGATCCCAGGAACCTAGGACCATGACATGAGCTGAAAGCCAATGCTTAACCAACTGAGCCACTCAGGTCCCCCCCCCAAAAATAGTATTTTCTTAAATAGTATTTTAAAGACTAGTACTTCAAATGAATTAAATGAACTCTATGTTTTAAAACTGTTACATTGTATTCAGTCTTATCTCACTCTTTTACAAATGTTTTTCAAATCATATTTTTTAATGTTTCAATGTAGAAACAATCTTATTTTCTATGGACAAATAATGGATACCCTTTAACAATTCTACTAAGCCATGGTATCATTAGATATGTGGAATACTTATGGCTTACTCTATCAACACAGAATGCATACATATGGGTTTATTTGTTTACATTTGTCTTTTCAGCCCTACAAGCTCCATGATAAGAAAAACATGTCTAACTTTTATAGCGCTATTTATCTAGGTTCTTGCCCATAGTATTAGCCGTACACTAAAGTTTGAAGGACAGGAGTGATATGATCTGATTTATGTTTTAACCATCTATTGAAAAATGAAAGGAAGAAAGGGAAGAAAAGAAGGGAAAGATAGAAAGAGGGAAGGATGGGTAAGAAGGGAAAGGAGAAAGAGTCTTTGAGAATCAGAAGATCTGAATGTTTGTGTCTCCCCAGGTATTAAACATCTAATTTATTTTGAGGCCTGCATACACCAGTGCAATGGTGAATCTGATTATCTGAACTCCCCAGTTCTTATAAATCTTAAGAGTTTTTAATACTACCTAGCAGTACACAAACACATGCACACAAAACACACAGAAGAATACACATACAATATATACTTAATAGCTATATAATTCTTGATCTAATTTAAAGTATATCAATGCCTGATTTTATAAAAGTAGTCAAATACTGCCATTCTACATAAGAAATTATAAAATAGTTTTTTTATGTGAAAGTAAAGAACTGTAGCATTTTCAATATTTTATACAGTTATAAAACATCTTCAAACCCTGGGAAGGTAAGGTCTCAGTTCCAGTATTTACATATATTATTACTGAACCTCCTTATAGGGGATCAAAACAAACCTATTATCTAATTATTATGAAAATGACATTCAACTCTATGCGTAGTAGAAAAAGAAAACTGTCCAAATATATACCTTAGTTAGTTAAACTGGAAAACTGCAGCTGCATTTCCCGAAGGAATGTAATCATGATTTTATTTGCACCACATTACTGCTACAATAGCAATAGGCTTCTCTTTAAGAGAAAACATTCTGTGCTATAAATAAGCAATAATGTATGGAGAAAATCATCAACAAGGATATGAGCACTGCATTTTGCTATGGTATTTCTTATTATTTTACACCATATGAAGCAATAGTGTTTTCTTCCTCTGTTAAAATATCTGCATAGTATCAGCGTGAAAAGATTGGAAAAATATTTCCGTCACCAGCTCAATAGATTGTTTATGTAAGGAAAATATACTCCATACAAGGTGAGATTATAAAAAAGACAAAGCAAAATGTCCACGATGACTAGACCACACATATCTACTGAAGATTTGCTCTTGTACAGAATTACATAAATGAATCCATAGATGTGACTGCTCCAAAGCAATAAAACCACTTAGATCTTTATATCTTTCACATGATGCTCATTGTAGTCTACCTTGTTCCTTAGTTCGCTGTATGCATGTTTTGTCTTTCACTTGACGGTAGAATGCTTGAGAGCAAAGACTTTGAGTTGTGCTCATTTCTGTTGAAGTTATTATCATTAGATCAATAAATTTCATTCACTTTAAACCAGGCAACAATCAAATTTATTTTTTACTTTTATTTGTGAGTTTGATCATTTTGTAAAAAAGCTCACATCCCATAATTCCTATTAATTTGGAGATATATAAACAGCAAAATTTGATATTAAAAACAAAATCTAACATGCGTTTATGAATGTAGTTATTATAACTATTAAAAGTATCATAACCAAAAGCTCAGAATTGAAATTAAATATGGAGTGGGTTGATATCTTTAATACACTTCTCTCTTTCCACCTCTGCTGTATTCAACAATATTATGGGAGAGAAATGTTTATTTTGAAACAGGATTAGAAAATTATGCTGAATAATATATAAAAGTATAATACACCCATTATAATATTACAAATATTTATGAATGAACTTACTAGGTGTATTAAGAAACTTGATTTCATAGCAATACTTAGTAAGGACATATAGTTCAATGTAAGCAAAAAAAAGTGACAACATCATCTCAATAAGATATGTTTTAAAATAAAAATTCAGGGGGTGCCTGGGTGGCTCAGTGGGTTATATTTAGTTATTATATATATTAACATATATATTATATATATTTATATATAGTTATTATATAGCTATTAAGCATATATTATATGTGTATTTTTCTGTGTGTTTTGTGTGCATGTGTTTGTGTACTGCTAGGTAGTATTAAAAACTCTTAAAATCTATAAGAACTGGGGAGTTCAGATAATCAGATAAATTCTCCTTTCCCTCCTTACCCATCCTTCCCTCTCTGCTCAACAGGGAGCCTGCTTCTCCCTCTCTCTCTGCCTGCTTCTCTGCCTACTTGTGATCTCTCTCTCTCTCTCTCTGTCAAATAAATAAATAAAATCTTAAAAAAAAAATCAGGGATGCCTGGGTGGCTCAGTGGGTCAAAGCCTCTGTCTTTGGCTCAGGTCATGATCTCAGGGTCCTGGGATCAAGCCCTGCATTGGGGCTCTCTGCTCAGCGGGGAGCCTGCTTCCCCCTCTCTCTCTGCCTGCCTCTCTGCCTACCTGTGATCTCTCTCTCTCTCTCTGTCAAATAAATAAATAAAATCTTTAAAAAAATAAAAATAAAATAAAATAAAAATTCAGCCCGGACTGTTAGAAACAACTTTCCATTTAACTTCTTTGTCTTCTCATAGATAGTTTAAACATAAGCTAAACAGAATTATACTTATATCCCTAAGAAATCTCTATACCAATGTTACTATATTAATGTTACTATATTAATAAATGTCACCATTCAATCAGTTAGCTCAAGTAAGAAACATGGGCATTATAATTGGACTATCTCTTTCTTCTTACTTTCATGTCCAAATTATCACTAAGATCTGACTTTGCTTTTTAATTTATTCACTGGTAAAGTTACATAATAATGAATGTTTCACAGAACTGTATTAAGTAAAATATGTATATATATATATATTCTTATATGTATCCACTAATATGTATTTTATATATTATGTATATATGCATATATATTATATATTATATTGTGTATACATATGCATAATATATATTACTTACTATTTTCTTCTAATCCTTTGATTAATAGCTGTTGTAACAGTTGGTTGAATTCATACTTCAGATGTCAAAGGTGAAGTTTGATATACAAAATTAAATTAATTTTGTTACTAGTGTAGTAGTTGGTTTAGGTAATTTTAAAGATAAAGTTTTATAAATTTCTCACAGTTACTCATCCTTCACATATAGTAAATCATGCATTTCAGTGAAAGATCTTTTATTCTTATTACTTTCATTATATTAATTAATAACTGATACATAGACTGTATGTATATACAGAAAAACATTTACTCACACAGGCAAATAAAATAAAAGGCAAACTATGCATCTAAGGGAAAGAGAAGTTGTGAATTGTTTGCAAAGTCTCCTACACAGTCTGTGTTTAAAATTAAAATTTAAAAAAAATTGAAAAAGTTGTGAGTCCTAACAGCATATGGAGAAATTACTGTTGATAGTGATAACCATCTATGAACTAAATAATTGCTATTAAAGCAAAATAATTGATACTGACAAATAAAATACTTTTCTAAAGAATAGAAAGGGGAGAATCTATTTCTAGTATTTCTTTAGCTTTTAAGAATCACTTCTCTTCTCATATATTAACCACATTTATGAACTAGAATGTGGTTAGAATAAGCTAGAATTTAATGCTCCCAGGAAACCAGATTTGACATATCTGCTCGGACATGCAATTAGATCAGCTCTTTTCCCATTTTAATCCTAATACAAGGGCTTCTAATTTAAGCATTCAAACCAAACTGAACCTATAAGGTCTGTCAATTTCATCCACACAGCTCTTTTGTTAGACAGTTCCATCAAAAGTTATACAATTCATTTTACTAGGAAAGAACTGATCAGTAGAAAAATAAATTGTATCCTTAATGCATGGACAGATCACTGGATTACTGCTAATGTATTACTAGTCAAGCAGAATCTCCTTTTGAAGGAGGCTTGCAGTCCATGTCATAAACTGATTAAAAATCAGTGAACAAGTACCTTCTACCTTTGTTGTATATTAATGAGAAACCGTCTATCTCAGAAAGCTTTTCTAAACTAGTAACCTTTGGCTTCCTGAAACTAGAGCATATTAGGGTTGTATAAGCATATACACACAAAGTTTTCCCCCTCAGTCTTAAGCATAGAAAATTATGTTTTAAAATTGAATTCATTTCAGTTACTTAAAACTTTTTACATATACTCAAATTCTTACACATAAGCAAGCAAACAGTGTCCCTCTTCTCTTTGTGTGTGCATATTTGTTTATATTAAGCAGATTAAACAAAAGAAATGGGCATGTAGAAAGAAAGAAAGAGTTGGGCTAGAAGAAGGAAACAGTGAGGGGAGGGAGAGAGAGAGGAAAAAAAAATATTCAGAGTGGCAACTCTAGAAAATATTACGCTGTCTTCAAAAGATGAATGGCCAACTTTCCAGTTATGGATAAAATCCCTAGAATGGGTTATTTAAAATCCATAAATAACTGATGGGCATACAAATAAAATATAAATATACAGTATTCAATAATATTTCTGTTCGGTCTGTTGTTTGAGCTATATACACATGTAGAACAGTTGCTAAACAAGATCATATCAGAGTTAAACATTTTTAGTGAATAAACAAAGTAGATTTTTTCCTTTAACATCAAAAAATATATAAATCATACCGTAAGTGGTCCCTGGGTGGGTAAGTCGATTCGATCTTAGTCAATCGAATGACTGATCCTTGGCTTTGGCTCAGGTGATGATCTCAAGGTTGTGAGATTGAGCTCCATGTCCAATGGACTCCATACTCAATGGGGAGTCTGCCTGAGGATTCTCTCTCTCTCCCTCTCCTTCTCTCAAATAAATAAATAAATCTTTAAAAAAATAAATTATCATTGTGATAGAAATGGAAGAATGAGGGGAACCCGGCTGGCCCCATTGGTAGGGTATGGGACTCTTGGGGAGTAGGTCCAAGTGCCAGGTTGGGTGTAGAGATTTCTTAAAAATAAAATCTTAAGAAAAAAATAGAAGAAGGAAAACTAACATTGATTCAACTCTTACCATGTTCTGGTATTCTGGTTTTCTGACAGGAGATCCTAAATATCCAGCTAGAGATACAGAGATTTCATGAGGTAATATATCTTACACAGAACCCCTCAGATACTAGATGGGACAAGGATTCAAACCTAGGTCTTAGGGGTGTCAAAGCCCCTTCTCTTTTAGCCATATCCCCACATCCCACATGTAACACACCCAGAATAGTACTCCTTAAATTTATTGCTATCCGTCTTTTCCTAGGTTACATTAAAGATATAAATATAAAAGTCTTCATGTGACTGATTTTTTAAAGCAAATATTTCTTTCACAACACTGAGATAAACTAGGAACTTTGCCTGCCCAAATTCTAGGGAGCATTTTACAGAGAATATGATTGGTAATCTGACTGAAGTGTTATACCATATTTCGATTTTTTTGCTTGTTGAATAGCAAAAGAATGAATATTAACTCCAAAAACAGGGAAAATATAAAGTATGAAGATATCAAAATCATTCATCTTCTCAAGTTTTAAAGATATTTAATTAATTAATTTATTTATTTGAGAGAAAGAGATTGAGAGAGAGAGAGAGAGCTTTCTGAACTGTCACTCACATTTCATGCTGTTTCTCTCGGCACCTATAGCTTATATAAGTGCCTGTTTTCAAATTTAAACTTGATTTATTTTTAAAAGATAATACCAAAGACAGTAATAAGGCCAGGCCAAAATGGCACTGTTCTAATAGCCCAATCCGAAAGGCCTTTTCCCCCCCTCTTATACAGAAGACTCTAGCATTAATAAATACTCAGACGTAGACATGGGTATAAGGATTTAAGGATGGGCAAAAGGCGGCTGATGTGTTGGACACCAAAGACCCTCAACAGAAAACGTTCTCAGCTTCAAAATTAAAAACAATTCTCTAGGATAAATGGAATGCTAATAATTGGTACTGGATTTTATAGGGGAATGATCTATTTTAGTTTTCCAAGTGAATGTAATAGAGCCTATTTACTTTCTTCCCAAAAAATGATTTTTCTCCCTCGCTGTAAAATTGAGATCTGTCATTTGTGTTACCCGGGTTATCTAAACATTAACACCCTTAAAACTAGGGGGCTTCCCACGGAGAGGGCTGGAAAAAGAAGCAGAGGGAGAAGCAGACTTCCTGCCGAGCAGGAAGCCCAATGCAGGGCTTTATCCTGGAACTGCAGGATCATGACCTGAGCTGAAGGCAGATGCTTAACCAACTGAGCCACCCAGGTGCCCCATCTTCTCAAGTTTTAAAGAAGCAAGTGCTATATATACAAAAAATAAAATGTTGTTGTCAATTATTGGCATAGTTTTTGTGGAGTGAAGTTCTTCAGTACAGATCCACATATCAAGTGTATATACACTTGGACACAAAAATTCTACATCTAGGCATTTATACCAAAGAAATAAATATGTATGAGGATGATGACTGAAGCTTTATTGTTAATATAAAAAAGAGAGAAAATAATATTCATTGGTACTGGATTGAATAATTAAAATATTGTACCTGGATAAAACGGTAAATTGTACAATCACTCAAAAGGATGATGTTAATACATTTTGATGGACACATGAATATGTCTATGACACAATGTAGAGTGATAAAAACTGTATCAAAAACAATATATACACTATGATTCCATTTCTGTAATTTGTTTCATTTTTTCTATCTTCCATTGAAGGAATATTCAACTTCTATGATAGTGTTTCTTTGTGGTGGAAGTTTGTGCAGCTTTCTCTTTTTCTTTTTAAAAGTTACAATTTTAGAGCACCTGGGTGGCTCATTGAGTTAAGCATCTACCTTCTGCTCAGGTCATGATCCCAGGACCCTGAGATTGAGCCCCGCATCTGGCTCTCTGCTCATCAGGGAGCCTGCTTCCCCCTGTCTCTCTACCTGACCCTCTGCCTACTTGTGATCTCTCCCTCTCTGTCAAATAAATAAATACGATTTTAAAAAAAGATTAAAAAATAGTCTAGAGATTTTTAGAAGAGATACAAGTGCTGGCAATGAAGACCAAATCACCTAGAAGCAATCGCTGGACTATGAGTGAGTTTGGAGTAGCTGACAAATGCAGGCAGATGCCCAGAGAGCTAGTTGTCAAATATTAGCATGCTTCTGAATCATTTGTAGTTCTTATCAAAATGTAAATTTCCAGCATGTCAACCAGAAATATTTATTCAGAGGTCTGTGGGGTGGAGTGGGGGAGGACATTTACATATTGTCAAGCATTCCATCTGATTTTGCTGCAGGTAGTCTGGGGACCTACTTTACAAAACATCCCCTTAGAAATGGAACATTTGCAAATATTTCTAAATGAGAATTTATGACCTGCATAGATTATTAGAACAACATTAGTGAAACAAAATTCTTGCGAAAATGGGCAAATTATTGTCCATTTTCCAGTTCAAAATATAAGGTAGAATCCTAGGTCCTTAAACTCAAATAATAGTTTGCTTTGTTGAAAGCTATATGCCTTTGAATAATAAGCCCTCAGGTCTCACTCATGGAAAACGGAAGAAGCTCTTAAAACAAGAACTGATTATAAGCATGACTGATAAAGGAAATGAATTCCAGTGTCATTTTTTTCCTTATGCAACACTATTGAATAACCATCTGGACCCAACAATTTATTTCCTGAATGGTCTTCAGCAAGACTTCACATTTCCTCTCTAGAAATAAAAAAAGAAATTTCAAAGGATTTTGCTTATTAGTGGAATTTTTTGCTAATTGCCATCTTCAAAGTCTAAATTAGGTCTGATTTGGTTACCCTGAGACGTACAATATTAGAGTATATTGTATTAATCCTTAAATGCCTTCTTAATTACTACTTCCTTTTTAGTACATTGTTTATCTTTTTTCTTCTAAATGGATCCAATTAAGTTTTGATTGACTTTTTTTTCTTCCTGAAATTATAAACTAACTCTTATCTTCTTCGTTGTTAATAGATTTGTTCATTCAGCATAAAGAGAAATTCAGTTGTACTAATCATTTAAACTGTAAACTGCCCCTGGCACTTGTTAATTCTCTAAAGGTATTTGTACCTACTTACTTTTACTATTATTATTATTATTATCTTAAACTCTTAATCAGTTCAGCTAACTGATTTTATTTTCTTATTAGATTGATATGGTTTTATAAATTCAGGACACCAATGTCAGTAATGGCTTCCATAAGCTGTCTTCACTTTCTCTTGCATCTCCCGCTTCACAAGAATCAACTCTGGGGAGGGGGCAATATCTCTTCAGGGACCAATCCTAAACTTATGTTTTGTTTGATATTTTGGTTCACATGTTTTTTTTAATTAACTTCTGATGTGCTGCTCTACTGCAAAATGAGAGCGAAATGACAAATTAATAAATAGCAGATTTGTTCTCTTTCCCTGATTTTTACAATAACAACGAGGAGTAATTTTAACTTCCACAGTTTTTGATGTGAACAAGGAACACAACACATAGAGTTTCTACAGGTAGAACTGATAGTACCAACTGATCCTGACTGGTATGGAACTAGTTCTGGTTCAAGTACAAGTAGCCTACTTCCTATCAGTAAGGAATTGACATTATAAAAAAGAAGAGCTGAAAGAGCAAAGTGCTGCATTGAGTGGAGTTCTTAAAACCATATGAAGTGCTAGAAAAGGAAGGAACCCCGCTTTTAAGGTGCCATTTTAAGCAAATTTTGAATATAGAATGCAATTCTAATGTGCATTTGAACTAACTGAAAACTGAAGTTTTTAAACTTGTTAAAATATGTTTATTGAACTATCTGAAAATAAACAGTACTTCAGATATTTAAAAATCTATAAACTAAACTTTTGTTACATGTTTATGAGTTAAAACTTAAACTCATAAAATTTGGCCAATTTCGACTTACTTCAGTATTTTTCCGTATCATTTTTATAATTCAAAATCATCCATCTAAATAAAATGTTAAAACAGGAGCACCTGGGTGGCTCAGTCATTAAGCCTCTGCCTTCTGCTCAGATCATGATCCCAGAACCCTGGGATCGAGCCCCGCATTGGGCTCCCTGCTCAGCAGGAAGCCTGCTTCTCCTTCTCCCATTCCCTTTGCTAATCTCTCACTGTTTCTCCCATTCCCTTTGCTAATCTCTCACTGTTTCTGTCAAATAAATAAATCTTTAAAAAATAAAAATAAAATGTTCAAACATAAATAGCCTTTATAAGAATTCTGAACACCATATATATATATATATATATATATATTAAAATCATTATTGACAATTTAAATAGTGAATATGTATATAGATGATTATAGCCATATGTCCATTAAGTTATGCTTGTAATCCAATAATGTTATCAACTGTAATATTATTAATTCATTCATCACCATCCTTCATAAACATTCTATTGGTCCTTTCATTTTATTCTAGCTTATTTTTCAACATTTATTCAGATAGAAGGGACTAAAAATTTTAATCATCTAACAGCAAAGTAGAGTAATATTTGACAAGAATTAGGAGTAATTTCTGTTGAACTAAGAATAAATATAAGACACCATACAAAGTATGTTTTAAAAAAAAGTGTGTTGGGGTGCCTGGGCGGCTCAGTGAGTTAAAGCCTCTGCCTTTGGCTCAGGTCATGATCTCAGGGTCCTAGAATTGAGCCCCACATCAGGCTCTCTGCTGAGTGGGGAGCTGCTTCCCCCTCTCTCTCTGCCTGCCTCTCTGACTACTTGTGATCTCTCTCTCTGTCAAATAAATAGGTGAAATCTTTAAAAAAAAAAAGTATGTTTAATATGGAAGAAAAATTATAAGACCAGAGTAGCTGACAGAAGGGAGACTCGCAGCTGCCACAAATATGCCTTCATGAAAACTCCAAATCAAAGGAGACTATGATTAGGGATTTTTATGAGATTTGATAAGAAGAATAAAAATTGCCACAGTACATTAAACCATCAGGACTTGTCAGGGATACTTTTGAGAGGGTGAGCCAACCTTTACAGCCTGTGTACCTGCTGTGAAAAATGAATCACATTGAACAGATCACTATGGGGGAGGACATTCAATTATTAAGAAGGTTACAGGATAAAGCAAGAGGAATTTACTTTTTTCAATATATAAATCAAAGAAAATAGATATCATTCTACATGATTCTGTAGTATAACTACAGTGTAATTTTCTGAGTATAGTTGTAACAAATGCAAGTAAGTATAATTATGAATAAATTCCATCATCTATATTAAAGATGATCTTAATAAATTGGAATATTGGTGGATAATTTACAAAGAGCAAAATACAAAAACAAAAAAGAATTACTCATATAGGTGAATTGATATAATTATATTATCTACATTTAGATAATGTTTTACTTTTGTCTGCAGCAATTTTAGGTTTATTAAAGATTAACTCATTCAAAATAATCCTATGAAGAATACACTATTATTATTCTTATTTTATATAAGAAATGGAATCATAGAGAAGTTAAGTAACTTGCCTAATACCTCACAGCTAATAAATAAATGGCAGAGATGGAATTCCTAACCAGGTTAACACTGGAGCTTTATGATGAAAAGAACCATTATGCATACATAGCTACCTCACAGAGACAATGGGATTAGAAATACAATTTGAATTCTATCTATCTATCCCTTCAATTCAGTCTTTATAAAAATCTTGAGTGAAAGTTATTATTCGTCCAATTTCACCGATGATAAATTAGAATCTACAAAGGATTTAGCAATGTAAGATTAAAGCTCTGTGGTGGGTGGGGGTGAGCCTGGTGGTGGGTATTGAGAAGGGCACGTATTGCATGGAGCACTGGGTGTGGTGCATGAACAATCAATCGTGTAACACTGAAAAATTAAAATAAACATATTTGGGGAGAAAAAAAAGATTAAAGCTCTCATATGTATGGTCAAGACATACAACGTGAGTCTGCATAACTTCAATGTCTGAAGATGGACCAAGATTCTAAAAGTTCTAAGAACACGTATATAGACAGTAATATATATGCATTTACCAACTAGAAACTACATTATACATATATGTTGTTGTTGCATTGCTGGGTTTACATGATGTTAAAAAGAAAAAAAAAACTGCTAATGCTATAAAAACAAACAAAAGTCCATAATCATGAAAAGAAATTAGAGCTTTGAACAGTTGACTGTAAACACAAAAAGGAGGGTTATTTTGAGGATGAGATTCAGTATTATTATGACTAGGAGTATGTGAAAGGAAATTAAAGGTGTATGTGAAGGGAAGTCAAAGACTCCTGGATTAATGATCTCTTCAATGAACTAAGGGGATCTAGGTTTGTAGTGTTTTCAGGGTCCTAGAAGAAACATACTCAAATCATTTCTGACCTCAAGCTCAGGTCATGATCCCAGGGTCCTGGGATGGAGCCTTCCCTCTTCTGGAGGGAAGAATCCCACTAGAAAAAAAACAATAACTCAGGTTGTTTGCAAAGATCAATCAAATGTGAACCCTTAGACAAAAAGATAAATTTTTTGAGAAACATATAAATATCATAAGCACAGAGAAAGTTTAAAACTAAGGTATATAAAAGCAAGTTACTCAAATGTATACTTTAAAATACTGTTAACTATATTAATATTAGACAAAATGAACTTTAACTTTAAATGAATTTTTCATACAGAAAATATCACTAAGATAAAATATTCAATTTACTAAGAAGATATAATTCCAAATATGTTTTATATGCATCAATTAAAAAGACTTTGATACTCACAGAAGAAAAACATGCCTCATATCACTGGTGGTAGGTGACTGTGAGGGGAATGGTTTGGCAAATTTACTATAGTAGTGAAAAATATGAACCCATATGTCTCGACTATTAATTGGTCAGACAATAGAAATAGTTAAGCTATAGAAGGTTTGAAAAATATAGTAAGTTTTATTTGGGGACATATGACCTATGTATAACCCCATATGCAAAACTGGAGAAGGAATTTTTCTCATGTCAAAATCATGTTCAACATTTATAGAAATTGACCACATTCCAATCCATAAAACACGTCTAAAAAAATTGAGATTTTTGACAACCACACCGTGATAATTAAAAGTCAATTAGGAAAGATAAGAAAACAGGACCTCTTTATATACTTCCAAACTAAGCACTTTAAGGTAGCTCACCAGTCCTTTTTTTTTTCCCTCCAAGTTTTTATTTACATTCCAGTTAGTTAACATGGTATAATATTAGTTTCAGGTATAAGATTTAATGATTCATAACTTGCATACAACACCCATTGGGGGAAAGAGCATGAAAGAATGCACAATATGATGAGGTAGTCTTCAAAACTTACTGGAGAAACAAAGTAGTAAAAGGGAGAGGTGCCTTTCAGCAATTAAGTGATAATGGGGGGAAAAACTGGGGGAATTGATTGATTCAGAAAAACTCAAAAGGTAACACAAACACGGCTCATCCTTTCTCTCTCTTCCTCAATCCCTTTACTCCTTCTGCAATCCAACACACACACATAAACACAAACACTTTGCTAAACACAAAAGAAGTCCCCATTGATCTAGGAATCTTGTAAGATACAGATAAATACATAAAAGACAAAAGATCAGCAAAGATGCCAAATATATAATCAGTAAACAAAAACTACTTTGAGAGGAAACAAAGTTTCTTTTTTTTTTAAAGATTATTTATTTATTTATCTGACAGAGAGAGAGAAATTACAAATAGGCAGAGAGACAGCAGAGAGAGAGGGGGAAGCAGGCTTCCCGCTGAGCTGAGAGCCCAATGTGGGATTAGATCCCAGGACCCCCAGACCATGATGACCAGAGCCAAAGGCTTTAACCCACTGAGCCACCCAGGTGCCCTGAAACAAAGTTTCTATACCTCTAAAACATAGCTATAGTGGCCCGTGGGTGGCTCAGTCATTAAGTGTTTACCTTAATCTCAGGTCATGATTCCAAGGTCCTGGGATGGAGCCTTGCATCAAGCCCCGCTCTGCGGGAAGCCTGCTTCTCCCTCTCCCCCTTCCCCTGCTTATGTTCCCTCTCTCACTGTGTCTCTCTCTGTCAAATAAATAAAATCTTAAATAAAATAAAATAAAATAAAATAAAATAAAATAAAATAAAATAAAATAAAATATAGCTATAAAATCTCTATAAAAATAGAGACCATGTGTCACTGGAGGGAAGTATACACCATCTCTAATTAATCTGGCTGAAAAATTGTAAGCAAATGGATCAATTTCTTTGATTAAGTAATAGTTTACAGAGAAATGTTTAACATCCCAAGATGGCAACAGAAATTCCAACGGTGAGATCTTTTACGGAGCAGGCACTCGAAAAACATAGTCCAGGCCAAACTAGGTGGGTTTCCTATATTCTCCAACCTTATAAAGATTGACAGATTACCATTAAAAAATAAACAAATGATAAAAAAGAATAAATGGATGAGTGAATGAATGAATGAGGCAAGAACAATAACCAAAATCAGGAAGGCCTGATCTGTCAGTTCAATTGTATTTCTGTGTCTCAAAGATGTTTTGATTAAAATCAAAATGAAGGTGTAAGAAATATTTATTTCTGCCAATCTTTCTTGAAATCCAGAGTGTGTCAATAATTTTTGGAATAAATAATAGCACATGGGAGTGAAATAGTGCTTACTCAAATAGCAAAATTGATATAAGATATGCAAAACTGTCACAAGATTATCTAAATACATCTCTCACTTTTGAATATAAAATAATCTATGTTTATTCCTGTTGTGAACAATATTTTTAAAATAATATTTCCCTTTCGAATTTTCCCAAGATAAATAGGGATATCAGGGAAACATTGAATACTGCTAAGATTCACTTACATTTGACAGTTATATGACTCATAATAGCTTCTCAATCTTACAAAGATATTTTATTTCAAGCAATCCTGTCAAGGTAATTTTTCATCCCAACTATTTTTCTACTTAAAATGATAAAAAGCCTTTATCTTCTATAATCTGCAAAAGGATAAATAAATTTTCTGATTTGCAGAATTGAAATGTTTCAAAACTGGGGCTCCAAAATATCTAATTTAAATATATTGCTTTGAAAATTAGAAGATAACAGAAAGGCTATTTTGGTATCATTTGTCCATCAAGCCCCAATTTATAGAATAGCAATTTATTTTCACAAACTGCTAGAATTATTGCTAGTACTTTTAGATTAAAAAGTTTATAACATAAATTGTTTTATTATAATCATTTGGTGAACCTCTATTAGTGAGAAATAGTCTTATATTTAACCCCAAGAGTAATCAATTCAATAATAATTAGAAAAATATTTTATTACAAGATGTATGATAGTTTTTTTCTTATAAGGCTGTAGTGTCTAAATTTACCTACTGATTTTTATTTCATCTTTTATTCATAATCTTTGTAACAAATGTATCTTAAGTATTTTCTTACTATTGGCTAAATATTTTTAATCTGACAAGTTGAGAATCTCGGAAAAAGTTGCCATTCACTGTAGGAATCCTTATAAAGGTGGCTTTTAACCTATTAAAATTTCATCCATCACAACATGGCCAATTAAGTTGTTCAAATACAATGTTACAATAATCAGTAAACATACTTCAAAGCTAAAATATCTGGCTAACGTGAAATTTGTCCTTTTTATTTTTGTCATTTTGTAAAGCTGATTTCCATCTGATTGGAGTTTACCAAAGCAAATAAATCAAGAGCAATTAACTCACATCTATAAAAATTATGCTCTTAAATAAACTTAATTTAAATACATAAAGGCAAAGTAATGTGAGTTATTGGAAGAGGTTACTGGGAAGAGGTGACTGGTCATTACTTACTACTAAAATATTACTTGAAGGACTGGATGCCTAAGTACCTTGATTTATTTCCACTACATCCCCTTCTGGGATCAAGAGGAGAAAAGGCTGCAACTTCTTAACTGTTTGGGAGTTAACTGACATAAGAAGAAAAGAAAAGCCTGGTTTAATAAAAAGTATTTTGCTGCTTAAGGTGGCCCCCTGCCAGACCACTCAGACCAGCCACCTCTTCCAATGGGTAAGCTGAAGAAGTGCATGTCTTTTTCATCTGACTTTTGTGAGTCTAACTACTGTGGTACTCTTTCTTGCTTCTTGCAGCCTTAATGTCCCACACAATGTGGAAGGAAAGGGTATAGGATTGCCCATGGATGGATAGATACTTTCTGATTCCCTTGCTTGGACTTTGGAATCCTTCAGTCCTCTAGGCTTAAGTTCTAGCGGTTGCTGTGGTCAGCTCTCCTGGCTGGGTTTGCAGAGGTGGAAGGTTATGACTGTGAAGGTAACAGCAAAACTCAGGCCCCCTAGTATGAGATCCCTAAGCTCCTTCCCAGTCCTCAAATGCTGCAATTCCACCTTTCAGAAGACTGATAATATTATGTGAAGGCTGAAAAAATTCAAGTGCTTTAAGGATAATATCAGTATAACCAACGAACCAGAACCCAATAGATATTAAAAATAAAACAGGATACTGTGGCCTCCAGCATGCTATAATAAAAAGAGAATCTGGAAATCTGTGTTAGATGGTAGCGTCTCCCACATAACAGCTGCATTGCTTTAGATAATTACTTAACTTTGAGCCTCAGTTTTGTCATCTCTAAAATAGGAACACTAGTATGTCTTTGGTAAGTTTTTTGTGTGTGTGTGGCAAAAATGTGAGGACTAACACAAACTTAGCAACTTACAGTTGTGTGTGGGCATATCCTTGGGTAATTGAAATCTTTACAAATTACATATTACTGTATTCAGATGGAAACATACTAAGTTGATGTTTCCCAGTTATTTGTTAAGATTGATGACTCTAAGGTACTATTCTTCCGATGGTTCATTACAGTCAGAGTGACAAAATTATATAAAACATTTATGTAGCCTGTGGTTACATGTGATTGGATGTTTATGTTCCCCATGGTGCATGTCAAAGCCCCAGTCACAGAGTACAACATCCAAACCTGTGCTTCCCTTCCCCATCGGCCACTGTCTCTGTTTCTCTATCATTTCAGCAAAAGGAGTCACAACATAAAGGTAACTTTGCTCTGGGCTTAGGGAAGGTGGTCCTAAATTTTTGATTTCACAAGGTTTAAAAAAGTGAAAAACAATATAATGTGTGACATTATGTTACCACAACTATCAAAAATATATTTTAAGGAAAATTATATAAATATATATAATATTTTGTATTTTAAAATGTAAAATGTATTTAGAAAGGAACATTTACCACCACTGAAAAAAGATAATAGGACATTCTGTAAGAGAAGAATCATCTTTCAATTAACTAAATAAATCTTTATAAAGATCTATGCTGTTCTCATTTAACCCTTTTATAGTGGACTAGTGAATAATTTGCCACAAAGCAGCAATTGGGAACTACTGGATAATTCAAAAATAAGCATATGTTGGAAAGACAAATATTTTTAAAACTTTAAATACTGGTGAAAGCTTACTTTTTGATTTACTTCAATCTGGAATATATTTTTTTAATTAATGTAATGAAAACACATATTTTAAAATGTCTTAAGCTGAAACACAATGTTCTTTTTGTAGTGTGGCTTTAGGATGTAGAAGCTTGTTTCCTTGATTAACAGATTGTGTGCTTCATCAACTCTATATCCTTACAATTGGATGGAACCATTATGCCATAAGACATTAAAACATCTGAACGGATATTATTTTCTTTAGTTTTTTTTTTTCCTCATTCATTACCTGTGTTCTGGTCTCCTAACAGCCTGGTAAATATTGTCCCCATGCAATATTTGAGTAGTATCAAAACAAATGGTATATAAAGATATGATCTCAACACATAATCCTACTGAAAATAATATTGTTTAAACCCAGCATGCTACCACATGTGGGCCCCTACTGCCTCCCTGTGTGACCTTTTTTCACGTTGATATCTCTTTTAATCAGAACATCTGAAAAGAAGCAAACAGCATATGAGGCTGGGAGAGATTACTTCCCCTCTCCTTGTATCTTTTATCTCCTTGAGGAAAATTAATCTGTTCCATGTTATCCCTATACAGCAAGCAAGTCATTTTAATAATAGAAAAGTGAATGTTGAGTTTAGCGGTAGTTTTAATTAAAAGGTGATCACCAAAGGGTTGGTTTCCTAGCTTGTTGTTGACTTACAACAGAAAATAATTGGCACATAAAAACCAGCAAGAGAAACACCACTCAGGATGTAGAAGCTGTTGACAATAAGAAAGTAATAATGCAGTAAAATCATTTATGTTTATATAGAGGATGCTGTATTTATGTCTATTCCCGGTTATTAGCATTCCAGAGCTTAGCAAAGACATCACCTTGAACTTTCTTCCTTGTCATTACCCATTCTCTCTCTCTGACAATTGATGAGCTTGACAACCTCGTTAAACTGCCAAATACATAATTTGCAGAGGCTTTAACTCACCAGCTCTGGATAACAGCTAAGTGATGGTTTAACACAAACCTCGCACTGATATTAATGAAAAATTTGTTTTATAAACCAGGTTGCTAGCACGTCATCCTCCTTGAAGTCTGCACTGGCTTGAGGCATAACTGTAAGAGGTCAGGAATTAAAATTAGGTGATCTTTCACAGCTCTTTTAACCTGGGTTTCTCTAGTCCCATACTTGTGTTAGATCTTTTTCCCCATACTCTTAAGGGTACACTCTTTTTTTTTCTAATGATTCTCTCAGATATTTCCTTTTTACATTTATTGACAATGCTTATTTTTCTATCAATTGCCATCAGCTAATAATTCAGGATCTTTGGGAGATTTACAAGATTTATTTCTAAAAAGCAAGGATATATGAGGATTCTTTTTTTATGGTTGCTTTTTTTTGTCTGTTTGTTTGTTTCTGATGGGAACGAGCAAAACAAGTGTGTTTGGGATATGGGTGAAAGAGAGTCTTACAGAGGACTGGGCAAGAGAAGAAAGCAGGAAACTTCGAAATCAGCTTGGAAGTTGAATCTTGGAAGTGCCTGGGGAAGGGAAAGCCCAATGCCCAGGCTCAACAGCAAAGACAATTTTATGGAAGCCACCTAGTCTTCTTTCCAGCAAAAACTTCACTTTCTAATACCCAATATCTTTTTAGAAATTTTCCTACAAGCCCATACCCCTGGGACTGTTTTGCATGAACATTGCCTATCAGTCCCATCACATTTTGCTTAATCTTGTAAGAGCTCCAGGACCTCAAAACCCTGGGAAGATATTGGTGTAGCTGTCTAGTCAGGTGGTGGTGGGGATGGCCACTGGAAAGAACTTTAATTGATAAGCAAGATATGGACAGTCAGCAGTGATAGCTTTACTATTTTTTTATGCCCAAACCAACATAGATATATTAAGGATAGAATACCAAAATCACACGTTTTTAAGACAATAAACTTGAAAGAAATACAATGTTCTGAATAGCAAACTCTTCCAGCTAAGATCCTGGATTCTCTTTTGATAATAGTTACTCTTTTCTGCCATTTGGTAGAAAGACTTGAAGCACTAATTAGCTAGTCACTGAAATTATAAAAGTTATATTCAAAAAGTTAAATGAACTGTTGTTAATTAAGAATTTGAACATGCAGTATAAGTGCTTCCCAATTGAAGGAGGGCAAGGAAAAATTACCAGGCATTTAGAAGTAAAATGATTTTTTTTTGGAAACCCAAATAAGCAGACTACTGGAAACAGAACTTTGTGAAATAAATTACATGTTTTCTGGCACAAGGGTGAGATCTGGGGACAGATACCAGACCCTGATGAAATAGACTACTGAGGGAAGATAAAAATTCTAGGAAAAACAAACAACCAAAACTCAAAACTAAAGTAACAGTATATATGCTATTTTCCTTCTTATCAGAGTAATTCAAGAAGCAACAATGCACATGAAAGACAACAGCCCTGGTTTACCTATGGAAATAATAGAGAGCAAATAACTGTTTCAGTGAAAAACATTTTCACTGATAGGAAAGTCTTTACAATGATATATAAATACTTATATATTGCTGTTCTACATGTTTTTCTTTCTGTGAGCTTAAGAGCAAACATTCAGAAAAATAAAAACACAGACTGTGAGCTCCAAGGTAGTAAGATTTATTTGTTTGCTGCATTTTAGCATTAGATTTTAATAATCATATGATAGTAAGAATTTATCATGAAAGATGAAAAGGCACATAAAACACAAGATAAACATGCACCTAGTGTTCTTTTAAGACGGTAGTGTAAAATATAATTATGTAATGTATCATCTCATATGCATAAAAATCACAACAGAAATGATAGAAAATTCAAAAATGATTAGTCATTTTAACACATTAGTATTTATAATCACAAGGCCATCTCTCTTAAGAATCTAGATTACTTTAGGTTCTAAAATAAAGACTATTTTAATTTTAAGAGCAATTATATGACTCCAGCAACCTATGGTGGCAGAAGCAAACATGGTGAACATTAATGCTCTTAAATATAAAAAAAAAGCTCTGAAAATTATAAGAAGAGCTTCTTATTTGTAGCTTAAGGGGTATTTTTAGACCTCTAGGAACTGTTTTCTCAATCCCACTGTCAAAAAAGGTCAGATTCCCTACTCATAATTGAAGATAGCACTAACCCCTTGTTCAACAAGAGGACAGCTTGAACATTTAACATTAGACGTGGAGAGCTAACCATGAAAGACCACCTAACATCCTACTCGAACATTACTCGAAGAATGAGGTCTTCCTTCAAATAGCAAGAATAATTCAAAACGTGGCCTCCAAGTAATCTAACACGACACTATAATATGTGAAATGTTATCACTCACCAGGCCCGAGATGCTACCACTCTTGGACACATTTTCACTTGGAAGGTATTTGACTGAAGACGTTTTGAACACAGATGCTAACTTCCTAAATCAGTTCAGTCCTAAAAATATGAAGATACCTTGTTCTCTGTGGCCCTGGCTAGATTCTCCCTTGCCATTCAATTTAACTTGAAGAAAGATTTTCCTTCTACCTTGGGATAGTTGCTTATGTGCAGGTGACAACTGAGTAAAAATGCTTGGGGTGAGGCAGAGTAGGGATGCAGGAAATTATTTAAACATTCAGTGAATGTATAGCAAAATCTATTTCTCTAGCAATAGATAAATGTTCTAGAAGTTATTTCTATGTGTATTGAAATTGTAGGCCAGTATTCATGGATTTCTTATTCCCCCCACCCCCAGATTGGGTTGTTTGTTCTATGTCAGGCATGTAAGGAGTGCTGTAGTCTTTAGAGCAGAATGAAAGGACTGATTATGGTCATAAAATTTAAAGCCATACAACTTAGACTCCAATCTTTGTCATTTATTAGCTATTGATTCTAGACATGTTATTTAAACTCTCTTTATCACTTTCTTTCTCTTTAAAATAAGAATAAAATATACTTCATAGTGTTAAGAACCTTACTTGAGTTGCTAACTTGAAGCATATGTCCTTAGAATACAGTGAGCACTTAAGGACTGCAATTTATTATTGTTCAACAAAAACCATTTACTTTTAATTTTTACAAATGGATTTTTTCTTTTTCTTTTTATAAATGGGTTTTTTAAAGAAAACATGAAAGCTTAACTTTAGGTATATAATTCCATCTGCATTTGGTTTTCAAGTATGCTGATCAGAGCTCTTACCAACTTATAAGAAAAAATGTGAAAATAAAACCGGTTTCCAGTTCATAAGCACACAAAATCCTTAAATGTGTTGCTATTTTTATATGGTATACATATAGCTTCTAGTGTATGTAGTTTTTGGATCTCACTTTTTTTTAGAAGAATGCAGATATAATATACACAAATACATAAATCATAAATATACACTTAAAACAAGAGTCTACTTCCCAAATGCAAGTTCAAATGCAAATATAAGTTTACTGAATTTAAAACTGAGAACAAATGTATTTTATTTTAGGAAAACTATTGCTGTAACATTCCATGATTTATATGTCTTTAAGTGCATAGCTTCTCTACTATCTATCATCTATCTATCTATCTATCTATCTATCTATCTATCTATCTATCAATATATCTTAATTTCCTCCTGGTTATGTTTCATAACAACAATAATATTCAAATCAAAATATGCAAGCACCTTCATTGAATTAAAGGAATAAGGAAAAGTGTGTTGCATATCTACCAATAGTTAGCTAAGTTTCAGATTGAAATGATGCCTTTTATATTAAGTAATTTTTCATCTTTGTCTCAGGAAAAATATTAGTAAGGTAGATCAAATACTTAGGCAAAAACTTTTATAGGTAATTCTGGGAGGATGATTGATACTATTTTCTAGGTATACTCTTTTTAAGTTCTGCTACCCAGTTCTTCATTACCGCCTGTCAATAACATCATTTTCTCTTTCTTGAAAAGAGGTTTACATTTGTTTTATTTTTTTTTTTATTTTTTAAGATGTTATTTATTTATTTGACAGAGAGAGAGAGCACAAGTAGGCAGAGAGGCAGGCAGAAAGAGAGGGGGAAGCAGGCTCCCTGCTGAGCAGAGAGCCCAATGTGGGACTCAATCCCAGGACTCTAAGATCATGACCTGAGTTGAAGGCAGAGGCTTTAACCCACTGAGCCACCCAGGTGCCCCAGTTTACATTTGTTTTAACTGATCAATCTGAAAATATTTACCTTTAATTACAAGTAAAAATCCAACTCATTTTGAAAACTTTGAAATTTTTTTAAAAAATGCTGTTGACTTATACTACACTATATACGAACTAACTTGAATTTAAATAAAATCTTGAAAAAATGCTGTTGGAAATCTGGAATTTTAGAATATTTGGGGGAAGAATTAAGGAATTTAAAGCAGAAACATATAAGAAATTATTAATTTTCAGGCAAACTTTACTTAATTTTCAAGCAAAGCACTCTCCTAAGTTTTGCATTTAAAAAGCTAGATACTACACTTGTATTGGATTTTTTCTCTTCCTTTTATTTTAATTATTGAATTTTTTGTTTGTTTTTTAAACAATGTATTTACTATTTGGTCCTTCTTAAAATTCTTTCTCTTGGATGTTGTAATACTTTATGCTACCAAATTTACTCCGACCTCAGCTAATCCTCTGTCATGACATCTTTTGAGTTATGCATATAGGTATGAGTTATTTTAATTTCTACATTTCAACTTATCTACTAACATTTCAATGGTTTAATTCACCTACTATTTACTGATTAAATTTACATTTTTCAAGGGTCACTCTATTAGTCAGATCTATGACAAAAGAATAGGTAATCTATATACACTTATTAAATATATATTATCTATATTAGATGTATTATCTTTATATATAACCTATATATTATTTATGTGATTATATAGCTATAGATATATTATCTATCTAGAATAGATAATATTATTATGAACATATTATTATATCTAGATATCTACCCAGAATAGACAATTATCTATGTTAATAGAAGTCCAATCAATGGTGGTTACCTTTGAGTGAGGCAGCAAATGTAAGGCAGTAAGAGAAAGAGCCTTCTGGGGTGCTATAAATTTTGTTGTCTTGAAATCCATGTTGACTTTGTAAAGACTCACCAATATACACTTTTAAGAAAGATTTGGGTACTTTAACATAATCTATGTATAGTACATCAACAGATGTTTAGGATAATACATATGCACATAAGCTATATTTATAGAACTTAAATAGCCAGACATATACACAACTATAAGCAAAGAATGATACTCTTTGAAGTCTTCATATTTAACAACTCTGAGAATACAAATATAAAATGTTTCCTTTTCTTTCTTCTTTCTTTCTTTCTTTCTTTCGAGTATTGTGTCTAAATCAACAAATATATACTGATTTCTTCAAATGTGTCTGGCCTTCTCTTTGGTGCTCTAGGAAACAGAAACAAATAAAACAAGGTCCCTCTCTTCTAAAAACTTCTATTTTGATATGAGGTCTTGAACTGAGTTCAAGCTGCATTATTAACACTGTATCTTAACACCTAATAGTGCAGTGCTCACAACAGGTGTTGATAAATATGTAATAAATGAAGCCAGTGGAAATAAAGGGAGGGTGGGCCAAATACATAAACACACACAGATCTGCACAGCATATCATTAACAATATAGTTAGACTTATAAGTTCCCAGGAAATAGAGAGAAGCTATGTTTAAAAAAACTTGAGACCCTTGTCTACATAAAATCCACAAATACAGAACTTGCTAAAATGAGGAAATGCAATTTACTAAAATAAACCTTACACAGGTGGAAGAAATAACCCCTTTAGATGACAGGATAAGTGGAACCCCTTTGTGGGAGCTTACATAGGAAAGAAAGCTCTATCCTCTGGAGACTTGTTTCTCAGGGTTTTCTGAAGGGTAAACAGTCTCAGGATATCTAGAAGAAATGGTAGTTCCCAAATGCCAGACACTGGCTTTGTGCTCTTTGGTCCTCAGTGAATTTTAAAAATGTGGGCAACGTAGGGAAATTTTCATAAAGTTTAATGTAGTTAGCTGAAGGAATAGTTCTATTAATGATTATGAAGCCTATATGGTGATATAAAAAAGAACTGCTGCCACAGGTTTGGCACTCAGGTTTTAAACTTTCCCAGTTCCAGAGACATTTTATTCAATAGGGTCCTTTAAAAATAGGGCTAAAGGTCTATATTCTAAAGTGATGTTATGTTACTCTGATACTATACCTTAGATATTGATAGAGTGATGGATGGACCATTAGCTAGATGAATACTTGATAGAAAGATGGGTTGGCATATTAACAGATACATACACACCTACTCTATAAAAATAAAATAATAAATATTAAATGTAGATAAAATATAAACTAGTCAAGTGCTACTCAACTTAACTTGTGTGGTTAAATAAATAAATCTTACACTTAAAGTATGTGTGTGTTTCTATTCTCTTCTGTTTGAGTTTCTTGTATAGTAGTATAGCGACAGACCACTTGATTTTGGGTCTCTGTTTCCATAACCAGCCACAACATATCTGATGTTTCTCTCTGCCTTCTTTCTTTCATCTGTAAAATGAGCAAAGTGCCACCACATAAAACCACTGTAAGTGAAATAAAGTATTTTCTTTAAAAATCTTGTGTTATATTAGTCACTTTGATGACAGATGTCTGGAATGTGGAGTTAATTTCAATTAAATATATTTGTTTTTAAGAAGACTAAAGAGTGAAGGACTGGAAAGAGAATTTTGAACAATCATGAGGCCAAAAGTGTAGGATAAAACACTTGAAGGTAAGCTTCAAATTATGATTCATTATTTGTAATCTAACTTTATTCTATTTGTTGACTATTTTGTCTTATAGATTTATGAAAAAAGTATTAATCAAACAAGTGATTAAAATTTGGTGCTTCACTGCTAGGTGAGTTTGCCTTTTCATTTAAAGACTTATTTTTAGGATGAATTTCTCTTGGCTACTATGAAATTTTCTAATTTTTAATTTTCTAATTTCTATTTTTTTCTAATGACAAGCTCTTACTTGTCTTTATTAGCTGAAAAGGGCTACAAGATAATTCATTATTATCTGCAAGATAATATTATTATTATCTATATACCTATTATTTTCTATTCCTTATTATTATCTTATCCTTATCTACAAGACAATTCCTAAAAAATCCAGTTTGTATTTTGAGAAAGAATGTATCTTGGCTGTGGTTATCATGCCAGCAGTAATGGTTTAGTTCTGGAATATGTGTTCTAGTCAACCTGCTTCTCTGGAATACAAACAAGTGTAACGTTGGTCCACATTTATGGATTTTTTGGAATTCTATGTCAATGACATATTGTTAAGAATTTGCTAATAATAAAGCTGTAATAATTATCTTCATTTTGTTTCTGGATTACCAATTACCATTAACTTGTCTTTCAATAAAATACTTTCAAAAACTTGTTGATTCTGTTGATTCTGACCTGTGTAGCTCAGTCAGTTGACTTTGGCTCATGTTAGGATTCCAGGGTCCTGGGATCAATCCCCACATGGGGTTCCCCACTCAGTGGGGAGCCTGTTTCTCCCTCTCACACCTGATCACGCTCTCTCTCTCTCTCTCTCTAATAAATAAACAAAATCTTCAAAAAATATTCAGTATTGTAATTACATCTTTAACTCTTCGTTAGATTGTGACTTACTTGATGGGAGAAACTGTATCTTATTCATTCGTGTGTTCCAACAGCTTTAAGACACGGACTAAACTCTACTGGAAGCTTTAATAGGTAAAAATAGGACATAAGCTCTAAAACTTAAGTGAAGGTCAGAAAATAACATATTTTAATAATGATGGCAGTTGTACCATATATACAAAAAGTAATTGTTATATGTTATGCACACAATAAGAAATTACTGCTTATAGTTTTAATTCAGTATTGCATTGAATTGAATATTGAATTGAATTACTAAAATTCTCTGATCATTCACTTGCTGTTTTATTGTCTCTTTAATGATACCCATCACTTTTAATCTTATATATCGTAGTTTATGTAAACATCTCATTTTCCCTATAAATATAATTTTTAAAAAGATATGTGTGTATGTATGTATGTATTTATCTGAGGGAGAGAGAGAGAGAAATGAGGGGGAGAGAGAGAGAGAGCAGGGGCAGGGGCAGAGGGAGAGGGAGAAGCAGGCTCCTTGCTGAGGAGGGATCCTGATATGGGACATGATCCCAGGTCCCAGGATCATTACCTGAGCTGAAATCAAGAGGCAGATGCTTAACTGACTGAACCACCCAGGTGCTCCTACAAACATTGTTTTTGAGGGCAAGAATTAGGTTATATGTATCCTTTCAAAGTCCTATAGAGTGCCTTGTACATCTAAACTCTAGAAATAATATGTAATAAATTACCATATTACAGAAATACGCAGAATTATTATAGAATGATATTCCTGTACTATTGCTATTATACATACATTGCTACATTGCTATTATTCATTATGTGTGCACTAGAAATACTTATTTTCTTACTTAAAAGTACATTGGAATCTCTGGGAAAATTTAAAAAATGATTTTAAGTAAAATTTAGAGAAATATTAAAATTTCATTATGAAATAATTCCACTTACATGTAGGAGTTCAATGTATTCCCCAAAGTCAGTATTACAATAAAGTGACAATACATGCATAATGTCAATCCATACCAATCACAAGAAATAAGTATATAGTTAGGTATCTTTTTCAATGTAAGTGTTATATTTATCATAGGTTACAATGTGACATTATAAATAAGGAATTTCACATTTTGAATGTCACCTTTCTTCTCTTCAAATTCAAAAGTTTATTTAAAAATAATAAACATCAGCATACCAACACCTCCTTGAAATAAGGAGTAATTCTGAAGGATGTCTACATGTCAGATCTGAGTTCCTTCTGCATGGTTATCTCACAAGGAGTAGAAAAACATTGCAACCCCAGATTAAATGAGCAGCTTGTATAGTGACTCTGGTTTGATCATGTTGATTTTCTAGACAGACTAATTGTTCTGATATACGGGTATCACCTGTACTTCATGGCTTCTTGCTTCTACTTCTAATTAATGGATAATTTTCCCCTGCCGAAACTTTAATTATCCCTCTGATTTCAATAAATGTAAGAAACAAAACTGTTAGCAAATAGAATCCCTGCTGTTGTGACCTTTCCGTGGCACTTAGCTGGTCAAAAGAAAACTCAGGTTCTTCTAAGTGAGCATTTTCCAAAATGGATATTTTGGTTGCTGATATATCAGGAAAAAGCACTTAAAAGAAGATTTCTTTAAAAGTTATAGTTTATTTCAACTATTAGTTAAACCATCATAAGCATATAATCCTCTATGTACTGAGGATGTCTTAATACAGACCCCAACTTTATACTTCATTCATTCCATTCCTAAGAAGGAAAAATAATTAAAGATTAAGCATGAATCAACAAGATTTTTTTAAAAATTAAAGATTTGATTCATTATTTCAAAGAGAGAGAGTGCTCAAGTGGGTGGGTGGTGGAGCAGAGGGAACTCAGAAGAAGGAGGACTTGATTCACCTAGGAAAAGTCAGAAAAGCTTTCTAAACATTATACATTGAAATTTGAAAAATTGGTAGTATTTCCAAGGTGGAACAGCGTGGAGGGCTAAAAAATATACAAAAACTCATACACAGATATTGAAAGACTTACATTACCCATTCTGAGAGGAGTAGGAGTTTGATATTCAAAGCAATGAAGAGGCAATGAAGAAATTAAGAAGTGAGCCCCGAAACACAGAATTTTTAAAAAAGAACATTTTATAATATGATGGTAGTTATACCTTATATACAATAAGAAACCATTTCAAAATCCAAAATGATCAAATGTGAAAATAGAATTACATTATAGAAAAATTACCCTAACAATTCATTGAGTGGACGGGAAGCAAGAAGCTGGAGATGGAGACCAATCAGGTTAGAAACGTAGGTGAACAACCTAGATACCATGGGTAAACCGAATTTTCATAAAGGGCGGGTTATCAGGTTTTAAATGCTGCAAAAGTCAAATTTATACACTAGAGATCTTGTCATATTTGGTATTTGCAAAAACTTTGAGGACAAATTTGCATTAACCAGTCACTGGTCTTCCGAATGGTGAAAATGGGGATGGAAAATAGAAGACAAAGGAGAGAACTTGGAGAGGAAGAGTGGACAAGATTTAGGACTAAATTAGGTATGAGAGATGTATGTTAACATTAAAATCACCTAGATTTCTTTTCAAATTAAAAGGATAGTTTTGCTTTTAAAATAATTTCAGAGTTCACAAAGAGTTTTAGAAGAGAAGAAAATAGGTTTTGTTTTAAACACACACTGATCAAAAGTTAGTTGAAAACTAACTTTTAGTTTTAAGTCTTTTCCTAACAGGTTGAAAAAAGGGGGTGGAGGCTGAGTATATTTTTGGTAGCCATTGAATGAAGAAAGCTGAACCGTGAGTAAGAATGAATTGGTGGAGGGGCGCCTGGGTGGTTCAGTGGGTTAAAGCCTCTGCCTTTGACTCATGTCATGATCTCAGGGTCCTGGGATTGAGCCCTGCATCCGCATTGGCTCTCTGCTCAGCAGGGAGCCTGCTTCCCCCTCCCCCTCTGCCTATCTCTCTGCCTACTTGTGCTCTGTCTCTCTCTCTCTGTCAAATAAATAAATAAAATAAAATCTTTAAAAAAAAAAAGAATGAATTGGTGGGGACCATTGGTGTCTCAGTCAGTTAAGCAGCTGCCTTTGGCTCAGGGCATGATCTTGGGATCCTAGGATAGAGCCCCATATCAGGCTCCCTGCTCTGTGGGAAGTCTGCTTCTCCCTCTCCTTTCGCCCCCTCCTAACTTGTGTGCATGTGCATTCTCTCTCTCTCTCTCTAAAATACATAAATACAATCTTTAAAGAAATGAATTGGTGGTCAAAAAGTAAAACCTTCCACTTATAAAATAAATTTGTTATGGGGTTATGATGTACAGCATGGCTATTACAGTTAATGATACTGTTTTATGTATGGTTACAAATGTTAAATAGATTTGTGGTGATCATTTCACAGTATAAATATTGACTCATTATGTTGTAACACTTGAAACTATTATAATGTTACCAATCAATTATATCTCATTAAACAAAAAAAACAAAAAGAATGAATTCACTTTAGGAGACAGTATATAAATGACAGGGTAATCTGAAAAGAGGACTTTTGTCCTATCTATATTTAGTGAGTTAGTAACAAAGAGTATATAAAGAGAAGATAGAGAAAGCTTACCAAAATACAGTGTCATGGACCCAAAGAAGCATAGAATTTCACAGTGGACTTTTGGATCAGATGTTCCAAAAATGCCAACAAGATTAAGAAAACTCTCACTTTTTTTTAACAAAAGATTTTATTTATTTATTTTAGAGAGAGTGAGAGTGAGAGCATGAGTGGAAGTGGGCAGAGGAACAGGGAGAGAGAATCCCAAAGCAGACTATGCACTGATCATGGAGCCCAATTTCAGGCTCCATCTCCGGACTCTGAGATAATGACCTGAGGCAGACCCAAAAGTCGTATGCATAACCAACTCTGTCACCCAGGCACCCCCAGGAAAACTCACCTTTGATGGCTGGAGGTTTTTATTAGCCATCTTCTGAGAAAATAATTGTATTACATAGGCTGTTCCCATATATGGGAACAGATTCCAGGTGAATATTTAATAGAGAGAAGAAAAGTGAGTTAGTAAACTCAGGCTATTTTTTGGAGAAAACTAGTAACGGAAAATGTAAGAGAACAAAATATCTCAGAGAAGTGTGTTCTTGAAGTAGAATGTTCATCATATAGAGGGGAAGTAGAAAAAAACAGCTTATTTGGAAGTGGTAGTAAATGATTAACTCTAGAAGTGAAGGTATGAAGAAGGGAAGAATCTAGGTGGCATTAAATAGTACACTTAGTGGCTAGCTTCTTGTAATAATTACAAGAAGAAAGTGAGAAGGACAAGGAGATTGAAGAATGGCAGGAACTCAGTCTCCAACTCAATTTTGGTATACACTGTAAAGTCAACCTAGCACTATTCTCTTTTAAAAAGAATGTATTATCCAAATTCAATATCTAAATATCATTTTACCACTTAAAACCTTGGTATTCTAAGTGTAGTTCATATATCAGTTGGATTAGCATCATCCAAAAGCTTGTTAGAAATGCAGAAACTGGGGCGCCTGGGTGGCTCAGTGGGCCAAAGCCTCTGCCTTCGGCTCAGGTCATGATCTCAGGGTCCTGGGATTAAGCCCAGCATAGGCTCTCTGCTCAGCAGGGAGCCTGCTTTCCCCCCTCTCTCTGCCTGCCTCTCTGCCTACTTGTGATCTCTCTTAATGTCAAATAAATAAATAAAACCTTAAAAAAAAAAAGAAATGCAGAAACTTGGGCTCTACCCCAGATGTACTGAGATATCATCTGCACTTAAAATGTACCTTCAGGCAACTAAGATGCATGCTAAATTATGAGAAATATTAACTTAAAATATTAAGTAAATATTACTCTTTGCATATAGGTGGGTGTTGATTATATAGAGTATACTCTGCCTGTTTGAAAAAAAATATATGTTGGTTAATAATAATAATATATGTTGGTGACCTTTTTTTGCTGGAACCGACGCATATTTTTTTAGAAATCAGGAAGATTAAAAACACAGTAAAATAATCTTAAGGGGTAAAGTAAGTTGCAACAAAAATATCTGATATCACATTTCAAATCAATATTAAAAACAACTATAGAATGCAGGACTTTGTATTGAAAAATAATCACTTGATTAATTTTAGCTTTTATTAAATGGTTCTGCAAGATTACTACAACCAGATATTTTTTTTTATTTGTTATTTTTTTTTAATTTATTTATTTATTTTAGAGAGAGAGAGATAGCAAGAGAGAGTGCATGAGCGGGAGGAGCAGAGGGAGTATCTCAAGCTGACTCCATGCTGAGTGTGGTGCCTGAGGCAAGGCTAGGTCTCATGACCCTGAGATCACAACCTGAGCAGAAACCCAGAGTCAGATACGCAACCAACTGCACCATCCAGGTGCCCCAAACCAGACAACTTTTTAAAATGTAAGTTTCAATTACCTGGACATTATACTGCGACCTTGCCTTTGCTGGATCTCTTACAAATCAAGTGTGGGACATCTCCATACATTCTAACAGATTAGGAGCTCGGATTCAGACCATCAAATAGCATTCCGGTTTATTGCCATTTGCAAAAAAAGAGAAAGAAAGAGAAAAAAATCCTACTCCTTTGTCTTTGTTTAATAATAGATTTTAAAAAAGACATTTAAATCCACCTTATATATTATGTTAAATAATTAATTCAGTGTGATCTGAATCTACAGCTAAAGAAAATCAAAACAGAGAAAGAAAACAATAGGAGATAATCTTGTTTGAGATGCTCCATGGATGATGCAAGAAAGGTAGCCACAAATTTTTTGATGATTTTCCAGTTGAAAGGTTGAGTATAATTCCTCTCAGATTGAATGTGGACTAGAATCAGTGACTTATTTGCACAAAATACAGAAGTCCAAATGATACTCTGGGACTTCCAAGTCTAGCACATAAGAACTCTTGAAGTTTCTGCTTAGATTTCTTGGATTGCTTTCTTTGGAAGCCTTGATCCACCATGCAAGAAACCTGACTCTCTGATGGAAAGTCTACATGAAGATTTTCTTGTTGACAGTCCCTGCTAAGTCCAGCTGACCAGTCATACCCATGAAAGCACCAGATATAAGTGAAACCATATTGTACACTCCAGGTCAGTCATTGTCTACCTAATATCACAGAGTGGCATCTGCTGATGCCACATGAAATGGAAGAATCTCCCAACCGAGCCCTGTCCAGATTCTTGACCTTAATATTCATAAGATAAAGTAAAATAGTTGTTGTTTTCAGACACTAAGTTTCTTGTTAAATAGCAATAGATAAATGAATTGTGATTCCTCAAGCTACATGTTTAATATATGCTATCTCATTCACTCTTTATTTTTTTCTTTATTTAATGGAATAAATGTGAGCAATTTTTAATGCTACACAGGGCACTTCATGTGGAGCTAGAAATTCATCTTACATACTTGGTTGCATTTTAGGTCAAGTACTATTCAGTAAACATTCACAGAATTACATATGACAGGTAATATTTCATAATGGCTTCTCCATTCTCATGCTGGTGGTTTTGTGCTGAATTACTATAAATGAATTAGGATTTAAGAAGAATTTGTAATGTAGACCTACATTTTCCATTATGATTAGTTTAATTAGATGTAGAATTAAACTAAGAAAGTATCCACAGTCTGAAATCCAATATTTTGAAATATGGTTATACAGAGATAAAAATTAAATTTTTATATTAAAGCACTCTCAAGTGGTATTAATAAAACAAAGTGTTTTTATATTTTATTTTACATTTGCCAAGAATGAGTTAACTCCTACTATCTAAAATAGAAACTGCTTTCTCAAACACTTGAGGTCTTTGTTCTCCCATGGTCTTGGAAGCTCATAATAAAATATAAATGATAGTTTATGAGGATTAAACTATCAATTTTCTTAGCTAATAAAAATATTTTTATGTTAAAACATTTTAAAATAAATAGATCTACTTATAATATTAAAAGTTAACTAACTAGTTTTGTAGTACATACTAATGTATTAAAAGATCAAAGAAATTTTATTTTTTATCTTTGTAGAATGATTTTTCAATTAAATATTTTTATCAGTTTGTCCCATCCTTGAAAAAATCTGACTCTAAGATACCAAACCTCGTATTGACTTAATAATTTTAAAATGTACTGGGCTTTCTGCCAGTGATATCAGATAAAATAGAGAGGGAATCTCACTTCATAGAGAGTGTACTAGGCTTCAAAGGACAGAAGACCTTGGTTTGCCCAGCTCTCAGGCCAATTACTTAATCTCTTTGAGCAATGCTTTCCTCAATTATAAAATGAGTATAATAATATCTCCTTTGAAGTCCATGTGAAGATTAAGCCCAATAACCTAAGTAAAAAACATAGCACAATTAGTGGCACATGGAGATTGCATGAATGATAACTAATTATTATGAAATTACCAATTGCATTAGAGTTACTCTGATTATCATGCAGGGTGTTTTGAATTACTCACTAATCTGGGGACATGTGCAATCCTGGCATAAAAAAACAACAACTTGTTCCATTTGAGATCTTTTTTTTATTAATATTCATATATTATGTTTTGGATAAAAACTTTGATTATTCCAAAATATTTCACTGACAATTGATCAAGTATCATGTATACATTGACTTATTTCTTATAATATTTTACGTCTAATGGATTATCAAATACCAAAATAGGTGAGGGTTGTATTAAATTGTTATCTACAATAGCCTTTCACATCATCATACATTCTCTAACTCTTAAAAACTCAGTGTGTACTCAAATATTCTGTCAGAGAAATCTAACATAAAAATGCCTTTCGGGGAGCCTGGGTGGCTCAGTTGGTTAAGTATTGGACTCTTGATTTTGGCTCAGGTCATGATCTCAGGGTGGTGAGATTGAGCCCCACATTGGGCTCTGTACTGGGCATGGAGCCTCCTTAAGATTCCCTTTTTCTCCCTCTCCCTTTGCCTTCTCCCTCAAATTATCTTTAAAAAAATATAAAAATAAAAGAACAAAAGCCTTTCCTCAGCTGGGAGTGAGGGGAAGAGACAAGTATTAAATGGAAAGAAGACATGTTTTATATGGAATGAAACAAACAGAAACAACAGGTAAATGTAAAAACCTGAACATCATGCATCCATTCAAGAGACTATTTAGACATACTGAAAGGATCATAAAAGAACTGTATGTCAGTATTTTTTTTAATTTTTAAAATATAAATGCAGTATTTTTTTTAAAAAAAGATTTTATTTATTTATTTGACAGAGAGAGATCACAAGTAGGCAGAGAGGCAGGCAGAGAGAGAGAGAGGGGCGGGGAGCAGGCTCCCTGCTGAGCAGATAGCCCAGATGCAGGGCTGGATCCCAGGACCCTGAGATCATGACCTGAGCCGAAGGCAGAGGTTTTAACCCACTGAGGCACTCAGGCGCCCTGAAATGGCGCAGTATTTTGAAGGCAATATTAAATGGCATTATGTACATAAAGTATATTCTGGAAATTATGGTGTTATTATTCATCAAAACTATTGTATTTTATTTATTCCTTCCTGGATCTTTAGAGATCACACACTTGTGAAAAGAAATCTCATTAGTCATTATTCAACCTACATCAGATGCAAACCATTATGTCATGGATAATGCATATCTGCTTTATTTTCAATCCATTTCTAATAGAAACCAATTTAGAAAAAATTGTTGAGAGTGCTTGTTTTGATAAAAAATGGCATTTGATGTGCAATAAAATTGGTGTAAGTAAATCATTTCTAAATAATGCTGCCGTACTAATTAAAATAGCACTATTATTGTTCAAATTACCATTATGCCATTTCTAAAATAATTAAACAACCCAGATTTTTCTGCAATCATCCTAGAAAAAAAGAGTTTCACATATGAATTATCAAAAAGGTTAGTTTTTCTTTAAAATATAATTCTCATAAAATATGCTAAGTGCTTAATTTCTCTCTCTTACAGGCACATGGTACAAGTTCATCTTATTTTTTTTAAGATTTTATTTATTCATTTGACAGAGAGATCACTAGTAGGCAGAGAGGCAAGGAGAGAGAGAGGAAGAAGCAGCCTCCCTGCTGAGCAGAGAGCCCCATGCGGGGCTCGATCCCAGGACCCTGAGATCATGACCTGAGCTGAAGGCAGAGGCTTTAACCCACTGAGCCACCCAGGCACCCTAAGTTCATCTTATTTTTGATGATGTGCTAGCAGTTCCACTATTACACTGGGGTGCAATCTGCTATGGAAAGAACTATTGAAATCTAGAGTTTATTTCCACACAATCAAGGTTCCCCATAGCTATGCCTTGAAATTCCTTATGCTTATGAGATTCTCTCTCATTTTCACTCTCATTCCCAGTTTCTACCTCTCAGGGACATATGCTTACCTGCAGAATTCTCTTGCTCTCTCTTTAATATGTTTTAATTAGTGATATGAGAGAAAACCATATGACTAAGCATAAAAAATGTGTTTGACAGTATGAACAAGGAGACTCTAAATGACACCCAGAGAGGTTTCTCTATAAGAACTGGCAACACTAATGAGAAAAACTATAATGTTTGTTTTAGCTATAATTTCTGCCTACTTTAAGGTTATTTATTGGTCTTGCGATAGTCAAAACAATATGTTGGATTTCTGAAGAAACCTGCATCCAGAAAATTCTATAATTATTGGGCCCAATTTTATTAATTTTAGCTTATCTCTGACTGATCCATTCAGATATATATTTACTCTTTCTACTTTTGCAGTCTCCTCACAATCACAGATCTCTTCTCTTCTACTTTTGCTGGTAGAGGTCATCCAGGGTGAGGGAAGGGTAAAGCTGCCTTCAAATAACCATTAGTTGTATAAATTCACTTAACAACTTGATAGAAATTTGCATAATATCTGGATTTGTAAAAAACGAATACAGGATATTACTGAAAAAACATCATGATGTATTTTCTGTATTCCTATTTATTGGAATTGTGTTGTAAATTAATGAAAAATATAACTCTTAAAATTATGATTTCATTAAAATGAATTCTGTCCTCCATTTTGCCAATCCCAGATCTTCTTTGGACTCCCCACATTGCATTACATCAATTACACCATGAGCTTCTTGAGGGCAGTAATTATATTTTTTAACATCTGTAGTCTTACTAATTTCATGAGTGAATAAATGTCAAAAATTTTAAACCTTGTAAAATATTTTTCTTATGAATAAGTTGGCAAAAATTGTATGGCAAGAACACGTGGTTTCACAGAGGTTCAAATACTAAAACAGAACAGTATTAAGAAAAGATGTTTACTCAGAAATACATTATATTTTCTAATGACTTTCTGGATTCTTGTATTTCTACTTATATTTTAGGTGGTATTGTCTATATTGAAGCATTTTCCTCATTATTTATGAAATATCAAAGTGTCAGTGTTCAGAGGTCATCAATTAGTATGACTTTCTTCAACTTTCTCAATAATCTCTGTCACGCATCTTCAATGGAAAGATACTATTTCTTTACTAATTTGTTGTGGTAAAACCATACATGTAATCAAATTTTACAAGGAGTCCTCCACTTAGCTAGTAACCATAGACCTGAACAATAAAAAAAAGCTAAAAATTAAACTGATAAATTACTATAAAACAAGAAATGTATAATGAGCTATCTTGATTTATGGCATCTACTTCCATTTCACATAAGCAATCTATCTTAATACATACTACAAAACCTTGCATCTGCTTTATTAAGTAGTACATTTCATGTTCGCCTGTTCTAAAAGGGAAAGACAGTATCTGTGTAATGTAGCAGATCATTTCTGTTTAGCAGAAGGCAAAGTTTAAAGGGTCAAAAAGAAAAGTACTGTTTGCTTTCTATTACTACCCTAAGTGGCAATCACAATTTATATAACAGCAGTCATATAATCTGACTTTGGACATTTAGAAAAATGTGGTCTATGTAGGTTGATTTCTCCATGTTTATGTATATATGTATTAATATTCTTTCTCCAGAAACCCAATTACTAAATCCAATTAATAAACTTATTTTTCTGCATTTTACATACAGTTATATGAATATTAATGAAATTATCCTCTAATCTAGAGACACTATAATTCAGTAGAAAACAATTGTTTTTTTTTAAATCACATCCAACAAACATAAACTTTTTCCTACTAGATTTTGTTACCTCTTTTGCCAAAGAGTTTAGAACAGGTGTCTAGTGTCATTACTATGAATGCCATTTTCCTATATAGCATATCTATCAGAATGAGCTGAATTTATCTGTATAGCTAATATACTTTAGTGCTTATAGTTTAATGTCTTAACTGATCTTTGATACAAAGGTGTAAAATAAGTAGGAGAGCATATTATTCCATTTTTTCCTAATAAAAGCTAAAGCTGAAATAAGGTTAAGCACTTCAGCTCATTTAAGTAGTTAATTAGTAGCAGAAGGAGGGCAAGAATGTAGAACTCTAAAATTTAAGTCTTTAGCTGTTTCCAGACCCCAAGGGATAATAATAATGGGAAGGATAATTAAGAAAGTTACTAAAGATTTAGGCCTACAATAATCTATTTTGATTCTTAGTAAATAAACAAAGACAGAAATTTCAGCGGCTTTACTCCAAGTACTTGATTTCTAATTATGTGTTGGGAAGCAACTCACAGTGAATTTAAAGGATTGTTTCATTACAGGTCATTCTGTCTTCATTCAAAGATTTTGTATTGTCAATTCTTATAAGGTTTATTTTTTTATTGTTTTGATAGTTAATTTAAAAAATCTTATAAGAGAACTGAAAAGTTTTATTTACCAAGAGGAAATTTTAACTGAATCTTATTTTATTATGAAATCCTTCTTTTAGATTAAGCAACAATACATTATTTTTAGCCTGAGAACTTTCAGAAAGTTACTATCATAGTTTGATACCAAACAGAATACATATCAATAGGTAGATGTAGATATAGATATAGATATAAATTGGTTGATACAGAGAGATTGGTTGATATCTATAAAGAGATATAATTGATATCATACTGAGAATAAAGGATTTCTATCAGTGTTACATCTATTTTATTCCAGGGGTTCTAAACAAAAGGATATTTTAGCATCCATGTAGGAGTGGCAATGTCTAGAGACACTTTTACTTGTCATTACTGTTGGATTAATCCTGCTTGTAGTAGGTAGTAGGGAGCAGCCAGGGATGCTGCTAAATTTCCCATAATCCACTCAACAGCCTTAAATGTTCATGGTATGGAAGTTGAGGAATCCTGATCTATTCAAACAGTTTTTTTATTGTGGGTTACAAGTGAGATGAACTCACATAACCTAAATAATTAGACAGGTCTGCATCAGAGCCATGTCATGATGTCCAAACTAAACGGCTATACCCAACTATATACAAAGTAGTCCAATGGGAAAATAAACTAGTAACAGTTCCCCTGGCACAAATACTGTCATTTTGATGCATAGATGTACATGATTTTTCTTTTAGGACTCAATCCAACATTAGTGATTTGAGGTCTTGCACCAGCTTAGCAAAACAAAAGCCAATCTTTCCATTGATTTTAACCTGTGGAACTTAATTTTGAGTTTCTGTGTCATTTGAAAACAAATACAAAATAATAATAATAAAATATCCATTGAAGTATTTTCCCTCACTTACTTCTGATTTCTTTTATTAGTGAACATGAAAATAGTGGCCATCTGGACTGAAAAAGGAAATAATAGCATTTCCTATTTCTAAAAGAAATAAGCAATAACCATAAGCCCGAAGAAATAAAATTCATCAGATTTTCTCCCTTATTGCTTGAGCCTAGGGAAACAGCGACAGGCTGACAAGTCCGAGATATGAACATAAACTTTAGTTGTGATTTAATAATAATAAAAAATTTTATTTTACTTTTTACTTCAGTTCATTAATATTTTTAATTTGCACACTGCCAAAAGCATGATGCTCTTTTTCAGTCAAAAACAAATTAAACCCACAGGGAAGGAGAAATACTATCTCATGAGAAAAGGTTCCTTCTTCAGCTTGTCAAAAAAGGCATCCCAAACTACTGGAATGGTTGACAGCAAACCTCTGCTAAATAACACACCTATTCTGTGATGCATCACCATTTTTTTTAACATATATGTATCCAGCAGACACTACAGTAGATTATTATATGAGTTAGGTTGACTTTTTTTTTAGTTTATTTATTTATTTAGTTAGTTAGTTAGTTAGTTAGTTAGTTAGTTACTTTATTCTGGTGGTTCCAGAATAAAGCCAATGTTCTACTCAATCTGAGCACCTGAAACCCAATAACATAAAAAAAGATTAAAAATGCATTAAAAATAGTCTATTACCTAATTTAACTCTAAAAATCTATAAAACATTGTTTTATGATGTTTATTGTTTTTCATACAAGGTTATATGATTGCTGTAGTGACACAAAGAACTGAAAAGATGAAGTCTACGATGGACCAGGAATACACTATATGCTAATGAAATATTCATTTGCTAAATTAACCACTGATCTTGTCCAACTTGACTTGCTCAAGTCCCTGAAAAATAATCCTAGTGGTCATCATTCATTAAGCCATGCACAAACTTTTAAGTAAAATAGTTGTGAATGGGCAAGATTTTTCTGCTTGATAAATGATCCATTACAAGGATGTCCACATTTGGTACTTAAATGCAGCTTATTTCTACCAGACTATATCAGACATAGAGTGTTTATTATTTTTCTTTCTATGTATTTTTGTTATTCTTTGTCTAAGAACAAAACATTAAATACATAATTTTTTTTGTATGTTACTGAAATGAGACAGAATCAAACACCAAGGAAATTTAGGGTGGGGAAAGGAGATCATAGTTCTTATCAGTCAGGAATAATGAGATAAGATGGATCAAAATGTCACTAGTCCCTTTAGATCTCTAAGCCTCATGTTATGCATCATGAAAGACAGCAATAAATGTGAGTCAAATTGCCTCCTTGGTTACTCACAGAGTGGAGGGTAGGTATTATAAGCAACCAGGCAAAAAATACTAACAACAGATTATGCCATGTGCAAAATGCAGCATCCATATATTAACGGTTATTTACGTGAAAGAAATTAATTTCTGACATTTCAAGGCATAACAGGAGAACTAAAATTGAGCCGGCCCATGAAAGGATGGGTCATCTTAGAAAGATAAGTGCAGAGCTTCTTAACACAGTTTCTAGAGAGATAAAGGTATTATATAAAATATTCCATTCATGCTGGGTTTTTTCCCCGTCATTTTTAAATTATTTTTTAGTGGCAGGTTTCCCATAGACAAAGAATAAATTTATTTTACATTCTATACAGTCTTCAGGAATTCAGCTACGTAAACCATTGATAAGACGCTCTATCCTTTAAAGTGGTATTACGGTATTTTCTGCTTCCCTGGGAACTACTGTGAAAGTTCATGTTGGACCTGGATTCTTTATTGACAGAGCCAGCAGATGTGAATGCTCTAAATTTAAGGATAGCAGGACAAATAATATAACTATGAGAGGAAAAGCAGCCCATACCAGAGGCAACAGACGTGCCACAGTAGCCTTATTATAGCCACCATCTTACTGTAGCACATTCATGCTCTTTTCATCACAAGGACAGAGAGAAACACATGAAAAAAATATTAGAAGAACAAATCTTCAGTAAGATATTGCAAGATTTCACTAAAATTATGGCCACTTGTCTCCATTTTTATAAATTTGAGCTTTTGAGAAGCTTAGTTTCATAGACTTCTTCAACTTGTGTCTCTACATTATATGTGCTGGAACACTCAGAAGAATTTCCTAGAAAGTAGATTTCACTCCCTACTTCTAGCCACCAGGCAAGTTAAACTTTTACTTGTCTAAGTTTCACATTCAAAATAGAATGTTTTGTGCCTGAAGTAGTGTTTGCAGATATATAATGACATAATATGACAAATATATCTTTTAAAACAGGTGATCCATTTGAGAAAAAAATATACTGAATACAAGTTGCTATATATAAAAATAAGGATTACAGATTTGCCTCACCTGGAGTTTCCTTTCAAATGTTAGGATGTAGTTGCATTTTTTACTTCTAATTGGTAAGACTGCTACTCTTACTAGAGGGCTAGAGTATATTTTGTCTCATAATAATCAGAGAAGATTATTGAATTAATATATTTTTGCTTAGCAATATGAAAAACTGCTCTGCTAAATCATTGCAATACTAAATGCTATTGCAAAATCAAACTAAATGTTGCAAGGATTGACTTGGGTTCTGTCCAGGTCCATACAATTCTGGCAAGTGTGAGATAACTTTAAGAGCTCTTATTATAAGCATGAAATATATTTTAGCATATAAATATTTTAAAAATGGAAATTCTAATGACAATAAGAATACTATTTCACTAGTTTAAATCAGTGAGTGAAATGTTGATTGCACAGTAATGGAATTGAGACCATTAGCTAATTCTTTGCCAAAAAATTAAGGCTATATTTTTTGGCACACCTTCCAGCAAAACTAATTCAGGTTAATCTAAAATAAAATTGAAATAAAGAAACACTCTAAAAATACCAAAAGAGAACATAATGAGTTAGTATAGAATTTTGAGATGAGAAAAGACTTCTAAAAATGATTGGAAAACTAAAAACCATAAAGGAAATAGCTGGTCAATTTAACTTCATAAAAATTCTCAGTGGCAAGACAGATTATAAATGCAGTTGAAAAATAAGACATAAATATCTAAATATTTTTAAATGTATTTTAACATACAAGAGGTTTTATGACTCTAAGACTTTTATAAAAATTCTATTGAAAAATAGGCAAGAAACGTGAAAAATCCACACACACACACATACACAGATTATACCTTTCAAAGTTTAAAATTATACATGACCTCTTTCCAGCAACCCCAGTTTTTGAGATTCATTCTTATAAAAATATTTTTTTGTAGGAGCAACTAAACATATACAGCAAATATTAACACACCTAAAGGGAAAAATAGCAATATAATAATAATAGGAGACATTAATGTCTTGTTTTCATCAATGGATAGATCATTCAGATAGACAATCAGTAAGGAAGCATAATCCTTAAATGACTCATCAGACCACAAGGAATACACACACACACACATACATACATATATATGTATAGATATTCAACAGAATATACATTGTTCTCAAGTACATATGGAACGTCTCCAAAATGTACCATATGTTAAGCCATACGAGAAGCCTTACTAAATTTAAGATGAAAATTCTATCAAGTATTTTTTCCAACCACAATGGTATGAAACTAGAAATCAATTACTAGAGGAAAACTAGAAAACTCACAAATATATGGAGGGCAAACGACGGGGTACTAAACAAGGGGTTAAAGAAGAAATCAAAAGAGAAATCCAAAAATATCTTGAGACAAATAAAAATGAGAATGCAACATAACAAATCTATGAGATACAACAAAAGCTGTTCTAACTTCATAGCAGTAAGTGTCTACCTCCGGAAACAAGATAGTTCAAATAAAAAACCTAACTTTACATCTTAGGGAAATAGGTAAAGAAAAGCAAACAGAGCCCAAAGTTAGTAGAAGAAAGGAAATAACAGAGATTGGAAAATAAATGAAATATTGACTAAAAAAATCAATAGAAAATATCAATGAAACTAAGAGTTGGTTCCTTGAAAAGGTAAACAAAATTGACAAACACTTAGTTAGACTTACCAAGAAAGAGAGGGAACTCAAATAAAGAAAATCAAAAATGAAAGAGGAAACATTACAACTGATACCTTAGAAATACAAAGGTTCATAAGACACTACTATGAACAATTGAACATCAATAAGTTGGACAACCCGGGAGAAATGGATAAATTCCCTAAAACCTTCAACCTACTAAGAATGAGTCATGAAGAAACAGAAAATGTGACTAGAGCAATTACTAGTTCAATCAAAGGGATTGAATCAGAAATCAGAAACTCCCAAAAACCGGAAGTCCAAGACCAGAACACTTCACTGGTGAATTTTACCAAATTTTACCAAAACCTTCTTAAAATCCTTCCAAAATTAGAAGAAAAGGAAATGAATCCAAACTCATTTTATGAGATCAGCAAGAACCTGATACTAAAACCAGACAAATATACCACAAGAAAAGAAAATTATGGGCCAGTATCCCTAATGAACATAAATGCAAAATCCTCTACAAAATATTAACAAACTGAATTCAACAATACACCAAAAAGATCATATAGTCTGATCAGGTGGGTAAGCAAGGATAGGTCAACATTTGTAAATCAATCAACGCGATATACCACATTAACAAAATGAAGGATAAAAATCATATAATCATCTCAATAGATGCAGAAAAAGCATTTTACAAAATTCAACACCTATTTGTGATAAAATATCTCAACAACGTAGGTATAGAGGGAATGAACCTCTACATATTAACAACATATATGATAAGCCTGATGTTAACCTCATACCCATGGGTGAAAAGCTTAAAGCTTTTCCTCTAAGATTAGGAAAAAGACAAAGATGCTCACTCTTGACACTATTATTCAACATAGAAGTCCTAGTCAGAGAAATTAATCAAGAAAAAGAAATAAAAGGCATCCAAAGCAGAAAAGAAGTAAAATTGTCACTATTTGCAGATGACTTCTATATATAGAAAACCCTAAAGACCACCAAAAAAACTGTCTAAACTAATCAATGAATTTAGTGAAGTTGCAGGATACAATATTGATATACAAAATCTGTTGCATTTCTATAAACTAATAATGAACTATCAGAAAGAGATTAAGAAAACAATATCATTTACAATGTCATTAAAAATAACAAAGTACTTAGGAATTAATTTTAGTTTAAATTTTAGTTTACTAAACTAAAAACCATAAGTTTTTATAGTTTGTAAACTAAAAACTATAATACATAGATGAAATAAATGGAAGATAACACAAGTTAATTGAATAAACACAAGTACCTGGAAAAATATTTTGTTTATCCATTGGAATATTAATAATATTAGAATATCCATACCACCCAGAGCAATCTACAGATTCAATACAATCCTTATCAAAATTCTAATGTTGTTTTCCACAGAAGTAGAACAAATAATCCTAAAATTTGTATGGTGCCACAAAAAACCAGAAATAGTCAAACAATCTTAAGTCAAAGAGCAAAGCTGGAGGCATAGCACTACCTGATTTCAAACTGTATTACAGATCTTTAGTAATCAAAACAGTGTGATATTCACATAAAAACAGACGCATAGATCAATGGAACAGTATAAATAATCCAGAAATAAACTCATGTATATATGGTCACTTGATTTATGACAAAGGAGTCAAGTATATACTATAAGGAAAAGTGTCTCTTAAAAAACCATTAAATGAAAAAAAACATTAAATGATGTTGGAAAAACTGGACAGCCACAATGTAAAAGAATAAAGCTGTACTGCTACCTTATATCATGTACTCGAAATAAATTAAAGACTCAAACGTACAACCTGAAACCATAAAATCCCTGCAAAAAACATAGGTGTTAAACTCCTTGATATCAGTCTTGGTGACAAATTTTGGATTTGACACCAAAAGCAAAAGCAACCAAAGAAAAAGGTACATGCATGACATTCTATGAAACTAAAAACCTTTTGCATGATAAAGTCAACCACAAGTCACCGAATGAGAGAAAATAATTACAAATCATATATCTAATAATGGCTAATATCTAAATTATATAAAGAACTCATACAACTCAATAGCAAAACAAACCACTCAATTTAAAAATGAGACAAGAACCTGAATGGACAGTTTTCCAAAGATGACATACAGATGGCAGACAGGTAAATGAAAAACTACTCAACATGACTAATCATCAATGAAATGCAAATCAAAACCATAATGAGATACCACTTCCTACCTGTTAAAATGGCTATTATAAAAAAAAGTTAAGAAATACTAGGTGTTACAAGGCTGTGGAGAAAAGGGAACACTTATGCACTAGTGGTGGAAATGTAAATTAGCACAGCCATTATGGAGTGTCCTCAAAAATTTAAAAACCAGAACTACCATATGAACTACCATATAATCAAGCAAATCCACTTCTGGTTATTCAGCTAAAAATGAAAACACAATGTTGAAGAAATATCTGTGCCCTTAGTTGATAACAGCATTTTTTATAAAACCAAGATATGTGAACAAACTAAGTGTCCATTAATGAATGAATAGATGAAAATGTGGTGTTTATATATAAAATGGGATACTATTGAGCAAAAAAAAAGAGATAGTCCTGAGTCCATTTGCAACAAAATGGATAGAACTTGAGAGCATTATGCTAAGTAAAATAAATCAGACAGAAAAAGACCATATGATCTCATTCATATATGTAATCTTCAAAAACAAAACAAAACTTGAGTTCATAGACATAGAAAATAGACTGGTGGTTGCTAGAGGTGGGGCAGGGGTAATGAAATTGGTGAAGGAGGTCAAAAGATACAAACTTCCAATTATAAAATAAATCACAGGAATGTTATATATAGCATGATGACTATAGTTAATGCTGTATTGCATACTGCAAAATCACTGAGAATAAATCATAAAAGTTCTCATCAAAAGAAAAAAATTCTAACTATGTATGATGACAGATGTTAATTAGACTTATTGTGGTGATCACTTTGTAATGTATACAAATGCAATATTATTAATTTGTACACCTGAAACTGATATAATGTTATGTCAATTATACCTCAATTAAATTTTTTCAAGGGCATGTAAATTAGGTAAAATCTTTTCAGTAATTATTAATAATAGCAAAACTTGGAAGTATACTATGATAGACTATAATATTGTTTACTAAGTGCTTTATGTGGCATCAGGGAGGAAGCACGTAGTTTAACAGACATTTGAGAAATCTGAGGAGATTAATGACCTGAAGAATGAGTAAAGCTAATAGTTGTAAGAAGTCTTCAAGTCTTCCAGGTGAAAGTGATGGAAGTGGACAGCAAGATCTACAGGTACACTTTCAGGTAACAATGTGACTGTTGAGTTTAACAGATGTCATATAGCAGGGTAGATAATATATGTTAATTTCCTTCCTTTACCTTCATATAAAAATATGAAGGGACACCTCGGTGACTCACTTGGGTTAGATTCCAACTCTTGTTTCCAGCTCAGTACATGGTCTCAGGATCTTGAAATCGAGCCCCTCACCCAGCCTCCACAGTCTGTAGGGAGTCTGCCTCAGATTCTTTCCTTCTCCCTCATCCCCTCCCCTTGGTCTCTTTTTCTCTTTCAAATAAATGAATAAATAAATATTTTTTTAAAGATGATGTGGTGGTAATGGGGGATGAATTAAGCATAAGGAAGGATTAGGAGTATTTAGTACATTGTAATTTTTATTGTTGGTATGTATACATTACGGCTGTGACTTGTCTGTGTGTGCCACTTCTAAGAGAAAGAAGAAAGTATAAACAATGCTAATTCACTTTCTACTGTACTTAGTTATATATCAATGGAGAAGAAATAAGAACATGTTGAGTTCATTCTGAATCTTCATCCTAATACCTGTTTGACTTTGGGCAAATCATTTGTCTCTGGACTTTAGCTTCTTTATAGTTAAAATGGGATGTTTTGATTACATTCTTCCATTGGTGTACACACATTTTACTGTACTATAATTTATGGGTTGTTTTCCATACTACACCATGGACAGTTTGAAGGAAGGTGGTATATTTTTTCAACTGTAAATCCTTTGAGTTTGACACTGTTTGGCACAAAGTAAAAACTCTTTATATGTTTGTTGAATTGACTTATCCTGATTATTCGACTTCTAAGTTCTTGCCCAGATGACATATTACTAGTGATGTCTCTATAATTTCATAACATTAATGATAAAAAGTCAAATTAATGCTTTGGTTGGAGCTGTATAATAAAACATGTGAAATATATTCTAGACAAAGAAAAGAATGAATGGACAGTTTTGGTTCATTTGTACAATCAAAGGACAAACACCTGTTTCTGATAAAGCTAAAAAGATAGAATATACCATAATTAAATCCATGTAAATCCTCAACCTCAAAAAGAATCTAGACGCAAATTCTGGCTATATAGATGGAGAAAAGTATGCATCACATTGTTAAGAGAATATATTCATTTATAAAAATGAGTTGTTTCACCTCAGTATGAAAAGAAACATATTTTTAAAACCCTACTCCAAACAGATGTGAAACAGGGAATTGAAAGGCTGAAGATTGTTCTGAACAGTAATTTTCACAAATTTGTAATTCTACATAAAATTAAGTACCTTAATAGTCAAATGAGTAGTAATAAACTTTTTAAGGACCTCATCTTTCAAAATAAGAATATATAATACTCACTCATTTTGTTTACATTACTTTTGTGGTCATTTCAACCAAGATCTTATAAGTTTAGTTTTGAAAATAACAAAAATGGAAGGAGTACTATTCTAAGTCTTTCATAGCAGGAGATTTCTTTTCAAAAAGCAGATGATTTCAGGAGAACCATACAAAATTAGAGCTAGAACCCAGCCAAACCAGTGTTTTGAGTATAACAGCAACTACATAGCTACCCAAGTAAGAAACATGATTTATTTGACTTAATTGAGTTTTATTCTAGAAAAAAAATTCCTACACTGATTTATGGGCCATTTGTACATCTATTTAACAGAACATTTTTAGGTCATATAATACCAAGAAAACATTATTCCAGAGTTAATTTTCTATCGTGATCTTTCCCAGAAATCTCCTCGGTTTTATTCATTTAATCTTACACCAAAAACGTCCTCACTCTCAGACGTCCATATGAAAACACTGCCATTTTCACACATGTGTACTAAATATGTGCATTCCATATGCATATGGAATATGCATATATAACCACAACACATGTCCAGGTTATAATGATATCTCAGAAGGAAGGATAGAGGCTGAAGTGGGATTCTCATTCTGGAGTAAGTAGCCATCAGCAGGACAATAAAATCCTCCATATTTATGTCAGTTAGCATAGCCCCATTCCCCTAAAGCCCCCAACTTGCACCTTCCTATTGCTCAGTATCTTCAGCTAAATGCTATGGTATTCTTTAAGCATTTTTAAAAATTCATTGTGATTGTTTATATGGCCTATTATAAAAGTTTACTTAATAAAAAGCAAATTAAAAAAGATTAAATACAAATTCAAAGCAATTTTGGTGGTTGTGGTAAAAAAGCCAACTATATTCATGTCAAAAACACAAATACGTATGTATGACATCATACATGACTGAAAATTGGTTTTCTTTTTTCTGTTTTCTTTTCTTTTTTTTTTTAAGATTTTATTTATTTATTTAACAGAGAGAGAACACAAGCAGGCAGAGAGGCAGGGAGAGGCAGAGAGAAGAGCAGGCTCCCCGCCAAGCGAGGAGCCTGATGCGGGACTCGATCCCAGGACACTGGGATCATGACCTGAGCCAAAGGCAGCTGCCCAACCAACTGAGCCACACAGGCGTCCCTTCTTTTCTTTTTTTAAAGGTTTTGTTTATTAGAGAGAGAAAGAGAGAGAGAGAGAGAGAGACATCATGAGCAAAGGGAAGAGGCAGAAGGAAAAGCAGGCTCCCCACTGAGCAGGGAGCCCAATGTGGGGCTCAATCCCAGGACCCTAGGATCATGACCTGAACCAAACAAAGATGCTTAACTGACTGAGCCACCCAGACACCTGAGGATACTGCTTTCAATTTGTTATTAACGGAGCTATATTATTTGACAGAAAGAATATTTATGTAAATAAATTTGTATACATATTTGGGGACTAATTCATCTAATTTGAAATAGCATAATATAGACAAAGTAGTATATTTTATATCAATGTAACAATAAGACAGGGAAAAGGTATTTATTGACAGTGAATCAATAATTACATGACAAACAAAAGCATCTACTGTCAGTAACAAAATATGATTACATTTTTTGGGAAAATTAAACATATTTCATATTATTGCCTTTCTTCAATCTCATTTTTATTATTTTTCATATTTCCCTGTTCCTCCTCTATTTGTGAAATTATGAAATACATCTCCTACCATATATTTCCCACTAACAATAAAACCAATTCAGCAACAGCTAGAAAATTGTAATGACCAACTTGCAAAGACCCTTTAATATGCCTCAATATGTTTATGGGAACCTTTTTAAAGCATCTTTTTCTAATACTACAGTTTGTACTGCAGGAGTGGTTTTAAACCTGGAACAAAGTGGAAATAATTGTCTTAACATCTCTCTCACAAACAAAGGGAGAGGGATGAGAAGTTGACAGGGCATTGGTTGCAAATCATTGACCCTCCCTGGTATGACATAGTATTTGTTGGACTATATTCTGAGTACTCCAAATAGAGGAAGTAACATGTGAGCACAGAGAATAATAAACATGGAGTTTTTTAATATATATATATATATAAAGTATTAGGGTGGTATTTCTATTTTGGTGAACACCTGGAGAAGTACAGCTTGACTTAAGACAGTGGGCAAAAAATCAAGCAGGGGACACTTAAGCTTGTGCACACTTGTGCTTCATTAACCACAAAATATTCTTTTAATGTATTAGTACTAAGATAGAGAAGATAATGCCAGTAGATTTATTGAATCCTTGTTTAAATTGTTTTCATAAAAGCATTTATTAATAGTCTATGTCAGATGAGAGTGCCTGGAAAGTAGATAAGCTAACTTACCACTGCTTATTGACTCTAAAATAGTCCAACTATGGGTTGTTTTTTGCAAGTATGTGAGTCTTATGCCACTCTGAGGAGCTAACTACTAATATGAAATAAATTTGCTGAGTGCTAAGGAAGTATGTTTAAAACCTAATAGTCTCCCCAAAATGGAATGTGCTGTCTTACAAAGGTCTCCTGAACTCCATCCTAAGGTGAAATTAAGTGAGAGGAACAAGCAGACACAAGGTTAATAGAAATTGTTGAAAGGATGTAACACCAAAGTCAGACTGAATTCCAGATGTAATAACTCTGATTCTTAAGAGTTGAATAAATATTATAGAGGTAAATTTTAATGTTCCACAACTATTTTAGAGGCTATTAATGATTGGCATGAAATACTTCAGGAGGCATAATTTGTTTTGCTCCCTTCCATAGTAGTACATTTAAATTCTTTCAGTTATGGATAATTGTATACAATTATTTTTGATCTCCAGTCCTGTGCAAGAAGAAAAGGGGTTATGTTTAATTAATTAGCTGTTGTAGAAATGTTGCTGGAGGGCATGTTGGTGGCATTTAAATGAGTACATCTCTTAAAAAGTAAAAATGAGAAAGCATATGGAGACTTCCACTACAAAGTTAAAAAAAAAAAAAAAAAGAAGGGTTGTTGTTTTTGGTCATTCCAAAAAAATAAAGAGCTGAATATAGATTACTCTGAGCACCACACCTCAATAAAATCTTCTGAGACATGGAGAATCTTTTAACTTAGGAAAAGGAAAACATTTTTATATGGTCTTTGTATCCCTAATGCCAGATCAGATTAAAGAACTAAAAGAATTATTAAAAAAAAGTTGATTGTCCTTTTGATGATGAACACGTACCATTTCAAAATTAGCCATCTAATTTTGTCTTATATTTTTCCCTACTTCATGTTTCATTCATCTAAAGATACATGTTAGGGGAATAATAGCTGATTTTTATTAAATATTTTGGTACATATTTTCCCAAGATTATTATTTGGGGGCCTGTGTTACCTACTTTGCCAAGCAAAGATTACTTGGTGACAGGAGATAACTACTTTAGAGTAAAAAATGATTGTCAAAGGGTGCCTGGGTGGCTCAGTGGGTTAAGGCTCTGCCTTCAGCTCAGGTCATGATCTCAGGGTCCTGGGATCGAGCCCCAAATCGAGCCCTACATCAGGCTCTCTGCTCAGCAGGGTGCCTGCTTCCCCCCACCCCCACGCCTGCTTCTCTGCCTACTTGTGATCTCTCTCTCTCTCTCTCTCTAGTAAATAAATAAATAAAAATCTTTAAAAAATTAAAAAAAATGATTGTCAAAATATACTTTTAGAAACAGGCTCCAGATTTTAGAACTACCCAAACACTACAATCCTCATTTTCCCAGAACATTTTGATTAATTTGGGCATACTTGTTGCTATATCAAAACCAAATAAAAAACAAAACAAAAATTAAAAAAAAAATCAAAACATCCTCAGTGGTTTAAGACAAAATAATACTTACTAGTCTTCTCAGCTGGTTTTGGAACCGAAGGATTTGCCACAGCAGCTGTGTTTCATCCGTGAGTCAAGAATTCAGGATGATCTACTCTTATGGCCATATTATTTCAAGCTGAAACCTCTTGCACAGAGGCAGAGAGGATAGAAGAACACATTCCTGCTTTTCCTTAGCTAGAAGTAACCCCATGGCCCTGCCAAACTGACAGTGGAATATAATCTCCATGCTCAAGAGTGAAAGGAAACCCAGATATTGAGGAGCACTAGCAACATTTCTCACACTATCCTCATGGTTCTATTAATCTGCTATCCCAGCAAAGTAAAGGGAGACAATGCAAGGTCTAAAACAAAATCTCAGAATTTTAAACAATGACAGTTTTTAAAAAGAAAAAGAAAATAAGTAAAAGCAGCACAATTATAGAGAATACAGAAAACATTGTTCCCTGAAGTCAGGGTCATGTCATATTGTTTTTCTGTCACCCAACCTCTATCAGACTGTTTGCATAAATAAGTTAATCAATAAACTGTGAAGGGATGCATGGAGAAATGAATTGTGTGATTATGAATTCTTCCTTTGGTCTCTGACCATATGATTTATGTTCACTTCCTGAAAATTCACATCTGGATAGCACACTAACAGTAAACAATTTCAGTATCAGTATACTGCTTTAAAATTTACAGAGTATTTTTATATACTAATTCAAACCTATGAATAGACATATGTGTGTGGTTTGTTCCCTTCAGTTTTCACATTCGACCTAAGAAACTCACAAAACATACAATATTTTAATACCAGACATTTAATTTTCAAGGGGTGGGGGTATTTTACAACATCCAGATATTGTGGCATATGTCCAAGAAATATTTTTAAGTCCTCTATATTGAAGCTAGCACTCAATTCTTCGAAGATGCAGTACTCCAGTTGAATAATTTATATTACTTCAAAGAAATTCCATAACTAATGCTAAGCACATGATTGTAATTTGCAGGTTGCCTGTAATACTGTTAAAAAAAAGTCAGGATGGCCAAATTTACATAAAATTTGCATTAAAACCTGAGAACATGAATGAGAGACTAAAGTATCCATTAATCACCATTGTCAAAACACAGGAAGATTATATGGGTTTCCATAGAATCTTCTTTTGTTATTAATGACACAGGTACATGTATGCATATTTCTGTATCTGTACATCACATATGTGATATAGCTAGACATATACAACATAAAAGATATGTAAGAGATATACATATGATATAAAAAGATACATACACATGCACATACACACACACACACACACACACACACACACACAATTTGGGCACAGTCTGTAACAATTTTTCTTCCTTGGATTTAAAATAAACAATCTTTCATCTTCCCAAGTACCTTTGCAAGTACAAAGAATAAATCTCTTTTTAACCACTTATGTATCAACTTTCTAAATACTGCAGATCAGGATTATTACTCCAATACATGTAGAGTTAGGTTTTATTAAAAGCTTACGGTGGGGGGTGGGGGGGCGGGGTGCTGGGTGGCTCAGTGGGTTAAAGCCTCTGCTTTCAGCTTAGGTCCTGATCTCAGGATCCTGGGATGAAGCCTGCTTCCCCCTCTCTCTGCCTGCCTCTCTGCCTCCTTTTGATATCTCTCTCTCTCTCTCTCTTTCAAATAAATAAATTATTTAAAAAAAAAAAGATTTAAAAAAGCTTACTGGGGTACGTTTCCTTTGGGAAGGCATATCATTGGAATCTTTGGAGTCCTAGGAATAAACTGAAATATCAGTATCTTAATTTACTAAGGTTTACACGTGAAATAATTTACCTCTCTAAACCTTAGTATTCTTAACTCTAAAATGGTGGTCAAAACTTATGACTCAAAGTATGATTAGAAGGTTGCCATGAGACTACATAGAAAAAGCAACTAGCCTAACACCTGATATACAATGAATGCATAAAAATATGAATTCCCTTCAACCATACATAATTGTGCATATGTTATTATTCTGACCTCTTAAAAGGTCCAAACTCCAGGTGTAGAAAATAAAATTTATGAATTAGAACAGATTGCTGTAATTGCACACACAGATACAAAACTCAGTGAATTATAAGAATTAAACACATTATCTTATATAAGTGAAAAAAGGCTGCAATATGATTTCCGGTAAATATTTTCATCTTCAGTATAGGCAATGTTAGTTTCTGCTACATTGAAGTCATTTTTTTATTGCTGGCATTTAGTTCCAGAGTAAATATTATTTTTTTAGCTTGAGAGTTATCATATTGAATAGAGTATATTTTAATCTATTTACTTTATAACAGTTTGCATGTTATCATTTATATTCCAGTACCACTCTGATTAAATTTTTACACTTATTTTTTTTTCTTTTTTGCTACACTCTAAAAAGAATTTTCTATAATGAATCATATAACGCAGAATTTATTTCAGGTAATACTATTAATCATCCTTCATGTTCATATCACTTTTCTTTGAAAATCATAATTGGATAGAAGCAAACAATTATAGAAATTAAATTTTATGTTTGGTCTTTATAAGTGTAGGTGAGACAAAATAGATTAGTCAATTGAAAATATTTCTTTGAAAACTACGAGACACAGAGATATATGTTAGGTAAGCCATAGTAAACAATACAAAATGGCATTGTTACCTCATTTAAAAGCTTGCAAATTGCTGAGTAGAAAATACATAGCAAAAGAACCTTAGATAATATGACACTATAAGGTAAAATGCTCAAATTTGTGATCCTGAAAATAAAGAGTTTGGAGGGGGAGATCAAACTACAATATTTTTAAAAATGAAGACTCCCAGGAGAAAATGGGAGTTGAACTACACATTGAGGGATGAATAGAAAGCAGGTGTAGGGGCAGATCAGGAAAATCACTGAGTTCACAAAAGCAGAAATGGTGACAATGGGGGATGAGAGAGGAAAGAACTGAACAGTATGACTACCTTTGAGTGTCCTGGTTTGTATTCAAGGAAGACTGCTTTGAATAAGTGTGGTGGAACTCCATTATATCTTACACAGCAGATTAGGGGAAACACACACACACACACACACACTTATAGGAAACACAGTGAGATTCGTAAGTCTGAGAGTGTTGTTTTAGAATGAATCATCTATCTTGTGAGACATGGCTTAGAAATGAGATGAATTATGACATGGGAGAAAACCAAGAAGATAATGAATTGTGATGATCAGAATTGGGAAGAACACACTGCCAATTTAAATGAGGAAAAAAAGTGGATTTAAGACAAAGGATAATTACAGGAGGAAGGTACAGTAATATAAATAAGAAAAGGTTTAGGGTTGGTAAACATTCAGGAACTCTGGAATTTATAATGCTGGACATGGGGACGTGAAATTTCTGCTGTCTGTAAGACCCACAGGTTTCACCTCCTTCCCAAAAAATGCTTAAGCAAAGCCTCCCATTCGCACAAAGTACTGAAGGGATGGGAAGTTAATCCTCATTCTTATCCTGAGAATAACTAGTGGCTGAAAATGTGATCAGGAGTTGTGCAAACTGCTAAGGAAAAACACAAGCTTACAAGTTTCTGTTGCTCCTATTTATGGCTAAATATTGAACCTAGAGTTTGTTTGGGAGCAATTTCAACATAGCCCTATCCAAAGGTAGTGCAATATCCTAGTCAAACCTAGGAAAAGTCAGCACAAAAAAAAGAAATTCATCTTCTTTGTAGGCTGGGTAAAATGTTGGCAGACTATTATAATATTAATCTATTCTACACTTAAATGACTGGACTCAAATATAAGGAACACCAAAGTGGATTCTGCTGGAAAGAATATGGGGCTGCACAATACATTTGAGTATTTGTTCTGAGGAAAGAGCTGAGAAGCCATCCCCTTTAGGAATGTGTATCTAGTGGTTTCAGGAGCTGTAGGATCTGATACAAGTTTAAGTTTCCTTTCTTTGTGCTGTAATTGTTAGCTTAGCCTCAAGTCTCCAGTAGTAGTTTTTTTAATATGACAGTTTACTCTGTTACTGTTTGGCAGGAGGTATAGACTGGGGTAGTTTGAATTTGCACAGAAAAGTCATGAGAAAATGGCCAGAAGGTACAAGTTGAGAAACCATGGAAAGCATTTGGAGCAAGTGGTAATGCACAACAAAAAGATGTGTTGAATTCTCACCATCCTCCCATTCTAACCAAGCAATAACCAGTTATTAATATAGAATGGTGTGTAAGACAGTACCCCTATAATCCGTCAAGATGGAACTTCATATTATGCTCAGCTGGGTATTACAGAAAAAGTGACCCTAGAAATTAAAACTAATAATAATAATAGGACTCCCAGTCTACACAACAATAAAATTCTTAGAGTATTTTTTTTAAAAATTAAATAAGAGAATATGAGATAAAATATATAGAGATTCAAAACATAGTAGGACCCCAACACATGAATTTGAATGTTATCAAACTTTCAATAACATTTGGAGAAAAATAAAAAGACTGGGTAGGTTCTAAGATAAATAAAAAGCTGTTGTTTGTAAAAATACAATTTAACAGAAAAAGTTCTACCTTAACATCTCATCTTTTTAAATAATTTTTCTTTCCCATGTCTGTGTATCAGGCAAATGCCATAAGAAATTTAAGAGTTTTCATGTGAAAGTAAGTGTCTTCAGTGCATTTCTAGTTTTATATTATGTAAACTTTAATACCAACATTGTAGCAATGAGAAAATTTTATAATCCAGTCATCATATTCAGCCCCTGTGGTTAGTATCAAGATGCAACTGTTGCATTTGATATTAAAAGAAAAATTTTCTAATACTTTCTACCCTTTACCTGAATAATCCTCTTATCTCAGATTCTTTCCATGGGAAGTTTTATTTCCTTAAGGTACAAATGCTACCACTCTTTGGAATAATTTCCTGACCCAAGAAGTTTATTCTGGAAGTAGTACCTGACCTTATCTGATCATTCTACATGCACTAAGATGTAACTGACCTGCTATTGGCCTTTTAAGATTCAACTGCAGATGATGGAAATGAGGGGATATTAAGAAAATTGATTAAGACTAAGAGAGAGAGAAAAAAGCAAAAACATACTCCAAAAATTTGTGGCAAATACCACAAAAATATTAATAATAACATAAAAAATGTCTTACCAGATACCTGAAGTCACCAAATGATCCAGGAATTCAAGCCTAATAAAAACAATAAGGGGAATGTTTTAGTTTTCTTTAAAAAAATGCATACAATAAAAATTTATAGTTCTACAAAATCATCACAAGTATTACACACTGATGAGAATACTTTGGGAAATCAGTGTCATAGGTGAAAAAATGTTTTCACTTAAATTAATGTGTTTGTTTGATATCCTATTATGCCATTAAAATAAAGAAAAGGAATACAGTCTTTCTCCTAAAACCGTATTTCCAGTTATCCAGGTGATCTTAGTATTTATTCACTTTTATTCTTTAAGTTCTCAATGAAAGAGGAGAATATCATTATTAAATATATTTGAAATTCTCTATTTATTACTTACATTCAATTTTCCTGTGGGTGAGGCAAACCAAAGCTTCATTTTTAAAAGCTTTTCCAATTTTTCTGCCTTTGCTAGCTATCAGACAGCAATTAGTTTGGGCTTTGATTCATTTTTGAAAAGTAAATCCGTGAAAGATATAATGATAAAAATAAAAGAGTTTTAATTTCCAAATTATATTGAAATGCAGCTTCTATTTTTAAAGGTTTTTGAAGTTCAAATGAAAGACAATATCTGAACAGCAGAAATCCCCAAGAGAAGACCTAGCACCTGCTACGGGATGCAGAGGTTTTATAAATGTTGTCTTGTGTAAAGGCAATGGCAAACATTGTGAGGCCTTTTGTAAATATGCTTTCCTTTCCCTGTGTTTGAGCAGAAATATTGAACTTCTAACCATTATTATTATACAATAAAGGTTTAAAAAAAAAAAACATTTGACGAACACCTTTTCTTTTGCCTTGGGAATCAAGTTTGAAGTTACATATTGTTCCAGTGTTGAAATACATTGTTCCAGTGTTTCAAATACAATATTTGAAAAAGAATGGAATATACAATAAATGAAGAAAAAGAATTGACACTATATCTTTGACACTATGTCTAGGGTTTTGTGTGCATATGAGTAAGTGACTTGCCCCTTATTCTGAGTATTTCTATTAGGTTCTCTGGTCAGAATTATATCTATAATGCTGGATCACTAACTGGTAACAAATCACCCAGAATGAATCCGTTAACAATTCCTTCTCTAGGACCTAGAATCAGTTGAGAAGGCTGGTACTTCACCGAGGAAGACCAAGTAATGGATTTCGTTGTCTCATGAGAGACTTCTTTGAATTCCTTAGCCTGTCTTCATAGGTGTAGTGGATACAATATCCTGGAAGAATCTGTTCTAGGACCTTAGTCCCAAGCCCAAGAGCCAATTTTCATTCCTTTTCATATTTTAAGTCATTTATTTGCTCTCAGTTAAAAACCACATAAGAAACTTGCAAAAGGACTAATGTATAAAGAACAATAGATTATCACAAAGTAAACACTTATGTAATCACCACACAGAGAACAAAAACATGGCTGACACTAGAAGCCCCAGCTTTTGGTCACATTGTGAATATGTATACACACATACATATGCAGACATACATGTAGTCTACAGAGACACATATATGTACACATACACACACACACAGTTTGAAATAACTTGACTATTTCTTGTGGGTTATGTTAAAGCGCAGGTTCAAATGAAAATACAAACCATCTGAGACAACACAGATGCATATGTGGGGATTTGTGGAAGTGCAGCATGGATACCACATATTCATCATATGTTTGCAGGATATATGGATTCCACATTGCCAGAGGGGGCTAGCCCTTTGAACAGATCATATCATGTTATTGAATGCATTGTGTATTGTAATGTCAATGTACGATACATATCTATATATGTTTCCAGAGTTTTTGATCATCCTATAGTTTTATTTTGCCTTAGCTTTGAACTTTATACAATTGGAATCAACACTACTATTTTCTTCTATGTCTAGTTTCTTTCCCTTACCATCACACTTGTGAAACTCACCTGTTTTGTGGCTTGTAGCTGTCATTAACTTGCTCTCTGTAATAGAGAGCACTTACAAGTGTACATCTTGTAAGTGCAAGTGTAATCTTACACTCTGTAATAGTCCATTGGACAAATATCACACAATCTACATATTCAATACTCTTTTGGCATATATATAGTTTCTACTTTTTAGTTATTATGAATAATTCTATGAGCATCCTTTTAAAACATGTATTTATGTTGGACATTTCCAATGAGTAAATTACTATGTCAGAAAATGTGCATACATTCTACTTTAGAAGATCTTGCCAAATAATGTATGAGTTGCTATTGTTTCACGCATTCACCTGAAAATAGCATTCTTCTTGATTTCAGTCATTAGTTTACTGTGTAATAGAATATAATTTTACATTTCCTTTATTATTAATGAGTTTTAGTGTATTTTCATGTATTTGTCATGTATAAATATATGTGTGTGTGTTTGTTTATATGTACTAAGCAAATATTTTCAATTTTCTTTCCATTTTTTGTGGGTTGTCTTCTCCATATTAATTTGTAAAAGTGTTTTATGTCTTCTAGTTATGAGCCTTCTGCTGGTTATATGTGGTGAAAATACGCTTCCTCCTCATGGCTCACAGTTCTACTCACTAATTGTGACTTTTGTTGAACATTAATTCTTAATTTTACTACAGTCAAATTTAACAATCTTTTTTTGTTTTGTTTTGTGTCCTGTTTATTACACAGAATGATCATATTTATTCTTTATTTTCTCCTAAAAGTTTTGTTATGTTATCACTATTTTGTGCCTCATATATAGAAATATATTTGAAAGTAATGTTTTTTTTGTGAGTAGGAAAACAATTTCATTAATTTACAAATTGATTCAACAAAATTTATTGAAAATATTTTAATTTTCTTACTGCTCTACAATGCTACTTTGCATAAGTGAAGTGCCCATAGATGCTTGGTTTTGTACTAGATGTCAGTGTCTTGCATTTAATTGCATTTAACTATTCGTCCACATCACACCATCTCACATAATGTAACTTTACAATATACCTTGGTATCTGGTAGAGCAGGGTCTTCTACCATTCCTTAAGGGTTTATTAACCTTTTTAAATATAATTCACATTACATCAAATTCACAACTTTAAATTGTACAATTTAGTGGTTTGTGGTATGTTCACAGCACTATAAAAGCATCAGCACTAAATCCAGAACATTTCTAACATCTCAAAGGGAAACCCTATCAATGACCAATCCCAGATCTCCCTTATCCTCCTTTCCAGGACGTTTTTAATCTATCTCTAGGGACTTGACTACTTTGAATATTTCATAGAAATGGAATCACGGTGTGTAGACATTTTTGTCTAGCTTACTTCACTTAGCATAATTTTTTTCAAAGTCCAGCTATGTTGTAGCTTATAAATCATTCTGTACCTTTTTATTGGTTAATTATATTCCATTGTAGGACTATGGCATATTTTATTATTCATTCATTAACAGAGGGATAGTTTGGCTGTTTTCACTTTCTGGCTATTATGAACAATGTTATTATAAACATTTATGTACAAGTTATTGTGTAAATTAAGTCCTTTTGGTGTATATTTAGGAGTGGAATTCCTGTGCTATATGATAATTTTATGATTAACTGAGAAACTGCCAAATTGTTTTCCACAGTGAGTACACCATTTTACATTCCTACCAGCAATGTATGAGGGTTATAATTTCTCCACATACTTTTCAACACTTATTAGTTCTCCCACAAAAAAATATGGCCATTATAGAGTGAGGGTAATGCTATCTCACTGTAGTTTTGATTTGCATTCTGCTAATGATTAATGATGTTGATGTTGAGTACTTTTTTTATGTGGTTACTGGCTGGCTATCTGTAAAACTTTGGAGAAATGACTATTCAAATCCTTTGTCCACTTTTTAATTGGACTGTTTGTCTTTTTATTGTATTCTCACTACCTTTAAATTCTGGACATTAACTATTTTTTGTAAAGAAGATTTTATTTATGTATGTATGTATGTATGTATTTATTTAAGCAAGGGCGAGAGAGAGCACACATGCAGAAGCTGAGGGAAAGGGAGAAGCAGACTCCCTACTAAGCAGTGACCCCGCTGTGGGGATCCATCCCAGGGCCCTGAGATAATGACCTGAGGTGAAGACAGAAGCTTTACCAACTGAGCAACCCAGGTGCCCCATGGACATTAATTCTTTATCAGATATATGATTTGAGAACATTTTCTACTATTCCATGGTTTGCCTTTCATTCTGTTATTTTTTTTAAAGATTTTGTTTATTTATTTATTTATTTGACAGAGAAAGAGAGATCACCAGTAGGCAGAGAGGCAGGCAGAGAGAGAGGAGGAAGCAGGCTTCCCACTGATCAGAAAGCCGGATGCGGGCCTCTATCCCAGGACCCTGAGACCATGACCTGAGCCGAAGGCAAAGGCTTTAACCCACTGAGCCACCCAGGCACCCCTCATTCTGTTATTTTTTATTTAGCTCTATAATGTAGAACTTTCTATGTAGAAGTTTTATATCTTTCAATAGATGCATTGCCATTTGATCTTTTAAGGTTTTTGTTTAAATTCCAGTTAGTTAACATACATTGTGATATTAGTTTCATGTGTACAATATAGTGATTCAGCACTTCCATACATCACTGGGCACTTATCACAAACAGTGCACTTCTTAATCCCCATTCCCCATTTCCCACATCACTTCTCTCCTCCTCCCCTCTAGTAACTATCAGTTTGGTCTCTATTAAGAGTATGTTTCTTGATTTGCCTCTCTCTTCTCCCCACCCTTTTGCTTGTTTGTTTTGTTTTGGAATTCCACATATGAGTAAAATCATATGGCATTTGTCTTTCTCTGACTGATTTATTTTGCTTAGCATGATACTCTAGCTCCAACCACATCACTGCAAATGGCAAGATTTCATTCTTTTTATGGCTGAATAACATTCTATTGTGTATGTGTGTGTATATATATCACTTCTTTATCCATTCTTCAATCAGTAGACACTTGGGCTGTTTCCATAATTTGGCTATTGTAGATAATGCTGCTAATAAACATCAAGGTGCTTGTATCTCTCTGAATTTGTCTTTTGTATTCTTTGGGTAAATATCTAGTAGTGCAATTGCTGGATCAGAGGGTAGTTTATTTTTAACTTTTAAGGAACTTCCATACTGTTTTCAGGAGTGACTCCACTAGTTTTCATTCCCACCAACCAAGTGTTCTTATTACTATTATTTTTTAAGATTTTATTTATTTGACACAGAGAGAGATCACAAATAGGTGGAGAGGCAGGCAGAGAGAGAGGGGAAAGCATGCTCTCTGCTGAACAGAGAGCCCAATGCCGGGATTGATCCCAGGATCCTGAGATCATGACCTGAGCCAAAGGCAGAGGCTTTAACCCACTGAGCCACCCAGGCGCCCCCTAAGTGTTCTTATTTTTATTTTATTTATTTATATATATATTTTAAGATTTTATTTATTTATTTATTTATTTATTTATTTATTTATTTGACAGGAGAGAGATCACAAGTAGACAGAGAGGCTGGCAGAGAGACAAGGGGAAGTGAGATCCCCGTTGAGCAGAGAGCTCAATATGGGGCTCAATCCCAGGACCCAGAGACCATGATCTGAGCTGAAGGCAGAGGCTTTAACCCACTGAGCCACCCAGGTGCCCCAAGTGTTCTTATTTTTTTTAATTTTTTTATTAACATATAATGTATTATTTACCCCAGGGTACATGTCTGTGAATCATCAGGCTTACACATTTCACAGCATTTGCCATAGCACATACCCTCCCCAATGTCCATATCCCTACCCCCCCACCTCCCAGCAACCCTTCGTTTGTTTCGTGAGTTTAGAAG
>CM052813.1:29452508-29474843 GCA_028533885.1 Nasua narica
TTGAGGGTAAATACCCAGTAGTGCAATTGCTGGGTCGTAGGGTAGCTCTATTTTCAACATTCTGAGGAACCTCCATACAGTTTTCCAGAGTGGCTGTACCAGCTTGCATTCCCACCCACAGTGTAGGAGGGTTCCCCTTTCTCCGCATCCTCGCCAACATCTGTTGTTATTTTTATTTCATTTTTTTTTTACTTTCACTAATTTTTAGTGGTTAATATTTCCTATAGCATGAAAGTAATTGAAAAATATTTAAATGAAGACATATATTAAAACACTTTGTTTCAATATTTTAAATGTGTCAAATCAGAATTTATTACACTTTCACTTCACTGGTTTTATCTATTTGATATTTTTATTTTATTAGATGTAGTATTTTTATTTGCTATTTATCATTTGTATATAGAAATGAAATTGATTTTTAATTGACCTGATATTGAGTATCCTTGGTAGAATCACACATTAAAATTGGCACTTTATCTGTATGTTCTTTCCAATTTACTAGCTGCACTCTCAAATCATATACAAATAATTTGTTTCATATATTCCTTGCAAATCCTTGAACTTTAAAAATGTGTTTATATGGATGCATCAGTGTTTGCATGTCAGCATATAAGGATGTATACATGCTTGTCTGTGTGTATTTTGCATTTTTGCACTTGCTAAGACCACCAGGACTAGAAGCGTTGATACTGGGCATCCATCTCTTGCTCTCAATGGGAAAATTTACCACTAAATCCAGTATTCGTCATAAGTGTTGGGTAGATATACTTTATCATATTGAGAAAACTTCCTTCTGTATCTGTCTACAAGAGTTTTAGTTATACAGGTTTTTGCTTATTCATTTATTTGATAGGTATAAGATATTTTAGATTGTCTTGTTCTTTCTCTTGTCAGTTTTGAATTGTATTCTACTAAAAATTTACTGGATTCATAATTTCATTTTTTTAAAAGTAATTTTGAACAGCTTCTCATGTTGTTTTAATATCTTCAGGATTTATAAAGATTTGACTTTTTATTCCAACTATGTTATTTTTGACCCCTCTTATTTTTTTTAACTTGGTCAGTCACATCAATATCTCTCACTTTTATCAGTTTATTCAAAGAACCAATTTTGGTTTGTTGATCCTCTCTATTGTATGTTTGGTACAATGTACATAGTAATATTTTTCATTATATTACCTCTTGATTTTCATTATTTCTCTTCTTCATCTGTTCATCTCCTCTTCATCAAACCAAAATAGATTTGGTTTAAATGTATTTTTTTTCTTCCAACTTCTGGAGATAGATGTTTATTCTTTTCTTTTCTTTTTTAAAGATTATTATTTTTTTATTTATTTGGCAGAGAGAGACACAGCAAGAGAGGGAACACAAACAGGGGGAGTGGGAGAAGGAGAGGCAGCCCTCCTGCCTACCAGGGAGACTGATATGGTCTAATCCCAGGACTCTGGGATCATGACCTGAGCCAAAGGCAGATGCCCAACAACTGAGCCACCCAGGTGCCTCTGCCTTATTCTTTTCTTAAGTGCATTTAAAATATACTTTCATCTAACATTAGCTTTAGTTTTGTTACATAGCATTCTAACTTTCATTCATTTGTAAAAGTCTTCAAGTTGATTTTTTTTTCTCAAGAGGTATTCCAAAAATACGCATTTTGATTTTCCTAATATTTGGAGATTTTCTAGTTCAAATTAATTTGTGCACAATGCATTCAAGCTATATAGTATAAATCCTGCAAGGTATTGAAACTTGCTTTATAATTCAGCATCTGGTCAATTTTTACAAAAGTTCCATGTGCATCTGAAAGTATTATATATTCTGCAATTGTGTGCATGGCTCTGTGGACATAAATTATGTTAAATGTGTTAATCATGCTGGAAGATAAATGCTATAACCTCCCACCATAATTTTGAGGACATTTCTTTTTCATTCTTCTTAGATCCATAATCATTGTTATTTGTCTTTGTTAGGTTAACTTGAGAAATACATGCAAATTTAGAAATTTTATATCCTTCTGTCCAATAGAAACTTATTAAGTGGTTCCATTTTATCTCTAGTACTACTTTTGTTTCTAAACTGATTTTGTTGGAAATTAATAGAAATCTAACAGCATTTATATTGACTTCTCTCAAAATAAGAGCAAGAAACTTTAGTAAAAAAAATGGATGTTAATGAAAGTTGCCAGCTCTTCCAGGGAGAGTCATAACTGGAGTGAATACACATTCTGAATATGAAACATTGTGTATATAATAACAAGAAGCAATAAACTGTGTGTAGCTGGGCCCTGAGATATGTGATGGAGAGATATGACCAATATTCGAATATACAATTTCAGACCAAAATTGAAGGGTTTGGTAACAGCGAGACTTTGGTAGTTAATCAAAACTTTGAAGATAAAGCAGTGAATATTTTGCAGTATGGTGATGCTTCCCTTAACTAAAATGAAGCAATCTGAAGAGGTAGTAAAGGAATATGGATAGTAAAAGTTTAATGTATTGAGTTTTGAATCCTGTAGCTTCTCTAGGTGCCAGTTTTAGTAACCAACTAGATATATAGATTTGGAGTTCAAAAGAAAGTTATGAACTGGAGATAAAGATCTGAAATTTATCAATGTTTTAGTGATATGTGAAGCATGGGATAAAAGGAGGACACAAAAGTATGACCAATAATAAATACTTAGAAGAACACCAACACTTCTGCAAGATGCACCAAAAATGCAATAAGAAAAATTGGCTGAGGAACTTAAGAGATGTAATAACAAAGGAGTTGAGAACAAAGGAACAAAGAGTCAGAAATGTGAAACGTTCTGCAGAGTGTTCCAAGATGATGAAACAGAAATGTGTCCTTCATTATTGCTTTAGTAAGAATCATTTAAGAAGAATGTTGAGATTAGAAGCTTAACACTTTGGGTGGTGAATGGTAACCTAAACATATATAGTTAATTGTATACATAATTTTCTTCTTTGAATTTTGATAAAAAGGGAAAGAAAGAGGTAGAAACAAAGTTTGTATGTAGTGATGGAGTTAGAGACATGTAACTTTTATTTATGCACAAGTTTTCTTAAACATTTTAGATCAAAGAACCTCACCCATAATGTTAGTCAGTCTTAAAAAAAATAAAGCAGACATACAAGAACATTGTACCTGTTCCTCCTTTTCTTCTCACATAAATATGTACCATGAAGCTTTTACATTTAGACTCTTAAGTTTCCACTTGGATATGTCCCTTAAGAATGTCAACTCTTTTCACTCCTACTTACTTCTTTTGATCAAAGTATGTACTTCAAATAATGTTCATTGGTGCCTGCGGGATTATATTCAACTACATTTGCCAGAATTTCAAGTTTCTTTTTTATGTTACACATACTCATTATACTGGTATACAGAGACATGAAATCAATGCTATTGTTATTCTTTCTTTGGTTTCTTCCTGATAGTTACTGAGTATAATTGTACCTCTGTCTATGTCATCCAATTATTCCAAACGATGTCCATTTTTATCCTTTTATTTAAATAATTTATCTTTTCCTTTCAGTTAAGCCCTTTAGGACACTGTTTCCACTGATGTTTCTCTCTCCATCCTCTGCATAATCTCATGTTCAGAGAACCTCAGAGGGTTTTTGTTAAATGAATAAATAAATATGAATTAAAAAAGCGAATGCATGAATGAACAAAACCACTTTATGTAAGTGGAAAGTCACCTGCCAAATGCATACTTCAGATCCTTCAGAGGAAAGCAGTTATGTTACAGGCCAGGGTTTGTTTTCTGACCCCACTGTTCTTGAGTTTTATTAATTTAGATAATTTGTCTAAGCTTCAGTTAACTTATCAATAAATAGGAGATCTTTAGACACAGTTTTTTTACAGGATTTTTAAAAGAATTAAATAAGTTATTCCTATAAAGATACCTAGAACAATGTTTGTGCCTTAGTGAGGGCTCATAAGTTTAGAGAAACCATGATCTGAGATGTGGTATGACTTTCCTAAGAGCCCATTACTTTGGGGCCATAAACAATAATCTATTCCTTGACACCATCCATGTAGTCAGCTGCCCACAGTCCACATCCTATTCCCTTTCCAAAGTCATGACCCTGAACTGAAAGAAGAGATTCAAACATCATCATACATGCTATTCCACATCTCAAGTCTTACTGCTTATCAACCAAAACCTCATTCATATAGAATAGATGTATATTTTGGGATTCCTCTGACTTAGTAAATTAGTTCTTTTTAGGTTTCAATTATCCCTTGCCTTTTTTTCTGAGAAGATAAAACACAAGCTAATTGATTATAGAAGTTTATATAATGCATGAGGCGCCTGGGTGGCTCAGTGGGTTAAAGCCTCTGCCTTCAGCTCAGGTCATGATCTCAGGGTCCTAGGATCAAGCCCCGCCTCAGGCTCTCTACTCAGTGGGGAGCCTGCTTCCCCCTCTCTCTCTGCCTGCCTCTCTGCTTGCTTGTGATCTCTCAATCTCTCTCTCTGTCAAATAAATAAATAAAATCTTTTTTAAAAAAGTCTATATAATGCAACTAACTACTCTCCTGCTCACATTAATAGTCATATTAACAATCAACACCCCCCAGACTTCTCATGTCTATATGTTCCATGTAATTTATCTGATCTGGCAGTATGTCAATACTGCTATTTTAAACTCTTACGTACATTTCTTTGACTTAATAGATGTTTTTATGCTTAGGAATTCTCTTGCACAAATACTGACTTCTAACATTCTCAATTTGAATTTTAACTCAGTTGGGGTTAGTTATTTAATTCAACCTTTCAGATTACTGTGCTCATCAAATGAGTAATAATTTATGATGAATTGTAAAGGTGATTCACACAGTTATCTACATGACTCATGCTTGGAGGAACTTTTTACATTTTGTTTGTATGTTTTGTTTGATTTGGTTTGATTTTAGGGAAACTAGATTTGTTCTTAAAGTAAAAAGCAGAGCAGCAGGATTGGTGGCAAAATATTCAAGTAAAACTAAGTATATTCAATAGATCTTTAACGTAGATGTTGAGTAATATATGTATATTATATATTTATATAAATTCTATATATTATATATATTCTATTTTATTAGTCTATATCTATTATATTCTACATATTCTAATGCATATTATATACATATAATAAAATTTATTATTTAAAACTGCATGACTGAATTTGAAGAATTGCTGGTGGTTGGCATATATTCTAGAGTATTATCTCAGTTTAGTTTTAATTGCTATAATTAATTAAATATATATTAGCTATTGGTGTAAATAAAATCTTTGCTATTATAGCAATGACCTCAACATACAAGTTGGCACTTCCTAAATTTTTTTTGAAACAAGTGCCACTTTCACAGATATTTTGTGGAAAAAAAATTATTACTGCATCCCCCTCTTAGTATCCAATATGCACATTAACAAACAAAGACCTATTAAATGGTATATAACAGGTAGATATATAATTCATGTTAAGATGTTTTAAACCAAAATTCATCAAATTTATTTTAATCATGGAAAGACTTTCACGTGTCTTACATTTACAACCCTGTGAATCAAAGCTGCTCATGTTGAAAGTAAATGTGATTGCCTGTACTAATAAATGTAGTTTGATGTAAGAATAATGAATAAAGCATACTTCAATATGCCTTCTAGTTTTTTTCTGTCTTTTCTCATGTAACAATAATATCTATATATTCATTCATCCTTTCAGCAATAAATTATGAATCAGAAACAGATATGACTAAGACTCAATTTTGTGTTTAAAAGATTCATGTTAACAAGTGAAAACTGAAGTAAATAAATAATTACCATGCATGGCAAATGCTATAATAAGGGTTCATACATAGAGCCATGAACTAATTACATGAACTAATTATATGAACATGTTCTGAGATGCTAGTGCTCTAGACACAATTTTCCAAGTTGTCAACATCAATACCTTTTTCTGGGCTCACATGGCTCCTCCTTGCCTACTCTTTTTGCTTGGTGGGATCAATGATACCAGCATCCTAATCCACCCCCCCTCCCTGACTCTGGACGATCCTAAAGCCTAAGTAACCGGGAGGAAAAAGTAAAGGGGTTTTCTGTGGGTATATTTCACAAGGATGCTCTGTACTTTTTGTAATTGTCAGTTTCTGCCTACCACTAGAAAGTCAACTGCATTCATTTTGTCTATCATAATTACTACTTTATACCTGTAATTCTACAGTCTAGAATTTAACACTTTGAAGGTATTAAATATTTCTTAAATCAGTCAGTTTGGCATGCTTAGTTTTTAGTACTCATGATACCACTGATGTCAACTCATGAACCCATCACACTTACACTTCAGCTGCTCTGTTTCACAAAATTCCAGCCTTATCTATAGCACCATGAAAGAAAGGTAGACTTTCCAAACATGTCTCCTAGAGTTAACTACAAAAACCAGATCATTTTTAGTCTAACCGAGAAAGGTGGGTAGAATTCGTTAGAAATGTCTCACAAGATCCTTCTCCAATGCACTCAGAAAAACTAAGTCCCTAAGTTCAATATTCTTGCCAAAACAAAACAAAACAAAACTGTTTTTTGATTGTTTAAGCTCTGTCAAAGCACTAAGCCTGAAATACCATTTTCTAGGACCTAAATTTGACTCTGACACTTTTAGTTAAATTGACCGCATCCCCATCTTACCAGTTTGTTGCCTTGTTACCAACTACTTATGATTTATTCTGCCTGCCCACCCCTACCCCATTTAGTTCCATTTGGTAAAGATGCTATGGTAAATCCTTCAAAAATTTAACTGTATGCCAAGTTTCACTAGGTGATCCCACCTGCTGATAATTTTTCAGCTGGCCACGCTCTCCCATATCTAACATTGCACCATGAGATGTGTTCAAACCTTGTATTTGGATGTTTAGAGTGGATTTTCACTGTGACTGAGTCTCATTATCAGAAACTGTACTCTATGAAAACCATACAATATGAAACTATACTACACACTTGAAACCATACTATATGAAAAATAATATGGGAAAAAAACTGTGTGCTCATTTGTTTTATATATTTGAGAATACATTTGGGGGAATGCATATTTACTTTTTTTTTTTACCATTCCATGGAGTAGTTTCTTGAAAATGAAATGCCTTTTATTTCAACAGAATAAAGTTCAAAGGCATGTTTTGGAGAAACTAGGTGCATGGAGAAAAATCACTGAAGTTCTTGGTGTTCACAGCTAGTCTGGTAGATAGTGTTATACAAACTGATTTATAAATACCTAAATGAGATACAAACAATTTTATCCTAGTTGGTGTTCCTGGTGTCTCAGATAGCAGGTGATGAAGCATGGAAATTGCTTCAAAGAACACTGTACATTTGCAACATTAACCTACTGTTTTCTTGAGTGATTCCTGAGGAGATAATTTTTCTATTCCTGTTTTTAACAAGGGGATAGCATGGTAAACAGAATCAGTTCCATTTGTTGTGTGTTTTTCTTATTCATGATAGATTTTAAAACTAATGTAAAAAGATTTCAGATCCATTTTTTGGGGGAAAAAAGTACTTTGTGTCTTAGTGTACTTGCTTTCCCCTTGCCTAAGTCTGGGAATTATGTTGTTTTGGATAATAATAAGCTCAAAGGAAGGAAATGTCATTCTGATTCTTGGGCTTCAAATGGCTATCACTAGTTTTTTTTTTTTTTTGAAAAGTGGTTTAAGGAACTAGATTTGATTATAATCCACAAAAAGAACTTTCATCAGAATGGGGTACATATTTGTTCATTACTTGTCAAGTACATAAGGTTCACTGTGGCCCAGGTCCTGCTCTGTTATATACAACAATCCATTCAATATTTATAACAGCCTTAGGAGGTAGATGCTATTATCATCATCTTCATTTTATAGAAAGGATACTAAAACACAGAGCTGTTAAATACTCTTCTTCTGGTCACACAGCTAAGTAAATGAGAGAACCAACGTTGCACCCCAGCAATCTAGCTCCACAGTCTATGCCCTTAACCATTATCGGATACTTTCCTTCATGTAGCCTAACGAAAGGTAACAAATGAAATAGTTCACTATATGACAAATATGGAGATAAATCACAAAGAAAGAGAGCTTCAGCAATCTGACCACAATGAAACTTGCATAGGCATCTCCTTGTGAAATAACCAGTGTTCCTCTTATCAAAGATTAATACACTGATTTGCACTGTAACTACAACCGTTACCCAGAGAACAGATCTTCCCTACAAAGTCTATCACTCTCAACCAGGTGGCAAAAACCATGCAGTAATTAAAACTTGCATTCTGATTTCAGCTAAACTGGGTTTCAGATCCTAACTTTTTCTTTGACTATCATTGGGTAAGTTACTTAATCTTTTAAACATTTAATATTCACAAGAACCTAAATAAGAAGGTACTCCATTTGTCTCTATTTATAAATGACAAAACTGATGACAGAAAGTTGTATTAACCAAGTTCAAATGGCAGTTGGGGCTTAGCCAGGTTTCCCATCCAGGTAGTCAGTCTGACTCAGAGTGTAGGCTCATTGAGACATTCTGAGAATTAAATGAGGAATGCCTTTACTGATATCCCTCCTTTGTTTTGTTTTTAGAAATGTCTGTAGCTGTCCCTCTGAGCACTTATTACATTCATATAATGTTTTATTTGGTTGTAAAGAGATGTGATAAAACTTTTCACCTTCTACTATGATCTAAAATGCTCAAACAGGGGCACCTGGGAGGCTCAATCAGTTGAGCAACTGACTCTTGGTTTTAGCTCCAGTCATGGACTCAGGTCCTGGGATCAAGACCTGTGTCTGGCTTCAGATTCTCTCACCAGCCTATCCTATTGTTCTTTCTCTCTTCTCTCAAATAAATAAATAAACAAAATCCTTAAGAAATAAAAGAACAAAATGCTAAAACAGATACATTATTATTTTGACTTATCCAACAACTAAAGATAATGCTTAACAACAGTTAGTCATCAGCATGTTGAATAAAAGAGTAAAAAAATTAACAAATGAAAGCCTGATGTGCTTGACAATTAGTAAGTGCTCAATAAGTGGCAGTTAATATCATAAATACACTATAATGTCGTTCATCATATAACTTTTATGGGAGAACTTCAGCAAATTTAAGAGTACCAAAATTTGGCAATTATAAAAATATGCATGAAAATTTCATTGGCACGCAGTTATATTGCAACACTGAAGTACTATCTGTTGATATCAGAAATAAAAACAAATTTCCTTGGAACTGATTTCCATAATAAAGTAACTAACAGCTATGTAGAATAAAGTAATTTTTTATATTAAACTTTTTTAATGTTCAAAATAAAGTGGATTGGTAAAGTACATTTTAAAATGAATAATATTTATTTAATTTGCTTATTTTATAAATTTTAAGTGAGATTTGTGCCCAATGTGGTGCTTGAATTCAGGACCGCACAATCAACAACCACAGGTCTTCCCTACTGAGCCATCCAGGCTCCCCAAATATACTTAATTATCCAGGACCACATAGCCTTTTATCCAGACATTGTCCAGATACATAAATAAGTTAACCAAAATAACATAGAATCAAACTAAAATTCACAGAAATTCACACCAAACTTCATGATGTCTTTTCTTTTTCTTGGACAATTATTTTAACTGGAAATAGATTGTCTGGCTATGCCTTACATCCAATGTGGGGAGAAAAAAAAAAACAACAGCTTTACATCTTGTGCTATGCTAAGTATGAACTTATTTTTTGAAGACAAATCCAGTAATTCTGATTACTTCTGTTGATAAGCTATTTCCTGGTATTACAATGAAGGCTTTAGTCCCACCTGGAGACAGACATAGAACAAAAAAAGATTTTTCTTTCAACAGAATGTAAAATGAAATCGGAATTTGCAAAACCTCATCCTATTCAATTTCCTTTTCTTAAATCACTATCACTGTTCAAAACATATTGGCTGGATCTTGCTTCCTGGACAATGCCTGGATAAAAGACTGTATGGTCCTAGAGAAAGCAAACAGATGCTAAGATGAAACAACAGAGTTCAATGAAAATAGGTATCCATTAGCAAGATTTCATTCCTTCAATTTCCCCATGATGGCAGGACAAATTGATGTTTCTTTCAGTAGTAGTTACCTGATTTTTATTTGTTTACATGTAACAATTATTCTAAGATTTAACTGTTTAATTTTTCTGCACAAACTTTCTGAAGATTCTCAACTCAAATTTGCTCATGATCTTTACCACAGTCTTTATGAACTGGTATGATCTAGCCTTTGCCTACTTTTCTGACCTCAATTTCTTCTCCATCTTTGTGCTCCAGCCACAAGGACTTTTTTCAATTCCTAAAATTCACTATGTTCCTTCCCTTTCATGCAAATACCTTTGTATTTGGTGTGGTGAAGCAGCTGAATGTTAGAACAGTTCTCCAAGTTTTGTTCCTCCAAAATGCATGCATGGAAAAGAACTGTAAAGGCATTTTTTTATTTACTTCTGTCAATTATATGTAAGCTTAAATTGTTCTCTATCACTTATTCACAGACATAAAATGACTTTAAATTTGCTAACTAGAGACAGAGAGGTAAATTCAAGCACAATATAATAATTGACTTTAATAACAAACAAATAAAAAATGGAGGACCTTTATTATAAAGAAAACAGACCATCACCTTTGGTTAAGATAGAAAAAAAAGGGAGTACCTGAGTGGCTAAGTTGGTTAAGCATTCAACTTTTGATATCAGCTCAGGTCATGATCTCAGAGTCCTGAGATCGAGACCAGAGCCTGCTTAAGATTCTCTCCCTTTCCTTCTGCCCCTCCCCACCCACTACCTTCTGCTCACACTCTGTCTCAGGAAGGAAGAAAGGAAGGAGAAAGAAAGAAAGAAAGAAAGAAAGAAAGAAAGAAAGAAAGAAAGAAAGAAAGAAAGAAAGAAGAAAACAAACCTGGTGGATTTTGGAAATATTTTTTTAATGCTTCTGTAAGAATACTACAAGAAACAGTTTACTCAGGAAAATCTAAGAGAAACTCTGAAGTATTTTTTAAAATGTACTTCAGTTACTACAAATATGGGATTATGAAAGAGAAATAAAAAGAAGCATAGCCTGACCTAGAAGAGGAAAAAGATTGATCTTAAGAGATAGGTTGTGATCTTAATGGGTAAGCTAAATACATATGTATATGAAAGAGAAGGTATGCCCAGGTCAAACTTTTCTTTAAAAGGGCTTTAGGGGAAAAAAATAAAGTCTTAAGTGTTATTAAACAAAAAAATTCTTTACACCCAAACAAATGTAACAGATGAAGAAAGGCAAGGTTTCATAATGAGACTAAACTATCTTCTTGGGAGAAAATGCATATGCATCTCCTTCATCGAGATGAACGGTGGGAGAGGAGATCAAAGGTAGAGTAGCATTATTGGAAAACTACCTCTTTAAGATGTAGTTTATTAGACCAATTCACGTATGAAAATCTGGACAAGATTGAGAGGAAAACACCAGGAAGACCGGCATGGAATCCTTAAAACTTCACAAAGTTAGTTTCATAAATTGGTATTCACTAAGTTGACATAATTTTGTAATACATTGAGATATGCGTTGCTTAGTCATTGGGGTTCTGTTTGAGAAGTTAGAAGTAGAATAAGAGAAGGCCCAGAAAAGATGAAGCATAGTAAACAAGAATGGTCAGGAGGCAATAATATTTTGAGTCCCTGCCTCAGTTACATGCTCTGTAGGAATGTACATCTTGAACAGAGTTATTTACCTTCAGGAGGTAAGTCGGACACGATATGCTTGAAAGCCCTTCATTTTGACAGATACAGTACTCATTTAATTTTTAACTGTCATAAGACCAAAAAAAAATCGAGAGAAGTATACTATCAAAACAAATTCCTGGACCACAAAACAAAGTGTTAGAAAAAGGAAAGAGAACATTCTGAACCTGCAACCAGTACTAGTCCTTTAAGTGTTAGAAAAGTTTTAACAGGTTGAACAGTTAAACGCCTAGCTAAATTTCTCTCCCAAAAATGTGTAAGAGAACAACAGCAGGAAATAGACCACTAGCAACTTCTCCATGCCTACTGACAAAGGTATTATAAAAGCAGAGAAGTTTGTAATGTCTGTATAGGAATAGAAGTTTTTCAAGGCCTAGAAAAGATAGAGCACTCTGGCGAGTAGCTCGTGGGAAGGGTAGTGGGTTTGGACAGCCACTAGGGTCACTGTCTTCAGGACTACCAACAGCTTCAGATCAAAATGATTTTCCAGATAGAACACATGGGAAGTTAGAGGATGAACCCTTCCCAGAAGGCATGTTTTATAGGTTTAAGCATTTCTGTAACTAGTGTTCATGGTAGCATTTGGTGCAGCTCAGGACTTGACATGTGTGCTTGCATAATATGCGTGCACACAAAAGAGTGTGTATGCGCCATGTCACAAGACAGAATTCACATTCATTACAGCATTGAGACTCCAGAGATCCAGGATTCAAATGAAAAATCCAAATTAAAAGGTTTTGAATATGCCACTTGGGAAAAACATCACCTCAGTTTATACCTGGTAACTGACTAAACTTTACAAGTTTCTAAAATTCAGCAAAACGGCTAGAAAGTTTCAAATGACACTCTGTGAGAAAGGATTATATGCACACGCAGAGTTTCTCCAAATTGTGGTCAGTATGGTATTCATGATTCAGTTTACAAAAGAAAAGATATTGCATGAGCTCACAGGTTTTGGAAAATAGATAACTGGCATTGACTGACGGGCATCATAGCAAGGTTATGGCCCATCAAGACATCCCTACATTATCATCCCTCGACCATGAGTTACCAGTCAATCTCAACTTCAACTGCTATAGGATATGGGGTTGCTCTGTTTTCTAGATTTGGTACATATAAAACATGTGCTGTAATAATACTGTGTGTCCTATTAATTCACTGTACTTTTTAAATAGGAAGATCCCATACTAAAGGAATTCTTGAACACTTGCATGAATATTCACATCAGCATTATTGTTAATAACAAGAACATTAAAAAGAAGCAATGATCCGAGCAAGTGATAAATTGTGGCATATGCTGTCAATGAACTACAGCTATACACATTAAAAGATGTATAGAACCAAGACTAGCAAAAAAAGAAGACAGAAGATTATGTCGAGCATTATTCAATTTCCTTAACATTCAAAAACCGACCAAACTAAGTAATTAATTATGAGGCATATATACCTAATAAAAACTTCAGGGAAAATCAAGAGTGATTCTGAAATGATGAAGGAACTACACCTAATTTTACTAAATAATAGCCACTGAAGTCATTCACTACTCAGGTATCACAAGAGTTACCACTGGCTGGCTGAGCAAAAATTTTGATTTTGGACTTTACTTCTCTGGACTTAACTAAGCAGTTTTTGCTTTTTATTTGGATTTTCACATAGCACGATGATTTAATTAGGGGAATTTTAATCAAATTCTAGGAATTTGGTAACGGAAAAATTATACTCTCCATATTTGATGTTTCTTATATCAGAGATATTCTATTATTGTCTGTATATGGATATTCATTTTTCACATAATATTTAATCTGTAATGACAACATGAACAATAATAATTTGGGAAGGAAGAAATGAGTAGTGTGGAAAAACTCAATAGGTTAAAAGAACCACTGGATAAGAGGATGCCGAGTAAACTCTTCCCTTTCCACTTTGTCTCTTGTTTTCATGAGAGTCTGCATTAGAGCAATCCACATGGCTTTCTCCCAGCTCCACTGTTCCCAAAGTTTGGCAGAAGGCACTGAGTACATCTAACTGAACACCCTCTGGTCTCTTGCCTCTTTCGGTGCTTCTTGGTCCTCTGATGTCAGTCAATTTCTCTGATGCCATGCAATAAATTTAAAGGGGCTAACTTGGTCCTGTTGAAGAGGCATTTGGTTGTTCAGACATGCCAATGACTAAATTGGAAAGTCTGTTTAACTCAGTGGTGGAGTATTGAGTCAATCTGCCTACACATTTAAAACCACATTTTCTAAAAAAAAAATAAAAATAAAAAATAAAATAAAATAAACCACGTTTTCTAATCCTGTTTACAAGAGAACTGGTTACTTGACCTCCATTTGCCTGTCTCCTAGGCCTTAATTCTGAATTGATTTTAAATTCAGGAGGGGAATAAGAGGGTATTATTTATTGATCCCCTAAACCCTAACAGCAGTAAATACAATAAAACACCGGATGACATTACCAAATATTTATTACTATCAGATAAATCATTGTTTAACAGTCTTAATTCCTTTCAAGACTCCATAACAAGACAATATTCTATATAGAATCTACATACTGTATACACCTCAGGGTCAGTGGAGGAGGTATGTTTTTTTTTTAATAATAAATCATTTATGTGTTCTAATTTTTTTTTTGAGGAAGAAAGGCCTCAGGACTGGATTTATATTAAGAGTCTGACAGCTCATTTGGAAAACTCATATGACAAAAGTTAGGAGTATATTTATTAGAACTGCTCTTAGTTTAATAATTCTTTCTCCGATTTCTCATCCATTAAGAGGAAGAGAGAAAGAAGAGGAGGAGGAGAGGAAGGGGAGGAGGAGGAGAAGTAGAAGGAAGAAGAGAAGGAGGAGGAGGTAGAGGAATATTCAATTAAAGCTGGATTCAGCTAACGCAGATAACCAGCAACAATTTTTATTACCTATGTGAAATAATAAAGGGTGTTGATATGTTGACTACTGTGTGTGAAATCACATGCACAGCACTGCATCAGCAGCTATGGGATTTTGGAAATTAGTATTTTAATTGATAACAACTGTGAAAAATCACCCTTTGTATGATTAATGTAAATCTGTTTTACTTAATGTTACCCCTAGTTTACCAACCATTACTAAAACAAATTGCAAAGAATTTGCCATTATGTCAACTCCTTCATTCATCTTCCCAATGCATATTCTAAATGCAATCAAAGGTGATAATTATTTAGGCATTTAAATTTATTCTAACAATTATGTATTTCATATATCTATTATTAAAATTTCATAAATAAAATAATGCTAAGAGCTCTCACAAAAAATATTTTTGCTTTTCTTCAATTATAAAGCAAACCAAAAACAGATTATATGTCTATAGTGTCAACGCAAAAAGAGATAGCCATACACAACAAAATGCCACCACCATAAACTCTCTTTGTTAAGTAAACACATTCCCAACCTACTTATCCCTTCATTTTCCTGACTCACGTATCAAAACCTCAACTTATTTCACTGTAACTAATCTCAGTGAGTGTTCTTTAAAGCAAAGGCTGAACATAATAATCCATATTAAATTGTGAATAGCTAATTGTCCCTTTAACCTCCCATAGTTTTTCACTTAAAAATAGCATAAGTAATTCCCCATATAGCACAATATCAGTTATGTTACCCAAACACTGTCAAGATATCTTAAGGTGAGAGGTTATTTTGGTAACTATTAAAAAATAAGGCTTATTTGTTGGAGGAAACTGAGGACTCCAGAGATTCAAAGACCTAATGGAAACTTTCCTATTCACCCTAATGGTTACATTTGTGTATTCCCTCCTTTAGTTTCTGAAGCCCTCTGCTCCCTCCAAATTCTCAAATTTCTATCTCATCCACCTATGTCCAGGATAGTAACTAAAGGCACTCACGGCAGAGTCAAGTTTCACAAGCACCAAGTTTAATGGGCAACCAGCCAGTTTCATAAGCACCAATCCCTTAAGGGCCATAAAGCAGAACAGGGAGAAAAAATCAGAAATGTGATGACAGCTAACTTTGATCTACCAATGCAACTTCTTACATAATTGAAGAATGTTAATTGTCCCTTTCCTGTCATAGGAGAGTGACTCTTAAATGAAATACACACACACACACACACGCACAATATAAAATAAAATAATCCTGCTAGGTGCCATTTACCAATTATTTACTAAGTAAATACTGAATGTTTAAAAATTGTTTTCCCACTCTCACCACTTTTACTCAACATGGTACTGGAAGTCCCAACCAGAGCAATTAGGAAAGTAAAAAAGTAAAAGTCATCTAAACTGGGAAGGCAGATGTAAAACTATCAATATCTGCATATGACATAATTTATTACATAGAAAACCCTAAAGACTCCAACAAAAATCTGTTAGGAGAAGCAAATTCAGGATATAAATTGAAGCAAATTGCAGGATATAAAATGAATATAAATAATCTATTGCAGGGACGCCTGGGGGCTCAGTGGTTAAGCGTCTGCCTTCAGCTCAGGTCATGGTCCCAGGGTCCTGGGATCTAGCCCCGCATCTAGCTCCCTGCTCAGCGGGAAGCCTGTTTCCTCCCTCTTCTACTCCCCCTGCCTGTGCTCCCTCTCTCGCTGTCTCTCTCTCTGTCAAATAAATAAATAAAATCTTTAAAAAAAATAATGATCTATTGCATTTTTATACACTAATAACAAATTATCCAAAAGAGATATTAGAAAACAATCCCCACTATAATTGCTCAAAAAAATACTTGGGAATTTAACCAAGGTGGTAAAAACTTGTAACTAAAAATCATAAGGCATTGATGAAAGAAATTCAATAGCAATAAAAACAATCCAATTAAAAAGTGGGCACAGGATTTAAATAGATATTTTTCCAAAGAAGACATACAGATGACCAAAAAGTGAAAAGATGCTCAACATCACTAATCATCAGGAATTGCAAATCAAAACAATGAGATAGCATGTCACACCTGCCAAAATGACTATTAACAAAAGGACAAGAAATAACAAGCGTTAGTGAGGATGTAGAGTATAGGGAACAATTGTGCACTACTGTTGAGAGTAAAAATTAGTGCAGTCACTAGGGAAAACAGTGTGGAGCTTACTCAAAAAAATTAAAAATAGAACTACCATATGAGCCAGCAATTCCACTTCTGTATATTTATCCAAAGAAAACACTAAATCAAAAAGATATATGCTTCCCTATGTTCATTGCAGCATTATTTATAATACCAAGATACAGAAACAACCTAAGTGTCCACTGATGCATGAATGGATAAAGATAATGTGAGATATATACATATTTATGTTATATACATAATGTATTATATACATAATATACATAATATGTACATAATGCACATAATATTCATTATACATTTTATATATATATATAATGAAATACTCTTCAGTCAAAAAAAGAATGAAGTCTTTCCATTTCAAACAACAATGGAACAAACAATGGAATCTTTAAGGTATTATGCTAAATGAAGTAAGTCAGACAGAAAAATAAATTCTGTATAATTTTCTTTATATGTGAAATCTAAAAAATAAAACAAATGAACAAACAAAACAAAATTCACATAGAATACATGGAGAGTTGCCAAAAGGGAAGGACTAAAGAAGTGAGTAAATGGGCTAAGATGAATAAAAGGTACCAATTTTGACTTATAAAAAAACAGGTCATGACAATGTAACATATAGTATGGTAACTACAGTCAGTAACATCATATTGTAAATTTGAAAGTTGCTAAAAAGTAAATCTTAAATGTTTTCATCACAAAAAAGTTGTAACTTTGTATGGAGACAGATGGTACGAGGCTTACTGCGTCATCATTTTGCAATGTATACAAATGTCAATTATGTTATACACCTGAAACGTTGTATGTCAATTATATTTCATTAGAAAATATTTTTTACAATGACATTCCATTATTAGATTTCTCAGGGTTATTATATATATGGGTCCCCTTCAAGATTACTTGGAGTCCAGGTTTGGAGACCTTTCTTAAGCATCAACACGGGCAAGTGCAGAGTGAGCCTTTGTGCCATCAGTGAATCATGGACGTTCATCCCTGTTGCTGAATCCTCTGCAATACTGAAATTATCCAAAAGGTTATGTTCAATATTCTTAGCCCTGGGAGACTGACAGAACTTTTCTTTTCAAGTACCAAGATAATTTGTTAAAAAATAAATGAAACCATCAAATCTGGATGTGAATTCAAGCTCCACCATTGATTGGTTTTGTGACCTTGGGAAAATTAATTCAATATTGTAACCTTAGCCACCTTATCTACAAAGTAAGCATAATACTTACCTCTTATAGATTGAGTTGCGTCCCACCGTAAGAGGACATATTTGTACTTCTAACTCCCAGTACACCCAAATGTAACCTTATTTAGAAATAGGGTCTTTTACAGAAGTAATCCAGTTAAAATAAAGTCACATTGGAATAGAATGAGCCCCTAATCCAATATGAATGTTGTCCTTATGAAAATAACACCATGTGAAAGATGGAGACACAGAGAGACCTCCATGTGAAGATGAAAGCAGAGACCAGAGAGATATATCTACAAGTCAAAGGTGCCAAAAAATTGCCAAAAACAAACACCAGAAGCTAAGAAAGAGGCCTGAAGTTGATTCTCCATCACAGTCCTCAGAAGAGACCATTTCTCCTGACACCTTAATTTCAGACTTGTAGCCTCCAGAACTGTGAGATAATAAATTCCTTGGTAAAGTTTAGGCCATTCAGCTTGTGGCAATTGGTAATGGCAGCCCTAGGAAACTAACAGACTGCCTGACAAGGTGATCATGCACTATGATTTGTAATACACCTGACATAGAATAAGCCCTTTCTAATTTGGTCATTAATAGTAACAGTGTTGGAATATTTTGAACTGTAACTGATAGGTAGCTATACTTGATTTACCTCTCATTTCTTTTTTGGAAGTTTAGGTATCAGAATTTCCTAGTGGTAAGGCATTAGAGAAGGCAGGAATTTTAAAGGAGATAAATCTCATGCCAGTGTGTGCTAATTGTTTGAATCTCCTGTAAATGGTTTGGCAGGAGAGGAGGTTGGAACACTTAGCTAAATTGAAGTTTGGGGATTATCTGTGAATTTAAAGTATACATGCCATTTTGGCCTCTATTAGCACAAGTAATTGAGAGGAAATTTTTGCCAGTTATGCTTTTCCTTAAGACATAATATGGACTTCAATATTTAAAGTAATTCATTAGCAGGCTTAAATGGTGTCATGGAACAACATTAAAGGATGCAAAGAGGTAGTCTGTGACCTTCATTTTAGACATGAGCAAATTGAGCCCCATCCAGGTTACAGTGAACTCAAAGTTATATAGTTCACTATGGAAAAGCTGACACTAGAATCCTTGTCTCCTAGTTTCCTGGTGAAAATTGAGTGTGTCTTTCAGGATTCTGTATTACGTTCTGAATTCTGTGGAGCTTTACTAATTATCAGAACCCCAACTCTGTACATGAATCATAAGACCAAGGTTGGAAGGATTCAGATCGAAAGAAAAGAAAGTGACATTTAATATTTTCAATAAGACTCAAAAATTGCATTTGGAAAGGGAGCAGTAGTGGGGACAGTGGACAATTATTTTTACACTGAAATTATAAGCTGTATAACACATTTAGATAAATCTTTTTACATTGTTTAGAAGATCCATTAAACATGGCCTGGCAGGACCTTTCTAGGACAAGTCATTAAAGCCCTAAATGGTATTTGGAAATGTGGCTAACTCAGATTGAAGTCATTTACATTATATTATGAAACACATAGGATACTTTGGCCATCAAGATCACGGGGATGGCTGAACTTTGGCCCGCCACATGATTTTGCAAATATAGAGTGTACTCCTAATGTGCTTAACAACTAACCCCACTTAAAGCAAGCTGCCCTTTTTCATCTCTGCTGTACTCAGCTTTTAAGTAGACCTTGTGGGAAGAAACATTAGACTTTAATACAACAAACTTTGTTTCATTGTTTGTTTTCACTTTGGTTTATTATTTTATATTTCCCGTCTTTGTAGGACATTTCCATGTTGCCTGCCCTAAGGATAGCACTACCGTAATTGAGGGGCCCCGTTCAGAAACTATTTCAGAGAGAATCATTCAGTTTCATTTTACAGCTTCATAGCCCAGAACCAGAACTTTTCTAAAGACACTCAATAACAACAATGCAGGGACCCCTCTGGACAACATATCAATTTGTATTATGAAGTGAATTATGGTTTTACCCACCAGAGCTGGTATAGTTAAGTGTCTGTCACTGTTTCCATTATATTTTGAGGACTTCTTACTTGGTTGCAAAAATACCCTTCAGGCTGAAGCATACAAGACCAGCCTAGGAAGTTAAGTTTTACCATTTAAAAACACTAGCTCTCTTTTATGTTTGCTTGTATAGATTGTATGACAGAAACAAATCTAATTTTCTAAATCAATATGGCTGCCAGAGAAATAATGGTTTTAATGGGGAAAGCTCATGATGTTAAAGGTCATTTTTCTTTTTCTTTTTTTTTTTTTAAAGATTTTATTTATTTATTTGAGAGAGAGAGATCACAAGCAGGCAGAGAGGCAAGCAGAGAGAGAAGGGGGGGAAGCAGGCTCTCTGCTGAGCAGAGAGCCCGATGTGGGGCTCTATCCCAGGACCCTGAGATCATGACCTGAGTCGAAGGCAGAGGCTTTAACCTGTTGAGCCACCCAGGTGCCCCTAAAGGTCATTTTTCTGAGTATGATCCACATTGTTCTCCTTGGAAGATGCCAGGTTCCAGAAATAAGGATTCCAATATGGTGCAAATGCCCTCCAAAAGTTATAAATAAATTTATTTGCCCTCTGAATTCTGAATCCAGAAATCTGCACTTACATCTTAGAGGGGATATGACTACATTATGTTTAAAGTTTTCCTCTGCTTTCCCTCTGACCATCCCCCTATCCTCACATTGAATCCATGTAAATTCTTGCCCTTCCTTCAAATCCTAGCTCAAATTTCCTAATTTCTGAGAAGGAAAAGATTCAGGGGTTCTTCTCCTAAGCCACTTTGCACATAATACCTGGCTCCAAGAGAGCAACTGCTAGATCATACCATTGGTATGTGTGTCTGTTTCTTTATCAGACTGCACAAACTCAGGACAAAGATAATGTCCTCTTTACTTACAGTGTTAGATGTATTACATATGCTCAGTAAATACCAGTTCCTTGACTGAATGAATGAGTGAATGAATGAGATACTCTGTGAAATAAGAATAATGGCAAGGACACTCGAGGGATTTAAAAGAAAAGTTATTTTTGAAAAGTAAGGGCTTCTTTTTTCTTTTTTAAGATTGTATTTATTTATCTGACCGACAGTGAGAGAAGGAATACAAGCAGAGGGGGTGGGAAAGGGAAAAGCAGGCTTTCTGCTGAACAGGGAGCCTGATGCGGATCCCAGGACCCTGGGATCATGACCTGAGCCGAAGGCAGACGCCTAATGACTGAGCCACTCAGGTGCCCCAGGACTTGTCTTTAACATGATTTTCCACTTCCAGGTTTCAACCTTCTAGAAGGTACAAATTCTCATATGGCCATAATGAAGAATCTCTCAGGAAATTGAATGACGTGTAAACTCTTACAGGTAGAGATATATGCAACAAGATTTGTTGAGAAAATTACCGATCAAGGAGTAGGAGATGAATGTTTGTTCTGACTTAGTCATGGACTCTGTGACCCTCTTCAAGTTACTTAATAACTCAGTGATTCAATCTCTCTGCAATTGGTGATAAATAATAGCAGTTCTTATCTGCTTCTCAGGGATGTTTGGGGTAAATGTGTTAGCACATCTGGGACAGTTTAAAGAAAATTCCCAAACTATAGATAGTATATAAATTAAATATTATATTGGTATTTCATACTACGTACTAAATAATTTATTGCAAACAAGACTATTTTGATGAAATCACATCAATCTGATAACAAAATATAATTGAAGATTTGATTTTTTCACTTGTCATAAGCAATTGGATTATATTTATTCTATGAAGAAATTAAATGAAAAATAAATTATTCAATCATTTCTGGATTTGGCTTTTGGGGATGGTTCATGTGATTATTATGAATAGATAAGCTGTCATGCTCTACCTGAACCAAACACATTTTCAAGGAGAGGAGCTAAAAAGAATTACCAATTCTTTAGAAGAAACATGACTGGAAGAAATGATTTTTTTTTTTTTAATCACAGTTTTGCAAGCTGGTTAGCCATGGAGGGCTAAAAAACTTCCAATGTTTCTCGAAGTGTAATCCATGCCTCAGTATCATTTTGACTACTATAATCTGGAGATTCTCATACCTCATTCTCAAGAACAAGCAGCTCTGGGGTGAAGTCCACCAATCTGCATTTTATTTATTTTTTTTTCTCCCCAAATTTGTTTATTTTAATTTTTCAGTGTTACAAGATTGATTGTTCATGCACCACACCCAGTGCTCCATGCAGTACGTGCCCCTCTCGATACCCACCACCAGGATCACCCCCCCCACCCCCTCCCCTCCAAAACCCTCAGTCTGTTGCTCAGAGTCCACAGTCTTTCCTGGTTCATCACCCCCTCCGACTTCCCGCCCTTCACCCTT
>CM052813.1:29475343-29566131 GCA_028533885.1 Nasua narica
TGCCACCGGCTTCTCCGCCCTGATATCTGGGAGCTCTGCCGCACTCAGACACCCCCGGTCTCTTTATGATCTCACGGGTCCTGAAACCACTCTGTTCCCGCAAGGGCCAGACCTCTGGCCTAGCCTCTGGGGGGATGTCCCTCAGCGGAGCGGACTCTAAAAGTTCCGATTTTGTGCTCCGCGGCTCTGCGGCTGCAGGGAGCTGGCCCCTCCCCCCGCGGTCTCTCTTCCTGTTGCTTTGGAATCACTTTTCCAAACGTCCTACCTTTCCGAAGGTGGTCGATTTTCTGCTCCTAGAATTGCTCTTCTTCCTCTCTTCTCCCTCCTGGAGTCGAGCATTCATAAGCATAAACTCCTGTTGGTTTTTCATGTTTTCACTCATAGATTTTGAGAATATAAACCCCATCTTGACCTGGTTTTGGACCTTAGTTTCTTGGGTCTGGATGGTATTTTGAATGTGTTAGAGAACACTTCCAAGGCTTAAAGGTAGAATCCAAGCAGGATGAAGAACTTCCTGTTTTCCTCAACAGAAACCACACTGGGCAGCGGACGGCGGAGGTGCGGAGAGACCGTACTCACTGCAAAGGCCTGCAGTTCCCGGGGAGTCTCCTTGATCGCGACCTGACGGGGACTCGCCGGGCAGAGCCTGAGCATTCCCCTTTCAATGATGTGGGGGGCCCCTGGGGAGCACAGTCTAGACGGTAAGCATCTGCCTTCCATTCAGGTCATGATATCAGGGTCCTGTGATGGGCCCTATGTCATTGGTCTTCCTGCTCAGCGGGAATTCTGCCTCTCCGTCTCCATCTGCTCATCCCCTCAGCTCATGCTGTCTCTCAAATAAATAAAAATCCTTTTAAAATTAATTAATTGATTAATTAATTAAGTGTTTATGTGTCTTCTCTCTTCCAGGATCGTAATGTCCTTATCAGGCAGAGAACACATCTCTTTGTTCTTCACATCTTTAGCACCTAGCACAGCGCATATAATAACTTCCCAGTAAGGAAGCTGAACTGAGTTACTGAACTAAACTAAGATAGTGTGGGTATGCTATGGAGGTATAGTTTTGCTAAGCCATCTACATTTTACAATGTATTTTTCCATCCTTGAGCACACTAACAAAGCCTACAATTAAATAAAGGAGATTCAGACACTCTTATGCAACATAAAGGCCCTTTGTATCACATGCAACTCTTTAAAAAAGGAAGCAAATATAAAAGAAGATCAAGAAATTTGCAACTCTTCCTTCACCAGAAAGAGTGTCTACCCAAAGATGGAGACAAATATTATTGCACATGCTTACACACTCTGAAACTTAAAAATGTATATTAGAGTCATTCCTCTTGCATTAACAATATGATTGAGATGATTATAAAAAGTCTAACCCAAAACAGAACCCGTTATAAAAATAGGAAGAAGTAAAATATCATTTAATTATGTAACAGGTAGAAGAGGTGCTTTAGGACAATTGTATCATTGTCATACGTATGCAATCCCTGTGATAAGCATTAGTAAATTAATTTTATATCTGAAATAGCCTGCCCAGAATTTCACAACTAGTAAGTGACAGAGCCACACTTCAAAGTTAGGAAGGTCCAATTTCAAAGCCACTATTTTCCCATCTCTTTTCAGTGTTTGAGCACCAGGCAATACCATAGTTTTCAGCTTATTACCAGAAATGTTCCCTAAAATATCAAGGGAAGGAGTAGTAATGACTAACAGCAGGCTTGAAGTTGAGGTTGCAGATCTATGGGAAACCGTGATTATTTGCATTGTGCCATGTTTGATTTAGTTCCCTGCCAAATGTCATGCCAAAGCCTTGACACAACAGAGATTTGGGCCTGGAGCCATTCATTCTCTGTCTGGAAGAGCACATTGGCTGGCATATTTTACATGGATATTCTAAAGTCGCACCAGTCTCTGAATAGAACCTGAAAGTGACTAAGATTAAAAAAATGTACATATATATATATATATATGATATATATATATATACGAAAAATAGAGTCAAGAATCATACTCAAAAAATATAAAAGCATGTTTCAATTTTTAAATCTCAATTATTCATATATGTATATGGATATGCTTATAGAAGTTTATTTTTTCATAAAGAAATAACAATGGCAGAACACATACAGTATGTTTGAGCCAAATTTAAAATATAAAGATGAGTATATAAGTGTATTTCCCCAAGTATTATGTTTGCATAAAATAGGTTGCCAGTTATTATTAATGATATCATATATATATATATATATCCAAACTTTTTATAACCACAAATCAACTTTCAACTTTCCTTTAAATATGAAATTACTTTATCACCCAGAAAAATAAGAGAACTGCCTCACCCATTTCATTGTGCAGTGGAAAGACTCGAAATAGGGTAAATATCTAAAGAAGTTTTAGAGAAATTATAAGCAAATGTTTGTGAACCCATTCATTATTTAAATACCTCCAAAGAAATGACAACCCTTCTTTCAGTACCTTATCTCAGAACTCACATTCCTTATGTGCTACTTTAAGCAACTTTTTCTTGCTACTTCCTCCATAGAGGACTGGTTTTCATAGCTTCTGTATTTGGTATCAGTTTCCAGTTCCTTCTTTTATCTTTCTCCCTACAGTCCCTAAGAATCTTAGTTCCTTTTGTCTTTACTCCTGGAGTTCCCACTATGTACATTTTATTCAATGTATATCTTTTCTTTTCAGCACTCTCTCAGGATTCAAGGTTATTATGATTCATGATATTTATAATGTTCTTTGTCCACTTTTTTTTAAGTAACATTCCATTTTGAAATCAAAGGCATCCTGTACTGGCCTTGTGCTCTCACTGATACCTTTCCCGTAGTGCATTTATATAATTCTTACTGAGTTCTATTTATTTTGCTATTTGTGTCCTCTTCTGAAATCAGCTTGTAATTTTAAGCTAATTTCACTCTCTGGTTCCCCAAAACCTAGATATTCTTGGGTAATTCTTAACTGATAGTTAACTTGCTTATATGCTACCTTCAATAATTTAATCATCAGAGTCATTAAAGACTGTGTTAAACACTTCCAAAAAACAGAATAGTTCCATTGTTTTACTGTCAAGGGCATTAGTGATAACAGTTCTTTGAATATATGTTGTATGAATTAAGGATCTCTGTGATTAGGAAATGATATGTATTTAATAATCAGATTTTTATTCTAATGCGTTTTATCAGATGAAAGAGTGTTTATCATATACATGAACATATATTATATTTCCATATATAAGCACATTACAGTAATAAAATTTTATAATATTTTTACTATTATAACATTTGTATTTATATACTTTATTTATGAAGAGCATTGGAAATATATTTTAAATGTGCATACCTTTGTCCAAGGCACATCGTGCTGTGGTCTCAGGATAGGAACCTATTATAAAAAATATATATTCTCATTAATATACTTAGTATAACAAACAGATTGAGAAATACCAATACATAAAATTAAAAAAAAAAACATGGTTTAAACTTCAATCATAGCTTAATATTATTATCTACCCATTAACTTCAAAAAATACTCTCTTTTTATCTTTTATTTTGCTTTAGTTCATTAAGAAAAAAAGGACAAGGTGTAAATATTCTGATACACTTCTCAATGTGAATCAGTAAAGGAATTCTATTTTTTAAATTTTAAAAGAAACATTTTTTTTTCCTGGAAAGAAACATAAAGGCACATTAAGTTCCTGGTACACAAAAGTCAATTTCAGGCAAAAACTCAGACAACACTTTCAAAAATGTTAAGTGAGTTATTATGTTCCAAATAAGAAGATGAAGAAGCAGATTAAACAGGTTTTATGATAACAAAAGTCCTATAATATTTTCTCATCACAAAATGGCAATGGAACAACAGTTAGAGTTCAGAGAATCATTTCACTGTAAAAATGTTTCAAATTCTCAGGCAGTGAAGCTAAAATGTATGTGCAGATAATAGATTTAAATATGTCCAAATAAACTTGAGCACTTTAAAAATCAAAAGAGGAAACAGAATCACATATTGTTGCATTAAGACCAATATTTCCAAAAAAAAGACCAATATTTCCATCATCACCTTCTATTTTTTATTTTATTAGACACAGTGCCACATTTCCAAATATGTGGACACACAACCCACATAAAAACACAGGTCTAAATCTAGGGACTCTCATTGCAAATGTGATAATACTGATTATAAGAACTTCAATTAAATGTAAAATCAAAGAACCACTCATTTTGTTCATATTTTTTGGCATTCTATCTGCTTGAAATTTCCAAATATGGGAGGAAAATCAGAAGAAATAAACTTCCTTTGTGATTTCTACCAGTATGTTGGAATAAAAGTTTTACCATGAGTAAATTTTAAATATTAAAATAAATAGCATCCATAAAGTAAGAATAAAAGTATGTTTTTCTTCCATATTTAAAGTTCATAGACCCAAACAATTTCAGCTCTAGAAGGCATCTGAGTGGATAACCAAGTAAAAACAATCCAAACTGTCAATTAAAGGATTCTCATTGTTATATGGACATGCCTCAGAAGTCCCTGGATAATGTAAGGGAACCAATCCTTTGGATAAGCCATAATATTCCCTCAGCCATTACTCAAAGACACTAAACATGTGCACAAATTCAGGCGCATACATCCATGATACTTACATGTGCACACACACAAACACACACATAGAATTTTAGGCTGTGTTTTATTATTTAGTCTATTGTTTATTTTATGTCTAAACCTATAATCTCACATTTCTTGGATTTTAAACTTGGCCCCTGGATTACTAGCTACACTGGACTTTAGACAATTTACATAACCCTCTGAGTCTCAATTTTTTTACTTATGGTGAAGTTGTTATAAAGACTAAATGAGTTAATACAAACAAATTGCTTAGGAACCCTTCCTAAGACATAGTAAGTAGCCAATAAGTATTCACTATTAAAAACTACAAAACATTTGAAAGTAAAAATTCTTCAAAAATATTAAGTAATTTGGATATTTAAAAAATATATCCATTGATATTTCTAGTCTACTAATCATCTCTCAAGTGTGAAAAATCTCCATTTGTATTTCTTACATTTTAATATAATTATATTTGTCCAATTATAATTACAGAAATAACTGAGAAACATAACTGTGGAATGCAAACTTTCTTCATGAAGGAATCATAAAAGTAACCAAAGTAAAAGTGACATTTTTTTTTCAATGAGGCATTTTAAATGGTTAGTTAACAGCTATAATTCTATGTTCTGTGTTTTATTTGTGATCTGGCATGACTAGAGGAACAGAAAATCTTCTTAAATGACGGAGGTACTTAAAAATCCAGTTATCTAATATCCATGAAAGCAGAAGTATGTGGCAAAGAGAAAGTACAAAACTGGAGACCCAGCGTTACTGCCAGGCTATAATAAATTTATCACAGGAAGACATGGTATCAACAAAGTTGGAGTTGGACAGAGCAGGCAATCTTCAGCTACTAAAATCTCCATTTCTCTGGCCATTAGGAATAGTAAGGGCTTTAAAAAATAGGATTAAGTTCGTTTGCTATGATTTTTCAGATCAGAACATGCACTCCTATAAATAGGAATAAGTTGCAGGAGGAAAATGAAGGAACATAATAGTTAAAGATTGGTTTAACCGAGTATATGGTAAAATAAGAAGGGGGAAAAGACTTGGTAAGAGAAAATGAACATAATAGCAAAGGGAAGAAGAAAAAAACTACAGCCTTAATAAGGAAAATAATAAATGCCAAACATAAAAGGTAGACAATATATTTGGTGAAATATATTTTGATCAGAAGCTATTTTTATAGATCTGATGGTGGACCTAAAGAAGAGGTAATGACCTATTCATATCATTTTACTTTTTTAACTCATGGTTTTTCTTTTTTTTTTTAAGATTTTATTTATTTATTTGACAGAGAGAAAGAGATCACAAGTTCGCAGAGAGGCAGGCAGAGAGAGAGGGAAGCAGGCTCCCCTCTGAGCAGGGAGCCCGATGCGGGGCTCGATCCCAGGACCCTGAGACCATGACCTGAGCTGAAGGCAGAGGGCCCAACCCACTGAGCCACCCAGGCACCCCAAACTTGGGGTTTTTGTACCAGGTGTAATTTCCTCCTCCCATCCCTATGACCTGGGACATATAACAATTTCTGGAGAAATGTTTGTCTGTCATAGCTGAGGTTTGTCTGTCATAGCTAAGCATAGCTTACACTACCATTTGCTACTAGCATCTAGTGGGTAGAGGCCATGAATGCTGCTAAACATCCAGTAATTCACGGGATGATTCATGCAACCAAAATATCAGTCATGTGCAGAGGTTGAGAAACACTCTCTTAACAGAGGAGGTGGAGCCTCCCCCTACCTCAGTGCATCACAAACCCTCCCAGGTCATGAGATCATATCATTTACATAGAGAGAATTTTCCCCGAAAAGGAGAGCTAACCTTGGTCAATGTTCTTGACAGAGGATATTTTAGTTGCAAGTAATCTATTTAAACATTGCTGATCTAGAACTTAATGTAGCCATGTATACAACTCAAATTGATCAGACACTTGTCATCAAGTTTTTTACACCATACCAATATGAACCTTGTATGTAATGGTATTTCCACTTCTCTTCTCAAATGTTATTGAATATCAAAAAATACCTTAGGGAATTATTTGATTTTACTCTTTTACAAAAACATTAATTTCAAACATTCAGACATTATGCCATTTGAAATAATTTAAGAGAGAGGTTATTTACCTTATCATTATTAAAAATTTGATTATTCATCATAATTCAATAGTTAACCAAAATCATTCTAAAGGAAAATAATGTGGTTTAATATTTTTATTTCATTTTTACTTTACCCCAAAATAACTACTTTAAGAAAAACTAAGATACATTTCTATTGATTATTAACATAAAGAGAATATGCATGGCAACATGAACTAAAACTGTTTGAAATAGAATAATTATTATTATTTAATATAAACTAATGTGTAATTTTGCACTGTTCTCATTTTGGTCATTTGAGACTACTTCATTTCTATCATGTTGCTCAGAGTATTTAACCTGTAAAGAATAATGTTTCTTTGATATTAATTTAGTGGGATTCACAGCCTAAAAAACGTCATGTTTCAGGTTGTTAATTTCTTTCAAGGATCTCCGCAAAGGTCAAAAATCTAGGGAGGGGGAGGATTGTTAAAACCTTTCATCAATTACAGATGAATTTCTACAGCTTAAAGCAACATATTGAGGAAACAAGGAACTAAAGAATAGGGAAGTTTTAAGTTGCTATTATTGTGATTCAAAAGAAAGGTCCATTCAGATGGGTTTAACAGACATATTCAGAACATTACACCCTACAACAGCAGAGTACACATTTTTTTTCAAGTCCACATAGGACATTCCCCAGAATGGATCAGATATTAGGCCCCCAAACAAGTCTCAAAAAATTCAAATATTTGAAAGTCTTACTATGCATCTTTTCTGACCAATTGCTATGAAACTAGAAATTAACCACAAGGGAAAAACCTGTAAAGACCACAAACACATGGAGGTTACATAACATGCTACTAAACTATAAATCAGTCAACCAAGAAATCAAAGAAGAAATAAAAAATTACATGGGAAAAAATAAAAGTGAAAACACAATGGTTGAAAACCTTTTGTATGCAGCAAAAGCAGTTCTACCAGGGAAGATTATAGTAATACAGACCTATCTCAAGAAGCAAGACAAATCTTAAATACACAATCTAACCTTACACCTAAAGGACCTAGAAAAAGAAGAGCAAACAAAAACCTTCCCAGCAAAAGAAAGGAAATAATAAAGTTTAGAGCAAAAATAAATGATACAGGAATTAAACAACAACAACAAAACAAAAACAAAATGAGTAGAATTGATCCATGAAACCAGGAACTGGCTCATTGGAAAAATCAACAAAATTAATAAATCTCTAGCCAGACTCATTAAGAGAAAAAAAAAGAGAGAGAGAGAGAGATAACCCAAATAAATAAAAGCTCTAATGAAAGATAAGAAATAATAGCCAACACTACAGAAATATAATTATAATAGAATATTATGCAAAACAATATGCAACAAATTGGACAACTTAGAAGAAATATACACATTTCTAGAAACATATAACCTACCAAAAATCAAACAAGAATAGAAAATTTGAACCAACCAATTATCAGCAATAGAATTGAATCGGTAATCAAAAACTCCCAAAAAACAAAAGTCCGGAACTAGACAACTTTACAGGCAATTCTACCAAACATTTAAAGAAAAGTTAACACCCATTCTTTTCAAACTATTCCAAAAAATAGAACAGAAGGGAATTTTCAAATTCATTCTATAAGGCCAGATAAAGACACCACCAAAAATGAGGACTACAGGCTAGTATCGCTCATGAATAGTTGCAAAAATCTTGAGCAAAATATCAGCAAACTGAATGCAACAATACATTAAAAATATCATACACCATAATCAAGTGGGATTTATTCCCATGATATAGAACAGTCAATATTTGCAAAACAATCAGTGTAATAAATCACAGCAAGAAGAAAAAGGATAAAATAATTTCAGTAGTTGCAGAAAAAGCATTTGATAAAGTACAATATCACTTCATGATTAAAAAAAAACTCTGCAGGGCGCCTGGGTGGCTCAGTTGGTTGGGCGACTGCCTTCGGCTCGGGTCATGATCCCGGAGTCCCGGGATTGAGTCCCATATCGGGCTCCTGGCTCTGCGGGAAGTCTGCTTCTCCCTCTGACCTTCTCCCCTCTCAGTCTCTCTCTCTCTCTCTCTCTCAAATAAATAAATAAAATCTTTAAAAAAAAACTCTGCAAAATAGGTCTGGAAAAAACATATCTCAACATAATACATGTCTTATGTGAAAAACCCATGGCCAGTAGCTTATTCAATGCTGAAAAACTGAGAGCTTTTCAAACTCTCACCACTTTTATTCAACATAGTACAGGAAGTCCTAGCCATAGCAATCAAAAAAGAGAAAGGAATAAAAGGCATCCAAACTGGTAAAGAAGTAATACTTTCATGATATGCAAATGACATGATAGTGTACATAGAAAACTCTAAGGACTCCACCAAAAAAAAAAAAAAATCAAATAAATAAATAAATAAATAAACCTTCTAGAACCAATAAATGAATTTAGTAAGGTCACAGGATACAAAATCAATGTACAGAAATCTGTTGCATTTCTATACACTAATAATGAAGCAGCAGAAAGAGAAATTAAGAAAGCAATCCCATCTGCAATTGCATCCCAGATAATAATGTACCTGGTAACAAACTTAACCAAAGAGATGAAAAACCTGTGCTCTGACAACTATAACACACTAATGAACGAATTCAAGATGACACAAAGAAATGGAAAGATATTCCATGCTCACGGATTGGAAGAACAAATATTGTTAAAATGTCTATTCTACCCAAAACAATCTATAGATTTAATGCAATCCCTCTCAAAATACCAACAGCATTTTTTACAGAACTAAAAGAAACAATCCTAAACTCTAGAATAATCAAAGCAATCTTAAAAAAGAAAAACAAAACTAGAGGTATCACAGTTCCAGACTTCAAGTTATATTACAAAACTTTAGTAATGAAAACAGTATGGTTTTGGCATAAAAACAGATACATGGATTAACATAATAGACTATAAAACCTAGAAATAAACTAATGATTTAATGGATAATTGATCTTAGACAAAGGAGGAATGAATATACCATAGGACAAAAATAGTCTTTTCAACAAAAGGTGTTGGGGAAACTGGAGAACTACATACAAAAGAAGGAAACTGGACCACTTTCTCACACCATAGACAAAAATAAATTCAAAGTGGATTAAAGACCTAAATGTGAGACTTGAAGCTGTGAACATCTTTGAAGAGAGCACAGACAATAATTTCTCTGATATAGGCCATAGCAACATTTTTCTAGTTATGTCTCCTAAGGCAAAGAAAGTGAAAAGAAAAATAATCTATTGAGACTACATCAAAATAAGAAGTTTCTGCACAGCAAAAGAAACAACCAATCAAACTTAAAAGCAACCTACTGAAAGGGAGAAGATATTCACAAATGACATACCTGATAAGGGGTTAGTATCCAACATATATAAAAAACTGATACAACTCAACACCCTAAAAACAATCTTTTTAAAATAGAAAGAAGACACGAACAGACATTTTTCCAAAGAAGACATCCAGATGACCAACAGACACATGAAAAGATGTTCAACATCACCCATCATCCAAGAAATGCAAATCAAAACCACAATGAGCTATCACCTCACACCTGTCAGAATGGCTAAAATTAGCAACACAAGAAACAGCAAGTGTTAGAGAAGGGAGAAAATGGAAGCCTCTTGCATCGTTGGTGGGAATCCAGAGTAGTAAAGCCACTCTGGAAAACAGTATGAAGTTTCCACAAGAAATTAAAAATTGAACTACTCTACAAGTCAGTAATCACACTACTGGTTATTTACCCAAAGAATATAAAAATATTAATTTAAAAAACCTCATGCACCCCTCTCTTTATTGAAGCATTATTTACAATAGCCAAACTATGGAAGCAGCCCAAGTGTCCATCAATAGATGAATGTATAAAGAAGTGGTGTGTGTGTGTGTGTGCGTGTGTGTGTGTGTGTAATATTATTCAACCATAAAAAATGAAATCTTGCCATATGCAACAACATGAATAGAATGAAGAGTATAATGCTAAGCAAATTGAGTTAGTCAGAAAAGACAAATACCATATGACCTGACTCATATGCGGAATTTAAGAAACAAAATAAATAAGCAAAGGAAAAAGATAGAGAGATAAACCAATAAATAGATTTAACTATAGAGAACAAACTGACAGTTACCAGAGGGAGGTGGAGGGGGATGAAATAGATGATGTAGATTAAAGAGTACAGTTATCATAATGAAAATAAAAACAATTTTTAAAATGTCAAAACCAAAAAAAAGGTCCATATTTAGAGGAAATTTAGAAATGGTCTTTGTGCATAGTAATGCAATGCCACAGACCTCCACATTCATCTTACGTTTTAAGGACAGTTAGAGGTATTATTGCAGGAGATTTAAGTCAACAACCACTTCACTAAAGCAGAAGCACTATTTTACTCCAAAGTAAATCATCAGCCCCTTATGCCCAATATGAATGCTTTAGAATTGGTTGAGTTTCTGTTATTTTCCTTTATTAACTATTTATTAGTAGCCAATTTGTTCATATAGTTTATTTAATTTCCAGATATACTCCTGTAATGAGATATACTCACTAAAATAACTTACCTTTTCAACCTATCTTGAAACTTTTATGTCCTAACTGATATATGATCCACTTTCAGGAGCAAGTCCAGTAGATATGTTATATATCAATGAAAGTTGCTCTATATGGTATACAAACTGAATTTATGAGATCAAATACAGTTATTACTAAATCTAATTTCTTTGTATCTACTTGTTAGCCAACTAGGTGTGCTTGTGGCCATAATTCAAATTCAGAATTATCTCAGTGTGTAACATATTTTTCTCTCATAAAAGATGGTAATGCTGCCATAATAATTAGTGAATAAGGGAATTACCATCAAGAATAGTATACAGCGCATAATATTTTATAAGGGCAAACCAGAAATGTTAATACATTGGTATTATGGGCTGAATTGTGTGCCCTCAAAGTTCTTATGTTGAAATCTTAGGGGTGCCTAGATGTCTCAGTCTATTAAACATCTGACTCTTGGTTTCGGCTTAGGTCATGATCTCATGAGTCATGTTTGAGCCCTGCACCCAGCTCCACACTCAGGGGGAAGCCTATTTGAAATTCTTTCCCTGTACGTGCTCGCGCTCTCTCTGTCTTTCAAATAAATATATAAATTTAAAATAAAGGAAGGAAGGAAGGAAGGAAAGAAGGGAGAGAGAGAAAAAGAAAGAAAGAAAAGAAGAAAGAAAGAAAGAAAGAAAGAAAGAAAGAAAGAAAGAAAGAAAGAAAGAAAGAAGAAAGAAAGAAAGAAAGAAAGAAAGAAAGAAAGAAAGAAAGAAAGAAAGAAAGAAAGAAAGAAAGACAGGCCAGCTTTGTTAACTCTGAATGTGATGATATTTGGAGAGAATATCTTTAAAAAGATAATTAAATTAAAATGAGTCCATTAAGTGAAATAAGTCAAGCGGAGAGAGGCAATTATCTTATGGTCTCACTTACGTGTATAAAGAAAATCATGGAGGACATCGTGAGAAGGAAGGGAAGGGCGAATCGGGGGGAAATCGGAGGGGGTGTTGAACCAGGAGAGACTGTGGACTCTGAGCAACAAACTGAGGGTTTTGGAGGGGAGGGGGTGGGGGGGGTGAGCCTGGTGGTGGGTATCGAGAGGGGCACGTGCTGCATGGAGCACTGGGTGTGGTGCATGAACAATCAATCTTGTAACACTGAAAAATTAAAATAAACAAATTTGGGGAGAAAAAAAATGAGTCTATTAATATGGGCCCTAATCTACTGCAACTGGTGTGCTTATAAGAATAGATTAGGGCACAGAGACCCTCAGAGGAAAGATAATGTGCAGACTCAGAGAAAAATGGCCATCTACAAGCTGAGGGGAAAAGCTCTCACAGAAAAGTAACCCTACAGACACCTTAATCTTGGATATCTAGCCTCCAGAATCATGAGGGGGAAAAAAATATGTTGTGTAAGTCCAGTTTGTGGTTCTCTGTTATGACAGCCCTAAAAAACTGATAGGATTTTACTTTCTAGAGTTAGAGTATGCCTCTACTCCAACATGTGACAAGAGGTAAATTTTATCATCAGTGTCCTCCCATTTCCCATGTAATATTTATCTTTCTCTTTCACGGGCTTCTTGCATAAATAATACTCTTTTGATGTTCCCAGGACACAGCTTCTTGCTTTTTAAAATGTGTTCTCAAAGTGATCCTTTCCTGACCTAAAGGAACAGTTTATCACAAAGACTCTAATTACTGAGAACAGCTTGGCCTATATCTGTATTTGAGGGTATTTCTCAGCATAAAGTAAATAATACCTTTTTTATAAAGCAAACCCTTTGTGTTATTTGTTTTGTTAGTAATGAGCAGGTGTGATGAAATTGCCATCTTCATTCATTGCTGGTGGTAGTATGAATTGGAAAGCAATTTGCCAGCAGGTATCAAAGTTTTTAAAATAGTTGCTCCCTTTCACCCAGTTATTTCTCTCCTGGGAATCTCTTAAAAGGACATATCAACAGATGCTGACAAACATTTATGAATTGATAATCCACTTCACCACTATTTATACTAACTCTTTGCCTTTGTAAAAGGAAGCAAGCTATATATCTTCTAACAGATTAGAGCAACTGAGTTTCTCCCCCAGATAAGGAACTTTCGTGCTTTTATTTGTAACCATGTTTTCAAAGACCATTTAATGGCATGAGAATATACAGTGAATTTTATAGTTTTAAGTGACCAGATGAAGATACAATAGTATTCCATTGTATAAAACTAAACCCTCCCCACAAACGGGAATTCTCTTTACTATGCCAACCTCCTTTTTCTCCTCCTACATATGAAGAGTAGCCTTTATAAATTAATAAAACACTCAGAATTTGAAGAAGCAGACATGACTCATGAAGGCATCTCGGCAGAGTCCTCCATCGTCTCAGGAGGGGGAGGCAGAAAGAGGTTTCCACAGCTATAATCTGTTAGTACAACCTAGTAACTGCTTCGGAATTCAAGTGACCTGCCTCCTCTATTATATACAAAATAATTGAAACTGATGACAACCAATTCAAACTTTCCCTTCTCATTTGGAGACTCAAGAGGTAGTCTTTTTTGTTCCTGAACAGACGTATCAGAAAGTATCTCACGACATATATAATATTTTTTTAACATTCTATCTTTATTATGTTCCCTTGCTGTAATGTACCTACATTATTTTATTCAAACAGTCTAAACCTTGTTGTATCATTACTACCAAATGAGTGTTTCGTAAAATCATATTTTCAGAAATGAAGAAAGCATTATAAATGGCACATGGTTATAATTGCCAATTCACCCTATTGAGGCAAGATTACCACCAGGCTACCTGGAATATTCCACCACTTAATTATTTCTATGAACTGTGAACAGACACCTGTAGCATCTTTTTGGTGTAGTATGTACACAAAAAAACATGGGAAATATATGTGAAATTGCTCTTGGTGGTTATATCTAAGTGGTGACTTTCTTCTATATATTTTTCTGTATTTTCTATTTTTTCTACCTTTGCGATGTATCTCCATAACAAACAAAATCAGTGTTTTATTCCAGAGACACACTGCGTTAATCTCCTATCCTATTCTGCAAACATGAGAAATGGGCTGGTCCCCCTCGTGTAACTCGGTAATATGTGCACATTTGCATTAAGAACTTCTTTCCCTGGACCACAGTGCTCTGAATGTCATATGTTGCCAATACTTAGAGGCATCCCCTAAGCTAGGTACCCCACAGCTAGGTGCCTTGAATCATCGTGTACTGCTTAGCCCTCAGTAGTCACTGAAACACTTGAAGGTTGACTTTCATTTCACCTTCACAGAGAACTTTTTTATAAAATTCTATTTCCAAAATTTAGACTCTCTGGAACTGGTACAATATTAATACCTATATGCATTTCAGGAAATTAGACCCCCTTGAAGAATTATTTTGGTGTTTTAACAATAGTATATTGGCCACAGTGCAAGTTCCTTTTGACACAGTGGATATGGGATATCTTGGGGCAAGGGTTGTAGGATTCAGGCACGAGTTCTGTCATTTATCTACCTTTGTTCTTAGGCAAATCACATCCTCACTGTGGTTGATGATTGTATGAATAATCTCCGTGGATACCCTCAAGCCAACCAGGGCTACCCACATGAATGAATATATGGACCTGTAAGGTACTCTATTCTCTATATGCATAACTAGTTCTATTTGCTCACCGAAATATTCAGTTGGAAGCAGCCAGTAACAAGTAAGGTGCCAAATTATACTTTTAAGTGTGATTTAGGCACTCTGATAGAGGTATCGAGGGAGATTATTTTAAAATAAATAAATAAAAAGATTCTAGAGTGTTATACCCTTAACATACTTTGAATTGTATGAAGATGTTGTGAATCTGGCAATCCTTAAGAAGGGTTAATCATAATATTCTTTCCCTGTCCAATTCATGATAGCACTTCATAAATGCCCAATTTTCAAAACCTCAGACCCTGTAGCAACAGAAAACAAGTAGTGGAATTAATGTGTAGCAAGAGCAGCACTGCCATTATGCTAGCTTGGCACATCATTATTCGGAACATAGCATTAGCACCTTGCAAGGAGGCAGGAGAGAGGAAGCAGGTCCCTCATTATTTCTTAGAGCAGGACTTGAGCACCAGTTTGGAGATTTGAATGCTCCATTATCATCAGTCTAGGGCTGGCATTTATGGATCTGTCACCCCACTGGATCATCAACTAATTACATTAATAATCAGATCTCATTTTCCTTTGTCTTTTTAATTTTAACCACAGAGTTTTGTCCATGAAGGTCACTTGTTTTATGGTACTGCTAACAGAGTCCCATCATCATTAATACTTTAGCTAAAATATTTCTATGCAGCTGAAGGGCTGGTTCCTTGTGAATTTTAATCCATGTTTTTTAAGAAAGAGGAAATCGGGGTCCTAAAATCCAGTTTTTTCAGAAACTCTCTGGTTTTGGGTAAGTCATTTAATCTGTCTGATCTCACTTTCTTCATCATAGAATGCAATAATTAGAATCGCAACCTAAGGATTCACTCATTTTTGAGTATTTAGAGTTCTATACCTAAATTTTCTTTTAGGAAGAAGAACGGTGAGTGGAAATTTTATGTAGCATCCAGAAGCTACAATTTATTAATCTCCTTGTTTAAAAGATTTTATCCTCATCCAATTCATCTTCCATTCAATTGTGAATTATTATTCAAAGAGAAAATTCTGTTAGGTCATTTTCCCACTAATATCCTAAAAGAGATTGCCCATCACTCCAGACAATAAGTAAACTTCTTGGTTTGGTATTTCAGGAAGTAGATAGTTCCTGTCTTGCTCAGCAATGTCTCCTCCCACCATTAACCCATATCACTCTTCCGCTTCTGGAAAACAAACAAACAGCAATAACAACAAAAAACCACTTGCTGCTCCCTGAGTATACCACATGCTCTTTCATGTTTATGTTTTTGCATATTCTGTTCCTTGTTCTTTGAGTACTCTTTTCTTATTTCTCCTCCAGGCTAAGCCCCTAACTCAGGCTAAATCCTTCAGAGCTCAGCTTACGCCATCCACTTTTCCTCTTTCTCCTGGGTGTAGTTATATTTCCCTGAAAGATTATATCTCATATGTCTTACATTCCTATATTATATCCCTGGACTGTAATTATTGCTTTCAAGGTGTATCTGTTTCAAAACACTAGTCAGTTCCCAAAGAGAGGGACTTTTTTTTTCTCCCGTTTCTAGCACTTAGCATAATGCCTGACACATAATGGTCACTGAGTAAACATCTATTGAATGAATGGATAGAAAATATGTATGTGCAAAAAGATATTCAAAATACAGTCTACTCCCTGTTGCCTTACAACAGAAAACTGAACATGCTAGTTTAACAACCTAATCAGCCATAACATGTTAGAGAAGTTGACTTTCACTAAATTTTTCCTTATCTTTAAAATTACTTCTTTTCAAAATCTTAATTTGAAAACAAACAAAAAAAGATCAATATAGCCTTGTACGGCACCATTTATATCCTTTTTCCAACAGCCACTCACTTCCACTTCATGGCACACCAGACAGCTGAGCTTATTTCTTAACTAGATAATAGCCAGTTAATTTTATGCACACATTTTCCAAATAGTTAGTACATACTTTCTCCTATCCTCTGGGTTGAAAGGCATAAATTCAGAGAATCAATTTTCCAGTCATCCTCTAAAAATACTTCTTAAATTGAGCATCCATGTGAGTATAGTCTGGGCACCACCAAGTAGTTTTATAAATACACACCTTGCCATATACAAGCTCACATTGTGAAACAGACATACACTCATGACTATCCTGTATTATATACTAAAGGCCCTGGAATTTAAAGTAGGAAAACTAGATACATCCTTATCTCTAAGTTTCAGATCATCTATAAAATGAGATGATCAAAATTGTTTTTTTTTTTTTTCTTTTTAAGTTCAGAATTCATATCTGGGAGGAGAAGAAAACCTCATGAACTTCTGGTACCTCTTTTGTCTAATATATTCCCAATATACTTGCAAACACACACATTTGTGTTTACACACACACAGCTAGTTGCATAGTTGTCAAAGAATAAATATATCTCCCAAATATAGATACATAATTTTAGAAATGTGTCAATATTTTACAGTAACTTTAAAGTTTTACTATTTTTTGTAAAATGTACAATCATAAATGAAATTTATAAATTGTACCTATCTACAAAGAGAATTAGAACACTAGTAGAGTACAAAAAAAAAACCCCAAATACTATTCAACACAATTAGCCAAAAGGGGTTTGTACAGGAAACATTGTCTAAAATGCCATCTGCATAATAGAAGGATGGGGCTAGAAAAGCTTGGGTAAAGAAGATATTCCAAGGGCAGAAGTACAGACTAGATGTAATTCATCAGTAAAAGGCAATGGTGAGATTAGAAGAAGATTAAATCAATTAGATCAGAACTGACCATTATCGAGTAGTTGTGCAGTTGAATTGTTACATGAGGTTCCCCTGGCTATACAGAGACAAATAACATACCCTGTTATCACAAGTCTAAAGCACCAAACATTCTGCCTGAAGCACAGTATATTTTCAACAAGTGTTAGTTTCTTTTCACTGAATTAGGTTAAAACTTACAAAGTTGAACTTCAACCTTACTGAAATTTTAGATTTTTTCAAAAGGACTATTCCCTCTGACCAATAAGATTTTATCATTTTCTTTTACTAAAACACTATTTCCCCTTATTATCTCTGGGCTAACTTCTAATCTTTGTCAGATCTTGACTCAGATATCTTTCTCCAGAAGTATTCCTTGACCACAGTGGTTGCTTGGATTCTTTCTCTAAAGATTTTCCTAATATCCTGCACTTCCCTGTGTGAACAATAAACAGTAAACACAAGCTGGAAGTCATAAGATGTACTGTCGTACATAGGTCGTAAAGCCATCATTGAAGATGTAATTGAAAAAGCAGATAACATCTTCTAAAAATTCTTAACCCCTTCAAGTCACTGCTGGGAGTGGTCAGATTGATAGCCCATTGATCAAAGGACCAAATTCACATCTTAAAGATTATTGAAAAACATGGCCTTTCAAAATTGAGGTAAGCTACAAATTTATTAATTGAAGCAAATGGAAACAATTTTTCTAAACATTTCATGTAAGAGAGGCTAGAACCTAGGCTGAGAGAAGTTGAGGAATTTGAAAAGTTGAGGCACTTGCTCAGGCTTACACAGGTAATTAGTAGCAAAACTAAAACTGGACCCCCTCCATTCAGAACTACTTGCCCAGTACATCCTATCTTTGATGAATAATTGTAATAAGCATAAATAGCTCTGAGTTATTCATGTATACAATGAAAGAAAGACAGGAAAGATTGCTGCAAGAGTCTTAATTCCTTAATAGCACTATCCTATCAGGGATTCTGAGCTATTATCTTAAGAATGCATTGTTTAACAAATAATTTTCAATTTGAAATAAAAATGCTATCTTGAGTATTCAGAAATCCTCAATATTAAAGGTCATTTTATTCTTTTATGGTTAATGCATCTGGTTCCTCTGAACTTGTCTAGTTTAATGCTATTCTTCTGGTAAGTAATTCATAAATATCTGTTGACAGACTTAAATTGTATTTAGTTCAAGATATTTGAGTAGACAAGCATAAAATATGACATCGTGTAATTTAAATACATAAAGGTAAGTAACCAAATTGCCATGAAATTTATTATTACACCTTTAAACTTATATTTAACCATTTTGTTTCAGTTCTTCCTAGGTTATCAGAGATGATTGTCATTATTTTAAAATAAAAGGAACAATATCAAAAGCATTCTTCCATGTAATAGCAATTCTTAGAAGTATTTCTAATAACAGGATTGTTTGTTTCAAATTCTCTTCAGATGTTATTTTACCAAATGCTATTTTCTTGCCCATCACAGAAGATATACATTTTATACATATTTTGGTTTCTAAAGTAAGCATATTGTACAATGTAATTAGAAATTGCCAATTCCTCTCTTGCATAATAGCTGAGCTAATAATTTGACCTAGAAGAGCAAAATATTTTCATTAAACTTCTCCTTTCAACAAAAGCTTTGTTAGTCTACTGAGTCATGACAAGTAATCCTTTATATGCTAGGGTACCCTGTTCTTCCTGGTGAACTAACAAATTAAAATGTAGTGAAATGATGACACTGGGAATATTGAGGAATAACCACTGATGTGGGAAGGAATCCATAATTAAATCAAGATGTACTTTTTAATTTTAATTTTATCAAACTGATAATGTAAAATAAAATAGATTTTGAAGGAGTCAAAGGAAACTATAATTGAGAGCATAAGAAAACCATGTCTTGCTCCTTGTTGTCCCTCTACCTTTTGCTCTAGGGCCCTCCTCTCACCTTCCACACCTCTAAAGTCTCATTTCATTATATCTTGCCAAGAATTAGGAAGCAATTAATTTATTTTTCACCACCTTCATCTCAAACTAAGGTAATTATTCAACTATTTTTTCATCCCTGCTTCCTTTTTTCCTTAAACTTGGTTTGCTCAAGAGTAAAAATGAGCCACAGTACTTATCAGCTCAATGCATACAGAATTGATACCAAAGGCAACTGACAGCAACTGAAGCCAGAGGTTAGCTGCAAATCCATTAGTGATTTTTAAGCAGAGTGGGGGGAAACTCTTAGTGAGTTTGTGATAAAGCTGAATAACTACAGAAGTCGCAAATTAAGACAATGTAATTTGAATTAATATGTCATCAGACAGATTCATAGAAAGCTTTAAAGAGTGCAAAACGTTCCCTATAAGGTAATCAAAGCCATATTTGCTGTTCATATGTCTAAAAGTAAAATTTCTTATACTTTGACACATAATGCATAGAGTTTAAGGGTCATATTCAAGAAGAGCTGTGCAGGGCAAGAAACTAACATATTTAGAAAATATTCTTGCCAACTCTGAAGCACTCTTATCAAAAAGATACTTAGAAATTAAAGAATATATTGTAGAAAAATTTTAAAGTGTATACAGAAAATTTAGGGACATAATTTTCATGTAAACTCACAATTTTTTGTGATTTTTTTTGGTGTTAATAAATTTTCAACCATAGTACTCACAATTTATATTTAAGGACAAATTTTTAACATCTAATCTCACATTCTAGAATTACAAATCATTGTACTGTTTGCTTTGTTCCTTTTTTACTCCTTCTGAACCTATAGTGAACGTCCCTAAGGGGGTTCTCAAGTCATCATGACACCTCTTATTTTTATGACTTTAATTGGGATTTTTAAAAATAATTCCAGTATAGTTAACATACAGTGTTATATTAGTTTTGGGTGTACAATATAGTGATTCAACAATTCTATACGTTACTCAGTGCTCACCATTGTAAGTGTACTCTTAATCCCCATCACCCGTTTCACCCATCCTCCACCCACCTCCCCTCTGCTAACCATCAGTCTATTCTCCATCATTAAGAGTTCATTTTTTGGTTTGTCTCCTTTTTTCTTTGTTCATTTGTTCTGTTTGTTAATTTCCACACATGACTGAAATCAAATGACATTTGTCTTTCTCTGACTTATTTCATTTAGCATCATACTCTCTAGATCCATCATGTTTCAAATGGCAAGATTTCACTTTTTTTATGGCTGAGTCACAGTGCATTTTATTTATTTATTTATATATATATATATATATAAATGAAATATATATGCTTTTTTTTAAACAAAGTTTTGAGAGCCTTAGATTCTTTTTTTTTAAAGATTTTATTTATTTATTTGACAGACAGAGAGAGAGAGATCACAAGGAGGCAGAGAGACAGGCAGAGAGAGAGGAGGAAGCAGGCTCCCTGCTGAGCAGAGAGCCCAATGCGGGGTGGATCCCAGGACCCTGAGTTCATGACCTGAGCCGAAGGCAGAGGCTTTAACCCACCGAGCCACCCAGGTGCCCCGAAATATATATGCTTTATATGTATTCATATATATGTTTATATATATGAAATAACATCACTAAAAGATGATCATATATAAAATATATAATGGGATATTATTATGTATATTACATATATATATATAAATTCTACTATGTATGATTTATTTATGATTTTATAGATAAATAGATAAAGAAGAGGTTATATAACCATTCATCTATTATGAGCATTAAGATTGCTTCCATAGGGTGCCTGGGTGGCTCAGCTGGTTGGGCGACTGCCTTTGGCTCAGGTCGTGGTCCTGGAGTCCCGGGATAGAGTCCCGCATCTCCCCCTGCTGAGCGGGGAGCCCGCTTCTCCCTCTGACCTCTCCCATCTTGTGTTCTCTCTCTCTCTCTCTCTCTCTCTCAAATAAATAAATAAAATATTTAAAAAAAAGATTGCTTCCATAATTTGGTTATTGTATTACTGCTGCAATAAACATAGGGTCCATAAATCTTTTTGAAATAGTGTTTTTGTATTCTTTGAGTAGATATCCAGTCTTGGAATTTTTTTTTTTTTTTAGAGAGCATGAGAGAGAGCAGGGGGATGGCACAGGGAGAGGGAGAAATGAGAATGTTAAGCAGGCGCTACACCCCATGCAGGGCTCAATCTCACGACCCTGAGATCATGACCTGAGCCAAAATCAAGAGGCTTAATTGACTGAACCACCCAGACACCCCTTATTTTAAGAAACTTTAATTAGCAAACCAGTGACAAAACAGACACTATACAGACTCATTCTAATCAATTACAAAACACTGGTTCTCTAATGGTGTTGTGCTAGCTTATAAAATCTGAAGAAAATTTCAGTGTCACTCTGTATGCCCATATATATTACTAACATTATATATAAACACATACACACACATTTATGTATATATACATATACAAATATAAACACATATATGTATATATACACATATACACACATATAAGTGGTATATATACAGTGTGTGTATCTATATTATATATATATAATGGTATGGGCATTATATATAATGGTATGCTCAGGGTTTGAGTGAACATGACTCTGTGTTAGCAAAATTTAGCATAAAACATGTTTTGGAGAGGGAACTCTAATCAAGTTAGGATCTTTGGAATTAATGCAAAAAATCAAAATTAATAAGTCAGAACAAAAATAAAAAAAGCATATTTTGTTGTCTCTGCTTACTACTAATAGTAAGTGATAATTAAGTAAAAAAAATCTTATTATATTATAATAGAGATATAATAAGACAAATACAAAAATACCATTAGGCAAACACCACACTAATAATTTCTTCAGGCAAAATTCACCAAAGGATGTTTAAAATAATTGTGTAAAGCAGAATATTCACATAATCTCAGAGTATCTCTCCAAATATAGTTATCAGTTACAAAGGGAAGAATAGTAAATTTACAGTGGAAAGATCCAACACACATTATCTTAATCAAATATATCCTGAGAAATAAAATATATCATGTACCCTCTGATATGATACACTGACAAGAACACAATATCACTTCTATGATATTGAAAAAATTACATAACTTCGATCTAATCATGTGAAAAAATCACATAAACCCAGAATGAGTGGCATTCTTTTTTTTTTTAAGATTTTATTTATTTATTTGACAGAGAGGAATGAGATCACAAGTAGACAGAGAGGCAGGCAGAGAGAGAGGGGGAAGCAGGCTCCCTGCTGAGCAGAGACCCCAATGAGGGGCTCGATCCCAGGACCCTGAGATCATTACCTGAGGCAAAAGCAGAGGCTTTAACTCACTGACCCACTCAGGTACTTCAGAATAAGTGGCATTCTTGAGAGCAACTGACTAGTACTCATCAAATGTCTCAATGTCATGAAAGATATGGAAAGACTTAAACAACTGTCATAGATAGCAGAAACTAAGAAAACAGCAACTACATGCAATTTGGGATCCCAGGCTGGATTCTGGAGGAGGAAAAATATATTTGGAAAAACTGGTGAAATTTCAATAAAAGCTACAGATTACTCAATACTATTGTACGGGTGTTAATCATACAATTATACCAAAAATTACGACAGTCATAAAAATGACTATTTTTATGACTATTAACATTAGGGGAAATTGCATGATTTGTATATGTAAACTCTTTATACCATTTTTGTAACTTTTCTATTGATATAAAATTATTTCAAAAAATGTTAAAGCTGTTTCAATAGCACTTCAGGTAAGTAATGACATAAATAAAGTCAACGGACTCTACCAATGTCACCAATTTACTGAATTATACAATTACTCACTGTTCTAGTTCTTTTTTCACTCAAATAAATTGAGCATATACTACTCCTCATTTCATTACCAATAATATGAATGAAACCAATTGCTTAAGCTTATGTTTTCCAGAATCATTACATTTATCTGTCTTCCAAATTATCTTTTCTATTGTATTATTTCATTTCCAGCACATATTTATTGATTGCCACAGTGTGCCATGTACTCAAGAAGATAGAAGATGATTACAATGTATCTACTTGAATAGATTAACAAATCTAGAAAATAGTTTATGTAATTTATATCTTACACACCCACTATAATCTATTATGTAAATTAAAATTACTTGAAATGAAAAAAATTACTTGAAATGTATTGATACATTTGCATGCATTTAATGATTACATTCTTGGTTTAAAAAGGATTACCATCATTGATAAAAGATCAAGAACCTCGGGAGTTTAAAAAGAGAGAGAGAGAGAGAGAGGCAAACCAGAAAACAGACTCTTAACTATAAAGAACGAACAGATGGTTACTAGTGGGGAGATGGGGGAGGGGTATTGTGAAATAGATGAAGGAGATTAAGAGCATACTCATCTCGATGAGCACGGAGTAATAAGTGGAATTATTGAATCACTATATTGTACACCTGAAAATGAATATAGCATTGTACGTTAACTACACTGCAATTAAAATTTTCAAAAAAGAACCACAGGAGTTTTGACATCATTATATTTGTATATAATGGTGTGAGGTTATATAGGTAGCAGGGATAAAATAAGTTACTACGTAATGACAATTTGTAAAACTTGAAATTTCTGAAGAGAATATGAGAGGCACAATAGAATGTTGGAGGCACAAAAGCACAGCAAAATCCTTGGCTGGAAGTAGCAATAGGAGGAGTATTTAAAACCACTAGCATTTGAACAGTAATTCTCATTCTTATCTTACTACTAATTTTATTAACTTTGTATTTTTTAAAAGATTAATTAATTAATTAATTAATTAATTTATTTATTTATGTATTTATTTGACAGAGAGAGAGAGAGATCACAAGTAGGCAGAGAGGCAGGCAGAGAGAGGGGGGAGCAGGCTCCCTGCCGAGCAGAGAGCCCGATGTGGAGCTCTATCCCAGGACCCTGAGATCATGACTTGAGCCTGAAGGCAGAGGCTTTAACCCACTGAGCCACCCAGGCACCCCAACTTTGTATTTTTAAACATGAATTTTCTGTTTTCTCCATATCTTACTAAAATAAATGTTATAAAATATTTCATTTGAAAAACAAGCACAAACACTGAATAATGATGACACTCTCACTAGTAAATGATTGGGTGGTAGAGAGTACCACTTACCCAAGCTTAAAATGTTTATTTGTTAGGTTCCAGTTTCAAGTCCAAATTTGCTTATGAAATTTGGAATTACGCTGTTGATGTTTACCGACTGACATGTTAGGCTGCTCTCAAGTTGAACCTAGTGTATTTTGCCTTTTCTGTATCACGGGGAAACAACTAAAGATGATGGCAAATAAGCATTTATAAATAAATACACATACGTAAGAATTATTTCAACTTAGTAAAAAAAAAGAGTCAAAACCATTACTGTCTAAAATTTAATTGATATATTTAGTTTACTCCATCAATATATCTTACATTTTCTCTCCTTAACACATAAATTTTGTAAAGAAAGGACACAGTTAAATAAAATGCCAGAAAAAAAAAAAGTTAGGAAAAAGAGACTGAAACAATATCAGGGAAAAGGGACTTGGGACACCTAATAAGGTGAATGAGAGAAAAGAAGACAAAATAATTGTACCACAAAAGGTCAAAGACCTGGGAAAGATCAAAGCTCCAAAGGAGATCAAATAAAGTAGCAAACATTAAATCTGAGTGATGTATATATCTTATTATTTGCAGAAATTCATAACACCAAGTACAAATAACCATGAAGTTCCAATTTTCTAATGATTTTTTTCCTTTTATTTTTTTAAAAATATCTCAATGTACAGAGGAATATAGTACTTGGTAGTATTTTCTCTTATGAAAAATCATGGCATAAAAATAATAATCTGAAAAATAGTTATTTCATTAAGGGCCAGTAATGGGTTTTTATTTTAACTCCACAGACACAAATAGAATATCAATTTTTTTAAAAGATTTTATTTATTTGTCAGAAGAGAGGAGAGAACACAAGCAGGCAGATTGGCAGGCATAGACAGAGGGAGAAGCAGGCTTCCTGCCGAGCAAGGAGCCGGATACAGGACTCCATCCCAGGACGCTGGGATCATGACCTGAACTGTAGGCAGCTGCTTAACCAACTGTGCCACCCAGGCATCCCTAGAATATCAATTTTATACAATAAGAAAAATAGTTAAAGGGGGAGAGGGGAAAATAAAAGACCAAATAGCTACTGGGTAAGCACCATATGGCTTATGACATTTTATTTTACTTTTTAAAAGATTTTATTTATTTATTTGAGAGAGAGAGAGAGAGAGAGCACAAGCAAGGAGGAGGGACAGAGGGAGAAACAGACTCCCAGCTGAGCGGGGAGCTTGACATAGGGCTCCATCCCAGGACCCCAGGACCTGAGCTGAAGGCAGATGCTTAACCAACTGAGCCACCCAGGCCCTCCGGTTTATAACATTTTAAAACATTTATAAAATTTTAATATTTGGTCAAATTTTTTTAAAGATTTTATTTATTTATTTGAGAGACAGAGAAAGTGAGAGAGAGCATGAGAGGAGAGAAAGTTAGAGAAGAAGCAGGCTCCCCATGGAGCTGGGACCCCGATGTGGGACTCAATCCCCGAACTCTAGGATCATGACCTGAGCCAAAGGCGGTTGCTCAACCAACTGAGCCACCCAGGCGCCCCGAATTTGGTCAAATTTTAATGAAATATTATTTCATCCACCTGAGGTTGACATAAAATAAACATGGTGAGATTCTTAACTCTAGGAAACAAACTGAGGGTCGCTGGAGGAGGGAGGGTGAGTAGATGGGGTAACCTGGTGATGAGCATAAAGGAGGGCAGGTGATATAATGAGCACCAGTTGTTGTTTGCAACAGATGAATAGCTGAACTCTATATCTGAAACTAATGATACACTATATGTTAACTAATTGAATTTAAACAAAATAAGTTAGAAAAGAAAAAAAAACCTTGGAGAGTGTACTGGACATCCTATGAGGTGAAGTTTACATGATGTAAATAGACTAAAATAATAAACTGTGTGCTCCGGAATATTTCACTTTATCCATGGGATTGAAGCCTTTTAGCTCAAATTGGAATTTACAAAGATACATGGGAATCAAATTTAAGGTGAACAAACCATCATGAAAACTGAAATCTTTCTTTCAGCATTAATTCCCTGGATGAACTTCAGTGCTATTTTTGTCTTCAAACATGGAGTTCAAGCACTAGAGTAGATATTTTGTTTATATTTGTGGAATAACTAAAAGAACACAGATGATTTCTCAATTCCAAAGCACCAAAGAAGTTCTTCTGAGGCCTAGATCTCTATCTGATCTATCCCCAGTTTTCCTCTAATTCTAATGTAGAGCATGGATCTCTATTTGGAGTCCTGACTCTGATCATTTACTCTCTGTCCTTAGATTTAACTTAACTGAGTCTCAAATTGCTCAATGTAAAAAGTGACTGACTTCATTGTTTTACTGTATTAAACATTTCTTTTAGAATGAGGAAAATATATAAAGTATTTTTTCAAATACTTACCATAATCATCATTATCATCCTCTAATTTGTTTTCTTGCCCCCAAAATCTCTTTCCTATAAGCCCTAACTGAAGACATCTGTCTGTTCAGCAGTTGTTTTTTGCTCTGTTGTTCATTGTTCCTGTTTCTTTCAAATCTTAAAATCTGACTAAGGCTTTGCTGCCCACTGCAGGAGAAATGAGGATAAATCTTCTTCCTCCTGCCTGAATTTTTCAGTGACTTTATCTCTAGTGTTCTGTTGGTAATTCTGTAATTTATTACCTGAAGGACATGACTTATAAATATTTTCATTCTTTGAACATACTAGCTTAATACCTATAAAGGTAAGTTTGATTAACTATCAGACCCATAACACCAAACTAAGGAAAACTACAAAGGCTTAAACATTGCAAATTAATAATTATTTTTGTTGTTAATTATAATTACTATATAGATATTCACTCAAAATATTTGGCCTTCTAATTCAGTTATTGTGTTCTCTGCTAATTTCTTGCTATATTCACTTACTAGATCTGTTTAAAATTTGTAATACATCCCAGTCATTGCCTAGAATCATATCAAATATTATAATACATAATAAATAAATTTTGAATGAGTAAATGAATGAATCTACACTACTACATGTGAAAATACAACCTTGTTAAGTTTCTTAACAAGTACAGTAACTAGTTCAGTTTGAACAGATCTTAGTGATTTTGGAGGAAGAGTGAGATTTCGTACCTATAATAAATTTATAAGGTGAATGGGAAAATGTAATAGATGAATGTGCTAAGCTTTATTTTTAATAGTTCATAGTAGAATGCATTGGGAAGCTTTCCTCAAATTTTGTGCTGTAGTAAAATCTCATTAAAACGTTTTCAGGGACGATAGAAAATGTTTTCTTGAACTTTCATCTTGTTATATTCTGTATTACTATAAATATGTCGGTTCTCCGAAGAAGTTTAAAAGTTTTGTTGCTGTTCTTATACTAAACTCTTCAGTTAATTGTGTTAATTATAATGGGATTGCACCTTAAAAAATAAGAAAGTATACTGGTTATAAAGTGTATAGCTATTTGGTCTATGAAAGATTTGCAAGATCATAGAATCATAAGTGTATTTTTTAAAGCTAAAATGGACTTGAAAGAAGATAAATTTACGGATTTTATTTTGAACTTGTGCAATTACAATAATGAACTTTAATTCCTTCCTAATGGCCTGAATGGAATTAACTGGTTATTTCAATATCAGGCCTAATATCATTTAGAATTTTAAGAGTCTCCTCTTTCCCATAATGAGCTCTATCAAGCTAATTTGTAATGTTCTGAAAGCATATTTTTAAGAGCCTTGACATTCACCCTGTACCGTCTTTCATCTTCCTTCTGCATTATTTGCCATGAAGAAGAACCCATTTTTGTTCCTTTGTAATTCCATTTTGGTAAAGCTATCATTTAGATCTTCCTAACAATCTTTTTTTTAATTATGTTTTCTCTGCTGATAAAATTTTGTGTTTGTAGATCCTATTTTGTAGGATCTAGTTTGTAGATACTATTTTCAAAAATCTGGAAACTGTTTCTCACTTGATACAAGTTAAAAGCTATCAAATATCTAAATAACTGCCATGCTGCCATCTTCTGGTTATCTTGTAAGAATTTTATTTTATGCTTATTTATAAACTTTATTTAAAAATATTTCTTATTTTACTTTGAATTATTACACAAATTTCTGCATTAAATCAAAGAAAACAGCTTAAATGACTAAATCCAACAAAATAATTATAGCATCTTATGCACTTAAGTATAAAATTTGATAAGTCACTAATGACGGAAAAAATTTTACGCTATGATTATTTACCCGGGAGACCAAAAATGTGTCTTGACATTTTCTAATATATTATTTTTTATATAATTTTTCTCACAACTTTTCAGTGTGGCAGCAAAATGACCATCATTTTTTCAATGGCTGTGAAACTTTCCCAAATATACAATTCTTGTTATTATTAATTAGTGATGCTATTTCTTTTTTTTTTTTGATGCTATTTCAATAATGCTGAAGGTAGCACTGAAACATTTTGCCAATTTAACTGCCTTATTTTAACTTTAAAAATCTGCCAGTACCTACAATAATAGCACTGGCCAAATGCCCACAAAAGAGTGTGAGGGACAAGTCAGAGTTTCACATTTTTAAGAGCTTTTAAGAGCACTGAAACCTATAGCATTCTCTTTCTTACATGTTAACCTAATCATTTTCAATGTTGGGTTTTTTTTTGTGAAATTCACTCTACTGACATTTTCATCTTAGTAACCTTCGAGATAAAGGCAGAATCACTTATATATGAGACAAATTGCTGTCTCATACTGACCAATAATTTTAAAATGTAAGATAGTACATGCATCACTTCTAATTCAAATAAGGAACAGTATCTTCAAGTGCTGTGCTTTTTCAGCTGAGTATATGAGAGTATAAATCATAATAGCTCATTGAAAATCAGAATGCAAATGGCCCCAATAAATGTTTAGCAACAGATAATTTTTTTCAACTGTTTATTAAGTGCAATCCAAAATCTAAAGCAGCTGAGACAGGTGCTAATTTCATTCCTGTTATTAGTAATTAGTGATGAAATTTAATGGTGTTTGTAAGTAGCTCTCAAACATTTGCCATATTAAGCAGGGTTTAAATATCAGGGACCATTAAAATATAGTTTTTAAGCTTAATAGACTTGGACAAACAGGTATTTTGAATAATCAACACCTCTGAGAGCATGTGCCAAGTTTAAATGGCAAAATTGGCCCATTTACCCACAATAGTGGGCACAGAGATGACCTTGTAACTGCTGGATACAGTGTGTGTGTGTGTGTGTGTGTGTGTGTGTGTGTGTGTGTGTGGATTGTGCCATACCCAGTACCCAGATGGTTGGTAACTATTCTGTTTACTAAACTGTAAAGGTCTGAAATTCCAGTTATTACTTTGGTATGACAAAACTATTTTTTAGTCTCATATTCATAAAAGTTGTTTCATTATACATTAATAGACAAGTATCATTTGAATGGGTATTCTATCACTCCATAGCTTTATTATTTATGATGCAGGCATCTCTATTTATAAAATGTGCTGTTTGATCCATCCAACGCTTTTTATATAGTTTTCTTTTTCCCTAATAGTGAAAATAGAATATTTCTTAATACCCACAACAAAAACTAACACATTTACCCAGGCCAAACCTATGGCTTTGTATTTATTAACAACCTAGCCGAACTAAATATATTAAAATACCTTCAATATGTATCCAGTATAAACATAATCAGATAGATAGATATGATTGTCAATATGCATCTACTAAATCTCTTTTATGCTTTAAGATTATCCTTATTAGAAAAATAAAATAAATTATTATACTCAAAACTTCATTTCTCTGACACACATTCTAAAGCTAAATCTAGAGGAAAGAAATGAACATTTTTTTTATTCAGTGTTTAAAAATTTCGAATTTTACTTTGGACAAATAGTTTTAAAATAACACTATGTAACAGTAAAAATATGTCATTTTTCCTTTTTAGTAGTGTCTACTGGATCTCCATTAGGTTAAGTCCTAAATTCCAGTTAATTCCACATTCAGAAAATGAATATAAAGAATAAAACAAATATTAAGCTAAAAACTTTCATCACTACAAAATTTAAGAATAAAATTGGCTTTTAGTTGTATGATACTGGAAATAGTTTATGAAATACAACCTACCATTTCTTAAAGAAAAAATGAATCAAGAGAGCGAAAGAATACTCAAAAAGAGTAAGAAATTCAGCAATTTATTTTCTTATATTTTTATTTTTAGAAATCAGGAATTTAGGTTCACTTCACCAGCATGCATTGATCTCTAGTTCTATGCCAGACAATTATTCTAGGTTCAAAGACACAACTGTGCCTGGCACATTCCCTGTCCTTGAAGTGTTCAGAGTTCATCAAGGGAGTCAGGGAAACATCAAACTATTAAAATAATGTAATAAATATTTGAACGTAGTGTTCTAAAAAGTGCAGATTAGGGAGTATTAATTATGCCTGTAATGACCAAGAAGTGACGTAAAGACTGGGCTTTAAAGGATACTTAGATATCCCCTAGATAAAGGAGTGCTCATCTGAAAAAACAAGAATGGCATGGTTGAAAGTGTGGAGTCTTTAGAGTGGATGTATCTGGTGGGCAGGTGATAAGGACAATGAGCTTGATAAAGAGGCTATTGCAGCAAAGACGTGGGACAATGTAGAAAACAGAAATAGAAAGGGTAGTGAAGGACCTTGGATACTAAGCTACTCACACAACACAGAAAATTAAAACTTTTTTCTTTAATTTTTTAAACTTTTATTTGACAGAGAGGAGAGAGATCACAAGTAGGCAGAGAGGCAAGCAGAGAGAAAGGGGGAAGCAGGCTCCCTGCTGAACAGAGAGCCCGATGTGGGGATTGATCTCAGGACCCTGAGATCATGACCTGAGACGAAGGCAGAGGCTTTAACCCACTGAGCCACCCAGGAGCCCCCAGAAAATTACAACTTTAAGGAAAGGATGCATCTTAATGATAATAAATAACATTACTCATTGGCTATTTTACATGTGAAATCTAACCTGATCTTCACAGCAGTCCTAACAAATAAGAAGTACTACATACTTCCTTTTACAGAGAATAAAGCCAAGACTTATGGAAGATAAATATTTTGTCTGAAATCCAGTAATTAATAAGTGACTTAACCTGGATTTCTCTCTAGAGGTCATACTCACCTACTCTGCTTAACTGCCAACTTGACTAGACTGGTGTCTTTCAGAGAAAACTTTATTGGCCATTCTGAGTAAAAATAAATTAGACAGAAGAGACCCTTAAAGCCAAAGAAAACAGTTAAGAGGATGCTACAATAATCTAAAACAGAAATATTACATGTCTAAACAAAGGCAGGGAGTGACTGCAGGGGAGGCTGCTTTACTTTGAAGCCAAAAGCTTGAACTTCAGGGTTCTCACTGGTACAGACTATTGCCAAGACCCTGGGAGAAAGGCTTCTCATGGTCTTATACCTTTGTAATATTTGAAATGCATTAACCACAAATGGTTAAGGCTGCTGTGTCTCTGAATTCTGTCTTTCAGTCTGTCACATTTTTGCTCTTATCCTTATAGTGTCAGAAAGCCACCATGTATTTGGCAATTTGGCTTAAAAATATGTTGAGCATATATTTAGCTTGAAGATAGTGGGATCTAGTTAAGCAGTTTTTAATAATGTCCTGTAAGTGAGTTATGGGAAACTCTCCCATTGTAGGAAAAGTTATTAGGAATATACACAGTTGTAGGGCCAGAGGTCTGATCACAGTATGAAGGTCCATTGGCACTCAGCACAGGAAGTATGTGGATAGTGGAGAAGAAACAAGCAGAGCCGGAAAGAAATCTGAGGAAAATCCCGAGCCATGCAAGCAAACTATAAACAGAGTCTCACATTCTCACTGGTACTTAAAACAGGATACTGAAGCGGAATATATTGTACTAAGTAATGGATCTTCTACGATTACAAACAAATTACCATTTACATTTGTAATGTATTTACATTACGTATAATTATGTAATGTAATTACATTACAAAATGTAATTACATTACAAATTACCATCACCTCTTTAAAAAATTTTTGGTGGGGGCGCCTGGGTGGTACAGTCAGTTGAGCATTAGACTGTTGGTTTCAGCTCAGGTCATAATCTCAGGTTCCTGGGATCAAGCCCTAAGTCAGGCTCCCTGAATGGAGTCTGTGTAAGATTCTCTCTCCCTCTGCACCCCCACTCTCTAAAATAAAAAATAAATAAATATTTAAAAAGTAATTTGGTGAGTATCAAATGAAATTGATTCAGCAGCATTTCTGTGTTGTAGGGCAAAAACCTAGAGCAGTACTTCAAATAACAAATCCACCTATAGGTGAAGTTTTATGTTTCTCATTATATTAGATGTCCTAGTACAACCAATACATCTTCTGACAATGTTTGATGGTTGCAGTCTAAACAGTAAGTAAAACTGCCATTGACGGAGCAAAATGATCAAACCATATTAAAGATGGTTATATTTCCATTTTTTAAAAAAACAGACATTACATGATTGTTGTCATGAAGAGGTATTGATAAGTATGCAACAAGAAAAATAAACAAAAATTATTTTTAGATCCACGTCACTGGAATTCACATAGCATAAGAGCATAATAAAGACTCCAAGAATTACTACAGAACTGAAACTATGTATCACACCTACAGTTTTTCAAAGCGATTGACCACAAACTTCCTTTCACTGTATGCATCTTTATAATAAAAACAACTGATATTCATTTAAAAAACACATGAGGAAGGATTGTGGCCAGGTTGAAGTGCCTGTCAAATACCCATAGGTTATACTGAGAAAGTGAGTTTTGCACAGAGAGTTAAATTTAGAAATTAAATATTTTACATAGAAAGTCATCATAGAATGCAGTTCTCTATGTGAATTAATCAATAGACTAGATATGAAGACCACTGGAATTTGAGGGTCCTGAACACAGAATACCACACGGAGGATACTGAAGTTGCCCACAATCTTCTGAAGGCATAAGGGTAGAAAGATACAGTGAAAGGCCAGCAGCAAAGACCTCCAAAAATAAAAAAAAAATTAAAATACATGAAAATCAGTAACTTTTGAAAGAATGAACAATAGATTCTTTAGGCTGCAAAAAAGAGTTATATGGTAAAAGTTGTCAATATTCTATGAACGTTAATGAGGATCAAGAAAAAGACAACAGTTGCTCAGGTCATATTCATTAGAAAACAAAAAAGTTCTATTAAAAAAAAAGAGAAAATAGGGTTATTAGAGGAAATCTAGTTTAAGTAAACAAGTTTTAGTAATTGAGGAGAAAACGAGATTTTAATAAACATAGAAAGAGTTATATAGGGGTGCCTGGGTGGCTCAGTGGGTTAAGCCTCTGTTTTTGGCTCAGGTCATGATCTCAGGTCCTGGGATCAAGCCCTGCATCTGGGCTCTCTGCTTAGCAGGGAGCCTGCTTCCCCCTCTCTCTCTGCCTGCCTCTCTGCCTACTTGTGATCTCTCTTTCTGTCAAATAAATATATAAATAAATAAATAATCTTAAAAAAATAGTTAAATATAAGAAGAAAATTTAGGGCTTAAAAAAAGGATAAAGCAAGGAAGAATGAGATGCTTATAAAAGGAATTGAACTCATAAAAGAGGTTGTTTGGATGGGAGGCTTGCATTTTTAACTGTCATTTTCACAAAAACAAAAGAAAAACAGAAACACAGAGAGAAACAACGTGGATTAAAAGTACTTTCCAGCACAAATAGAAATCTCTTTAGTCTGCAAATTCTTTTTCTTGACTGGTCCTAAAAGGCACCAGCCATTTGAAATTCACCAATTATAAACATCAATTAAAAAACAATCCAGAGGGCGCCTGGGTGGCTCAGTTGGGCAGCTGCCTTTGGCTCAGGTCATGATCCTGGAGTCCCTGGATCGAGTCCCACATCGGCTCCCTCCCAGCGGGGAGTCTGCTTCTTCATCTGACCTCTTCCTATCTCTCATTCTTTCTCTCTCTCTCTCAAATAAATAAATAAAATCTTAAAAAAAAACAAAACAATCCAGAGATTTTGGTCAAAACAAACAATAAAAATTTTAAAGTAAAATACATTTGGGAAATCAAACATACTATATCCCTTTTAGATTAGCTCAATGCCCATTTGTGTTATAAAATATCTGACATATCCTCCAATTTAAGAAAAGATAATTAAGTTGTAGTTTTATTTAACATTTCTGAAACTTATATGAACTCAAAGCCATTTGGAAAAAAAGAAACTAGAATGTCCTTGAATTGTAGATTTCTTGAGTGAAAATAGCAACAGCAAAGGGTCCCTTGAATAAATGATTGCAAAACACCTTGAAATGCTTTGTAACTGTTAAATACAGACCTATGAAGAAACAATGTTTGATCCAAAACGAGATGACTGAATGAAGGAAGGACCACTGTCTATACACAGTAAGTTTCTAAAATACAGAAATCACTTGTTTAATCTTTGTAACTCAGTCCAGCACATAGCAGGTAATAAATGTATTTTGACTGACTGAGTGGTACTCCATTGGTATTAAGTGTTTAATTATACTTTGCTCGGTTTATGTAAAGTCAAAAGGCCATGGATATATCCCAAAGACCATTAAGTGATTAAGACTAATTAAGTGTCAATAAATATGCTCATCCCCATTTCTAGCTGGTGCTGATACATATACCAATCAATTTAAAGCTTGCAAAATGATAGTCAAAATTTAATGAACATTTCCTAAAAGATGTGCAACACAGCATTTATATCTCTAATGCAAGAAGATAAATGATAAGTAGAGCTTTTTGACAACTACTCAGGCGTAATCTCTTGGTTCTATACTAAGAGTTTAGAATGCATTTAAATAAGAAAGACTTATAAATGAAAGAACCACTTGACTGATTTTTTTTTTTTACATTTGAGCAGGAAGAATCACTTATTTAAAAGTCTTTTTCTATCAAGAGTAAATATTAGGCACTTCCATCACCTAACGATTTTGAATTTTAGAGGTCTTTTAGTGAGAAATATAAATGGGAATTTTTTTAAGTGGTGAGTTCCCAGAATACATTCATAGAAAGTAAAACCTTTCTGTGGACTTTCTAAGTCCTTCTGATGAAGTAAAGCTACCAGCTTTAAGCCAGCTCTCTTTTCTCTATGCTGCATCAAGTCTAAGCAAGGTAACCGTGAAAGGATGAGGGGAAAAAAAAAATCTTTTCAAATACAAAAGAAGAGTGAAAATGTACTGTACCTAACTCCAAAGGGATTTTCCTTTTGTCAAAGGCTGCCCTTATATAAACTATGCTGTTTAAAAATCATGCTAATCTCACTGAAGCTCTCACTGCTTTCTTTTGGTTGTTAATTTTAAATAATTTGTAGAAAGGAGAGTTTCTCTAAATAAATAGAAGAAGCATATTTGTGGCCTTTGGAGAGGAAGTCATGTCAACAAAACTTGTTGGATTAAGAAAAGTAGTTTCATCTGGAATTCTGAAAATTCAGTTCCATTTTATTGACCAATTTGTCAAAAAAAATCATTTTAACTTTACAATGTTTAAAGGTTAAACTCACAAAACAGAGAAAAACTAATCGCCTCTTATGAAATTAGCCAGGCCATCGCATGACTTGTCATAGAATTTCCTATAAATCAGAAGCCCAGGGGTGCCTGAGGGGCTCAGGGGGTTAAAGCCACTGCTTTCAGCTCAGGTCATAATCTCAGGGTCCTGGGATCAAGCCCCACATCAGGCTCTATGCATGCCTCTCTGCCTGCTTGTGGTCTCTCTCCCTCTGTCAAATAAATAAAGAAATCTTTAAAAAAATTTAAAAAATATATCAGAAGGCTGCTTTCTATGCAATTTCATCAAAATACCTTTTGGTACAAATCTCAAGCACATAATATCCATGTCAAAAGTGCATGATGATAAGAGTTAGAGGTTATTCTGTTTACACAAAAATCGAGTCAGCTGGGGGTAATTTTCAAAATATAAAGACACAGAACAGTAAGTTGGTTATGGGGGGATCTGTTTCCACTTTAGAATCTAAAGACTACCTCTTTTATTTTTTTAATTTTTTATTATGTTATGTTAGTTACCATCCAGTACCTCATTAGTTTTTGATGTAGCGTTCCAAGATTCATTGTTTATGTATTACACCCAGTGTGCCATGCAATACATGCCGTCCTTAATACCCATCACCGGGCCAACTCATCCCCCTACCCCCTTCCCTTCTAAAACCCTCAGTTTGTTTCTTGGAGTCCACAGTCTTTCATGGTTTGTCTCCCCCTCTGATTTCCCCCGTTTCACTTTTCCCTTCTTTCTAATGTCCTCCTTGCTATTCCTTATGTTCTACATGTAAGTGAAATCATATGATAATTGACTTTCTCTGCTTGACTTTTTTCACTCAACATAATCTCCAGCCCCATCCATGTTGATGCAAAAGTTGGGTAATCATCCTTTCTGATGGCTGAGTAATATTCCATTGTATATGTAGACCACATCTTCTTTATCCAATCATCTGTTGAAGGGCATCTCCGCTCTCTCCACAGTTTGGCTATTATGGACATTGCTGCTATGAGCATTGGGGTGGATTGGCCCTTCTTTTCATTACATCTGTATCTTCGGGGTAAATACTCAGTAGTACAATTGCTTTTTTCAAGACTACCTCTTACAAGGCAACAATCTGCTCCTCAGTTTGTCATATTAGTCTAAACTTAATGTCTGGGTTCCAGCAGCAAATAGTTTGTTGTTCTAATATTTGGTCTAGCTCTACTTATTTAGACCTCTGTTCTAATGCTTAGAAATCATTTACATATGCATGTTTAGGGACTAATTTTGTGGGTAAGCCTAGCCATATATTAACTTACCTTACTGAAAGATAGGGCCCTGGAGATTAGGAATCAATTCCTTTATTCAACTGTGCATCCCCAACATCTAGAACAGGGCCTGGCTTATACCGGTAGTCAATCAAAATTTATTTTGTATTATGTTATATAATTTAGAACACTTTTAAGAGTATATCAAATATTACACTGATTGTATTAATCATTATAAACATGGTTAAATGATCAAATATACTATTAGTTATACCACATGGATTTACTTAGAAAACCTAGCTCCACACAGTATTTTAATACAAACATGCAAAATATTTCTAAAACATGATTTTCTTATCCATTTGTTTAATTATTATAAATTCCAGGATCTATCACTAAGTAAATATGTTGCCAGGCATCTAAAGATACTACAAGTGGAAAAGATATGCCAAATTACTTGAAATGACAGGAAGAGTATTAAAGGAATAATTTTTGCAGGAAAGTACTAATGTTACTGGAGTCCTCACTTAACTGAGCTTTATGATAAATAAGACAAGTAAGTTGTATAAAAAAATCAAACTCATGTAAGAAACACAAAATTTTCATCACTCTCAATATAATTGCAAACAGAAGAAACTGTATTTTTTTTCTTTAATGGGACATTACCTCCAACAAAAGCTAGCAATCTTTTTCCAAGATCTTTTCATTTCAGTTACAGTGGTGAAATTTTCACTCATTGTAATGACCTTCCAGAATAGAAGAAAATGCTTAACTAGCAAGGTTTAATAAGGCACTTTACAATTAAACATCACTGGTGCCTTCATAATTTCTAGGATCTTTGCCCTGTATACCCATGATGACTCCAGGTGGGAGTGCAGGTTGAGGAATGAGTAGAAAGAGAATTTTTAACTCCCAAATGCAGTTGTGTTTTGTTACTGTTGTTGTTGTTGTTGTTGTAGTTGCTGTTGTTTGGATGTCAGTGAAGGGACTGTTTTCCCCTTTTATCACTACTTGCTATTACTTAAGATGAAATCACACAGCAAGTCAGAAAAAAAAAGGAACTTATTTAACGGGAAGCTCATGAATGTTCTGATAGCAGGCTTGAAGTATTCTAATGTGATATGAGAGACAGCCTGACATAGTAACTTTACAACAAACTAAGGAATACAGGAAATTTAGATTTTATTTAGTTTTATACCATCTCAGAAGAGGTTTTCAGGCACCTATCTTAACAGTTTTTTTTTATCTAAGCCATGGGAAGGATACTTACAAATGCCTTACACACTCCAGTGTTAAAATTTGTATCAGAAACACACTGGTGAGTTTGTTTGTTTGTTTTAATGTATAAAAGTTATCTGACAGTTGCTTCTAATCAGCTTTTGAGCCCAGGGAGAACTGTTCTCCCTTAGAATTCAGTACCACACTCTATGTTCACATTCTTCCCTCTCACTCTCATAAAGCCATTTCAGTTGAAAGACACTTCATCTCTGGGACACAGTAAGATAGCTATACAATTGTGCAATATCTCATAATATGGCAATGCACTGCACTGCATTAGCTGCTTCAAGAGCCCACCTGTGGGAATGAGGATCAACATCCCAAAAGCCATTAGTATACATGCAGCACAAGTATTTGATTTTACAAAATGTTTTTAAAAAGGGTAAATTGGAAGTTAAATGATATTGTGAATTCACGAAGATTCTAAAATTAGTATAATACTCATATGACTTTTCTTTTTTAAGATTTATTTATTTATTTGGGAAAGGGGGCAAGCATGAGTGGGAGGAGCAGAGGGAGAGAGGGAGAGAGTCTGAATCAGATTCCATGCTGAGTGCAGAGCCTGACTTCAGGCTCAATCTCATAACCATGAGATCACAACCTGAGCTGAAACCAAGAGTCAGATTCAACCAACTGCATCACCCAGGTGCATCTCATGTGGCTTTTAAATGGCATCACAAACTTTCAATCAGAAAAGTACAGTCACCCTGTCTTGACTCTTTTTTGAGGAAGAGTCTCTCAATTTTTATTCCAATCAGTGCTTGGCACAATACAGGTATTGAATAAATATTTGATAAATACATAAAATTTTAAGTGGTTTGGGAAGATTACATCAAAAAATTTATGAATAAAATGACACATAATCTTAACAAAATTTAAGTTAGCAAGAAGCTTTCTTCTTAAAAAAAAGCTTTCTTCTTTAGCATATCATGTACTTGAAAGAGGTAAGTGGGATAAATTTCTTATATATGAATTTTTTATAATAATTTGGTTAACCAAAATAAAATTTTAATCCTATATTTTACTTTACCCACATTTTACATATACACATGATATGTTTATCACATTGAAGAAATACTGTGATAATTATCATAATTTTATATTTCTGTCTAAAGGTTAAATGATGATTATGCAGAAATTTCTAAATTATTAATGGTAATACATTTGTAATATATTGTGTAGTTTAAGTAGTGACATCATGTAAAATCTAAATTGACTCCCACAAAGATTTTGCAGTTGAGTATGATCACTCCCGTTTGAAAGAAGAACAATAAATACCGTAGTGGTTAAGAGCACAAGTTCTGAGACCAAGCTTACCTGGGCCATCATCCTGATTCTGCCATTTACTCTGTGACTTTGAGCAAATGTCTCAACATCTCCAAGCCCCAGGTGAATGACATCAACAATCTTACAATTTCCATTTAAAATTGGAAGGGATTAAAAAAAAAAAAAAAAACATTGGAAGGGATAATGCAGAAAGTGTTTAGCCCATGCTCTTCATTCAGCAAGAATACAATAATGCTTAAATAGCAGTAGTCTTAGAATGGGATTGCTATTAATAAGAGGTTGGACTGTTAGTTAAGTGACACCTTAGGAAACAATAGTGGTGAAAAGTTTGAGCTCAAGGCAATCTGACTTCACAGATTTTGTCCTTCAAACCAATATCGCAGGAACACATTTAAGTGAAAAATGAAAAGTAAAAATTTGCTACCTGAAAGAACACTTTTGGATCAACTTTCACAAAGTAAAAACATGTAATTTGAATATTTAAAATCCTTTTCATCTATTATAACTCAGGGTTTATGCATATTGAGATTTCTTAAAGTATACTCTTATGCATTATTTGTGCTAGAAAAGCTATTCATCAGTGAAAACAAGATAATAACTTTTTCAGCTTAAAAATATATTTGGTAAAATGGTACCTAATTACTCTATTCACAAAAGAAGAATGGCCTTTCATATATGTATTTATCAGTCTCTTGCTTCTGACCATTAATGTTTCTTTTGAACTAAAAAAAATTACTCTTTTATTCAATGGGAAATAGAGTTTAGGAGCATCATTACAAATGGACTTCTGTAGAGGACAATAGGAAAAAAGAAAGCCAAAATAGGAAAAAAAATACAAAAAATAAACCTTAAAGTGACCCAAATTAAAATATTCACTCAACAAATAGTGGATTAACTTGAAGTAGCTCTTAGGAGAGACTGATCCTTACTCTACAAATGGTTCATAACACAATAGCCATTAGATTTAAAAAAAATCATAGGGGAACAGATTAAAAGTAGATGGGATAAATTCATAAAGGCAAAAGGATGATGGAATGTATGATCTAATTTAAAGGTTATTGGAGTGAGTAAACACAACTCAGTGGTGTTGTGGCAAACATCCTATACACATCCTTACAAAATATGCAATCCTTATTCCGTATCATTCTCTCACTAACCCCCACTTCACCCCCAGCTAAACCAATACTGGCAATCATCTAGCTTTATTTTTCATGAAAATATATAGATTCTTGTTTAAGCCACTCTGAATCAGATTCCCTGTTTTTTATGTTTAACATTGTTCACAACTATTCCATACTCCATAACTATTATGGATAGAGGTTATAGAAATTAAAGTTTGATTGAAGAAGTGGATATGAAGCTAACTGTGATGTGTCTGACCAAGAAATCTGCTATTCCATTATCAGGAACAGAAAACCAGTGGTCAAATGGTGATTCTGATGTAGAATACACATTTGAGGTTGTAATGGAATCTTCAGAAAATTGGAAAGTATAAAATAACTCGAGGAGGATAAATAATGAGGTTATTTATATAGAATTCAGCAGCAGATTTGAAATATCTACTGTGGAAATGGATAGAATAGAGAGGCAGAAGAAGATGGAGGGAAAAATTCACCATTTGGAGGCTGAATGGAGAAATTAGCTACACAACTAGACAAATAGATTTAACAATGGACTGTGGCTGCCAAATTAACAAGCACAGTCATATATGTGGAGACCAAATCATCAGGAGTCATTTGCAACAGATGCACCATTCAATCTTTAAGAAACCACTAGGAAAAAGTAATGATGCTAAGGATTGTTGTCAAAAGCATTTCTACAGCCCTAGGAAAGTCATGCTGTCCACATCTAAAACATCCTCCATTTTCTTTTATTTTCACTTCCACTTAGAACCCCAACTGCTAATGCCTCCACTCATTCTTCAGATATTAGCTTAGTTATTCATATCTATCCCTTTGAAACACATGATTATACGCATCAGTATTTATAGTACATTAGTATAGGTTTACTTATCTGTTTACCAAATGTATATATGAACTCCTTAATGAAACAGGTGAGTCTTGCTCATTATTGTATTCCTGGAAGGGACGGTTTGAATGAAATAGTTCTGATTAAGGAAGCTCATAACCTTGAAATTACCACCGCCTCCCTCCCCAACTTGTCTGTCCTCTTTGGGCTGGAGTAGTTTATAACACTGACATGGAAGAGAGCATGGGATTGTACAGAAAGATGAGACTTTGAAGCAAAACAAATAACTTTATGATCCTGGTGTTCCACTCATTAGGTTTTAGCCTTAGAAAGGCTATACACATATTTTAATGCCCCGGTTATTAAAATAGAGATATTAGCCCCCACTCCTCTATTCTCCAGGATTATAATAGAAAAAAAAAATATATATATATATATATACATATATATGTGTATATATATATATGAATGAATGAATGATAACTAGCCAAAAGGGATAAGTAGAAGCTGTTGTGGTGTACAGTGATGTTGATCTTAACTTATGCATCTTTATGTTGTCTAAATAATTTCTACCTCTGGAGATAAGACTATTGGCGCTAAGATAATTTATTTCAGGAATCATCTTTGCTGTAGAAGCATGATTATAGTGATAATAAAAAGAATTAAAATGTATGTTTCCTCAGCTACTATGAAGAAGCTGACAAATTTCTTGTCTAATAATCAAACACATTTTATGCTAAACAACTTTTCTGTTAAAAAATCTAAACCAATACATTTAAATTTAGGAAATTGGTTTTCATAAAGACTTGTTAATGGATATTGCTGCATTAAAACAAACAAAATTCATCTTTTATTGGAAACATCTTCATCCAAATCAACCACTTTACAACTTTACATATTTAATAAATAGCCTTATGTTTTACCACAAATGAGCTACCTAATGTATCATAATTGCTAAAGTGCTTTCATACATTATTATAAATCTCACTATTTGGACAATATAATGTATTCCTGTGAACATATTTAAAGGACTACTTCCCCCCAAAAAATGCCTTATTAGCTGAAAAAAAAGAAGAGAAATGAAAGAACTATTGCATATTCTGAAGCGGCTAAATATATTGCCTATAATTTTCTAGGATGCTCCATCCCGAGATTTCACTATTGGCTAAAACACTATCATTATTGCAATAATGGCTAAGGTGAATACCTGTACTAAAAACCACTGAACTAGAAGAGAATCCTGCAACAAGAGGTTGATCTCCATTATCCTATGCATAAAATAATAATCACGGTTACATTAAGTGAGAAAAGTCACAAGATATTAATGATAGTAATGCAGGGAAAAAGTTAAAGTTTGTTTTCTTAGTGGGACAATTAGTGGGAAACAAAGATTCTTTAACCACAGATATTAGTTTATATGAGTAACTGTGGCATTTGAAGACCTAATCAGGAACATGTAAATAAGCAAATTACCTTTTAAAAATTTTTAAATAATTTTTATTTTTAAATAAAAAAGAAATATTTTTAATTATATTAAATATTTATATATAATTTATACACAAATATATATTAAATATATAATATATAACACTATATAAAAATAAAATTATATATAATATAACAGTATAAATTATTTTTAAACTGTTTTTTTTTAAGATTTTTTATTTACTTATTTGACAGAGAGAGATCACAAGTAGTCAGAGAGGCAGGCAGAGAGAGAGGGGGAAGCAGGCTCCCTGTTGAGCAGGGAGCCTGATGTGGGGCTTGATCCCAGGATCCTGAGATCATGACCTGAGCCGAAGGCAGAGGCTTTAACCCACTGAGCCACCCAGGTGCCCCTATAAATTAATTTTACATTTTAACTTAAAAATAATATAAATAAAAGTAAATAAATAATTAAAATTTTAAATTATTTTAAAAATTATCACTATGAAATTAAATGAGCTTCCCTCAGGCAAGCTAACATCGCTTTTGCCTGAAGGCCAGCTCAAAAATGAATCATGAGGGAAACAAGTCATATAAATAAAATAGTTTTTAAATTAATTCCCTGTGTAGAATAACTTGAAAAATAAACCTTAAAACTCATTTCTAAACTTTGCAACAACAAAGTAACTGCAGTGATGGCTGAGTACTGTAGGCCAGATTAAAGTATTCCCTAATGACCTGTGATTTCTTATTTTACATTAACATACATATGATGACACACTCAACTCAGCTCATAACCATGGTGATCCTGTAGGTTAGACCAAAAAGTGATTTTTTTAAACATGAAAAGTGGTAGATAAAAGCAACATAGGACTTATAGTATTCCCTGATGCAGAAGTCAACTGTTTAATGCTACCTATTTAGTGCTAACTATTCCAAAAAATATTGATTCAAGACTATCTTTAAAAGCCAGGTATACAAATTATATGTATTTTCTCACCCTGTCAAGTTTATTTGGGCTGTTATTTACACATATATATCCCTACCAAAATTGAAACTAAAATATTGGAATTCATTTATTTTGCTTTCCTTTCATCTAATTACAATATTTTAGGCCACCCATTATCCATAGAAAGTAAAATAAATGGGCTGGAGAGAGAGAGGAACTTCTATGAAGACTATGAAAAGAAAAAGAAAAAAAGTGCCTCTACAGAAGGGTGTCTTGAAAGCACATAGTTCACTGTGTCAGTTCAAAAATCAAGAGTTCTACCTGAAGGTTAAACAAATTTAAAATTAGTTATCTGTGTCTAAGGAAAACCAGGAAATCTGTGTCTGCCATTGTGGAGCTAGTTAACATAATCAATATGAAAAGTGATCTACCATTTTCAGGACTTCTTTGGGCACTTTTGGTGTAGAGTCAAAATTCTGATTTCCTATGAGATCTTCTAATTATAGGGGCTGACCTTGGGGATAAAAGTTAATATTTAGGGGCGCCTGGGTGGCTCAGTTGGTTGAGCAACTGCCTTCGGCTCAGGTCATGATCCCGGAGTCCCGGGATTGAGTCCCATATCGGACTCCTGGCTCTGCGGGAGGTCTGCTTCTCCCTCTGACCTTCTCCGCTCTCATTCTCAGTCTCTCTCTCACTCTAATAAATAAATAAATAAATAAATCTTTAAAAAAAAAAGTTAATATTTATGTTTAACTCTGGTCCTCTCACAATGTGTTACTGACTTGTCTTTGAACTCTGCTTGTCCAATTTCCCCCTTAGTTGTTAATTTCATCGAGCTGGCCTCTAAGTCTCATGGGATTAGTGAATGACAAATATTTAAGAATAATTTTTTTAATGGAGATGTAAAAAAAAAGTAGATGTAAAAAATGAAATTTTAAATGGTGGGCTGCCCAGTATTGTGGTAGATAGCGTACCCTGTTCTATATCCCCAGGAAATGTGGCCGATCTACCAACAAGTAAAGCAGCCTTCTCTAAAGCTTGGTAAAAGAACTCAGTCCTCTTGTCAGGTGAGTTTTTAAGCCACGTGTTTCATTTCTTTATTAATCAAGCTGGTGTAGCATGTCAGAGAACACAAGTCCTAAATGGCCTATTTTCCCTCTAAAATACAGAAATTTAAAAAACATTATTTTCTCAAATATAAAATTATCCAGAAAAAAATATATATGTAGACTTGCCAATAAGAAAGAAGTAAGGGAAGGAGAAAAAACATTTTGGGAGATGACATTATAATTGTGATGGCCTTACTAATGAGGCAGAAGAAAGAGAAATCAAAGAATCCATCCCATTTACAATTGCACCAAAAACCAAAAGTTACCTAGGAATAAACATACCCAAAGAGGTAAAGGATTTGTACTCTGAAAACAATAGGACACTTATGAAAGAAATTGAAGAATACACAAAGAAATGGAAAACAACAACAACATTCCATGCTCATGGATTGCAAGAACAAATATGTTAAAATGCGTATGCTACCCAAAGCAATCTACACATTCGATGCAATCTCTATCAACATACCATCAACATTTTTCAAAGATGTGGAATAAACAATCCTAAAATTTGTATGGAACCAGAAAAGACACCAAATAGCCAAAGGAATGTTGAAATAGAAAACCAAAGCTTGAGGCATAACAATTCCAGACTTGCTGTATCACAAAGCTGTAATCAACAAGATAATATATTGACACAAAATGACACAAAGATCAATGAAACAGAATAGAGAACCCAGGAATGGACCCTCAAAACTATGGTCAACTAATCTTTGACTAAACAGGAATGAATATCCAATGGAGTGAAAAAAACAGTCTCTTCAACAAATGGTGTTGGGAAAATTGGACAACCACCTATAGAAGAATGAAACTGGACAACTTTCTTATATCATAAACTATAATAAATCCAAATGGTTGAAAGACCCAAATGTGAGACAGTAATCCATCAAAATCCTAGGAGAGAACACAGACAGCAACCTCTAACCTCAGACGCAACAAATTCTTGCTGGACACATCTTCAAAGACAATGGAAAAAAAAGCAAAAATGAATTATTGGGACCTCATCAAAGTAAAAGCTTTTGCACACCAAAGGAAACAGTTAACAAAACCAAAATAAAACCTACAGAATAGGAGAAGATATTTGTAAATCTTTTAATATATAAAGGGCTAGTATCCAAAATCTATAAAGCACTTATGAAACTCAATTTCCCAAAAAATAGTATGTGTGTATGTGTCAGTGTGTGTGTATAATGTATAAGATGGAGTATTACTTAGCCATCAAAAAGAATGAAATCTTGCCATTTTCAATGAGATGGATGGAACTAGAAGGTATTACACTAAGCAAAAGTAAGTCAGAGAAAGACACATATATGATTTCACTTATACATGGACTTTAACAAACAGGAAAGATGAACATAGAGGAAGGGAGGAAAAATAAGATGAAAACAGAGAGGAAGCAAACCATAAGACACTCTTAGTGATAGGAAACAAACTGAGGGTTGCTATAGGGGAGGTGGGGGGGATAGGCTAACTGGGTGATGTGTGTTAAGGCTTATTACTTGAAGTAATGAGCACTGAGTGTTGTATCCAACTGATGAATCATGAAATTCTATCGCTGAAACTAAAATACACTATATGTTAATTAAATTGAAATTAAATTAAAAGAAAAAATAATTGTGATGGTCTTTAGGACAATATTTACAAATATTATTATTCCAGAAATGAGAACACAAATAGCTGGTAGGTGTGCCTTTTGCATATTTGCTTGTAATAACTGACAAAGATTTATTATTGTGTATTCAAGTAATTGCACAACTCTTCATCATCATCACTTATTACCTAATTTTCTCATCACAATCCTTACATAATGCCAGAATGTTCCTGGATGGATAACCTACATTTGGATAATGCAGTTCCCCATAATAATCAAAGGGCTTTCTGAGACTTTGGGAGGCTGTAGGCAGAATATTGCGTATTCCAGTGATACCTGGACACTGGCTCTGCCTCTTGCTACCCTTCATGTGTTCTCCACAATGTGAGAAATATATTTATTGATGCTAATTTTGGCTAGAGGATCAGAAGGAATCAGATCTCAGTAACTATTTCCTTTTAAAGGCTTACATAGTGTAAATTCCTCTAGATGAGTGAGGAATTGTCATGTAAACTTAGATTAAAGTTCAACAAGAAGTAGGGTGCCTATGTGGCTGAGTGGGTTAAGCCTCTGCCTTCGGCTCAGGTCATGATCTCAGAGTCCTGGGATCGAGCCCTGCATCAGGCTCTCTGCTTGGTAGGGAGCCTACTTCCACCTCTCTCCCTACTTGCAATCTCTCTCTCTCTGTCAAATAAATAAGTAAAATCTTTAAAAAATAAATAAATAAAGTTCAACAAGAAGTGCATTTTGCAGAATCTATGATTCTACCCTTAGGTAGAGGACTTAGGCCTAATAATCACCAACTGCTGCTACATGTATATACCACTGTTACAGATGTTGTGTCTTAAACCTCTGTCAAGCCTTTTTTTTTAATCAATTAAATCCCAAATGTAATCTGATTTTATTGTGTGAGTGATATACATGGAGGTAGCAACAGGGATGGGCAGGGTAGGGCACTGCTCACATAGGTGTGAATTTCCTTCTAGCCAATTCATAACCTACCTGAACCAGCATGACCATTGCATTTGGGAGGATTTGGAACTTCTCTGAATATTTCTTAGAGATATAGCTGTATAGAGATTAGCATGTTTAATATTTAGACAGAGAAGTTGGAGAAAATATTATCCAAAATATAATAGTTGTAGAGAGACTTTGTTTGTAATATGTTTTCTTTGAAGGCATAAAAATTACCAGTATTAGTAAACATATGCATTTTTCAGCATTTCACTCCCATTATTAAATATGTCTCGCCAAAATTCTTTAAGGTAGATTTCTATTATTGTAGTTGTAATGACTGTGAGAGCTAATTACATAGCCTAGAACACATAGCTTGGAAGCAGTGAGGCAGAGACTTGAATTTAAATACAACCATGTTTTTATTCATCACTTCCAAAAATAAAAGGTGCACATATGCATGCATGTGTATGTATAGATATCTTGAAATAAGAAAAAGTGATTAAAGTGGGCTCTGGGACCCAACGATCTGTATTTTAATTCTTACTCTGGTACATACTGGCTTTGAGATCTTGTACAATTTAATTAAACATTCTGAAATTCAGTTTCCTGATTTGTTAGCAGCCATGGATGCTCATTTCTTAAATCCATTAGTACTTTGTAGTTGCAAAATTTAATCATCTAGTCCTACCCTTTGTATTGCATTTATTTGCTGGGATACTTTTATAACGAGACATGCCCCCTATTCTGCTATTTTGTTAACTAGTGGGCAAAGCCCGTATAGGATATGCAAGATAAATGGTTGATTCTTTTATTTCACTTACTAGTTTTCAAGATGGCTTAATTGTTTCTCATCCTCTGAAGCTCAATTTTAAAAATGTCACTTTGAACTCATGGATTTATACATGTTTGGTAAATTTCAATTAATTGAATGACTGTATTTATTAATTAAAATTAGCCCAGTAAAGGACTCTTCAAGTTGTTTTCTGAATCATATTGACATACATCTCTAGAGTCTTTAATAGCTTGCTTGATACCTAATTTGAAAAGATATTCTAGGTTCATCCTGTCCTAGACCTGCCATTTCTCCAAGAAGCCTCATTTCAAAAACCCATTTCAAAACTACAATCTGGGTGCTTATACATAATCATTGCTACTGGGTTGGTCATTGCTTCTCGGTCTTTATAGTGGCAGAGCTAGGATACACACACACACACACACACACACACACACACAAGCTTGTACACATATTTTCATACCTATATAAATGTATTTTTCAAGAAAATAAATCCTCATAATATTGATGCTTCCAATGCAAATTCAAGACTACAGAGTTTTTAGTAAATCTCTTTTGTGTTGCATCATTTGCCCCTTGTCCATATAAATAATACTAATTTTTGAGCATACAGAAGAGAATAGAACTAAAATATTCAATCACTATCTTTCATTTTCTTTATTCACTTCACAGAAAGCTTCAGAATATCAATATTAATACTGCCACCACAAATATGACTAATAAAAGTTTTTAAAATCTGAATATGCTTTCCCACAATTTCTTATTTCTATAGTTATACTACACAAACCCACATATATACATACTTGAGTGTATCTACACCATCTACATCATTTACATCAATCACCTGTATCAATGTCTATGTCATCTCTCAATCTACAATCAAGGCACAGAGCCACTGTACACTTTATGCTTTAACTCTACTCACATAGCTGTCAGAAGCTGATTCTATAGAAGAATCTCAAGGACTTAAGGAAACAATGGAATTCCTAAATGACAATTCTAAGTTTTCTTTGCTCTTTAAAAATCAAAGTTAGTTTTTCTAAAGATACTACCGTTGGTTCATGTGGTTCTCATTTCCTTCCTGTGTATCATTTTCCTCTAGAATTAGGTTTCTGTTGTCTGATAACTAATTTTCTTCACCTTATTAGTCATTTTCTTTACAGTCCAGTATTTTACTAGAACATTTCTTGCTATTGGTAATTCCAGGTTGATATCCTTAGGTACTGAGATTATCTTTCAAAATGCAGCTTCGAATATCAGTAGGAGTGTTTTTCTTGATTATAGTTTATTTTTTATTTATTTTATTTTATTTTAACTCAATTAATTAACATATAGTGTATTGTTGGTTTCAGAGGAACGGGTCTGTGATTCAACAGTCTTATTATAATACCCAGTACTCATTATATCACATGCCTTCCTTAAAGTCTATCTCCCAGTTACTCCATCCGTCCACCCTTCTCTGCTCCAGCAATCCTCATTTTGTTTCCTATGATTAAGAGTCTCTTATGCGCCTGGGTGGCTCAGTGTGTTAAAGCCTCCGCCTTCAGCTCAGGTCTTGATCTCAGGGTCCTGGAATGGAGCCCCGCATGGGGCTTTCTACTCAGTGGAGAGCCTGCTTCCCCTCTCTCTCTGCCTGCCTCTCTACCTACTTGTGATCTCTCTCTCTGTGGGTCAAATAAATAAAATATTTTTTTAAAAAAAAGTCTCTTATGGTTTGTCTTTCTCTCTGATTTCATCTTGTTTCATTTTTTTCCTCTCTTCCCTTATGATCGTATGTTTTGCTTCTTAAATTCCACAAGCCAGTGAGATCATAAGATAATTGTCTTTCTCTGATTGACTTATTTTGCTTAGTATAGTACCCTTTAGTTCTAGCCACATTATTGCAAATGGCAAGATTTCAATTTTTGATGGCTATGTAACAGCTCATTGTGTGTGTGTGTGTGTGTGTGTGTGTGTGTGTGTGTGTGTGTGTGTGTGAATACCACATCTTCTTTATCCATTCATCTGTCAAAGTTCATCTGGGCTCTTTTCATTGTTTGGCTACCATGGAAGTTGCTGCCATAAACATTGGCGTGTAGGTGCCCCTTAGGATCCTTTGGGTAAATACCCAGCAGTGCAATAGGGTAGCTCTATTTTCAACTTTTTGAGGAACCTCCATACTGTTTTCCAGAGTGGCTGCACCAGCTTGCATTCCCACCCACAGTGTAGGAGGGTTCCCCTTTCTCTTCATCCTTTTCAACATCTGTCATTTCCTGACTTGTTACTTTTAGCCATTCTGACTGGTGTAAGGTGGTATCACATTGTGGTTTTTATTTGTATTTCCTGGATGCCAAGTGATGTTGAGCATTTTTTCATGTGTCTATTGGCCACATGGATATCTCCTTTGCAGAAATGTCTGCTCATGTCTTCTGCCCATTTCTCAATTGATTATAACTTTGAATATTTGTTCTTTTCCTTTGGTTTTCTTCAGGGACTCCTGTTATTTGTATGTAGGGATTTCTTCAGGTATCTTTAACATTTAGTAATTTGTCTCAAATCTTCTTTACTATTTTTATATTTTCTAAAATAAGCCTTCCATTTACTTTTTTTCTTAATGTTTAATCTGTTAAGTATATTTGCGTTCATGTTCTTCTTGTTTCAGTTCATATCTGAAGTAATTATTTCTTTTATTTTTAATACTTTGCTGATCTTTGTTACTTCATTTTTGAGATTTTTCTAATACTGATTTATGTTGTTCTTTATTGTCTTTTATAATTTCCTAATTTCTTGTACATTATTTTGAAATAATATAGCATAGTTTTGAACCATTTTGTGGGCATGTTTTTCTGTCATACTTTTAATTTTTGTCTTAGAGCCATTTGATTATTCAAGTAGTTAATCCAGAGGCAATGTAAGTCACAAAGTAATTTCTCAGAATTAATGGACAAAAATGTTTAGTCAATATTCAATAATTAATTTGTCAATTGACTAATAGTCAATTATTGAATATTGGTACATTGACCAATAGACCAATTATTTAGACTATTGACCAATAGTCAAAGATTATAAAGTGATACAAAACATGTATACATATCCTAGTACTTGGTACTTTCAGGATCCACTGTGTTCTTAGTAGTGATATTCTATTGTAAAACTTTAGATAAAATGTATAATTTGCAAACACTTTTAAAAAGATATTTTGCTATTTGACCTACTAATCAAAGTCTTAAGAAATTAAGCAAGGGTTTTTACTTTTTTTGAAACCTTTTGGGGGCACCTGGGTGGCTCAGTGGGTTGAGCCTCTGCCTTCTGCTCAGGTCATGACCTCGGAGTCCTGGGATCAGGCCCCACTTAAGGTTCTCTGCTCAGCAGGGAGCCTGCATCTCCTTCCTTCTCTGCTTGCCTCTCTGCCTACTTGTGATCTCTCTCTCTGTGTCAAATAAATGAAATCTTTTTTTAAAAAAGAAACTTCTCTTGTATTTACCTTATTTCTTAGCAATGAATATAACATCTATTCAAAGTAGCAGCTAAAGGATTATCTAATTATTGATAACTAAAGATGTTTAGCTTCTAAAAAGCACAGAATGCCAAATTGTTTAGTGATGCTCACTTCCATATATTTAACTGTTTTCATAAACAATATGATGGAATCGACCCTTTTGTTCTAAAATATAATGTGTTTACATAATAATAAAGTTTTGAAAATATATTGCTGAATTATTATGTTTACTATTTGTAATATATCCTAAATAAGTCAATAAAACTTATTGGAATATTTTACCACTGATGCATTCTGTAGTTTAAAGGGATGAGGCAAAGTAGGAAATAAAGATTTAAAAATATTTTCCATTCATCTAAGATGTTGCTTTTCATTTTAAGAAGGCACACAAAAGAATATTATGTGCAGCGTTGTCTCAAAAATTAGGGAAGTTAATTCAAATTGGAGTTGACATTTTCTACAGTGTATATGTCTATAAGCTGGTGGCATTTATTTGTATAAAAATATCCATAGTGATGTTCAATTTCAGAATATTTATAGCTAATCCAAAAATCAATCCCCTGATTTCTATTATGGGTAATCCTTACCTTTGCTAAATATAATAAATAAAGAAAACAAGCCTATGTTTACCCAGTGAATATTAAGCATTTACAATAAAGTCTGTAATAAATATACAAAACCACAGGGCTGTGGAATTCATCTTGCTCTACCTTTAAAGTATTATTTCCTCTGGTTTGATGTGACCAAATGATGTTTCTAGAGAAAATCTCAAATAATTTATAAACTATATCTCAAACATATGCTTTTTAATATAGAGAGTGCCATAGTGGTATGCTAGCTTATTTTTGACAGTAAATTAGCCATCACATTTACGTAACATAATACTCCACATACACAATAACATTAAACAAACCCACTGCATTAAAGTAGGCACTAAGATTTAGCAGCTAAGTATTTAAGTATAAGCCTGGTACAATTTTAATTTTTTTAACTCAAGAATTTTGCATGGCACACCACAGCCTTAGAAATTAATTTTAACTCTAGAAATCTACATTATCTTCATTATAATTATTTCTATTGTCATTATTATTACCTTGAAGAAACTCATTGCTTTAAAAAACTATTCTGTTATCAGATACTTGCTACTATTTCCATTACATCTATAAAAATCAAGAATCTCTAAAAGTAATAATTAATAAGACTCATTCAAGAAATTTTTATTAAGCATCTTAAGTTTATTAAGTAAATTTTATTTAGTTTGCATAATTATCTATTAAAATACGGTGTTTAGTTAATAGTCTCATACAGCATGACCTAAGAACCTCTAATATATTTTTTAAACTTTAATCCATAACTCTTGGCATTGTACATAAAAATAAAATTCAGTTTTACATTTTTGTTTTAAAAACACACATACACCCCTTTACTTCAAAGTTTTGGAAATATTTCTGTGACTTTTGTGAATTCACAGTAAAAAATTATAATTGTATCTGCATGGAGCACTGAGTGCCGTGCATAAACAATGAATCTTGGGACACTGAAAAAATAAAATAAAATTTAAAAAAAAGAATCAAAGTTTAAACTAAGTTTTGTTATGTCAGATATGTAAATATCTGATGTAAATTATATGTAAATTCGAATATATTTTTTTTATTTGTCATGTTATTTGAGCATTTAACTTTTTCTTCTATTTCATAGTTTATTTCTTTTATCAGATCACTATGTATCAGTATGGAAAATGTGACTAATATTTGTTAAGTGTGGCAGAGAAGGGAAACAGCTCATAAAATATGATAAACTATGATCCTGTTATTTTTTTAAGTTTTTACTTAAATTCTAGTTAGTTAACACACAGGTATAATATTGACTTCAGGTGCACAACACAGCAATTCAATACTTCCATACAATAAATATAAATACAAAAACCCTGGTGTTCATCTCAAGTGCACTCCTTAATCCCCATCACCCATTTCATCAACTCCACCCCTCCCCTTTGGTCACCATCACTCAGTTCTCTAGAGTTAAGCATCTGTTTCCTGGTTTGTCTCTCTCATTTTTTCCCTTTGCTTATTTGTTTTTTTCTTAAACTCCACAGATGAGTGAAAACATATGATGCTTGTCTTTCTCTAAAATATAACCTTATTTTTTATTAACATATCTACACTTATTTTTATAGCTGGTAGCATTGTAACAACTTCAAATTTCTTAATTTTCTTAATCTATTGAGAAGTAGAGTCAGTTTCCATCATTGGAAGCCAAAAGGGACTGAACTTCCTCCTTCTATGTACTGGCAGCTAGAACATGAACATATTCAGGTTTTCCTTCACAAACTTTGAAATTATTGACGGACTGACATGAAAAAACTTGGACAATATGAAAATGCAATTTGGAAAGTCTGGTAGTGGAAATTTTGTGATGTCCAGTGGTGTAGTAGTATCAGCAGTGCAGCCTTAATGAGACTTTTGAGGCATGGCTTTAGCTGTGTTTCTATTACTGACTCTTTCAGTCGTACCCTTACTGTGAAAATCTGTCCGATACATTCCTTTTCTTTTAAAGTTTGCTTTTAAATGATTTCTTTTGTATTGTTGCTGGCAACCAAAACATCCGAAAAGAAAATGGATTGTATCAGAATTATCAGTCCCTCGAGAAAATATGAGGACTCTGGGGTTGTTTAGCTGACTGCATTAGGGCTGATGACAGGAAAATTTCATTAGCATTTTGAGAAAGAATCCTAAATGGCATGTATTTTAGCACAAAATGTAAATGTTTTATTCATCATAGTCTGTGGTCACCCATTGGAGGCAAAGCTTCAGGGTGTAGTCCAGATGCAGTCATTAAGTAATAACTATGAAGGTTACGAGGAATTCAATGACTGCAGTTAGGTACCTGATTTAAAATGCATTGGTAAGCATAAAGAAAGTGAATGATATACCCATATTTCTCAATTTTCAGCTAAAGGAATACAGTAGTCCCCTCTTATCAATGGGGGATAAGTTCTAAGATCTCTATGGATGCCTAAAAATGCAGATAGTACCAAAATAAACATATAGCATTTTATACACACACACGCACGTGCACACACACACACACACACACACACAACTATGATAAAGTCTAACTTATAAATTAGGCACTGTAAGAGATTAATAGCTATTAATGAAATAGAACAATTATAACAATTAACTACAATAAAAGTTATGTGAATATGGTCTCTCTTTCAAATCATCTTACTACACTGCTTGCAGCCTTTTTGTGATGATGTGATATAATAAAGTGTTTGCATGAGAGAAGAAGTGAGGTGAGTGATGCAGGCATTGTGACATAGAGTTAGGCTACTACAGACCTGCCGACACTATATCAGAAGGAGGATCATCTGCTTCTGGACTGTGGTTGACCACAGGTAACTAAAACCATAGAAAGCAAAAGTGAGGTAAGAGAGAATCACTGTAGACTGAAACCCAGTGTCCCCTATCTCTTAAAACCTCAGGCTGAGGTAACCAAAACTACAAAAGCAAAATACTTTTATGACTAATTATTTCCAATATCAGTTCAACTCACAGGATTACAACTATGAGATGAATTAAATATTGATCTGGAAAGAGTTATACCCAGAAATCTGAATGGGGATACTCCAAACATCTAAAGCTGCTGATTCTACTTGCCTGGCAAGTAACTTTTCATAACTTGCCTGATAGGATTGTTCATTCCTAGATTGAAGATGCTATTACTCTTTTTCCTAAAAGAATTAACATTCAATAAAAAGCGAATTATCCACACACTTTCCACCCAGCCACCCCTCACTGTGTTCTCTATAAACGGTGAAATTCCATCACCACTTGAAGGGCTGACTGCAGAATGAAAAATTTTATTCTTGGAAAAACTTCAGAATTGTCCTTATTAATAAGTAATTAGAAAATTAGTAAGTCAGTAGCTATTGATGTTATTTCACCAATATGAGGAGGAAATTTTTTTAGATCAGGCTGAAATTATAAATATGGATAAACTTGTCAGATTTTCTATATTCATTATGCTAACCTGGACCTCTGCGTGATTGTGATAGCTCTCTTTGCTGGTTTAAAAAAATGTGGACCCGACCCATCACCCTCATCAAATGACATTGCAATGCCAGAAATGTCTTGGTATATTACAGAGTAAAAATCCAAAACATTGAATAAATGGAACTCTTAGCAGTGTTTTTTTTTTTTTATTGTGAAATTTACCTAATTATTCTTTACAGAAACCCTCCTTTACCTGAAGGTAATCAGGTAACCAAAACTCTTGAGAAATGCACAGGTGAGAAGTGTCAGTTTCATGACATGGGCTGCTTTATTTTTTTTAAGACTTATTTATTTATTTTAGAAAGAAAGAGAGAGCTCATATGTGCATGAATAGAGGTAAGGCAGAGGGAGAGAGACTTTAAGCAGACCCCCCACTGAGCACGGAGCTTGCCTTGGGCATGATCTCAGGACCCATGGGGTCGTGACCTGAGCTGAAACCAAGAGTCAGATGCTTAATCAACTGAACCACCTAGGCACCCTGACATGTGCTGTTCTGTAGACTAGCATGTGCTGTTTTATAGACTAACATGCCAGTGAAAAGCTCTGGTTGAAAAAAGACCCGTGGGGGTAACTGGGTGGCTCAGCAATTTGGGTGTCTGCCTTTGGCTCAGGTAATGATCCTGGGGTCCCTGAGTGAGCCCCACGTCTGGCTCCCCATTCAGCAGGGAGTCTGCTTCTCCCTTTGCCTCCTCCCTTGCTCATGTTCTCTCTAACTCTTTCTCAAATAAATAAATAAAATCTTTAAAAAAAAAAAGACCCCTGATTTCAATATGACTGGGTAGAACTTAGGGTAGTAGAGAAAAGAAACAACAATGAACCACCAGAAACAAAGTGGACATGTTATCATGACAGGAGACAGTATCTACTAAGATACAACTACTTCTGCAGGATATATATGATGCTATTTCTGTCTTCTTCACAATGAAAATAAATATACAATCATTTAAAGCCTTAATGGTAGATACTATAACAGATATGATACTAGGTGACCTGTGTAACAGTCATTCATTATATGTTTCCTGTTAATAAAACTTAATTTTGTTCAGTTGCATTATGAAACTTGATTCCTATGTCCATACATTCTGATATCTAAGTAAATTATGATTATTTTCTCTATATAGTTAATGATTGAGTTAGGCCTGGGGGACTATAATAGAATTATGAAACATGAAGGGAAGATTACTAAGGGCTGCCTGGAAAGGAGCCTGCTTTTTTTTTAAGAATTATATTTATTTGGGGGTGCCTGGGTGGTTCAGTGGGTTAAAGCCTCTGCCTTTGGCTCAGGTCATGATCTCAGGGTCCTGGGAGAGAGGTCCCGCATTGGGCTCTCTGCTCAGCAGGGAGCCTGCTTCCCCCTCTCTCTCTGCCTACTTGTGATCTCTCTCTCTCTCTCTGTCAAATAAATAAATAAAATCTTTTAAAAAAAGTACTCTTCTATCACTTCTATCACATAACATGTCTGGATGGTGCCTGGAATTATAACAACAATACTGAGATGACTAGACAATTAGCCTGTGGACCAGCTGGCATGCTGAAAATAGTAGAGCAAAAAAATATATATAAATAATCCTTAGTAAGTTTTGAGGGAGTCAAATTAACCAATTGTGAAGAATCCTATCTTTGTATTCCTTCTTATATGAGAGAGAGAGAAGTTATTGTTTGGACAGATTAATTGATATTGCTTTTTACTTCTGGAAAAATAATTCCAGGTCTGGGAACAAAAGCATGTTTTATTGGAGTCAGGATATTCACGGTTCCTCACATAATCTCTGACAAACACATAACCTCTCCAAAGAAGAGATGGCAAAGCCATGTAGTAGTAATAGAGATAGTTAATCTAAATCATCCTTTTAGGTTTCCACTAAAGGACATGGAGAGATTTATCATAGTCTCTGGGCTATGAGAAGACCCAGAGATGCTTATCTACCATGAGCTATTAGACAGTGGCTCTGACTGGCCACTGTCAGTATTTGTTGAGGGCCCAAAAGACCACAGATTCACCAATCAGTGTGAAGGCTTGTAGGGTCGAGTAATAAGTAGGATCCTTGCCACAAATTTGCCTCATTATCAACTCAGTGAAGTCCCTAAAGCATCCTGTGTTTATTATCAGTTTTCACATGTGCATTTGGAAAAGATAACTCAGTAAAGAGAAAAAAACTTTCACTACTCCATTGGTTTAGGAAATAAGCACTATTTTGGCAGAAAGAGCCAACTAAAAGCCACTGAGGCCATTTCTCTCTATCCAAAAAAATAATAAAAATCAATATAATTTCTCTGGGTAAAGCACACAATTCATATAGCCATTTAAGACTGTACACATAGAGGGTGGGGATTACGACTGCATCCTCATTTAATTCTCCAGTTTGGTCAGTGAAGAAATGGGTAGGTCTCAAAGAAGGACACTGGGTTAGCATATATATAATTGATTAGTAACTCTACTTACAGTTAGAGTTCCATATGTGATTTCCTTCCTTGAGCTAAAATTAGCTTCCGACTGACAGTCTATAGTTATTAATCTAATAATTATTTTAAGTATTTTGTTTTTCTCCAGCTCAAAAAAAAAAAACCACAAGATTTACTTTTACCTGATAGTGAAAGAATTCCAATTTACTACTTTCCTTTGTTGTTATATCAACCTCTCATTGCTGTGTCACAATAACATACAGGGTCCTTAGTTCCATAGTCATCTGAAAGAAAATAGGCTATTCTACTACTTGATGACATCATATTATTAGGACCAAGTTACCAAGGGGTTGAAGGTATTCCTGATAACTCAGTTTAACACACACATTAGTATAAAATACCAGTACCTGCAATTTCAGGGAAATGTCTGGTAATCCATTGATATTAGGCCAGGTAGAATAATAATTTCCTAAGAAAAAGACAGTTGTATTTCTTACCATTATCCAAGAGGCACAATACCTGAACTTTATATTTCAGAAGCAATAAATAGCATATTTAGTCACAGTGCTCTGGTCCATTATTGTTATCTGAAATGATGCCATTTTTTAGTAAAACTCAGAGCAAAAGCAGGCTCTCTTGTGACGGTGATAGTGTAAGGATCTCTGCTACTATGTAGATGCAATAGTGTACATTGTGTCTTTGACACATTGGGGCAGAGCATGCAGAAAGGAGCAGGTCCTGGAATGAGGGTCACACTGGAGACTATTGAGGTTTTGAAACAAATCCATGCTTTCATCAGCAACTAAATCTCCTTTGATAAACAGCTCTTGGCCTGTACTAGAATTTGATTAAGTCCGATTATCTAAGCATTAGATAGCAGATGACACTGTAACCTTACTGAACTAGGCATTATCTGTTTTGATCAAAAATACAGTGACCAGCACAGGACTCCATTATCATGAAGAAGTTGAATCAACTGAACCAATTGTATAAGCAATCTGTGCACACTCTCCCTGCCACCCTCCTGCCATATTGTTATTCCTTGTTCAATACTCAAATCTGATGTCATGGAAAGTAGACAGTGACTACTACATGAGAGTAGCCAGTAAATGAGGGAAATGCTGTCATCAGTTTTAGAAAGAGGAAGGAAGGAAGGAAGGAAGGAAGGAAGGAAGGAAGGAAGGAAGGAAGGAAGAGAAAGAAAGAAGAAAAAGAATAAAGAGAGAAGAGAAAGAGAGAGAAAGAAAGAGAGAGGAAGGAAGGAAGGCTTTTTAAAATTCTAATACTAGCTAGAAATAACTGCTAGAGAATTATTCTCATCCAGTTACTTTTGAAAGACTGGACAGGAGGCTAATCCTCGTATGAAGAACTTTTAGCTCTGTATTTTATTGTCCAAATATTTCTGTGAGGGGCTTTGGCCTGATGTAAATTTCTACAGTAAGTAATGGACAATTGGTTTGGACAGATGTCTGAGGAAATGCGTAAAACAAGACTCAGAACTCAAGGCAGTTTGAGGAAGAAAGAATGTGGAAGGACATGCTGGAGTAGACACCAGAATATGAAAGTATGAATATTACACTGAATGCAGATTTTTAAGGGGCATTTGAATGCAACAGAATGGAAGAAAACTCTTAATAATCAGGTTGACAAGATACTCTTCTTTGTGTATGTCAGTCACCTTCATTCTTTAGTCTGTGTTGGGCTCATTGACTATGGAAGGGGGTATAGAGGCTATGCAGATCCTCAGTATAAACTTTCTTTCACCATTATTCACGTGACTACTGCCACTGATGAATGCCAAACTGGTCAACTAAAAATTGCCAACATTAAGAACATATTCCAGGAGGATAAACTAGTTACCCACCAGTAGTGATCCAGTTCTTTTTGCCACTTGATATAAAGGAAAGGGTGTAGTTTTGGGAATGAATTTAACCTATTAAAGGGAAATCTTGGTCCTCTTCAAGAGTATAGAGAGTAATATGGATAAAACACAGATAATTCCGTGGGCTGGCTGCCTGGGTTAACATCCTGGTTTTAATACCTATGAGCCATGTGAATTTGGGCAACTCATGTAAACTTTGTGTCAACCTAATTTCTTCAACTACAAAATAAGGGGGAAATTCAGGGTTCCAGGGTTGTTATGAAAATTAAATAACTTAATATATGTAAAGACACAGGACAGTAACTGACATCATAGTAAGTACCATATAAGAAATGTTGAAATAGAATAGTAAAATAACTAGAGGTAGAAAAACTAAGGGAAGACTATGATAAATGATTATGGAATCTGTTTCAGGAATGAATATTTGGGCCATTCCAGTTGCTAAAAAGCTTCAAATGTGTGGTAGCTAAAGAAAAAACATAAATAGCTAGTAGGTGGAAGGATTAATAAGCACCAATTATATCCTCATAATCAGTTGCAGAAATGAAGTCTATAATAGCTCTACCATGTTCTTTTCCCTAACTACATTACGTGTGTAACATTAAATGCTAATTTATTTTTTTTTTTACTTTCCCCCATATTTATCTCATTTTTTAATATCATGTGGGTGAGGGTTAACTTTTCATTGTAGTCCACAATTTACAATATAATGAGATGAACCAATAAAAAGAAATAAACACCACCCAGCCATATTATACTTGATACCAGGTAGGTGATAAAAGTCTGGGCTATTTCTTTCTGGGGGAAATGGTTTAACAAGAGATAGTTTTAAATATTTTAACTCAGGAGCACTATTAAGAACAGTGAATGTAGCTGTTGTATGGACAAAGTACTAAAACATAGTAGACATTAGTCAATATCTATCTTCTGAGATTCCCTTTTCCTTTTAGAATTATCTCCCTGTTGTGTGAATCTTGGTGAGAAGTAGGTCCAATGTTCCATTAATTCCCGAGGCAAAGGGAAAATACAGCTAAGGATATAGGCTTACCTCTTTGGTTTAAGTAATCAATCTCCAACTCAAGTTTTTGTTTGTTTGTTTTTGTTTTTGTTTTTGAGGAAGTAAAGCAAAAATCCAGTTTCATTGGAAAATCATCAAGGCAGCTGTGAAAATGTGAAAGATCCTGTAGTGTCAGTGACACAAGGAGAGGGACTGGAATATCAGAGCAACATTCTAATCAGACTGGTGCAGCTTTGGCTGTGGTCTCTGTTCCCCATCATTACAGACTTTTTTCTAACTCCTGGATCTCCAGTTCCTTCAGTACACTTCCTTCTCTTGCTGGCAATCAAGACACCTATTGTGAGTTTAGATATATATTGACATACAGCTGTAAACATACACATAAAACAACACAAGGAAAATACTTGCATAAAATTTCTAGAAAATTGTGAAAATCTATAAATCCAAATACTAACAGTGGTTAACTCAGGGATATAGAATTTTGTGGCTGGCTTTCATTAATTTATAATTTTAATTTTCTGTATTTTCATGCTCTTCCAGTGAATAATTTTATATTTGGAGGGAGACACAAAATACCTTAAACTTAAAAAATAGATCTTTTGTTTTTTTTTCCTAATTGTAATTTCATTCTTCAATCCTCAAGATTAATTTTTTCAGAAAATATAAAACAACAAAGAGGAAAAAAGGAAATATGGTATACCTGATAATGGTATGCCTGAAATTATTTTGATATTACAAATTAGCTTAGTTCTTTGGAGTGGGGAGCCAAAAAGACAAAATTGTGAGATTATGGGTATTAGGAAAAATACTGTGAGTTGGAAAGAGAGATGAGAGGATATACATACAGTGGAAGGTAAAAGAGATTTTGCTTATATTTATTCCAGCTTGGTTTTGTTGGAAATGAAAGGATAAATTAAATTTAGCAGAACCTGGCAACTGCCTGTTCTTAGATAGGGAAGGACAAGTAGAGCTAGATCCAAATGCCATGCTCTGAATGAACTTTCGTGAGTTCAGTCTACAACTTTAGAAAAGGTATCTCAGTACACCAGAGAGTATTTTTGTCTATCTTTGTTGGTTTTTCCTGTCAAATTTCAGCTACATGTATTTTAAAGTATTGCCTAGTGGTTACTAGCAAAAACATCTGAACTATTTTGCATCTCAAGAATCATACTAGGAGGTAAGTAGGAATGGTAGTTATGGAGTTAACAGCAGTGATTATGATGCATTGTGTGTGTGTGTGTGTGTGTGTGTGTATGCGTGTGCATGTGTGTTGAGTGTTCTGAGATGAACTGAAACACAATAGACTTATGAATCCCAGGGCCTGAGGTTTAATTTTTAGTTATTTCTTTTACTAGCTACAAAAGTTGTGCTAGTGACTTTTTTATCTCTGCATTACAATTCCTGATGTTAGAATGAGCAAAAATAATGACATAACTCTAAATTAAAATAAACTATAAATAATCTATGAAGGGTATATATTTCCTGGCACAAAGTAGGTGATCAATCAAGTTTAGCTAATTTTATTTTTATATAATGCTGCCACTATTGGAATATATGTTTTATCATGGACTCAGTGACACAATGGATCTCAGAGAACATTTGTTTTATTCTCCCAATCCTATAAATTGTAGGGGCCAAGGGAAGGCTGCCCTAAAGTGTACCACTTTGGCATATTGATTATTTTAAATAAAAGTTACGAGAGACATCTTATCTAAGGAGGATATTCAGATCCTCCTTTCCTAAAGGCAGGAAATGACTCTCTCATGAGAAAGGCACCCACCCTGTGCCAGGAGGTAGAGACTTTCTTATCATCAAAGATGGGAAATTTAAAGCCCAGGAGGCTATATAAACAATCCTTGTTAGTACTGCCCCAGCCCAAATTCTGTTTAGAATTCCCTTACTGACTGAAGCTCCCACATAAGTTTTCTTTGTCCTGTATATTTCTCACAAATTTATTGGCTTTTCATCTAAAGAGTATTGAAATTGCTGGCTTCCGTCATTTCTTCAGGTCTCAATTTAATCATTGCGTATCTGTGTTCACATTATAAGACATTTTATTTTGTTTTTTCCATCCTGTTAATCTGTCTCATTTAAATCTAATTCTTAGTCCAGCTGGAAGACCTTCAGGGTAGAGAAGAATTTTTCCTTCCCTTTAACAGGAAGAAGGTGGGACTGGGAGAGAGTAAATATTTACTTAATTAAGATCACATACAATCTCTGTGGAAAAAACTAAAAATAAAATCTAACTTTCATGAAACTTAACTGAATCTTTTCTCCATCTGGTATACCTCATAGCTTCTCAGATCTAAACACAAATACATACTCAATACACATTTGCCAAAAGGACTTGCATATATCCTAGGTTAGGTGCTAATAAGTATTCAGATTATATTCATAAAATCTAAACAGATATGTTGCACTTTGCTTTTGACAGTTTGGTTTCTTTGTTGGAAAATACTTGTAAGTACTCATGTAAAAAAATCGTTTTTTGTATTTGCTTGGACAAGGAATTGAAATAAATATTTAATATGAAAGACTATAAATTTTTAATATTAGAAAAATTTTGCTTGTTTTTCTTCTAAAATAGCTAAGGGACAATATTATTTTTAGATGCATATATACATACTTATGTACTGATGTATATTTTAAATCATGAATGAAAATAAAGCAGAATACAGAGAGAATTTATGCTTAAAAGAATTTTGAGTTAGAAGGTTTTTATATAATCTACTATTTCTTTTGAACCAACATACTTATGGTTGTCTGCTTGGAATAATTTTAAATGACAGTAACTCAAAACACAAAAACTTGAAGCATAAACTCAACTGAATTGGAGCACTTTTGCTTTTGCATGGAAACAAAGTAGCAAAAATCTAGTAGTGTGGTCTATAGAAACACCTGAAGATTATTCATTTCTGAAGTGACAACAGCTATTAACAAAAGCTGATAACTCAGGTGACTTTAAAGGAAGGAAGGAGACAAAGAAGGGTGGAAGGGAGGAAGAAAGTAAAGAAAGAGGATGTAAGAGCAAAAATAAGAGACCAGGCATCAGTTTAATTCTAAAAGTAATATGGTTGTTAGAATCTGACATTCCTGTTGTGAAGGAACGTATGTTTAAGTAAAATAGCAACTAAACTTAAGCAACTGTAAATACATATATTTGGTGTGTGTGTGTGTATAAAAATTGTTTTATTGGCTATATCTAGGGCAGTGTTCTTCAGTGTAGCACTTCACACACCAGGTGGTGGGTAGGACATTCCACATGATGCAAAATAAAATTGACTTTCTAGTTACATATTTTACTTAATCTTTATTCTGTTTTCATGCATGTTTCATACTGAACAAAATATATTAGAACAATAGTTCTTGTGAATCCCTTTACATTAGTAAAGGCATCTATCAGCATATGTGCATGAAACCGTTTCAATAATAATTCAATAATTCAATAACACTTCTGACCATTTACAGAAAATGTTTACCATTCTCTTTGCTAAAGAAAACTGATGAATTCAGGTCACAATTATTTGTGGACAAGAAGAGAAACTTAATATCTCTTAGGGACATCTTTCCAGATCTTATAAATACAGGGTTGCTCAGTCAGTTAAGCCTCTGATTCTTGGTTTAGCCTCAGGTTATGATCTCATAGGTCATAGGTTCAGGCCCACTATGGGGCTCTGCTCTCAGTGGGGACTCTGCTTGTAGATTCTCTCCCTCGGACTCTCCCTCGACTCATGTACATGTGTGCTCCTGTTCTCTCTCTAAAATAAGTAAGTCTTTAAAAAAATAAAATAAAATGGAAGCAAGTGTGAGCCAACTAGCTAGTGGGCCAACTGTTGTCTAACACCTGTATTTTTAAGTCAACTTTTATTGGAACACAGCCATAGTTATATAGTGTCTATAAATGCTTTTGATTACAACAGAAGGGTTAAGTTGTTGGAACAGAAACCTTATGGTTTCCAAAGCTGTTTGTTTGTTTGTTTCTGATCATTTACAGAAAATGTTTACCATTCTCTTTGCAAGAGAAAACTGACAAGAATTCAGGTCACAATTATTTGTGGACAAGAAGAGAAGCTTAATATCTCTTAGGGACATCTTTCCAGAGCTTATAAATAGTTGTTACACTTTAGAATTTTCTCAGTTGATAGAAAAAGGTGACAGTATATCACTTTTTTTTTTTAAACCATAAATGCTAAAATACACTTTATATCTGTTTCCTCAAATTAGGCCTTTTTACCCTTGCTAAAGGAAGTGAATGACCTTGGCAGAGTTATTTACACTCTTAAACTTGGCTTACTTATACAAAACTAACTAAAACAAAGACTATAATATCTTATATAGTTCTGTGTCATGCCTGCATGTATTCCGTATTTGGGAAACGACCCCTCAGTAAATGATAATTGCTTCTCTTCCCAAATATTTTGGCAGGATATATTTTGGATAGGTTTGACTCTATAAAGTAACACCAATACACAAGTATTTTACCGGTCTTTGCAAATATATATATATATATATATATACATATATATATATATATATACTTAAGCATGTGTATGTGTATGCTTATACAAACCATATATCTTAAAAAATAAATATAAATATGAGAAAGGTATAAACAATTACTGACTTAGTAATAATAAATGAGAGCAGAAATATAAATAAAGGCATAGGCAAACTGTGGCTCATATGTAAGGGGTGCTACGTGATTGATGGAATCTAGCCAGAATTGTGGCCAGTGATCTCATTGTCAGATCATGGCAACTAGGCTCAAGAGTGTGAACTTAAGATCCAAGTAGAGAAGAGCTCTACTGTATTACATGGTTCGAGAAACATAAATCTGTTTGGATGTCTTTAAATATGAATGTTCTGGTGCTGTAGGCTTCATTTTAACCATGTCCTTTTGATCCTTTAAAGATTATGAACTTTGGCTACCTGGGTGGCTCAGTGGGCTAAGCCTCTGACTTAGGCTCAGGTCATGATCTCAGGATCCTGAGATTGAGCCCCATATCAGGCTCTCTGTTCAGTGAGGAGTCTGCTTCTCCTTCTCCCTCTGCCTGCCTCTCTGCCTACATGTGATCTCTCTCTCTCTGTATGAAATAAATAAATAAAATCTTTAAAAAAATAAAGATTATGAACTCTGTCCATAAAAATCTATGTTATTTATGGGAAGACCATGGATTTTTTTTTTTTTTGGATTTCTGTTTTTATATTCCTAGTATCTATCCAAGTACCTAGCAAATTTTAAATTCATATTTAATGGATAAGCAAAATATAAGAAGAATTGAAATTATATGGTAATAGGAAGGAATAGATGAAGATGAACAAAATAGATCCCTCATAATTACTACAAATTGCTGGAATTGTTATGTTGCATTAATAGCTTTATCTAATATTTATCATTTAGTATTGAATGATATACAAATAAATATTATTCAAATAAATTTCAGTAACTAGAATTTACTCAAAATACACGTTCCTGGTAGGAAAATTTATATATAATTATATATATATAATTTTTCGAATACTCAAGACTTGTTCTTGAAGTGAGCATCTACAATATTCAATATTTTTTTAAAAAATCAGAATTTGTGACATTTTAATCTATATATTTAAGTGAAAAAAGAAAAGAAACGGAATCAGTCTTGTTAGCATAGAAAATCTATAGTATAGGCATTATGTTATGGCTGCAAAAATAATTTAATATAGTTACATGTTATTAACTTTAAGTATAGTTTTTACTAAATCATTAAAATATTATCTTTTCTCATGATAGAAAGAAATGGCAACCGTGACTATTCCATTTACCATATTTTATTATTTTCAAAGTAAAAAGAAAGTTATATTATAAAATCAAGAACATTTATCTGCCATTACTTGAACAATCTTGTCCACGAGAAAGTTCAGCAGTGGACCCAGGCCAAAGATGTGGAGTCAAGAACCAGAAAAGAGATAGACATTCTGACCTACAGACTGTGCCCCTCAGGGCAAATTATAGAATTTCATGAGTGTGTGAGATAAAAGTAAATTTAAGTTAAAATTGGGCTATTTTCTTTTTTTTTTTAATTGGGCTATTTTCAACACTAAAAATTCTCATATAGCTGAAGGTCCCAGATAGTAGGGTCCTTCAGTCAGTTGTAATATTCAGAGTTATGTCCTGTTTTCTGTCATGTTGGATTCATTCAGGCCCCAGTAATGAACGTTGAGGTTAAAAGACAGAAGCTATAAATGCTTGGTAGAAAGTTCTCAGCAAAAGCACATGAAGTCAATTATAAGAAAGAAAATGTAGAATCTTAACAAAGGCATAAAGCCAATCTTAAGGCCTGGGTTGGCTATTCCAACCTGGCAATGATTAGCAGACAGCTGTAATTAAGTCACTAACCAGACTGCCAACTACAGGAATATTTTCAGCTCCACCTCTGTGTGGGTAGGATATCTCATTTAGGGTAGGGTAGGGCACAGGAGGGTGAGGCAGAAGGTACAGTCTGCAAAAGGGAGGAAAGAGGATTAGCAAAATATTAATCAACTTATGTCTTGTGGAAGACCAGTTCCCAGTGTAGAACATGGCATGGAAATTAACTGCTTATTTTTATTATTTGCTATTTGGAAATTACCTTAGTGTTACAGAGATTAGAATACACTCCTCGGGCAAGATACTTAGTTTCTCAGTGTAATGACGCTTTATTCTTACCCAAACCATTGCTAGATTTTGGATCTTTACACCTATACATAAAGAACAGCAAAAAGGGGCATATCGCAGCATTGGCATCCAGAACCATTTTTTTTAAAGATTTTATTTATTTGTCTGAGAGAGAGACACACAGCAAGAGAGGGAATACAAGCAGAGGGAGAGGGAGAATGAGAAACAGGCTTCCCATGGAGCAGGGAGCCCGATGTAGGGCTCGATCCCAGGACCCTAGGATCATGACCCAAACCAAAGGCAAGCGCTCAACAACTGAGCCACCCAGGCGCCCCACATCCAGAACCATTTATAGCAAAACTGCTTTCAATGTCTTCCCCAACACTAAAGTTTCAGAAAGTGGATCCGGAGTTCAAGGTAAGGAATCAGACCCTAGATAAGCATTCCTGCAACTTAAGTAATTGATGTTATAGAAGATACCCTATATTCTGTTGATATTTCATTACAGAAATTAAGCACTTAAAACTACATTACATCATTTGTTAATATTTCAGTGGAGTTTTTATAAAATAAACTATTTCAGGTAAACGTGTTCTCTTTTGAGAACATTAATACTCGAACATAGGGGATGTATAAGTCTCACAACACAGTGTACTTGAATTACCAGGGGGATTTACAGATTTCTGAACTCCATGTCAAAGGGTTCTGATTTGCAGTTTGAAGATAGAGCTTAGAAACTTATTTTTAAACAAGCCAGCTTAATCATTACTCTGCTGAACACCAAACAAACCAGAAATGAAAGGAAAATGCCACTGAAAGTGTTTAGGGCTGACACGACTCGGACAGGAGAGACAGAATATGGAGGGTCAGAAGTAGGAAGAGTTCCTTTTGATTGAGTAAAACTGCCAAAATCATGTTTGAAGGAAGCCACATGTTGTACCCACAGGAGAATTAGAGAGAGTGGGAGATCGTGATAAAGCTTTTATCTTGGGCAAAACTGATGAAGTGACAGAGCAGTGATGAGTGAGACTAGCAGAGAGAACATAATGCCATAAAATATAAAATTCCCCAAATTTGCCAGAAAAAAAATAACATATTCAGACGTTGAACTAATTAGATTACTCCTCTAGAGACTTTTGGTTTTAAAATGTCATCAAATTGCCCCAGAAAATTACCTTTAACTTGGCTCTTAAGTAGAAAGAACATACTCTACATGCAATCCTAAATGTCCTCCCAGTATGGTTAAAAGTAAGCCCTTTTGGGGCACCTGGGTGGCTCAGTCAGTTAAGCATCTGCCTTCAGTTCAGGTCATGATCAGGCTCCTTGCTTGCTGGGGGAGTCTGCTTGTCCCTCTCCCTCTAGCCCTCCCCCCAACACACGTTTTTTCTCTCTCTCATAAATAAATAAAATCTTTAAAAAAGAGCAAGCCTTATTTTTCTGTCCCCATGCATGACTGAAAATAATAAATAAATGAAACATCAAAGCCCCATTTGACTCCACACCCAAAAACTGATTACTTCATCATTTTCCCTGCAATGGGACACATATGCCATCCACAACAAATTACTAATGTGCTCTATGATATTTGCAAATAAATAAAATGTATTTTTACTTGTGAGTACCATCTGCAGGATTTCAAGCATGCAAAATATTTTGATGCTTTAGGGAATTTTATATAATTGATGCTCTATTTTTCCGAGAATGGTTCAAATGACTGATTATGAAATGTCTGTCCACTTTCCCCTACATTAAGTCTTAAAGTAATATCCCCACTCTCTGATCTCAATTTGTGCAGTCAACCAACTTCTTCCCCAGTGCCCTCTGACTTCCCCAAATCCCTGTCATTTCACAGAAAAACAGAACCCCCTAGGTTATCTAGGCAAAGGAATAGGATTTCCTTCCAGAAATATATGGTTGTTTTTCATTAACCATAAAAACAGAGAGATATGAGACTTCCTTCACAGAAAAGCTAGTATCTATCATTACTACCATTCCCTTCTTTCTGTTGTCATGATAACTCTCTAGGCAAAGCCAGATCCTCCTGCCACGCTGCTGCTCTTGAACAGGAAGCCTCCTAATCATCCCGGACTTACCAGAACCATCTGGTGCTTGTGAAGTTATCTTGGAGCATTAAAAGGGAAGCTTGTAGGGCTCTCTGTGGAGCTGAGGCCTCAGGCCGGGAAATGAAACTGCTTTGCTTTTTCACTGAACCAGCTGAGATACCTGCCTGTAGGTGATGTACATCACACTTTTTAAAAGAGGCAGCTCCACGTGATGAAGCTACATCCTGCTACAGCAGCCCCCAGCAAGAAGTGCCAGAAAACGAAATCACACAAGGGTAGCAACAGCCCACGTGATTCACAATCAGCATTGAGGACTTTTCTCATATGGAAGAACTTGTGAACAAGTCAGATGAGCTGGGATGCCAAATTGAGAGCGGTGGAATGGGGGAAATTTTTAAAGGGCCTCTGATAAGCTACACCCCACCTCAGAGTCTTGTCTCTATTTTCAGTTTGATCTCTATACTAACCTCAGAAGTTAACTTGGATTTTACAGTGTACTTTTCAGAAACAATAGCTTCAGAACCAAAAATTCTTCAATGCCTTTTCTCTTATGTTCATAAATACCAACACATTTAGCAGCCAGAACCCATTAATTCCATATCTTGGCTTGGGTTGTCATTGAATACAGAGACATATGGCCACTAGACCATATGCTTCTTGAGGGCAAGATTCAAAATCCAAATTATGGAAGAATCCAAATTATGGAAGCTGTGATGGCAAATGCTCAGATGTATACAGAACAATAGAGATGTCATTTGTTGCATTTATGAGCATTTATGCATTTTGTTTAATCATTTTGACTACTCAGGAAATAAGTCATGAGAAGACAGAGGTTTAGAAAAGTAAATCTCTTGTCCAGTATGACACAGACTCTAGTGGGAGATCCAAGCTCTGAAATTTGGCAATCTGATCCCAGGAGCTATGACCTCAACTGATATTTGTGTCTGTTCAGTAATATATGTTAAATATATTAAGAAGATTTAATCACATAAAACAGATAACCAAGTATATCTTTATATCTTCATTTATTTCAGTAGAACAATCTTTTTCAAAATGATGCTCATGTAAATAGAACTGATATGTGTGTGTGCTTACTTCTTTTTCTTGTAAGAAATCATGTTATAGCTAGTTGTTCTTCAAGGTTCCCAAGTACTGAAAATAAGTTAATAGCCTTGATAACCTACTGAATAGGTCTCTGAAAATCAATAAACAATGTATGCTTTGGTAATTTCTAATCAATAATCTGTTTATCAGAGAATCCAAGATATTTTCTAAGTTGAGACAAAGATATGCCTGAGTATGTCCAAAAAACAGACTATGTTTGTGTATTTGGAGGGTGGTCACTTACAGAGAGGTGTTACTGATGAACTTCTGGGAAAATCTGCAATGGAGGAATCAGCTGTGTTTATTGGGGAAAGTGGCCCCTGTACTACTCACAGTCGCTTCCACCTGATCCCAAAGGATCAACCTGCAAATGTGCAATCTACCACAGCTATTTGCATAAAGAGGGATTCAGAAAAAAAGAACAAAGCAAAACATATACTTTGATTGTAATAAAAACAGGTAGCAAGGGGCATCTAGGTGGCTCAGTGGGCTAAGCCTCTGCCTTCAGCTCAGGTCATGATCTCAGGGTCCTTGGATCGACCCCAAATCGGGCTCTCTGCTCAGCTGGGGGCCTGCTTCCTCCTCTCTCTCTCTGCCTGCCTCTCTGCCTACTTGTGATATCTTTGTGTCAAATAAATAAATCTTAAAAAAAAAAAAAACAGGTAGCAAGAAAAGGAGATGAAACAATGAACCCAGGCAGCAAATTAAACAACAACAACAACAAAAATCAAATTGGGAAGATTACGATCAGCAGTGTTCCTTTTTGAAGTTTTTGCATAAAAACCGTTGATTGACTTTACAAGCACTGGTTTGGTTAAACTAGAGCAAAAAGTCAATCTTCAATTTAAAAAGTAATCTTTAAAAAAGTAATCTTCAATTTATTTGTGCAAGTCAAGCTGTACTGCTATTGTTTATTCTGATTTACGAAGAAGAAGAAGAAGAAGAAGAAGAAGAAGAAGAAGAAGAAGAAGAAGAAGAAGAAAGAAAGAAGAAGGAAAAGGAGGAAGAGAAGGAGGGGGAGGAGGAAGAGAAGGAGGGGGAGGAGGAAGAGGAAGAAGAAGGGGGCAGGAAGGGAGATAGGAAGTGGAGGAGGAAGAAGGAGGTAGGGAGAGAAAGGGGAGGGAGAAGAAGAAGAAGAAGAAGAAGAAGAAGAAGAAGAAGAAGAAGAAGAAGAAGAAGAAGGGGAACGGGGGAGGAAATGAAGGAGGAGGAGGGAGATAGGGAGAGAGAGAAGGATGAGAAGAAGAAGGAGGAGAAAAAAAGATGATGAGGCAAGAAAGGAAAAGAATCCCTAGGCTTGACATAATTAATTGCTGTGTATTATTCCAGATTTCAAGGAGAAGCACATTTAACTCGGGTGTGATTATTAAGATCTTGATGGACATTTTGATATTTCAGTTCATGTTCTTCAGATATCAGTCTCACAGTGAAAGAAATATTAGCTGCATGATAATTTAAGAGCTGCCACTTGTGTCCAGTTGATGCTCTACCCGAAATTAGCGAGCTTCTTATAATCAAATCAAAATCTTTAGATACTTTTTCTGAACACAGTAATACATTAAAGTGTAGATAGTTACCTTTTGAAGCTTAATGCAGTACAGTCAGAAAAGAGCATGATTTCCCCAAGGAATAAAATCTGTCCAGCACCCAACTCAGCTTCTAACCAAGATAAGCTATCAATATAATGTGAAAATAAATGCATCAACAGATGGGATCCATAAACAAGCCCTAGAGACAGAGCATGGTATCCTGTCAACTCTAACACATTAATTTACCCAGATATCCAAACCAACAAACACCAGCCGTCATTCCCAATCCCAACCCACCAAATGACTTAAATTTAACTCTGGAACATAAAGATATCATTGCAGTATTAAAATTATTCAAGGGTATTAAAACCTGGTTCTTAATCTTTCTCATAGATACCCAAATTTGAATCTTTCTAGTGATTCTTTGTAGAAATCAGATGCAATGTAAGTCTTGAGACTTAGAAGACTTAGAGGAGAGAGACTCAGTCTTCATGCTGGAAGCAGGAAAGAATCCTGGCTTACAGTTCAGATAAAGACGTGAAGCTAACATGCAACTGGAAATTGTTGTTTTTCTTACTATTCATACTATTATTCCTGGAATTGCTATTATCCTAGCTTGCCACCCAGTTTACTGCTAAATAATGACTGAAATATCAATCATACAAGGGTTTAATGATGTTTTCTAGAGTCATATTATATATTTCAGATAATTCATAACTAAAATAACTAAATGAATGAGGGAAGGGTAGATTTAACTTAAGCAAAACTTTTTGGATAAAATTTATATATATGAAGCAAAACATTTGAAAGATGTGTCTTTGGAATCAAGGAGACCTTATATGCACCCGCTAGATGTGTGATTCTAGGCAAAATTAGTTAACATGCCTAACTTCAGGAACTTCATCTGTAAGTTGATGCTCACAATACCTACCTCATAAGCTTATTTTAGGATAAAACAAAATGGTATAATTACATAATTTAGCATGTAATAATCACTGCAGTATTGGTCTTTATTGTTATTTTACTAGAAATAATATGAGCAAAATTGGGGTCAGTATAACAGATCACTCACCTTTGGTCATCTTTGAGCAAAATTCATCTTGTGTGCATTATTGCAATATCATACTGCAATATGATATTTTTGCACAAGGTTAAAATGAAATTCTCTTACTAGGCAAGCCCTAACATGGCTGCTTCTATTTGAGAACACAGCTAGAGTATCTGTTCCATAGAGTCAATGGGGATCAAACATATACTCTAGAATGTATACAATAAAAATTGAACATTTTATTGTGTACAATAAAAAATCGAACATTGTCCCTTTTTGGTTCAATTGAAGTCAAAGCGTTTAATGCAGAGTCTAAGGATCCATATTTTTCAAGCACTTATCTTAGTGATGTTATTTTATGAGATTTAATTAGATTCTTTTTTTTATTAACCTATAATGTATTATTTGCTTCAAGGTTACAGGTCTATGAATCATCAGTCATACACAATTCACCCCACTCACCATAAAAATGTAAGGAAAGTGTGCAAGTACTTTTCTGATGTATATATATCCCTTTACAATTTTAATGGGCCTGTACATTTGTGTTGCTTACTGTAAATCACTGTCATAAGAAGAGGCAAATTTCATTACTGACAATTTTGGCTACACATCTGTCATAAAATAGTTAAATCATCAACTCTATGAGCTACCCTATCAAGTTAAAATGTTAATAAATTGGCAAATTAATTTCCATAACATCCTTAAATTTCATATTCATTCTGAGAATTTCTGCTACTGATAAACAGAATAGGCTACCAACTCTTCTCCACAGAGCAATGACCAGAGATCAGAAATACACAATGAGGGCAGATGGAAGCATTTTCAAATTCTCAGAAAGCTCTAAAGCCAAACAAATTGAATAATTTTTTTAATAAAAAAACTCTTGTATAAGTTAAATTTATAAATGAAAGTAGAAAAATCTTCCTGAAGAAATAGTTGACAAGGACTATATATCTAAAATTGGAATTTTGAATAACGATAGGAAAGACGCTGAAAGAGAATTTTTGGTAGCTAATTTTCTCATCAATGAGGAAGTCACACAAGCATAAAAGTGTTTAGAACTAGGATAAATGGCAGTAGCAGACAACGATTTATTAGATACTAAGAAAAAAATGAAAATTGAGAGTAAATTTTTTTTCTCTTTGTAACAGATCCTTAGTGAAAATAATTAAAAGTTAAAATCAGAAATTTGGCCTAATGTATAAAGCTATATAGAAATATACTTTAACTGTGTAAAAGCTGCACATAGTTATCAGTCTTTTGTATGGATTTGAAAATTTTCATGTAATCCTTTTCTCATTTTTATAAATTTGTAAGTTAAAGATCCTTTATATGTGTTTATAGCCATCTATAATTTCCTTTAAAAAATGTAATTATCAAATATTTGATCATTTACTATTAATCAGACATGGCACAAAATAAAAATAAGATCTTGTTTATTCCTTTTTAAAAAAGAAAAGATTTATTTATCCGAGGCGGGGAGGAGCAGAGTAAGAGGGAGAAAGAGTCTTAAGCAGACTCTGTGCTGAGCATGGAGTCCCACATGGGGCTCAATCCTATGACCTTGAAATCATGACCTGAGCTGAAACCGAGAGTTGGATGCCACACTGAGTGTACCACCCAGGCACCCTAAGATTTTATTTATCCTTAATGATAACCCTAGGAGATAAATACTATTTCCATATTCTTCAGATATAACAAAAGCTTTGGAGAAGGTTAGTGATTTTTCCCATCACATAGGTAATGCCTGAAACTTACCTAAATACAACAGATGGATATCTCCTGGAGTCTTACAATGTTTTAAGTGCCAAGAAGTGAGCACACTAAATAAGCATCATCCTTAGAGCATTAAGTACATCACTTTATTTATATGGTCTAATTATATAGGTATGGGTGTACCACACATTACCCAAGTCATGTATAATTTTGATGTAGTATTTGTTAAAGAAGACCTTTGGTGTTTATAGTACAAATTGGGAAATTTTATTGCGAGGGGCTAGGCAGTAAATATCTCGGGCTTTGCAAGCCAGAAGGCTGCACTGTAACTACTCACCTCTGTTGTTACAGCACAAAACAGCCACAGACAAGACAGAAGTGAATGAGCTGGCTGTGCTCCAATAAAATTTTATTTGTGGACATTTAAATTTGAATTTCATATAATATTCAGGTGTCATAAAATATTCTTCTTGTAATTTTGCTTCAATGATGTAAAAATATAAAAAACATTCTAAGCTCTGGGAAGTTACAAAAACAGATGGTGACCCAATTTAGCACCCACACTAGTTTACTGGCCCTCTGCCCTACAGTGTCTAAAGTTCTCAGTAGTAGTAGCTTAGGCCCTAGAGTAGTCATAAAATCTGGTATAACTCTATACCGTTCTTTACATGCAAGATAAGTCTTAATTTACCATTTTTAATGCATGATATGGCTTTGAAGTAATATAATTCGTTATACCCATAAAACACAAGTTATATAATCTCTGGTCATATCACAAAGAACAAGGAATAACTTATCTGATCTTTGAAACTAAGTAGTATTTTCTAGATTAGAATTTAAATATAACATGTGGGGTTGAGGAGAAAGATTTTGGGAAGTTCTTATACATTTGACAGAGTAAGAGTTTGGAAATTTTTATTTTAGTAAATCTTGGAAAGTATCAAGGACATAGTTTTCAAGACTCCTAAGAAATAAAATGTTAAATATATTTTCTCAGAAGGATTCCATTGGTACTTACAAACTTAGCTATCAAATAATTTGTATTTGTATATTTTTCTTATACTTTTTGTTTGTTTTAGAAATGATATGTCCAAATTTTTTACTTGGTTTTGGTCACTCTTCTAAAAGAAAAAAAAGAAGAACTATATAATCCAGTTTCAGAATTCCTTTTTACCTTCATGATTTTTGCAAAGTCAATAAGCCTCAAAAAAAGCAATGAAACTTAAGACAGAGTATCTTCTTACCTGCTGCCCATTTTGACAGACAAGGCCCTAAAACAAGTATTCTTGCATGTAATTGTATCTCTCGGCATATCTAGGGATAATATTCAAAAAGTATCAGAAGCTCCCAGTTTTATCAGCTTTCTTTTCTTCTAACAATTGTACTATCAAATTGAGGGTGGTAGGGTACTTTTGCACTAAACTTTAAAATTAATGAAAGAAACAAATGTATATTTCTTCCTTCTGTTTGTCAAATAGCTACACATCAAGCAAAACGAAAAAATCTAATAATAACATAATATTTGCCAGATTTTCCCATTGCTAATAGTTTTTTAAAGACATTTAATTGATTCAAAAAAAGACACTTGATTCAAGATTTGAGTGGTCTTGATCATAATGTCATCACCTTGACCTTGATTCATGCCCTAATGACCTTGAAGTCAAGCCAAAGCAGCCCTTTTTTTTTCTTTTACAGAAGCAAAGGCTATACAGTATTTTATTATAAACATTAGAATAGCTACAATGAAGTATTACAGAAAAGTTGCTTTTGTGGGGTTTTTTAAACCAGGCAAATTATGACTTTCATTTTTACAAAGTTTTATAGCAATCAGTATTTCTCACATACTTCTCAGTGATTGTCCCAGCAATGCTAACTCAAATTAAAAGGGAGATCCCTATCCTTTGCCACATCATGGCTGATCATGGAAAACAAAAAAAGAGAAGTTAGAATTGCATATAGCAAACACTCCTTAAAATATTAGGAGATGATACCTACTTAAGAAGTCCAGTAACAAAAAGAAATGCATCCTGTGTATAATGCAAACAAATGGAATCTTCTTCATTTACAGAAACTAGCAAGATGGATAGTAAAGGAAGTAAGATAGTGAGACAGAAGATTCTCAAAGGTTGAAATAGAATCAGTGACAATCCCAATAATCACAGGGGAAGTGAATTGTAAGAATATGGTATTTTAAAGAAAAAGAGAAGTTTATTTTCAAAACTCAGTGGGAAAATGGTTATAGAATCTGTTAGGCTTGCCCAGTTTTCTGACGGTCCCACTGCCGTAGATATACCCAGCTCAGCAGACCTTCACTCTCCTCTTCATTCAATTTGTTCCATAGTTCCCATCCCTTCTTCAATAGATATTCACTATGGAAAGTGGCATTTGCTCAGTAGACTGAGAAAGCTCTATTGATCAGTGAACTATGAAGGAGAAAGGAGTGATCCAGGTCTGAAAAGCAGAAGGAAAGAGCAATGCAGGGAAATAAGCTATAATAAAATGTGTAATGAATCCAAAAGAATAGGAAATGGAAACAGTGGTAACTGTGAAAAGACCCATATATTCCTCTTCTTTGTCCGTCAACACTGGTTATAAGCTTTGGAAGTAGGAAATTGGGTTGCGACCTTTAAACCATCAGCATGTTAATTACCAGGTTTTTTGACACTGGACTTAGCTCCAAGCCACCTGCGCTATGGCTACTGCAATTGGTTATGATGCAATTTCAAATCCTTTGCGTTCAGTGTCCATCACTAGATATGGAATAAGGGACATCATCATAGTTTTGTCTTTTCCCTAATGGCAGCTTTCTCAAGTCCTCAGATTTCTGACACCTTATTGCTAGAGTGTGAGACATCATTCTGTTTCTTCCCATTTGACTTGCATTATATTAGAGAGACAGAAAAGGGAACAACCGTCATTGGAATGGAGCCCTGAGTAAGTTAAATGCTTCCTGAATAAATGTGCAATATCTCCTTCCTGGGCCTAGGTAATTGCTTTTTTATTTATCTCAAGCCATTTTCATCCTCTTCCACAGCCTAATAGAGTCACTCGGCACACACAGTGGATTTCCATCGCAGGAGCTCGCAGGATACAGGCTTTGCTGATAAAATAAATAAATAAATGTAATCACGGAGTTCATATTACAGCAAGTGGAAGCTGAAGTTTTACATTTATATATTAAATTAAAATTGCTTTCTGCCCATATTATACAAAATGTAAATTGTATTTCAGTCAGGCAGCGGACAGGTTGGTTGCTTTTTGAGCAGAGATGTCTGAAAGTTCTATTTCAGGGCAAACATCCCTCATGGGCCATGGAAACGTTTATTAATAAGTTAATATGGCAGTATTCATTCTAATCACATTTAGTATCTGTCTTGTGCGAGAATAAAAGTATGGGTGAAGGAAGAGAACATTAATATCTTTTAAATGAGTATGACTGATGAATACTCTCCTTCTAGTAAATGAAAAAATTCAAATGGAAAGAAATTTTAAGTGAACAAGAAGAAAGTGAAGATATGGAGAATGCATTATCACTCTACACTGAACCACTGTCTCTGTCAAAAGATTCGCTCCTGAACACCAATCAGAACTTTATATTTTTCCCTTAACCAGACACTCAGGGAACTGTGATCCATAGTCCATGCAATTGTTTTAGAGAATAGAGGACCACAGGCCCTGAATTATTAAAAAAAAAAAAAACCACGAAACACATTTGGTTAATGAGATAGTTTTTTATCATTAAAAGATGTACTATTTCATGCTACTCTGGAGGCTCCAAAATTAAAAGATATTTGCTACGAGTAGACACATATAGACTATAAATATGATAACAAAACAAGCTTTGTCTGTATTTAGTAAGTATAATGGAAATACCCCTGATTTTATAGATAAAAGCACTTATCCAGAAAACAGTACATGTGACTTCTAATTTGCTTCAGTTCCCTCTACTCTCAGACTTGACAGATAATGACTGAAATAATCTATATACTGCAATAATGGCAAACACCTGGCAAGTGTGCCAGCACTCTCACATTCTGCTCTCTGGATAGACTAATTCACTATGGTACTCTTCCGACAACTCAGTATTCGGATGCACATAACTCAGAAAAGCATACAAGGTGATGATTAGCAATTGATCTATATCTCGGTTTCTTAATTATTAGCATAGATAGACAAAACTCTGACTTACATGGTTTCAAATAAAATTAAGAATAATATAACTGGAAGTCTTTTTTTAATATATATATTTAGTATAACTTTCTCATTTTAAAGATGCAGGAATTAAGGCCAACTACAGTGAAATGATTTGCCCAAACGAACAAGAGTTATTTCCAGGACAGAAAAGGACCTAGAAGGAAAAGAAAATTAGTCCAACCCATCAATTTCACAGATAAGGAAACTGAGCATAGAACAGAAAGATTTGCCCAAGACTAGGTGTTAAATCTTGCGCCAATCCCAATTAATTGAAGTGGCTTCCTGGATCAATGTGTTGAAAGGGATGCCAAAGCTGAGTCTGAGCCTAATGGATCAGTTGACTAATTGGCAATGATCAATTAGCAATGTCTCTGAGGTTTGAGGGTAAGGAAGGGCAAAAACAAAATGCTATTTGTTGGAGAAGCTAATTGAGATGATGTGACCACCAGCTGACCTGAGAACTGGACCTCAGCAAACGGAGGCTCCTCACTCCCTCCCCTGTGCTTGGAACATGTGCTTTCTCACCATTCTGTAGTGGGAGCTACTTCCAAGTAAATAGCCTTTAGAGAGTATGGTACTGTTGAGACTCTCTAGACTGAATATGTGGATGAACCCAGTTAAGGCCTCTATGTCAACTTATGAGATTTAGCAGGGGGGTGCAAGGATCTAAGCACTTTGCAGCTGCCCAGGACAAGTTCATCTATAACTACTCTTGCTTTTTAAACTTGCCAGCTCCCAATCTGGGGTGGTTGGCCTCTCTTAGGTCACTTCCTGGCCTCTCAGGAACAGTTTCAGATTACCTGGGAAATACCCAAGGGTGTTAACTAACAATATACAATATCCCTTACTTAACTTCTGTATTCTGAGCCTTATCACACCAAAATAACTTTAAGGAATGATTTGAATTCCCAAGTAGCGCCCTCTACCTTCAAGGAAAGAAATCTTTTGTCATGTTTGCATAACGATTTGAGTTTATATGAAAGCAGTATTTTTCAATAGCTATAATTAAGTTGGTGTCTTGATTTAATAAAACAATTCTGTTAACTTAGTTAATGCTCTTGAGATATAGCCTTACAGTGCTGACAAATTCAAATTTCTCAGTCTGCAAGCTTCAAGGTCAGGCTCTGGAATATGGTAGCATCACAAAAATAATGTGAAGCCATTTGGGGAGAAGCCAGCTGGCTCTTTACTTCTAACAACCTTCTGCTTCTTCATGTGCCACACACCGTTTCCTTCAAAGTTTCATCCAGTATATTTGCACCTAATTTTAGATAACGGTATAGAAAAAAAAATCACAACTTAGAAAATAAATTAGACTATTTCTCTTTAAAGAAGTGTTTATCATAAGGTTCCTAATAATAACACACTCCCTTGGTACATTTAAAATAAGATTTGATTCACCCAAATTATTTAAAAATAACTATTCAGTAACATATATCTACTGAATAAAATAAAATTCACAGGGTCATGAATAATATCTACTGGGGGGGAAGCCAAATAATTGATAATAAATGCATAGAGCACATCATAAGATCTGCTTTGGAAAGAGTCATGATTATTATTCCACTGTAGAATCACTAAAGGCAAAACAAACGCAAGAAAAGGATTACAAAGTCATCTAGGAAAGACATCACTGTTAACTTATTTTTGAAAATTCAATTCAAGAACAGCTTGAGCCAAGTTTGAAAGGATGCTATTTATTTCCTGAACAAGTGTTTAATTATCCATATTTAAGGGGACATATATGCCTTATTTAGGTTAAGGAAAGGTACAATGTAGAATTTCATTATTTCCTCTTGTTCATGTATGTTTATAAGAATATACAGATATTAAACAAATTTTATTAGTTTTCTAAATTGTTGCTATTTTCTATCAACACCTATTACTTTCTGTTTCTTCCTTATGCCTAAGTTGGAAGAATACCAGTTTAAGATTAGGACATTTCTCAACCTGAAGAGAGATAGGCAAAAGCATAGATTAAAACATGAAACAGAATATAGCGATGGCACGTTGGCTATCCCATTTTGGAAGAATATCTGTGAAGCTTCCCTAGTACCATTAGCAATTATAGTATATTACTTATCTATATCAAAATGGCTTTGTCTCCAGTGATATTCCTTGTTCAACTTTTTTTTGTGGCTTTTATTCCATATAGCAGAAAATAGAGTTGTTAGGTTTGTTGCAGTTTTCTTTTTTCTTTTTATTTTTTCTTATAGTTTTCTTTAGCTAATGTAACAAAATTGATGCAGTTGAGATTAGTATCTGAAATTCGGCATTTCTTCTTCAAGAAAAATGCAATGTTGGTAAAAACTAAAATTATGTATTGCATTATCGAGATAGAACTGTAGGCAAAATATATATTACAATTAAAGTTCTTATTTTTATATCTGACAATTTTTAAAATATTTATCATATTTCTTCCAAAAGTAAAATGAATCTCAGTTGACTTTTTGCTATCCTTTGCTAACGTACATAATGAATTAACGTTATCCTTACAACCACTTTTAAATCACATAACTGCAAATGTACGTAGCTGTGGAAGGGAGGGTAGTGGGAAAAAAGAAGAGGAAGGAAAGTAGGGAAAGAGAGAGGGAGAAATATGAGGACTTTTTGCTAGGGAATTCTAATTGTTAATATATGGGGAGAAATACATTTTATATTTTCCCAGTAAGATTCTAATATTCACTCCAGTTAGACTCCCATGGTGTGAGAGTAATTAATTTTCAAAATAGTCTTTTTTTTTTTTTAGAGAGAGAGAGGGAGAAAGAGAGAGATGAAGAGAAAGAGAGAGGGACAGAGAGAGAGGGAGAGAAAATATTAACCAGGCTCTACACTCAGATCAAGTCCAGATTGAGAGCTCATGTTAGCTGGCTCTGAGATCATAACCTGAGCCAAAACCAAAAGTTGGAGTCTTAACCAACTACACCAGCCAGGCGCCTCAGCCATTTCTTATTATAACTCATGGAAAATTTAGATTGTTTTTGAATTACTGATCTACATGATAACGTTTTGTTCATAGTGATGATATCATTCACATACTTGTAAAAAAGTTAAGAGAATTATTGCAGTTATAAACAGAAACCCTACTTAAAATAGACTAAAAGAATTCATAAGCTTGAGGCGCCTGGGTGGCTCAGTGGGTTAAGGCCTCTGCCTTCGGCTCAGGTCATGATCTCAGGGTCCTGGAATCGAGCCCCACATTGGGCTCTCTGCTCAGCGGGGAGCCTGCTTCCCCCTCGCTCTGCCTGCCTCTCTGCCTACTTATGATCTCTATCTCTGTCAAATAAATAAATAAATAAATAATTAAAAAAAATCCATAAGCTTACTTGTGAAAGACTAAGTTGATAATGACAATCTGTAATAACCAATGAGTTGGAATCTTCATAAATAAGTATGTGTGTGTGTGTGTGTGTTCCCTTGATCCCCACCTTGTCTTATATTAATTTCCCAAAATGCCTCATGGCATTCAAGTAAACTGTTTACTCACCAATTACCAGTTTATTATGAAAGGACAGAAAGGACAGAAGGGACAGAAGAAAAAGACTCTTTGGGAAAGGTGCGGGGGAATATGTGGAACTTCCATGCCTTCTTCAGGCACACCACTTTCTCAGCACCATCTCATGTTCACCAGCCCTGAAGCTCTTCTAACTCTGTACTTTCAGTTTGTTTAGGAACCTTCATTATGTAGCCATGATTGATTAAATCACTGACTACTGGCAATGGAATTATCCTTTATCCCTTGCCCACTCCCAGAAGGTGTGTGGGGAGGTGGGAGACTGAAAGTTCCAAACTTCTTCTCACGCGATTGGTTCTTCTGGTAAGGAGCACCCCATCCTTAGGTGGGACGCAAAAGTCACCTCATTAAAATAACAAACATACCTTAATCACCTTTATCTCTTTCATCACTTAGGAAATTCCAAGGATTTGAGAAGCACTGGGATGAAGACCAAATGTATAATTATTACAAATCACAATGTCATACCATCTTTGGCTTGATATTTTAAAAATAAATTCACTAAATCTAGGGATGCCTGGAAGGCTCAGCAGACTATGCATCTGACTCTTGATTTCGGTTCTGCTCATAATCTCAGGGTCATGAGATTGAGCCCCAGATCCAGCTCCACCCTGAGCCTAGAGACTGCTTAAGATTCTCTCTCTCCCCTTTTTCCTCCACCCCTTCCCCTGTTCACAGATACTCTCTCACCCTTGTAAAAAATAATAAAATAAAAGTAAAAACAGATAAATAAAATAAAAATATATAAAAATTTAAAAAAATAAATTCACTAATTCTTGCTTAAGAATAGATTCCTAAAGATAAGATTATATGCCAAATGCTATATACGATTGTAAACTCTTCCTATCCATTATAAAATTATTTCCTCAAAAGTATTTTCCAATTTAACTTTGTTAGCAGTATATGAAGGAATCTCATGACAAACCTGTTCCTACTGAGTATAATCCTTGAAATAAAGTTAAATCTGACATTTCCAAAAGCAAAAGGCACATTCAGATAAAATAAATTACTGTAAGTCCATCTAAATAAAAATTTTACTCCATTCTCTACAAAGGGGACAAAATAAATTAGGTTAGTGCAAAATCCATCCCTGTCTATGCAGACATGAGGATTACCTGTAATTGCCACACAGTGCCACATACCCAAATCTGTCTGGTTGGTGTTGCTAATTCTTCAAAATATGAAGTAAAACAAACAAACAAAAACAAACATACAAAAAATAACCCCACTCTCTGGCCTCAGTAAGAGATCTCTCAAAGGCCTTGACTTGCCTTCTTTTGGCTGTTTTAATTCTCTCACATGGGAGGAGCTGCAGGAACTGGGAATCAATACCTTCTTGAGATGGAAAGTCAAAGGCAAGAAATTCCTACCACAGGTGTAATCATTTGTGTTTGGAAATATTTGTTGTCGTCCATTGAGCTGAGTTCCTCAAGTTCTCTGAAGACGTGCTGCCCATGCTGTGTTAAGAATAATACAAACAGGGCACCTGGGTGGTTCAGTTGGTTAAGCGACTGCCTTTAGCTGGGGGTCATGATCCTGGAGTCCTGGGATAGAGTCCCACATCGGGCTCCCAGCTCCACAGGGAGTCTACTTCTCCCTCTGACCCTCTCTCCTCTCATACTCTCTCTTTCTCTCTCTCTAAATAAATAAAATTTAAAAGAAGATCATTAAAAAAAAAATAATATAAACAACTACCACTAAAACTAGTTTGGTTCTACAAATACCAACCCTAACACTTAGCTAATATGTTGTTTTTGTTTTTTTTTTTTTGAAAAGTGTGTATTTTTTTAACGCCACAATCTGTCTTCTTACATATATTGCAGGTGTTCTAGTGCCTTTTCAATTATTTTTCAGTAGAAACAAAAATATTTAGGATATTAAAATTTACCTGATTTTCTTACAATATTACTCTATAAAATAATTTGTAAACTCTTCAACAGCAATTATTTCTTCATTGATATGAGAGATTTAAAAGCAGTTGACAATAGCAGAAAATTTTATTTTATTGTAATTTTATAAAATGATATTTGGATTTTAGGGCACCTGGATGGCTCAGTTAGTTAAGTGTCTGCCTTTGGCTCAGGGATCTAGCCCAGTGTCAGGCTCCCTGCTCAGCAGAGAGTCTTCTCCCTCTCCCTCTGCCTGTCCCCACCCCTGCTCATTCTCTCTCTCTCTCTCTCAAATAAGTAAATAAAATCTTTAAAAAATGATTTTTGGATTTCATTCATTCAACAAAAACATTCATAAGGGCCTGAGTTCAAATATTGAATGCATGAAATGTTGAATTTGGGGAAATAGGAAGATAAATTACCTTCTCCCCTTGGAAAGTTCACAATAGCACAAAGAAGAGATGAGATAGGATGCCACTACTGAAGTCTAAAACAGACTAATGGGGCATAGACCAAGACAAAGACAGAATGGATGGAGAGTGGGGTGAGGGGAGGTTGGATTAATAACTGTTTCTGAGATATATTCTAGAGACTCTAGTGCTAGCTTAGGTAAAGGCAATAGTCAAAGATGAATCCAAGTTTTCCAGCTTGATACACTCACCAGTCAGTCATGTTATTCCATATAAAATCAGGATATAAGAAAGCATGTTTAGAGACAAGGAGGGTATAGTGGGCTTAAAGTTTGCCTGACCAATTGCTACCTCTTCTCTCCACCATTGTGTAACAACCATCCTTAATTTTGAGTTTTATGTCATTTCAGCTGATTAATCTTACTTGCCAAAAACATCCTGATTAATCTAAAGATATATTCTCTGTGGGGTCTATTGAGTTTGAAGTGCTTGTGGGATATCCAGATATAGCTATGAAACAAGCATTTGGGAGTAGATGTCTGAACTGAAGGAAATATCAGGAATGTGTGAAACAGATAGCATGCTCTCCAATGTATAAGTAGAAATACAGATAGCATACCGATATACAGATAGAAATACAGAGCACACAGTCTCTATGCATTTCATAGTATTTTTCAAATTAAAATTTATCAATTATTTTGTACTTGCATAAAATTCAGCTTTGTAAAAATTAAGGTATTTTAAGAAATATTATAAAATAATTTTATGGATTTCTGATATTAAGTTACATAATAGATATACTAGATTCTACTAGATATATAAGATTATTTCTGATAAAAATACATACTAAAATTCTTATTTTTTAAGTGGGTATGTTTTATTAATTATGTTCTAATTTTTGCATCTCCCTTTCCACATTGTATTAAAAAAAATTAAAATGTGCATCAGACAGAATAACCAAAAGTATTTCTATTTCAAGTCTGTATGTTACAGACAATAAGTTTATCTACATTAGAAAACTCAGGTTAGTTATATATATAATTTAAGAAGGGAGCAAGTTTTTTGCAATTACCAGTGATACCATTAGCTGGTTATTTTGGTCAATATTCTGTTAATTTTTTAAATATTTTATTTATTTGACAGAGAGAGACACAGAAAGAGAGGGAAAACAAGCAGGGGGAGGGAGAAACTGGCTTCCCACTAAGCAGGGAGCCCGATGCAGTGTTCGATCCCAGGACCCTGGGCTCATGACCTGAGCCCAAGGCAGATGCTTAATGACTGAGCCACCCATGTGCCCCTATATTCTACTGATTTTTTTTTTACTAAAAGAATACTTTCTTTACCATAAAATCTAAGCTATTTAAAGTATTTATTATAACTAGGTCATAATAAAAGTAACATTTCACATTAACAGATTTTGGGCAACTTAGCTCTTTTCCCAGCAGACCTCATATCCATTCTACCACGTTGTTTTCTTGGGTAAGAACCCATACCAGTTTCCACTTGTCTACAGACCAAAGACAACATCCCTCACCTGAACAATGTGGTAATAATTCCAATACAAATCTCTTCTGGCCTTATTTTTGATCCGTCCTCATGTCATTCTCACACATCCTTCCTTTGTACACATGTATGCACATATTTGCACATGATTCTGTCTCTGAAAACTCTTTCTCTTTAATTTAAGATGTGCTCATTATTTAACATTGAGTTCATGTCTTATCATTTTCTAGAATGTGTCTAAGTTGATTTTTATTCCTCAGATTACTTATAATGTTAAAAATTTGTACCATATACATTAGAATCTGTATATATATTCTAGTCCTGATCAGCCCAGGTCTGTTCTTTGTATTTTCTTGAAATGCACCATATACTTGGGACAAATAATGTTCTACAGCACTTATTACAGTATTCTATTTGTGGGAATAATTTAATAAAATTAGAATAATTTTTCATTTTAATTAAGCAGACATAGATAATAAAGACATATAATTTGGTAGCATAAATATGCCTTCCAATGCTATGACTAAAATTTTTGGTCTCTCAAGCTAATAGTCTAGATAAAGTTCTTATCTGTCTTACAAATTGTAGGGCCTATTTTGCTAGTGTTCACACACAAATATAAAGAAAAAGAGAAATGGGTATCAAGAGTGCTTGTAAGAATAATTATCCCCTCCAAAGTTTCAGTGTAGCATAATAGTGAAAAAGGGGAAAAGATTAAAGATGGATAGAGGGAAGGTTTTAGAGGATTCTTGGCTGTTATAAGTTTTCTTTATTATATTAAGAAAGACTTCTTCCTTAATCACACAGAAATGTGTGATTTTTAGGTTGATTTCTAGGGTTCTTAGATATTTGTGACTATGCTCTCTTGGAAAACATCTTTTACATTATCATCACAAGTGTCCAATATCACTATAAGTAGAGTAAGTATTTCAGTATCTTCTAAGTTTAACGCCTAAGCAGAACATTAGCATAGGTGCTTGGCATAACGGGAAAATAATCTATTACACTTATGTAAAACATCACAGTTTCTATTCCATAGCAAAGGTTTTTGCTTTTGTTGTTTTTGTGGTGGGGACTAAATACAGCTTATTCCATAAGTTGGTTCTTGTATATTACATTGAGTACAGTCATGCTAATTCTTTTTTTCATAATTTTCAATCTTAGTCCTCAGATTCAGAGGTATGTTTATAGTGTCTCTGAAAACTTAGAAATAAAAATGGTTTAAGTTTTCATCTACTATATTGCTCCGTTTAATAGATGAGAAGCTGGTTTCCACCCCAAGATCACACAGATAACTGCTAACATCATCACGATTAGAATCCAAATCTCCTAATAAATCAAACTATTTATTTTTATGATCATATATTTGGCTTATTCAAAACATTTTTAATTCTACTATTTTTGAAATGGGAATATTTTGAGGCAGATATGAATGATCAAATTCTTTACATAATCTTAAATTATCTTCCTATTCAGTTAGGATTAAAGTTTCCCTTATTTTTTGACAATCCTTACTTCCAAAAGGATTCAAGATATTCTGCATAATTAAATATGATACATAAGAAGCATATTTCCTCAACATATTGCATCTATAAATAAGGTGATAATAATAAAGAAGGAATCTCAGAGGATTTGAGATTCAAAATAATTTTCACCTCAAGGTGACCAGGTTCTATTTCACAGGCAAATGAAAAAATTAGCTTTCAGCTTATATGAGGAAGAAAGCTAATTGATGCCTCAAGAAATATAATCTTCCGAGGTCTAAGTAGAGAAAAGCATAGGTATTGTTTTCAATTCTCAACACAAAGTCATTCTCTTCTCTTAGGCCAAAAAAATTACTAGATCTGGCAGGTAAGTGGGCTTAAGATGAAGAGTTAACAAGGATCTTCCCCTCCCTGGTCCGTATGAAAGAATGGGAACCAGTGAAGGAGACTTAGAATATGACAGATCGTGAGGAGATCCTAGCATTGGAGGATCCTCTGATCATGCCCCCTCCCCAAGAATTCTGGTACCAGACAGATTGAGTAGGAATGGTTTTCTTGCTCATCAATATATCAACTAAATATGTAAAGCCAAAACTATTAAACATGTAAGAAATTCATCATTGCAGATAACATGAGGACAATTAGCTATTATTCTGCAAATTAATAAAGAGGAAGAATCAAGCATTTATCCTGCATTTTCTGAACAGAATAAATAGACTTCAAATATTAATATAATCAAATAGGTCTTCATTTGATAAGTAAAAAGTCTTCATAGAAGAATTCAGACTAACAAATGCAAAAATAATGCTACATTTAGAAAATCACCATTTTGCAACTTCTAATGAAATAATGGAGCTAGGCAATGATCACTAATTAATTCTAAAACACTAGGTGAGAAGTTAATGGGAATCATTATAAAGAATGGCTCAGACTGACACTACCTGAACACAGACATCAATCATAGTTTCTCTGAAAGCAGAACAAGCAGATATGGTATGCCTCCTGCTGTGAGGCAAGAGTGAGGACATAGTCCCCCAATTAAATATTCTTGGAAAAATAAGATGAGGACATGAATCTAACCAAACCTCTAGATATAATTATCAGTAAACAGAAAATCTGGGTAAATTAGGAATGGTTTAAACATCATCAAGAGAAAGTCTGCAAGCAAATAAAGAATATGGAGCACTCTACAAATAAATGACAAAAATGATTTCTAACAAGTAAATGACAAGATAAAAATGTAAATTGACCCTTTATGCAAGGTATGGACCTTGTTTGAATCTGATTTAAAAAAAAAAACTAAAAAAATAAATTTCTTTAGACAATGAGAATAGTGGTTAGAGCCTGGATATTAGATGACATAAAACAATTGCTGTTAATTTTGTTTGGTGATAGCATTTTGGATTGTGTTTATGTATGTGTATGTATATATGCACACATATATCCTACCTCTAGGCATTTATATTGAAGTATCTATAGATAAAATGACATCATATGATATTTGTTTAAAATGCTATTCACACAAAAAAATTGGAAAGGAGATATGTAAGACTGATAAACTGGTGACAATGGGTATATGGAAATTTATTATAATATGTGCTCTATTTAGGGGTATGTTTGAAAATTGTTAAATAGAAAAATCTTCATTCAAATAACCTTTATATAAAACAATTATAGTTGCAGGTTTCAATATATCATCTGTTTTTAAAATCTGGATATATCTGTTAGACAAGAAGGAAAAACATAATGAAATTGACTAAGGCAATTTACATTCTACATTTACTATATATATATATAAAATTTCACAATAATTATGAAGTTCTCAATAATCTTTAATATTTTCAAAAAGTTGACACTTTACAACATTCTTTTGATTACCTGTGTTTTATTCAAAATTAAAAGAAAACACTTATAAATTACTTCAAAGATAATTACAGAAACTTGAATAAGAACTGCACATTCAATGAGATTTCTTTTTTTTTTTT
>CM052813.1:29566231-29629405 GCA_028533885.1 Nasua narica
TTTATTTCACTGATATTAAATTTCTTGGATATGATGATGCTATAATGGTTACATACAAGAAAGTCTTAGTTCTTAAAAGATGCCTCTTGAAAAATTTGAGGATGAAGTGTATTTATCACTGCAATTTAATTTGAAATAATTCAGCCAAAACACACCAAACACACACACACACACACACACACACACACACACACACACACACAGAGAAATAAAGGTGAGGAGAAACTCACATTTTGTAAAATGTTAAAAAATTGGTAAGTCTGAGTGAAGAATCTACAGGTATTATACTATTCTTTCAACTTTTTTGTAGATCTGAAGCTTATCATTGTAGAGGGTTGGGGAGAAAAATAAAATTAAGAAAATAAAAGTCAAATAAAATTTTACAAATTTAAAGTTAAATGCATTAATTTGATCTCTTGGAGCAAATAAAAAATTAAAACATTAAATAACATTCACAAGTCCAGAGAATAGTTCATACAAATATCATCTCTAAATGGTCATTAAAGCAGGAATTGTCTTTAAGGTCTTTTATAACAAGAACACATGAGTATAAATATCCCAAAACAATTATCATTAAAATAAAAGCTGATGTTTAACACCAGTTTATGATTGCCAGGCAATGAACTACATAGTCTACATATAGTATCTCATTTAATTTTATCATGACAAACTCATGAGAAAGTACCATTATCCTCTAAATTTCTAGTGGTTGCACAGACTAGAGAGTGGTGGAGTCAAGTTTGCTCCCCTTTATTACTACGCACTGCATAATTACTACTCACTTTCATCTTGTCCTGACACATCAGTGCTGGCAGTCACCATGCTGCCATAAATGAAATGTCTACTTTAGTATAATTATTCAACAAGTATAAAAAAATAAATTCAAAATGATTAAATACCTAAATCTGAGATCTGAAACCATAAAAACCCTAGAAGAGGACATAGGCAGTAACCTCTTTGACATCGGCCGTAGCAACTTCTTTCTAAATATGTTCCTGAGGCCAGGAAAACAAAATAAAAACAAACTACTGGGACTACATCAAAATAAAAAGCTTCTGCATGGGGAAAAAAACAATCAGCAAAACTGGAAGGCAACATATGGATTGAGAGAATGTATTTGTAAATGACATATCTGATAAAGGGTCACTATCAAAAGTAGATAAAGAATTTATAAAACTCTATACCACCAAAACAAATAATCCAACTAAAAATGATCAGAAGACATGAATAGACGTTTTTCCAAGGAAGACATACAGATGCCCAAAGGACACATGAAAAGATGCTCAACATCACTTATCATCAGGGAAATACAAATCAAAACTCCAATGAGATATCACTTCATACCTGTCAGAATGACTAAAATCAACAACACAAGAAGCAGCAGGTATTGGTGAGGATGTGGACAAAGGGGAACACTCTTACAATGTTGGTGGGAATACAAACTGGTGCAGCCACTCTGGAATACAGTATGAAGTTTCCTCAAAAAGTTAGAAATAGAACTATTCTAAGATCCAGCAGTAGTACTACTAGGTATTTACTCAAAGAATACAAAAATACTAATTAAAGGGATATATGCACGCTGATGTTTATAGAAGCACTAACCACAATAGCCAAGTTATGGAAACAGCCCAAGCATCCATTGACTGATAAATGGATAAAGAAGAGGTGGACTATTAATCAGCCATAAAAAATAATGAAATCTTACTGTTTGCAATGACATGGATGGAGCTAGGGAGTATTATGATAAGCAAAATAAGTCAGAGAAAGACAAATACCATATGATTTTACTCATATGTGGAATTTAAGAAGCAAAACAAGTGAGTAAAGAGTAAAAAGAGAGAGAGACAAACCAAGGAACAGATTATTAACTATCGAGAACAAATGGATGGTTACCAGAAGGAAACTAGGAATGGGTTGTGGTGGTGGTGTTGGAAATAGGTGGAAATAGTTCATGGGGATGAAGGAGTGCAATTGTGATGACCACCAGGTGTTGTATGGAAGTGTTTAATCAGTATAGTATACACCTGAAACTAATATTACACTGTATGTTAACTAACTGGAATATAAATAAAGCTTAAAAAAAAAAAAGAATGTAAAACCTGAGGCAATCAGCCTACAAATTAAATTCCTCTTCCAATACTTTCTAGTTGAGTTACCTTGGTCAAGTGATTTGCTCTCACTCTTCTTCATTTTCCTCAATAATAATAAAATGTAGATGGTACAACTTCACAAGACGAGAAAATTATGTGAGGTATGTGCATTTAAAGAACATAGTACAGAGCCTAGTACATAGAAAGGACAATAATCCCCCTTATCTGCAAGGGATATGTTCTGAGACCCCCAGTGTTTTACTTGAAGCTGCAGGTAGTACCAAACCCTATTTATATTATTTTCTCCTACACATACATATTTATGATAGTTTAATTTATAAATTAGGCACAGTAAGAGATTAACAAATAATAAAATAGAAAAATTGTAAACTACCGTAATAAAGATTATGTGAATGTGGTCTCTCTCTTTTTCAAAGTATCTTATTTTACTGTACTCATACTTGTGATCACCTGAGATGATAAAATGCCTACAGATGAGATGAAAAGGGTGAATGACATAGGCGTGGCAACATAGAGTTAGGCTACTACAAACCTTCTGATGAGTTATCAGGAAGGAGGATCATCTGATTCTGGACTGCAGTTGACATCAGAGAATGGAAACTGGGGACGTGGGGAACTACTGTATCCAGCAAATATTAGATATCCTTACAGGGAAGGACATTCTCTACTGAAGCAGCTTCAGAGGATTTTGAAAAAGGCAACGGTTCAAAATAAAAAGCTTGAAGCACAAATAGGGGACAGGGAGATACTGGAAGTAGCAATATTTACCAATTAAATAACAGACAGTCTGAATTAAATTACTTTCCCCAATCAAAGCGACTGCTTAGTATTAAGTATAAGCTTATTAAATTCAGTTATTTACAAATGTTTAATGATGAACACCTAAGCACCTTACAATAAAGATTTAGATTGATATTTTACTCATTTAAAAAATAGCAATAAAGGGGCGCCTGGGTGGCTCAGTCGGTTAAAGCCTCTGCCTTCGGCTGGGGTCGTGGTCTCAGGGTCCTGGGATCGAGCCCCATGTCGGGCTCTCTGCTCGGCGGGGAGCCTGCTTCCTCCTTTCTCTGCCTGCCTCTCTGCCTGCTTGTGATCTCTCTGTTAAATAAATAAGATCTTTAAAAAAATAGCAATAAAATAAACAGAGTATTTAAACTTAAACTTGAATTCACTAATTTAAAAAAAAAAAAAAAACAACAGAATCATTTCATGAAGTGATCACATCACGCCAAATCTCCTACCGTAACAAAGGAAGATCAACAGGAGAAATATTATCAAAGAAAAGTTCATCACGGCTGTGTATGGTTGTGTTGGCAGCATTCACCTCTGTATTTAATGTGGAAAGATAAATTGTTCTAACCTGTCATGTAAAGAAAAGCACTAGTTCTCTTTTGAGCCTTCTGCCATCTATGCTGCTAGCATCAGCTTTGGATGGTTTATCTGCACCTTTCCTTCCTATTTTATCAAAAGAATAATTAAGAAATGAAATAATCCTTAAAGCACAAGTATGGTCAATATATTTCCCATCCACTTACAAAAAAAGCAATTATCCAGCAAGTCATAAGCCCTAGCTAAAACCTGGGTCTTACTATCTTTTTTTTTTTTTCAAAAGAAAAGTTAATAAGGAATAGAGTAACAAAGACTCTCTAGGTAGTTTACCACAGATTCTAAAGAAGAGGGCACAGATTGAAGTTAACAGAAATACTGTTCACCTTCTGCATTCTACATCTGCATTAATGCCATGCCTAAGGTTATCTAAGAATCTAAAAATATAAAAGCAAATTAGAATATAGTTTTGCTGTAAAGAAAAAATATGTAAATACCAAAATGTGGGTGAATAAACAATCCTTCTTAATTCTTTTTAACTATAATATTTCCTCTGAAGCCTTAGGCTCATCTTTCTGATTACCCCCTTGGTAAAATAATTTATAGAAGCAGAATTTATAAGCCCATGGGGAAATAGAGTTATAAGAACAAAGCCATGCCTGAACATAATATTTTAATAGGTTTATTATTTGCCAAAATAAAATATCTAGCATGTATTAAAGATGTAATGACATTATTACACATAAGAGAAAAAAATATGAACAAGATACAGACTTTTTAGGAAAGATGACTTTTTAAATAGGAAAAAAGAATGTCTTAAAGGACCTTGCTCTTATGAATTCTTAGGGAGTAGTCTGGTTAAGCAGGTGTAAAACAGAAAGAGAGATAAATTACGGTGCATAATGAATGAATAGAAATCTACCAAGCGGGACTACCAGTGGGCTGTGAGGGTGAGAAAGGAAGTTGCAGATGTGGGAAGGAGCTGGAAATAATATATAAGAGAGGATCAGTTGAGTATTTTATCTGGGAGGGTCATGAATGAGGTTTTATTAGGACAGCCATTCATTATCCATTTTAAGATCACTTACTCATCAATTTTCCAATCCCAAGTCAAAACATTCAAATATTCACTAAAATTATCTTAAAAACAGCTGAACACCTTGCCCAAGGGTGTATTATGAGATATCAATATTAGATAAATTTGGGTCAGAAGAAATGAACAATTAGAAGAGATGAAATGAAAAAATGTTAGAAACAGAAATTATTACAAGAAGTGAAAGGTGAGCATCTCCTTCACCAAATACATAGACATATTGAACAGAGTGCTGGACTTAAACCAAACTTATTTGAATTCACAAGAAGGGATGAGGAACCTTGACACCTCCCATCTCCTCAAATTCTCCATTCCCAATAATTTAAAGAATAAACTTCTGACTACATTTTACTTTCTTTCAGTTATTATTCAAAAGCATCTTACACCATATACAAAAATCAACTCCAAATGGATTAAAGACTTGAATATAAGACTGGAAACCTTATATAAAACTCCTAGAAAAAACACAGACAGGAAGGTCTTGGCAATGATTTGTTTGTATTTGACACCAAGGGCAAAGGCTAAAAAAAGCAAAATAAACAAGTGGGATTGCATCAACCTAAAAACCTTCTACATAGCAAAAGAATCCATCAACAAATTAAAAATGGAACCTATAGAATGGGATAATATGTTTGCCAATCAAATATATACAATAAAGAGTTGATATCCAAAATATATAAAGAGCTCAAAACTATATAACAAATATATATGTATGATTTTAAAAATAGAGAAACTGAAGAGACATTCCTCCAAAAGAAGACATATAAATGGCCAACAGGTACATGAAAAGGTGCTCAATAAAACTAATCATCAGGGAAATGTAAAGTAAAACCATGAGAAATAGTTCACACATGTTAGAACAGCTAATATCGAAAAGACAAGAGGTAACAAATGTTGAGGGTGTTGAGAAAAGGGTACTCTTGTGTATTGTTTGGCGGGGATATAAATTAGTTCAGCCACTGTAGAAATAGTATGGACGTTCCACAAAAAATTAAAAAAAGAATTGTTTTGTATCATCCAAGGTTTCTACTTCTGGATATAGACCCAAAGGAAATAAACTTAGAAAGGATATCAAAGAGATATCTGCATTCCTATGTAAATTGAATCATTATTCATAACGGCCAACATATGGAATTAACCTAAGCGTCCACCAACAGATGAATGGATAAAGAGGACACACACACATACACACACACACACACATTCAGCTATAAGAAAAAGTAATCTTGCCCCTGTGACAAACAGATGGACCTCAAAGGCATCTTGCTAAGTGAAGCCAGAGGAAAACAAATATCACATGGTGTCACTTCTATGTGGAATCTTAAAAAAAATAAATATATAAAAGAAGTCAAATTCACAGAAACAGAGAGTAGAAAAGTAGTTGCCAGCTGCCAGGAGCTGTGGGTAAGGGAAATAGGGAGAGGCTATTTCAACTATAAAATGAATATGATCTAAGGTTGTAACATCAGAAATGGTGACTACAGTTGATGACACTTTGTCGTAGAACTGAAATTTGCTAAAGGAGTAAAACTTAAGTGTTCTCACCAAACAACAACAAAACGAAAAAGGAAAAGACAAATATGTGTGGTGATAGATGTGTTAATTATATGGAGGAATCTTTTCACAATATATACATATATCAAATCTCATGATGTAAACTTTCAGTATCTAATAATTTTACTTGTCAATGATGCATTCATAAAGCTGAAAAATAAAAGGGGAGAGGGCACTATATTCACAGCACCTCAAATATTAAATGCATTTATTTTAAATTACTAAGAGCAAAATCAACAGTTTCCCTAAGCCATAAAATTGATGCTCAAGCCACATATACTTGTGAAATTCTTGTAAATCTGTAAAGATATACAAGATAATTCTTAACCTTAATATCTGTGTCCACAAATGTATTATTAATGAGAAATTATCCTGTACTACATTTCATAGTGGAGAAATTTAAAATATTTCAGCTATAAAATTTTATGATTCCAAGTTTTATAATACAAAGATGACCTTAGACTTTCTGAGTTTCTGTAAAATCATTTGATTAAAGAACATGATAATTTGTTTTCTGTTACAAAAGGTTCTGAGAATCATTATATAAGTTAAGGGAACAAAATTGGTAAAATATCAACCTATAAACCAATAAGGCATCTTATTGCTATAAAAAAATCCTGCATTCTCTGGCTCTTTTTTCCATATTCTCTAAATTTTTGTCTCAAATAGTATTAATTTGGGGACCTAAAAAATTTCTTAAAATTCTATAGCTTTTGAGATTTCATTATTTTGTTTTATATAGAGGAGAAATCAAGAGCCACGAATAAGATAGACTATTGATAAATTGCTGAGGAAAAGAAATGAAATTTTAAAAAGGCAGGATGATTTCATCAAGGTTGAATATTTGTTTATAATTTAGATATGATTCAACCCTAAGAATATCTAACTAATCTTTATTACCTTTTTGTATTTGCACATGGTCTACACCCAGAAACCTGAAATCAAGTAACCATTATTAGTATTAGTAAATACAACTTGAAATCTAGTAAACAGTAATAACATAGATTCTGTGGATTCATGCTGTAGACAGTTGATTTAGAAATAGGATTTTGTAATGTTAGTCATTTATCAGTTGAAAACTTCCAAGTTTAAAACAGAGTAACAATTCACAGTATCGGCTAATCATATGTCTTCTAGTCAAATGTGACAGATATTAATTTATAAAAGTGGAATACCAATAAAATTATCAAAAAGAAAAAAAAAAAAGAAGGAATCCAGGAAACAATGAATACAGGACCCAAGATAGTGGCTTTCTCTAGTAAAAAGTGTCAGGAAGACAGGGCAAGAAGGACAGGTGATTAAATGTAGCATCATAATCTGGAGATCCTGGCTTTGTTTCGCATGGTGAGTTTGCTGGTGCTCATTCCATTTTTAAAAGAAAAGGAAGGAAGGAAGGAAGGAACGAAGGAAGGAAGGAATGAAGGAAGGAACGAAGGAAGGAAGGAAGGAAAGGAAAGGAGAGAGGAAAATTAGCCATGCATAGAGCAATAATGATTGTGTTTTGAACCAAGGATTATGATTTTTTAAGACTTTATTTATTTATTTATTTATTTATTTATTTGACAGAGAGAGAGAGAGAGATCACAAGTAGGTAGAGAGACAGGCAGAGGGAGAGGGGGAAGCAGGCTCCCTGCTGAAAAGAGAGCTGGATGCGTGCTAGATCCCAGGACCCTGAGATCATGACCTGAGCAGAAGGCAGAGGCTTTAACCTACTGAGCCACCCAGGTGCCCCAAGGATTATGATTAATATAATTCTGAGCACTTGAGATCCAAAGGTAGGTGGAGGGGCTTTCACCTTAGCTGTGAACATTTAGGAAATACAGTTTTATTTTTTTTAAAGATTTTATTTATTTATTTGACAGAGAGGAGAGAGATCACCTGTAGGCAGAGAGGCAGGCAGAGAGAGAGGGAAGCAGGCTCCCCGCTGAGCAGAGAGCCTGATGTGGGGCTGGATCCCAGGACCCTGAGATCATGACCTGAGGCCAAGGCAGAGGCTTTAACCCACTGAGCCACCCAGGCACCCGGGAAATACAGTTTTAAATAATCGGATTTTTTTGCTTTATTAAAATGAATGAATGCTTTTTCTTTTTAATGAAGGAAACTATTAAATGAAATAGAATCACTGTAAAGGTCTTGGGAGAATACTTTGAAAATCTCTTTTAAATAGGATTTCAGAAGCAAGCATACATTTAGAAATTTTGGCTAACATCTGTGAAATTTCACTTATATTTAAACAGAACTGTGAATGTCTCCCCAGGGCACCTACCATTCTATTTTAATTATGCCACTTAAAAAAAAAAAAACGAACTGAAAAAACTGTTTTAACATCTAACAAAGCACACATGATGTGAAAACACTTGTTAAACCACCTCCACAGTTTTAACAATAAGACAAATATGACATCATTGCATTTCTTAAGACTCATTAAATGAGAATTAGTGCATTGGTACTATTTTTGGAAAACATTTGCCCTTGATGATATCTTCTTTTCATATATATTTGCCATTTGGGGGGCCCTTTTTCAAATTCCCTTTCCACAAATTCAATATTAGACTTTCAAGATATCATAAAATAGAGCTGTGTTATAATGGTAGCACAAAAGTACTAAGTCTAGAAATTCAAAATAAATGACATACCAACCATTAAGAATGACTTTGAGTCATGTTTTTATATTGGACTAAAAAACAAATGATAGGGTTTTTTGCTCATTTGTTTCATATCAAAGACATTTAAATATGCTAACTTTAAGATGGTAGAGAATATAGGTTACAAGTGTGAATAAGTTGAATTATACCTCGGGAGTAATTCTCTTGGGGAGAAGTTTAAATTTAAAGTTACATCCTTCAAGCCACTTGTTTAAGCTTTATTCTACTTTTACAAATAGAAAACTACAGAATTCAAGCACAGTTCTAGGTACCCAAAAAGTCTAATTATATTTAAGAGACACTCTGACTTTTATTTGCAATTTATTATGGCAATTCTCAGAAAAAGAGGTGCACTTCAGTAATAACTTGGTTAACTAGTAAGTATGCATCTTCTAAGTGACAGATGATTCAGGTAATTTCATATTTCTTTTGCAAAACGACACAGATCCAAAGGCAACTCCCTTGGGGAAAATATAAGCTTTAAAAATGCACTCTGCTCTTCCACAATCTTAACACTTAGATAATATGCTGTGACCACTGTACCTAGGTGGAGATTTTTTTCTTCCTCTATATTACTTACTCATACAGTCAAAGTGCTAGTGAAACCCAAAGCAAAGGAAGAATGAGAATATTTTTGGCTGTAGATTTTATAGTAGAAGCTAAAGAGTTATTGAATGTTCTACTGGGTACCTTCTAGATCACCAAGACAGGAAAACAGATCTAGACTAACAACAAGCTTTTGAAGGAATGGGTGGTTGCCTTTCTTACTGTTCCCATCCAAGTATCCAATACTCTCCAGAATTCAACCATAACCTCATTGGTGGTTATGGTGGTTAGATAAGATAAAGGATCCTATAAATCCAGGTAGAGATGGAAGACCTCAATCCCTTTTTAGGATATCTAGATAAGGAAGAGTGACGGCTTTATGAGCAGGATTGTTTTGTGTTGTTTTGCTTTTTCCTGTGTGTACAACTCTGTAAAATATTTTGGTGCACTCTTCAAAATACCTGGGAAGATTTCATACAGTTAGTCACACAGTAGTATGTATTATATGTCAGGTACCATGCTAATTACTGGGAGTTTGAGTGAGAAGGAGAACTGAGCTTATATCCTAGAAGAGTGAGTGGACACAGGTCATTCAGAACACTGAGATATTTGCCACGGTTAGAGAAGTTTCAGCACATTGAAAACATGCTTTGTTCAGACTTGCAGGAAAAACTTATAGGAAAGAGTCATCCAAATGGAGATATGAAGAAAGAATAACATTATCCTAAGTAATTGAAGGTGAGGTGGGTGGAAGTGTAACTGCAGACAAATAACCTGAATATAAGAGAGACCTGAATAGTTTGAGATGAGAAGAAAGACCTAGACCTTTGAGACCAATTTCTATCAACCTAAGCCCTGGCTACCTCTCTGGATGAAGTACAGAGCTTCTTTTGGCTTATTTCCTCATTTTCAAATAGCACTGTTAGGAAAATGAAATGACATTACATGTAACCTACCAAATACAGCACAGTAGTTTTCTCATAATTGTTAAATTTTTCCTGCCTTTACTTTCCCAATCCACATTCCTCTATTTCCATGGCTTTTATCACATTTATTTATTACTAACAGTTGCACAACTCAAAAAACAAGGAAAGGAAGAGACGTTTATTTTTTCTTTCTCTTCAATCAATCAAATGCTATTGACATTGGATTGGTAGGCACTGTGCCTAGGTAATTCTCTTTGCATCCATCCCACCCATCCCCATCACTCTGAACCCTATTATGTGCTCCCTACACATGCTAGGTAGTAAATAAATGAATAGATATGTTACTCTATCTTCCCTCTATCTTATGGATTATTTTACCTGCCCCAACATTTCCCATTCAGTATTTTCTATGCCCTTCTGTATTTCCATGACATTATCAACCTTTTTTTTTCTAAATGCATGATTTAGTCTTAGGCTCCATTCTGTCTAGGGATAGAGGGCAAAGGATTTGAGAAATTGAGTCAGTAGAATTTTTCTTTTGTTTATATTTGAGTTTCTCAGCCTAAGCACCATTAACAATTTTAACAGATAATTCTGTGTTGTGAGGGACTGCCCTGTGCCTTATAGGTTGCTTCGCAGCATCCGTGGCCTCTCTCCACTGCATGTCTGTGTTACTTCATTCCTAGTCATGACAAGGAAAAATGTTTCCAGATATAGCCAAGTGTGTGTGTGCCCTAAGAGACCAACCCTTTAACTATTGAAAAACAAACCTATACTAGAGAGAGCATTCAACTCAAAAGAACTTTCATCATGGAAGAAAATTATTTTTAAATTAACAAGAATTAGGTAAATTTTGAAGTTTGAAGAGAAAATTAAACTTAAGGTATTTAATGCTACAACAATTACTACATTTTGCCAACATAACCAATTTCCTGCCCACATTTGTCAAAATAGGAACATACTGACTGAATAGATGGGTCACCTGAGTGAAAAAGTAAGGTTTTCTGATTTAGAGTACTAAAATCTCAAGATCAAGAGATAAGATGTTTTTAGATAAGATCATCTCGGGAGATAAAAGCTTAAAATTCCTTGCCTCTTGGTTTGCTATGATCAGGTTAATATTGAAGAATTGCTTGAGTTTCCAGTTCATCTTCAGACAGCCTGAAGATCAAGAATAATCACTGACAGTTGGGTTGATATTGACAAGAAAATCATATTGGAAGCTTGAAGCCGTCTGTGTATTTTATGCGTAAAGTCAGAAAATACTTGATTTTTTTCCTAGTGTGCCTGGAAAGATGACTGTAGGGCTAATTGCTAGCATTGAAGTGAAAATGTTGTGTGCTTATCAGCTGTTAATTGGTTTACTTCTCAGAATTTCACAAATCAAATACAATTTGACAATCAATTTGACAATCAATTGACAATCAATTGACAATTGAGTATATTTACTACTAAATATAATTCTAAACAGTGGGAGAGTGGGTATTCAAATTGAAGCTAGCATATATATGAGTGCTCTGTTAGTTACCTATTTCTTCTAATAGATGTTGAGTCCTGGGTACAGTTTGCTTCAATGCCCTCGAGAAGGATTTAATTCATCTGTTTGGAACTCTGTGTGTGTGTGTGTGTGTGTGTGTGTGTGTGTGTGTGTGGTGTTGTACAGGAGTGTACTTGACTGTGATAAGCAATGTTTTCTATACAGTGGCATGGTGATATTTATTACTTTTTTTTTTCTTGTCTTTTAGTAAATACAGAAGACTATTTTAGGCAAATGCTATTTAGTACTGAGACTGTTAAGGTCAGCCACAAGTGTATTTCTATTAACTCTACAGAGTTCCTTATACTAATACTGCTTTAACCTTTCCTGGTTTTTGTTTTGTTGTTGTTGTGTTGTTTGCTTGTTTGTTTTGTTTTCCTTTTCTTTTTTTGCTCTCCCAAATGGATCTTCAAGTAGTTTTATTTTAGAAAATAATTAGGTTTCTATGTACTCTAAATACTTTAAATAAGCGATTTTTCCTTCCTACTAGTACCTTTGTGCAGTTTAAAACTGTTTTCTACATTTGGAGACTGCATTGCAAGATTTTTCTACTTAAAGTAGAAGAATGTTCAGCAAAATTCTCTTTAGCCATTTTCGAAGGGAGCATGGAAATTCTTGAGCAGTAAAGTGAAGCTTTATTCAACAATGATTTCTTTTGGGGTGTCTGGGTGGCTCAGTCCGGGTGGCTCAGTCTGCCTAAGTGTCTGCCTTCAGCTCAGGTCATGACCCAGGGTCCTGGGATTGAGTCCTGCATTGGGCTCCCAGTTTAGCCTGGAGTCGGCTTCTCCCTCTCCCTCTTCCCTTCCATGCCTGCTCAATCACATGCTCCCTCTCTTCCTCTCTCTCTGTCTCATATAAATAAGATCTTAAAAAAAAAAAAACAATGTTTTATTTTTTTTAATTCATTCTATATTGAAAAGAATAAGGTATTAGGTATCTTACTGCAGAATTTAGACACTCAAAGAAAAATCAAGCAAGAACAGTTACTTTGGGATATTCAATCATCTTTTCAATTTGCCAAAACAACCAGCACTTGGGGGTCAGCTATTCAACACTAATCTATATTATCAACCTGACTCCTTAACTATTGATGTTTCTATAATTACTATTGTGCCTATCCCCAACTAGAAGTAATTCTCACTTCCCTAGTTCTCTGCTCATGATGTTGGACTTGGGTTTGAGTCCAAGCTCACTGGGCCCAGAATTGTCATCCTTTGTGAACAGAATATATCTACCTAAAGGATTGTTCTGAAAATAAAATGGGATGGGTATATTAAGACCCTTGATGATAACTGAAGCTTGTGGATCCATCATCAAGCTTTGGGACTAAAGAAACTGGCTGGAGGGATTTATACAACCATGCAGATGGGTTGTATTGAAGGGTTTACTTTCACTATTGCTTCCTTACCTCACTCCATAAGAATACAGAGCCCTTCAACTGAACTCTCGCAGGGGCCATTCAGCCTGTTTTAGCCAAAAAGTGTTGGCAAAAGTACAAAAGTAGAAACTTGAAATAAGCCTGAATGATTGGGTTTGCATGCTCTTACACTTCTGTATTCACCGTAGGAATATTTCTGGGCTAGTCTGCCAGAGAAATGAAAAATCATGAGAGCAAAGTCAAGTCACCCCAAACTTCCCCTGAACTTATGAGCCCCATCCAACAACTATTGGCCCACAAGTCACTCCACCATGGACTTCATAGTCAGTGTCTTTAACAAAGGTCATTTGCAACTCCAAGTCTGGAGTTAAAATTTTATAGACAAACTAATATAAAGTAAATAATGCCTAATAGCTCTATATTTAACATTATATATATATATATACACACACACACAGATTTTATATCCACTAGTATTACATGTATATTCACATATACTGGAAATTTGCTTAGATCCTGCTCCTCCCATTTGTCCCTTCGCCAGCTGCATTTCTCCTCACTTCTCTTCCCATTTTGATCCAATCTCTCATTTCTCTCAACAGTCTGCAAAAGGGCCTAAATTGGGATGCTTTCCAAAATCTTGTTAAGCACTGACTGAACTGACCCTGAAGAAATTGCTTTAGAGGGTTCTCCTACCATTTTCACGTGTATCTATTTGCTTTATACACAGTTTATATTTGGTCAATGCTTGGTTAAAGCAGTGTTCCAAAGGGCAAAATTGGTTTCTTCTGTTGAGAAATTAATAACCCCACCTTTCTAGAGTTGAAGGAGGAAAGTTCTGATACATAATTTTCCCTTCCCAGAGGACTTTAATTCAGAAATTCTGGGTGTATAATTGATATATGACCTAAACTAAATAACTTTTGAGTAATTTATAAATTCTAAATTTATAAATTATAAATGAGTAATTTATTAATTTATAAATTATCTTTTACTAGTACATGATTTTGTTGGTGGCATTTCAGATTTTGAGTATCATCATTGAGCCCCCTATAGTATATCTCTGCTTAAATTGTGCATAAATGCCTTTATGTCCTTGCTGTTAAGCAGGGGACTCTGCATCCATGTTTGTACATGCCCACCCCCCACACACACACACCCCAAGAGTCAAAGTCTTGTCTTTCAAAGTGCTTATACTTTAACAGGAAGTACATAGGAGAGATAGGCCCTTGGGTTTATTTTTAAAGCTTCCATTTTGCTGATAAACATCTAAACACAAATGCAATTAATTTCTATTGTTTGATAGACACATTTCCTTCTTCTAAGAGAAAAATTAGGGATTTTTTTAATATAAGCAAAACAGGCTTTAAGTAAAAAAATTCTAGTAATTAACACTCAAAAAAATAGAGGAAAGGATCTGAAGAGTGGTCAGCCAGAAGAACAAGAAAGCATAGAAAATGTCTGGCAATCAGAGGACACTAAATGTGCCACAGTGTTTCAGATACTTTCTGGTTTTTACTCTTAGGGCTAACTAGTTAACTCAAATTACTGAATTGTAAAGCAAGGACTCAGACCTGTCTGAAAAAGCCAGAAAAAATGTTCTCTTAAAAAAGGGCCAAAGTGAGAATATAAATACCTTTGTTAACACCTAGCAGAGATCTAAGGTGGTTGTTAAAAGATGGGGGAGCAAAGGTGAAGTATCCTCCAGACTGAGAAGCACTTTGAGACTGAAAAAAACAAAGAAAGCTTCTCCATACCTTTTATGGAGTTTTATTCAGGTTAACTTGACTGAGCCGGGTGGGTGGGGGGAAAACCAGAAAGAAAAGCAATCCAGGCAGTTCACAGGTATTTTCCTCAAAGTCTAGACCTTAACCCACATTTTTTTTTAAGATTATTTATTTACTTGAAAGAGAGAGTGGAGCATGAACCAGGAGAGGGGCAGAGAAGCAGACTCCCCACTGGGCAGGAAACCCAACATGGGACTCAATCCCAGACTTGAGGATCATGACCTTAGCTGAATACAGACACTTAACCAACTGAGACACACAGGCACCCAACCCACAGCTTTTATAGAGTAAGGCGATCATTGTGGTGAGGTCAAACCTAAAGTGGGGGCTTCTGTGCACCAATCACTCAACTAGCTAACTAAACCAGAGCCACCTGTGCCCCAGTTGTGTCTATTAGTTACCTAAAGTGGTGCCACCTGTGTGGCAGTTACATCTACTGGTTATCTAAAGTGGCACCTTCTCTGTACCAGTTTAGAAAGGATCAGAACGAACCTTCCTGAATTCTGGGAGGGCATGTACCAACCTCTGAGGGGCTGGAACAGGTAGCCTCAAGGAAGGTTGTTGCTTGGGCATGAACAAGATAGAGGGCCAAAGATGGAGTCAGTGTGGTTAGCACTCCTACAGTGGTGCCTCATGGAACCCTTCATACAGACCAAAAAAAAAAAAAAAACTAAAGAGTTTTACCCCTAAATTTGTTACAGTTTTAGAAAAAGTTGCTCTATTACTTAAAAACAAGCAAAAAACAACTTTACACTTTTAGAGAAGTTTCAGGATGACTGCAAAACTGAGAAGGCACAGTTTTCCCACAGAAACACTGACCCCACCTATGCACCGCCTCCTCCATTATCAACCTCCCCCACCAGGGTGGCATATTTGTTCTAATCGATGACACTTCATTGACAGGTCAAAATCACCCAAAGTCCAACCTCTAAGAATTTTAAAAGTATTTGGCACAGATGTCCTCCATTACATGGTAGAAGAAGGCAGGGGAGTCAGAGAGAGCAAAGGTTGCCTTGATCTGGAGCCACAAGCAAAAGACTGTAGGCAGCCTCTAGAAAAGGCAGGGCAGTAGATGATCCCCTAGAACCTCCAGAACGAGCATGGCTCTGTCAAACCATTTTATATTATTGACCTTCAAAATTATATGATAATATCTTTGCATTGTTTTAAGCCACTAAGTTTGCAGCTAATTTGTTTTAACTGCAATAGGAAATAATTGCATTACCTAAGATAAAGGCCTACCTCAAAGATATTTATGGATGTGAATTTTGTCTAATGTCGTGGGTTATGATGGATATATTATTAAAATACACATTTTAAGAAGAACGATTTCAGGCTGAAACTAAAAGGACATATTGCAAAATGAAAAGAGGCCTTTGGACTTCTAAACAACTATAGGCAGGAAACAGGCTGAGAAATTTCTTCACTTACACACACCAGCCACTTCTTATGGAAAAATAATGATACCCAAGGGATGTAGTCAAGAGACGCCAGAGGACAACTCCAGCGATCAAGATTGAGCACTAATCAAGGAATTGACAAACTGTGCCTAGCTGGATGTAGAATGCTCTACAGCAGTGACTCCTGTGAGTATCCAGTTTTCTCTGAATCAGAATCTCTGTGTAGATTTTTCTTAGGTCGCCTTAATTCACAGGTGTTCCCTGAAGCTGTATCTTAGGAACTGCATGCAAATAGCTTTATCCACATGTGGACACGATTTAAATAAAAGATATTAGACCTCGAGCCTGAGACTCTTGCCATAAAAAAGTGGGATGGGAGAAAAGAGTCCTGGAGAAGGTGATGTATTTTGCCCATGGGAGGGATATAAATTGTGATCAGAGGGTCCACTGGGGCATAGTGTATTTTCCAAAATGGTTGCAACAATGTCCTCCTGTCACAGAATCAATTTTCTAATGTGACCTTGATAGCTCTCTCATTGAAAAGAGGGGTCTATCTTCCCTGCCTTTTGGGCAGGCTTGTGACTATCTTTTACTAGTACAATGAGGAAGAAGAGACAGTATGATTTTTATGCTTGCTTAGAAAAGGAGATGCAGCCTCCACTTTGTTTGCTGGAACATTTTCTGGAACCTGAATCACTATATAAGTTGTCTAGAGGCCCTGAGGCTACCATCTTTGAGGAAGGCCAAATTAGTCCATGTGGGGAGGCCACCTGGTAATGCCTGTAGACTACATCTGCAGAGACAGGTCTGACTAGCACCCAGATGCTCCTGCGCAAACTACTCTGACTTGCATTCCTACCACTATCCCCAAGCACATCCCAAATTCCTGACCCACAAAAACCATGAGACATAATAAAATTATGGAAAGATGTATTATGCAACAATAGATAATCAAAGAAGACCCTTCTCCTTTACCCTCAAAACAAGAAAACACAAGTTTAGTTATTTCAATTTCACACATTGGTGGTGACTTACTTCTCATAGTGTCACCTGTACTAGGAAGCCTTCCCTGAACATCATAGTAGAGCTGGTTGTTCATTTCACCTATTTTCACCACCAAACTATAACAGTTTTCCTTGAGACTGTGCTTACCATACAGGGTATTATTTACATACCACTCATTTTTTTTTCCACTGAGATACAAAATCCTCCAGGGAAAAGGCCCCGAGTCATCTCAAGTTTGTATCTCCTTTAATGAAATGCACAAGGGATACGCATAATTGGCACTGACTGAAAGTTTGTTGAATGAATTAATGGATGAATGAATGACATTTGTTAAAAAAATCTTTTCATTGCTGTGGTTGTTGGAAAAACGTTTTGTTACCCTTTAAGGGATCCCACACCCTTACAACACAAATAGAAGAGGATTTGTTTTAACATTACTGGAACTTTAGGGTAATCCTTAGTTCTGAAGAATGGAAAAGGCAGCCTTCTTTTTTTTTTAAGATTTTATTTATTTATTATGACAGAGAGAGAAAGAGATCACAAGCAGGGAGAACAGCAGGCAGAGGGAGAAGTAGATTTCCCACTGAACAGGGAGACAGATACAGAGGTTGATTCAGGACCCTAGGATCATGACCTGAGCCAAAGGCAGACACTTAACCGACTGAGTCACTCAGGTGTCCCAGAAGGTGGCCTTCTTACCAATTTATCTAGTCATTCCTGAGAGGATGAAATACATTTGGGAAAGCAAAATATTATTTGTAATTTTTGTGTATGACCACACACTCAAAAAGAGGAAGAAGATGATCTAATGATAAACCCTGTAGTCTAGGGGCAGAACAAGCTTAAATGTTCACCTTCATGTGGGATCAAGTTAGGGCCTTTGAGTTAGAACATTACTGATTACTAAATACCCAGGTGCACTCAGCCAAACTTGGAGACCCAGCTAGTGGTATTCTGGGTAGTACTAAAGTAGTTTCTGGAGAGAGACCCAGCATCCACCTCCTTAAAAGTATTTCCTGGGAAGTGAAAAAAATGAGAGAAAGACTAATGCCCTTTGAAGGAGTAGTAAGAGTACATAGAGGGAATAACACTTTTGAAATCACACCAAGTACAATCATTAAGCCGACAATTTTATGGAACATCCTATTGTCTGAAAAAGTGGGAGTATAGGGGAAAATATGACAGGAATATGCCCCAGGATTCATGAGGTTGAATTCTAATTGAGGGAGACAAACTCACACAAAGCTAACAAAATAGGAATAATTCAGAAAACATATATGTTCAGAAGGAAAAGACACGTGGCAAAGAGAGAGAAAATGGCCAAGGGAAACTAGTACCTTAGCTAGCATTGCTTGGGAGATGAGGTAAGCACTGGTATTTGCCACCCAAAGGTCATTCCCTTCCTTCGATCCTAAGAGAAGAACTCACCTCTTGCCCATCACTTACTTTCCCATCTCCTACATAGTAAGAGGTGGAGAGTATGGAACATATTTTTGAGATGTTATGGAGAAATCCATTAAGGCAGTAGAGGTGAAGATTGCTGCCTCCAAGAAAGATCCCCCTCCTTGATGAAGAGAGTCTCAAAGGACAGTCTCTTCTTCACATTTAATATCACTCTGAATACTGCCCTGTGAGGACAAGATCTGCAAGCTATTGCAGTCATCTTGTGATATGATGAGGAAGGCAATGGATACTACAGAGAAGTCGACCCAAGGCCTTGATTTCATTGAACCAGAACCAGACCTTGGACCACCTACTTCAGCACTTCTATTGTATGAGAAAAACTAACACTAAATGTTTAAGCCAAAATTATACTTGTAACCCAAGACCTGCTAATGTGTAATTTTCCTGGGGCTTCCATGGCAAAGTATCACAAACTGAGTAATTTAAACAACATAAATGTATTGTCTCATATTCTGAAACCTAGAAATCTGAAATCGAGGTGTCTTTAAGATTAGCTTTTTCTGAGGGCTGTGAGGGAAGGATCTACTCCAGTCCTCTCTTGGCTTACAGATGGCCATTTTCTGTTTCTCACAGCTTCCTTCTATGTGTGTCTCTGTGTCTAAATCTTCCTTTTTTTTTAAGAACACCTGGATGAGGAGTGACTCCTAGTGACCTCATTTTAACTTGATTACCTCTATAAAGGCTCTGTCTCTAAAGGTCACATTCTAAGGTACTAGAAATTAGGAATTCAACACACGAATTTTGAAGAGACACAATTCAATTCATAAAATAAATACGTAAGTTCTCAATGAGTAGCTAATCCTGAAAGGAAAGTGAGTAAAAAAGCATATTTTTAACACAGATTTGGATAAAGAATATTGTAAGGCCGAGAATTACATGTGCCAAGGCACAATCACAGTTTGTGATTTATCAAAATTCAGATACATATGTGTGCTAGTGATTGATGTATTGCTTCCCGGCCCCAAATGCACATTTCATTGTCTATTCTATGATAATATTCTAAATATTTCTCCCTTGCCAACTGACCTGATGCTAATTTTGCTTTGTCAATAGAGGGTGCTAGAGTCACATGGCAAGCAGTCAGGGCTTTTCTTCCTGGTTCCAGTGTGCTTCCTTTCTTTCTTTCTTATTTCTTCCTCCCTTCCTCCCTCCCTCCCTTCCTTCCTTCCTTCCTTGCTCCCTCCCTCCCTCCCTCCCTTTCTTCCTTCCTTCCTTCCTTCCTTCCTTCCTTCCTTCCTTCCAGTTTTATTTATTTATTTGACAGGGAGAGTCACAGTGAGAGAGGAAACACAAGCAGGGGGAGTGGGAGAGGGAGCAAGTTCCCCGCTGAGCAGGAAGCCTGATTCAGGCAGGGCTTGATCCCAGGACCCTGAGATCATGACCTGAGCCAGAGGCAGACACTTAATGACTGAGTCACCCAGGTGCCCCTCAGTGTACTCTTCTTAACACATTCCTGCAGTGTATAGGGTCTCTCCAGGACCAGGTCCCTGAAGTGTGTGCAGCTTCTTTTTTTTTTTTTTTTCTTTTTCTTAGTGTGTGCAGCTTCTGCAGTGACAGTGGCCATCAACACAAGGGACCCACCTGTGGGTAATTTCTGAAGGAAAGCAAGAGAATGCATTACTAGCAAGTCTGGCTAGCCTGGCAGTTTAATAAACTACATCCAGTGAACTATGACCACACTCTTTCAGCAAGGCCTGGATCTTTTTCTTTTTTCTTTTTTTTCTTTCTTTAATTTAATTTAATTTAAATTTTTCATTAATTTTAAGGCCAGGATCTTAATCCTAAGGACATTCTTCTTTTAGACTGATTCCTTTCTTGGGTGTTCTGTATTTAGGTCTAAGGGTTGTGACTATGCTTACATACTCTTGAATTCTTTCCATAGCTGTTAACTCCTTATTAGGCAATCACCATTACTACAGTGCCCTGTTATAATTAATAATTCTTTGTATTAGGGGCATGTATAGTCTGACCATTGGTTTCAGCTCAGGTTGTGATATCAAGGTCCTGAAATTGAGTCTTGCATCAGGCTCCACACTCAGTGTGGAGTATACTTAGAGTTTCTCTCTCCCCCTCGTTCTGCCCCTTCCCCCTGTGGCGTGTTCTCTCTCTCTCTCTCTCTTTCTCTCTCAGACAAATAAATAAATAAACAAACAAACAAACAAATCATTTTTTATATTTAATTGTTTCTTTTGTGATTTCTGTCTCTTCATGGGGCCCTGACTTACATATTATGCCAGAAGTTATTCACAATACCATCCGGCAGAGTGGGAAAGTGGGCTCTATGATGGAACTCAAGGAATGACTCTCAACACAATGCTCTGAACTAGCCCACAGAATGCTACTATCTCTGCCAAAAATGGGGGAAATCCAGAAGTTACTGACACCTTTTCCAGGAACACTTCTCTTTATCTTCAATTCAAGGAAGGAGAAGCAGGTGATGAGTTCAAAAACATACTGTGTCTTCTAGGTTACCATACAAAATGCCATCAAGCACTATTGCTTCTCTTCTCTCTTGTTCATTTAATATCAAATTTCCACTTTACCTGAAAGCATCAGAGTAGTTGAATCTAAATTACACTGGAATTGGGGGTATCATTATCTATATTACAAAAAGTGAAAAGTAGAAAGAAAAAAAAAGGTAAAATGGAAATGCCAACTGATTTTGGGTTTTCCTCAAAATTCCCATGGAAGCTAATGACTTTACTTTTATCTAATCAACTAGAGTTGGGTCATGTAACCATGTCTTACTGGAAAATGGCTAGGAGAAAAGGAAGTTTGGGGGAGTGGAGTCAGTCAACCAACAGTATGTGCCCACTTATGTAGATATGTCCTGCTCTCTTCTCTAAATCAACTTCAATTGACCTTTCCCAGTGGTGTGGAGATATGAATGTCAGGAGGTTGGTATAACATGGGTCATAAAATCCCTGTAATGTTAGATTTCTGGATCTTTAAAAATTAAAGAACAACAAAGAGACAATACTTAGATTTAAAGTAATAAATGCCATCAGGAAAACATTTAACTTTTTAAGCATAGACTTATTACCTTGTAAAGACTGTTAGCAATTTGTCATTTGTCACATAGAGAAAGCCTTACACACAGATTATTGTTTCTTCTTTCATATGAGAGCTATATATTTGTTCTACATGTTTTCATTTATTTGAATATATATATATATATATGAACTTATTTTCTTTTTTTTTTTAAGATTTTATTTATTTGATAGAGAGAGAGAGAGATCACAAGTAGGCCGAGAGAGAGGAGGAAGCAGGCTCCCTGCTGAGCAGAGAGCCCGATAAGGGGCTCGATCCCAGGACCCTGAGATCATGACGCAAGCTGAAGGCAGAGGCTTAACCCACTGAGCCACCCAGGTGCCCCTGAACTTATTTTCTTGACAACACATTCAGATTAACCAGTTTTTGAAAGCTGCTACAGATCTATTCCATTTAGCCAATTAGATATTGATGATAATTTAGAGAAAGATGATTTTCTTTTGAGACTTTTAAACCATTTGATCACTGATCAAATATACAATATTTAATATTAAAATTCAAGAAAATAAATAAGATTTTTTAAGAAACGTGACAGGATGTTGTATACACTAGCACACAAAATTCACACAAAAGGTTAAGCAGGAGCTACAGTTGACTTGAGTTCAGAGATTTATGTCATAATACATAAATTTTCATCGATGTATATTATATTTAATCCCAACTCTTTTTTTCAAGTTAGAATTTAATGAGCCTATAAATTTGTTTAAAAATTAAAAGATTTACCTCAGTTTTATTACTACCATCTTCTAAAATTGAACATAGAAAACAGAAATTATGTCTCTACTCAGATAAAATAGGTTGAGAGGGGACTAAGCTGAAATTTAAGTATTTACTGAGTGACTACCATGTGCCACACCGTATAAATAACAAGTAAATAAGTAAAATATATTTTAGGTCACTGATAAGCTTTATGAAGAAAAACAAATTAGCAAAAGAGATGAGAGGAATGGATTTGTAAATAGTGATGGAAGGCCTCCCTGAGATTACCTTTGACCTAACAGAGGTGAAGGAGCAGACCATACTGGCATTTGGAAGAACAATTCATGCCTAGTGAGGAGAGGACACTGGGGACCAGAAAATGTAAAAATCCAAGGGGTGTGTGTGTGTGTGTGTATGTGTGTGTGCGTGCGTGTATGTGTGTGTGCCCTTGCTCTGCTCAGGAAGAGTAAGCAAGCACGGGGAGTTAAAGGGTAAGTAGATATAGAGGAGGTCAAAATTCTGAACTGGAATCAAAGCATCCAGAACACTGTGGGCACTTGTAATGATGTTGGCTTTTACTCTGAGTGACACGGAAAGATCTTGAAACATTCTGAGCAGAGCTCTAATTATTCCACTGTCTGCTGGTCAGAGACTTTGGTGGGGACTAAGGTTAGCAAGAATGAATAATGAGGTCCACTAGTTAGGAGGCCATTATCATAACCAGGTTAAAGATAATAGTGGCTTGTCCATGGAAATAGTAACAAAGGAATTAGGAAATGGTATAATGTTGGATATAACTTGAAGGTAATAATAATAAGATTTCCTAAGTACATAAGACATAAAAGGAGTCAAGGATGAACCACTCCAAATTTTTCAGTCAGAGCAAATAAAAGGAAGATTCATCATTGCTTATATTGGGTAAAATTGGATAAGGGTATTAAATCAGAAATTCAGTTGTGGACATGATAAAGTGCTCATCAGACATCCAAGTATGTTTTGAGTAGGCAATCGAAGGCAAGAGTGTGAAGTTCAGCAGACAGCTTCAAGATAGAGATAGGCATTTGGGAAATATCGGTATACAGATGATATTTAGAGCTGTGTGACTAGATGAACCCCTGCAGCTAATGTTGATAATGCCTAGGTTGTGTCAGTCATTTTGTTAGGTCCCTCCACGTGTAATGATCACACCAATTTTGTAATGAAATGGAGCCTGAGAAAGATTAAATAAATTCCCACAGTCACAGAACTAGAAAATGGAAGATACAATATTCAATCCAAGGTGTACCTGAAAGTAAAATCTATTCTTCCGTGCAAGTACACACATTGCATTCCTTGCTCTAAATGCATTGAATGTAATTTCCCATCTGACTATAGAAAGGTCACTAATGTTTAGATCTAAAAATCACCAACAAATCATTGTTGATTTCCCTACTATTAAAGAAAAACAGATAAAAAATGGAGTCACTAGTGCTAGGCCACACATCAGCAAATCAAAAATTAATAGCAACCTCATTATAGTTTTCAGCCTCACCCAAGAAGGTGACTTTTAACCAGTCAGTCTGGAATTTCCTGGTCAGCATTAGTCTGGTAATGAAACTAATCGGCCCCTGCCTTCCCTGCAAAGGGAAAGTGGCCTTGGTGGAAACAATCTTTTCTTTTGTTTTTGACTTCCTTGTCCCTCCCCTACTCCCTTTCTCTCTTTAGAAACCTTCCATTTTATACAGTTCCTCAGAGCTCTTTTTCATTTGCTAGATGGGATGCTGCCCAATTCATGAATAATTGAATAAAGTCAGTTAAATCTTTAAATTTACTCAGTTGAATTTTTTTTTAACACTATCTTCTGCTATTTCCACTCACCCAACTTTCCTTCCATTTCAGGAAATGTTAGCATCCTATCCTTCTGATTTCCTCTAAATCTAGTATCCCTGTTGAGAGATAATTTGAAATTATTATGTATTGCTTCACTGATCACTGAGGTAATCTAGATATAAATCTCAATGCATAGACAGAATTTTTGGAAATTTATTATAGTGAATAGTAATTTAAAACAGACCTAAGTTCATTGCAATGCACAATTTCAGTTATTTTTTAGTTTGTGCATATTATTAGAGATTAGGGGCAACAAAGAAGTTTGTTTCTATGTATGTATCACTTGTGTCTGTTGTATATATAAATATAAATGTTGATTATACTTTCTTAATGCACTTATGTAATCTATTGTTACTTTGAAATTTTATCACTTCTTTAAGTCTATAAGCTTTCAAGACTTACAATTCCTTGTACATGTAATGAAATTATCTTGGTGATAGAAAGTCATAAAAATGATCATAAGCTTTTAGAAATTTAATTTTATAAGAATAAATGGAAATATTATGAAAATGTTGATTGGAAATGAATCTCTGGCTTTAAGTATAATTTTAAAAAAAACTTGTTTCAAAAGTCACATCTAATATTTTTATTCTTCTCTATTTCAATGAAGAAAATAAATTATACACCATCGTAATTAAGTCTCCCAAACTGGTTGGTACATGTTCATCTTATGTTTTGTCATGTTAATGTGTTCTTAGTCTAAGTTCTCCGAGGTCAAACATTCTAAAGGAAAAATGAATAAATGAGAAAAGTTATAGAATAACTAAAGCTTCAAAGTCACCATTAAAGATAATTTAAAGAAAGTTTGTCTTCATAAAAAGAATCATAATTTAAGTTCTAATTTTCCATATTTCTATTTTTTTATGTTATGATCATAGATGGGTTGAAAGACATAAAATAATTCATTTTTTAAAAGATCTTATTTATGGGGCACCTGGGTGGCTCAGTGGGTTAAAAGCCTCTGCCTTCGGCTCAGGTCATGATCTCAGGGTCCTGAGATTGAGCCCTGCATTGGGCTCTCTGCTTAGCAAGGAGCCTGCTTCCCCCTCTCTCTCTGCCTGCCTCTCTGCCTACTTGTGATCTCTCTCTCTCTGTCAAATAAATACATAAAATCTTTTAAAAAATAAAAGATCTTATGTATTTATTTGAGAGATAGAGGGAGAAGCACAAGCAAGGCGAGTGGCAGAAGGAGAGAGAGAACCAGGCTCCCAGTTGAGCAGGAAGCCTCACGTGGGGTTCAGTCCCAAGACTCTGGGATCATGACCTGAGCTGAAGGCAGATGCTTAACCAACTGAGCCACCCAGGTGGCCCTACCTTTTTTTTTTTTAAGATTTTATTTATTTATTTGAGAGTTAGGTTTTTTTTTCCTTTAACACAAAAATAATTTTTAAAAACTGGTGATTCAGAAAATGACCCAGTGAAATAACATAATATGAAGCATAATTGTCAATTAGAGTTGCCTAGCTAATATCCTTACCAACCTCCAATTTTGTGAGGGATAATAGCATACTATCTCAGTATATTCAGATTCCCACATTTCTTTACAGATGCAAGATGTGCCACAGTTTTAGCCAGTAAGGTGAAAAGAGAAATTGAGTGGGGGTTCCTCTAAGACTTATTAAAGATAGAAAACATAAAACATTCCTTCAAACATGTTACTTTGTTCATTCCCTTCTCTCCTCACTGTGGAGTGAAGAAACAAGCTGAAAGAGAGGTAGTAATTTTGCAACCATGAGGCAAGGAGCATGAGGGCATAAGCCACAGGCTAAGAATAACTGAGTTAACAGGGCAAAAACAGCCTGGTCCCTGATGGTGTTATGGATCTGCTATATCAGCCCAAGACTACCTATCTCCAGACTTTTCAGATCGGAAAAATACAAACTTTGGGGTTGTTTTGATCACTATTAGTTTGGCTTATTATTATTATTTGCAAACTTCTACCTGATATAGTATACATAAGAAAAAAAATGTCCTCCAATTCTGCAAGAGAATTAAACAAAGGAAATTTTAACATGATTATATTCTCTAGATCAAACCTTCCTGAGGATACATTGTCTTTGCCTCATCTCAGTATACAGTAGCTCTTTAATAATTGTTTGGGAGGGGTGCCTGGGTGGCTCAGTGGGTTAAAGCCTCTGCCTTAGGCTCAGGTCATGATCTCAGGGTCCTGGGATCCAGCCCCACATTGGGCTTTCTGCTCAGTGGGGAGCCTGCTTCCTCCTTTCTCTCTGCCTGCCTCTTTGCCTACTTGTGTTTTCTTTCTCTCTGTCAAATAAATAAATAATCTTCAAAAAATAATTGTTTGGGAGATTAAGGTATAAATGAATAAATTAATGAATAGTTGTTAATGTCAGAACATAGGTTTTTTTAGGAAAAACTATTTTAATGTCAGAAAATTACTCTGAAATTTTTTAATATAGAATTATTTTTGCTCCGAATAATGAGATATGTCAAATTCCTAAAATATCTATAAGAAAAATTTAAATTTATGTATAACCAATCCACTGCTTAGCAATTTCTCTCAATATAAGCTGTTATGTAATTATTCAAGACAGTTGAAAAATATATGACTGCATTACATTGTATAGAACTTTTAATGATTACCTATAAATAATGCAAAACTAATCAAAGGAAAATAAACTGCCATGAGTTGGTTTAGCAGATGATTTGGCAATAGGTTAATAATAATAAAAGCAATAGGTTAATAATAATAAAAACAGCAGAAAGGAAATAACATAGTTATGAGGTGTTTTTTTTTTTATCTTCAGAGATGCCTGAGCATTTGGAATTCAGTGAATCCTACTGCAACATTATCTCAAGGAATAGAAAAGAATTTAGCTTTACCAGATCCCAAATAAGTGAAAATCTGGCCGAGACAGATATAGTAGACTGAGCAGCTATTCATCAAGTTATGAGTTAATGGTTTGGTGAGATGCTGCTGGCCCAGGTGAGTGCAGTCATGTTGCCTAAGGAAGCTACCTGGCTAGCTGGTCACATACACTTGAGAAGTCCTCTGAACTCATCTGCACATAGTCAGCTTAGCTCTTGTGATAACACACATTGTAAATGCAAAAATGGCTAGGGCATTGGAAGCTGTTGAGAAAGGTGCAGGACTCGTGCTATGCTGTTACTGTGTGTGTGGTGTTTTTTGCCCTATATCCTGTATGAACGCTAACTATACTTGGTGTCGGGTAAAACCTATTTTTCTTTGTGAGTTTGATAGTCTCTGAATCCAAGACCACCATTTCTAGTAGAGGAAAGTGGGTGAAACAGTTGACTAGTTTCCAATGTGAACCACATAAGCACACGTTCCAACATAAAGTACTTAACTCAGGATATTTGTAAAGTATAACAGGATACCACAAGTGTAATTAGCTATATAAAACAATGTCTTTCATAGGACAATGCATTCTGTACTTTTCCTCAAAAAAATACATAGCCTTGTCCTGAAGTTTTTGCTACCACAACTGTTTCAATTACTTCTCTCATGTTGGAGACACTTGTGGCTCTAAATCCCGGGGTAGAAACCCAGCAATATGGAGAAAAGTGAAGGAGGGAGCGAGAATCAGGGAACACCATCTTTCCTCAGAATTTACCACTATCTGCTTCTGCTTTCTCAGGAATCTCATTCTACTGTTTTCTGATATTTTAAACTCCCCCTTTTCTCTTACCTGGATCCTTCTCAATGACTTTTAAGCTTGTTCAATTCTCTCACATTAAAAACAACCAAACAAGCTGGATTCGGCCATAGAGCTTCCTCCTCCAGCTACCATCTTGCCCTCTTTTAGACTGTTCCCTTTACCTTTTTATTATTTAACATACCCCATCACGTCTCTCCACCTCCCACCTAACACCTATCCTCTCTCTCCTCAACTCCTTTAACAGCCTTCTGGCTGGTTTCTCTGCCTCTCTTATGATTCCCCTAAAATCTATTCTCCACTCTGCCAAGCACAACTTTTGGGAAAACAATTCAAATTATAACTCCTAACACTAAAAACCTTTCCATAGTTCCTTTTTCATTTGTACATTTAGACCAACATTCTTTAAAGAATCCTCGAGGTCCTGTGTAATCTCTTTTACTCTCCCTTTTCCAGCCTTATCTCCCTGATGGCCTTTAGCCATTTGAGTTTCAATCAGACAAGCTTTTTATTTCCACTTTCTTTTACTTATAGTCCAATATATTATTTCTTGCCACAGAGTTTTCCTTTTCCTGTTATACTCTCCCTTTTCCTATATTTGTTTAACCAATTTCCACTTGTTTTTTTCGTTGCAACCCAGCACCGTTTTTCCCCATGAGATCCTTCAGAGTCCATTAAAAAATTCCCTCTGTACTCCAATGTACACTGCATCCATTTCATCCTAAGACAGTCAATAGTTTTCATTTCATATGTATTTTGGGAATGAATTAAAGGTAGAGAACTTTTTTATTTGTCTATAAATATTTTATGAGTTCTTAAGCATCAGTTTTGTTTAGCCTTGTAACCCTCCTGCCAGTGCCTGGTCTATACATAATAATAAATATTTGTTGACTAAAGTTGTCTCTATGCTTTTCTCCAATTTTGCTGTTTCTTTTTGTGATGTTTCTGTGTTTTCAATTCAAAGCGTGGAGGGGGAGAAAGTACCAAAGGTGCTGCGATTTTCTCTTGATCTTTAATCCCCTTTTTACTTATTTTTCTATTTAAAATCCTGCAAAGTTGAGTCTCCAGATACGTGATGGGTTGAAAACAAAAGTATCTATTTCTACATTTCATTCAGATGAAGGATATGGCCTAAGATGCAATTTATGAGTATTTGTTTCTGTCCCAAAAGATGCATTTGGTCCAAAATTTGAGCGGAAAAAAAGATACCAAAAATCAGTTGCAATTCCAGATGTTGGAAAAAGTATGTATGGAAAAAGAAGGAGGAATAGGGAAAAAATAGTTTTCCAGTAACAGCCAGTGAGAAGGGGAAAGAATTCCACCAGGACTCCTAAAATGGGAGTGATGGGTGAAAGCACAGCAGACACACCTCACTCAGGACCTTATTCTTACTTGAATATATCAGTTGAATGAATGATATTTTTCATTTTTGCAAATTATAAAATGAAGGACCGGTAGCAGCTAAATTTCAATTTAGCACTTATGACATGTAGTTCCTTAAAATCTCATTGATTTATACACTCGCTCTTCTTTTTTTTATGGTTATGATAAATAACTTAAACATTGAGTCTATCACAATGGTGATAAATAAGGTCATTTTTCATTTATAATGGAAAGCTTGTCTTTCTTGAGGTTATATGGTGCATAGGTAGAAGTGAAACTTACTCATCACATGAATGATGGGTAGCTAAAGGGTCCGTTTGTCAGTTTGTCTGGTGCAAACAAGATGGCTACAAAGCTTAGAGCCCATCCATTTATTTACAGAGACAGATTAATTTTTCCATCTTTTATTTTCTCTTTGGAACTTTAGTTTACAGTGAAGGGTCCTGGAGTCTTCCCTAAAACTCACATGCACACAGAATGTGCCAATTTTCATGATCTCCTGGTCTCAAATATTTCATTAAGGAAAAAGAAAGATTTGGGGAAGTTTTAAAGAAAAAAAAAGAACATAATTGAGGGGAGAAGATTAAGAAGACAGAATGGGAAACCTTGGAAATTATCTTTTTCAGCATAAAATAATGTTTTCAAATGAAGAAGTCTCCACCAGTGCAATGTTTTAAGCAGCTGAAGTAGGAACAGGCCTCTCCTGTTCACTCTTAGAACTTCAAACTATATTACCATTACTATAATGGGGAAATAGTCTAATACATTTAGCTTGCTAAACATTTTTTTTCAAAAAAGAAGGAATATCTACAATGATTGGCAACAGAACAACATAAAAATTATCAGAATATTTATATTTCTTACATAAAAATATATTAAAGAATTAGGTCTAAGGAATTCATTTTGCAGAGGACCAGCTTAAGGAGTTAATTGACTTATGGATTATAAAAAATATTGTAAATGACACATCAAAAAATGTAGTTGCTTTGGGCATCAATTGAAATATTAACAACTACATATTTGAATACATTTTCAAATATAAATATAATGCAAATATGACATCAGATGCTATTTATTTGGATTATAATGGTAAATGTTTTTAATAACACATTAGAAAAATCATTAACTGGAGATTCATTTATTAATTGACAATAATAAAAATTGATGAGTCAATAGAGCAGAATTATATTTGCAATCTCAAATTTGTCTGTAATTTCTCATAAATAAAGTTTTACAGTGTTTTTCAATGAAGGCATTCATGGTATTTTAAAGAGAACAATTCTTTCCTCTTTGGGACTGGCTATAATACTGCAAGACTTTTGGAGCACCTGGGTGGCTCAGTGGGTTAAAGCCTCTGCCTTTGGCTCAGGTCATGATCTCAGGGTCCTGGGATCAAGCCTCTCATCAGGCTCTCTGCTCAGCAGGGAGCCTGCTTCCCCCTCTCTCTCTGCCTGCCTCTCTGCCTGCTTGTTATCGCTCTCCTGTCAAATAAATAAATAAAATCTTAAAAAAAAAATAATACTGCAAGACTTTTGACATTGGGTATCGAACTCTCCCCAGTCATTAAAATGGCAAAAATGTCTCTTACACACACACACACACACACACACACACACACACACACACCCCTTTCAAGTGTCTCCAGAGATTGGTGATGGTAATGCCTATCTCCTTTAGAATCATTGCTAAAACCTAGATGTAAAGAAATGAGCTTCCCAGCCACAGCGGAGAACAGTCCACAGCCATGTCTAAATTACCAATTTGCTATATCCAAATGATATAATTTAAACCAGAGAATATATGGACTAGAGATTCAGTATCATATGCATACACACAATAAAATTTTTTTAGAAAATAAATAAGACATTCATTAGTATATTTTAAAAGTAAAAAGATATTAGGATACTTCAGGGAAAGTTAAACTCTACAATGAATCTTTTTTTTAAGATTTTATTTATTTATTATATTATATTATATTAAATACTTTTTATATTGACAACCACAGCTTAAAGTGCCTCAGACTACTCAAATAATTTCTTAATAAAAGAGATAAAGAATGGGGCACCTGTGTGGCTCAGTTGGTTAAGCATCTGCCTTTGGCTCAATTCATTATCTCAGGGTCCTGGGATCGAGCCCCACTTTGGGCCCTCTGCTCAGTAGGGAGTCTGCTTCTTCCTCTCTCTCTGCCCCTCCTCTCCACTTGTGCTCTCATTCACTCTCTTTCTCTCTTTTTCTCAAATAAATATTTTTTTAAGTTTTTAACAAAAGAAAAAAAAAAGAAACAAGGGAAATTTGACTTCTTCCTCAGAAACTCTAATGGTAAATTCATGAAGTAGTTACATGTGGAATGCTGTAAGCATTTCAGAACACCATCTCAATCAGATTTAGATTCATTGAGCCTATAATATTTTCAGGCACATAGTTGTTAAACAATTGAAGATGAATGAACTGAAAGTAGGATATGAAAATTCGCCTTAAAGAGTATAAAGTCTACAACGGTTTAATGTTAAAGCACATTAATTAGATTACATAACAATAATGTCTTCACTATTCAAACACCATTTAATACCAGTTGGCGTTACACTGTTTAGGACAATTTAGAGCTTGGGAATGTGCACTGACAGTGTCTATCAAACAAATATAGCAATTTTTACCAGAGTAGTAATGTCTTACATTTACATCTAAAGAACTTAAAAATAGTCAAATTTATTGTCATGTAAAATGTTGGGGGGATAAGAACAAATAGAAACCACTAGATAGGAAAAAGCTATTAGAAAACATGCAGATTTAAATTGCAAGGGAGCATACAGTGAATCATATGCATCATTCATATGCATGCAATCTGTGCTATGTAAGATATGTAATCAGTGGGAAAAATGATTTGATTCAACAAATTGGGTTGCTTCTTTCTCATTTGATGACTTATTTTATGTCACAAAAGGTTAAATAGGTATATCTATCTATCTATCTATCTATCTATCTATCTATATCTATATATCTTTAACTCAATTACATATGTGCATATGTAAAAACCTCTTCTTTTACTGGAAACTTATATGTTCTACACTCCAGCAAAACTCCATTAAACTATATTGTTTATGTGGCAAATTGAGGTCATGATACATTTTCCTTAGGGAAGAAAATTAGCATTAGATATTGCCCTAATTCCAAAAAAAAAAGGACATTTTCCCAAAATTAGAGACAGCTTCAGTTTTATTTTCACTAGCAGCTAGTCACACTTTGGATATGTACACATGCTAAGGGATTTTGAAAATGTTGACCTATGTGTTGTGAAATTCCTATTACCTAAGACATCTGAAAGTATTTTACACTCACTGCAGTGTGCTTGGGAATAAGTTTGTAAAAAGAAAATGGCTCTAATTGATTATTGCATTTCCAAGTACACCTGAATTCATCAAGTTACCTCACTATTTTGAATATATTATCAAAAATAACTTCAAAAGCCAGCATGCAAACAAATAGATAAATGCCTCTAGTCAGGTGACTGAACTTGAATGGTATTTTTCCAAATATACCAGTTTATTTTTTATTTACATATAAAATTAATTATGTCAATCCTGTGGTCTCCCTAAGATGAAATTTCTACCCTGTGTTATTTAAGCAACATGATATCAATATGCAAAACCCCGCATTTTAGTAAGTGACTGATCTATGAATATTAAGTTAAAATTAAATCACTCATAGAAAAAGCAGGTAGCTTAGGAAATGAAAACAATTCCACTTATTGTTTGGGAAACCAACATCATTGTTTATAGCCCACCTTGTTCCTAAAATGATTTAATAAATTTACCAAGATATATAAATTAGAATATGATAAGATAACTATAAATTAAAATTAGGAGAGAGAGTGTTAACACACATACACACAAGCTTAGGGCTGTAAAATGGAACCAAAAATAAGGTTGATGCTGAATAAATATCATAGCACTGTGAAAATTAATAAAAGAAAAAACTTCACTAAAGTGGACTCAGGAGGCTACAAGGGTAGGCTGGAAGAGAGAGCCAAGTACCACTTAGTGCCAATTACAGGAAGAGTTGTTAATTACCAACTCCAACAGAAGAATCCTTAACAGGAAAGAATCAATTGCAGACTCCAACATGGAAAGATATGCATTGCTTCAAGAAATCAACTAACTCTGCAACTCACCCAATGAAAAATCATCTTCACCCTGAATTCTTGCTTTTCTCCAATAGACTTTTATTCAAAACACTTTCAATTTCTTCTTCCTTCTCCCTCCCTGAAATAATGTTCCTCTCCTTTGTTTGTTTGTCATAGCTTGAATGTCCTACATTGCAATTTTTTATTGTTCCATAATAAACCTATTTTCCTGGTAAAATAACTGACAATTTTATTTTTGTGTTTAACAGGAACTTAGGGAACCTTAGGAGAAAGAATTTATTTGGTAACATTACAAGAAACAACCAACGGATGCTCACCAAACTTGTAAGCAAAACTTTAAGAAAGCTGGTTGCAAAAAAATTCTTATGATATAATGTTGGGGTTAGAGAATTCAATATAAAAATTACTAACCACACAACCTTAATGGCTCCATCTAACAAAAAGAGAAAGCACATTAATAATTGATTAAACAAAATGGGGGGAGAAGCACACCAGATTTGGGATTTGAATCTAGGCTCCTTCAAATTTAACACCAGTTTATCATGAAGTTAATGTAGCAATAAAAATAATAGCCACTATTTATTAAGGATTTATTCTATACAACAACATTGTCCATCCTTTATCACTTCTCACAACAATGCTGCAAGGTGCATATTACACGTTCATTACCAACATAAAAAAAAATAGAGTTTGGTGGAGTTTCTGTAACTTATCCAAGTCACTTTTGGGATCATCAACAAATCATGAGGTCAGTCCTGGCAAAGTTCAGTCTTCCAGGTGAACTGCTTATACTGCAAGCCCATCTCCCAAAGTCCAGTCTGTTCTGTTTCATCAGAGTCTGTTCTCTCTGTGGTCAGTAAGAATAGCTCCTTGTCAGACAGATACAGGTAAAGCAGTGTGCCTGGCTCTAAAGTTTGAAATTTGCCTCTTTTCTAAATCTTGAATATGTTTTAGGAATAAGCTACAGAAGATGAGATCACTTCTTAGAAGTTAAATGCTCATTGAGATAAGGTAGGTCACCTCTGTAAAATTATCATTCACTGACTACTTAGCATATGACAGTGATTATTTTGAGAAGTGGGAGGAGACACAGGATTGGAAGGTTGGGACAAAAAATTACCTTTTCTATACTTGCGTTACAACTTAAATATTTGTACTATTATTTTAGTAAATTAATCCGCTTTTAATTTATTATTCTGAATCTTCAATCAGAATGTAATAATTTCAAAGGCAAAAGTCACAGTCTATAGGTTGTGCTCTCATCTGCACCACAATGTGTAGCCATAGATAAGTAATTTAATTTCCATATCTACAAGATGAATATAATATCTTTCCTTAATTATCTCAAAGGGATTAAATTCAATAATGTATATAAAAGTGCTCTGAAAAAGGCAAACTACTAAATAAACACAAGGCATACTATATGTATAAAAAGACAAAAATAATAAAGTCCAACCATTTTTTATTGAGAAAATTTAATGATACATCTGAATTTATTTGGAAAATAGAAGAAGCAAAAGAAGTTCAAAGCTTTCTTCACCTAAGATCTAACTCAGAGGAATCATAGGTGGGAAATGATATACCTGGGTGAAATCAAGTGGAGCTTTTAAGTTCTCATGCTGAAAGTGCCTTTAATCTGTCACATATTCTTATTCAGTTCATTAAAGAACATGCATAAACATGGATTTTTAGTGTGTTTAAATTACCATCCTAAAGATTCAAATCAGTGAGGCATACATTATCAGTGTTCTCTTTAATATTCATTGTGATCTACTCAGTGGATTTTCCTTCTAATGAGAGCATATCATCTGAATAAATCACCTTCTTGTGCCCGAACTTAACAAATTTAGTCCGTACTTGAACAACACCTTAAAAAAAAAACAAAACACTTGCTAAACTATTGTGTATGTTCATAGCTACATATCCTCAATATCCCCTCATCTACTCTGTACACATTTATTCACCCTGAATTCAGGTTTACTTTTAATTTAAAATCGTGTCTATTTGTGTTTTTTTTTTAACTGGAATTGTATTTTAGGTAGGGTCTTAAATTATCAGCTCTAGTGATATTAAGGACTAATAAATGAATACTGCATTATCAAGAATGTATTTTAAGTCTAACACTTCAAACAACTATATTCTCAAATGTCATCATTAAATGCAATAGCAAATTTTACAGTTACGTGTAAATATATGGCACCATGTATTTATATTCTAGTTATTATCAAATCAAATATTTATTTTTAAATATTTGTTCAATAAGACAAAAATGGTGCAGAATAAATATTAGTATATATACATATGTTCATAAAAATAAAAGACTTAGCCCTCTTGGAGATTTGCAAATGACATAACATAATGGGGAGAAAACACAAGACAAGATGTAATTAAATTTTCAAAAGCATAATTCTTTTTTTTAAAGATTTTATTTATTTATTTGACAGAGAGAGATCACAAGTAGGCCGAGAGACAGGCAGAGAGGGAGGGGGAAGCAGGCCCCCTCTGAGCAGAGAGCCTGGTGCGGGGCTTGATCCCCGGACCCCAAGACCATGACCTGAGCTGAAGGCAGAGGCTTCAATCCACTGAGCCACCCAGGCATCCCTCAAAAGCATATTCTTATAATATATACTATAGAAGGCCAATATAGGCTAGAAGAAATCAAGATGTTAAGGGGTAGAAGTGACCAAAACAAGAAAAATGAACTAAGAAGCAGACAAAGAACACAGATGTTACTATAGTCAAGGAAAAGAATATAAAGAAGGACAAATTTGAGAACTAAACAAAACATACAGGTCTGGGGAAGAAGTGCAAATTCCTGAGAAGCCTCCCCTGACTGAAATGGACAGTGTGTTGGGAATTAACAGGCTATAAATATAAAGTAAAACTAAATTAGGACAGTTTTGATTGCCAGAAAATTCTAAAGCAGACAGCGTAGGCAATAGAAGTCCTCATAAGTCCAAGTACAGGAGACAAACATGATGTAAAAGCATTAGAAAGGCTTCAGGATAGAAAGATGCAGGATGGGTAGGAAAATAAATTATAAATTTAATCCAGTCATAGGGGAGGAGGAGAGCACTGGGAAAAGAAAAGAAAGGATGAGAATTTTTTCAAAGTATAATCAATCTCATGACAGATTTACAAAGTATGAAGGCAGGAGAAGGATTCTTTCAAAGTTTTCAGCCATGGAGATGGTAAGAAGGTGTGTTCATGTGCTTGTGAGATACAGCTCTAGATTTCTCTAAAAAGTGCTAACTTCACTTTGTACCTGTTATCATTTGTTTTATACAGATCATGCTACACAAATTATCATCACTTTTATCTTATCTTTTACTGATTAATCTGAATCCTGCCTATATAGTCGGTATATTAATTGTTAAAGCTTTTCATTTCTCTTATTTTCTGTTACATAATAATGGTGGTTACATTGTTTACACTAACCCAAAGCTTAGTGGAAGGGATTAAGCTGCAGACAGACATTTCTGTGAGACATCTAGGTCAAATCTTACACTTAAATAATTCCACAGAGAATTCATTTGTGATATTCCAACTCACATTTCATATAGTCAGCACTTCTCAAGCACTAGAGTGCATCTTGTATAGACAACCCAGAGGCAGGGAAAACCAGATCTTTTAATTAAACTGGAATCCATTTTTCAAAAGAATGTGTGGGAAAATTTCCTTTGTTATATACCGCTACCAGTTTTCAGTTGAAAAAGAGATTCATCAAAATTTTTCTCTTTCAAGTATCTGGAAGGAAATCTTTATCTTATAAGAGACATTTTTTCTGGATCAAAAATTTGCTTGATAGGTCAATACAAGGTCTGTCTGACGGAGCTTGTTCTGACTTCCCGGCCTTTGTGGTCCTCCAAGATTTCAGCCATGCTGACTCAAGTGAAAAAAAGCATCACTGTCAAGAGTAAAATGAACATAGAAGCTATTTAGGGAAAATTACCTAATTTGAATTCAGTATGATGAATTTTCAAGCAAGGATATCTTCTTGTTTTTAGGTCCCCCATTTCTCTCTGCCACACACACACCAAGTCCTTATGTGGTCAGTTTGTAAAAAAGAAAGAGTTCAGCTAGCATTCTCCAGGCAGGAGTTCTGTGTTCTAACTTGTCTATGCCCAAAGCTCTGGAGTTGTCTTTTTTTTTTTTTTTCCAGTGGCAAATGCAGTCTAATTAGGTCAAGTACAATCATCCCATAGGTGATGATTACTAGGAGGTTTTGGAGTCTTGTATTTCTCGTTATGGGCTCTCATATAATCCTAATTGCAAAAATAATCTATAATGATTGTACTAGTCTTCCAGAGCTGCCATAACAAAGTACCACAGATTGGATGGCTTAAACAACAGAAATTTATTTCTCACTGTTCTGGAGGCTGGTGTCTCTTTCTCTTATAAGAACACCAGTCATATTGGATGAGCCCCCAACATTATGACCCCCATTTAACCTTAACTACCTCATTAAAAGCCTTACCTACAAATACAGTTACATTGGGGAATAGAGCTTCAACTTACACATTTCAGAGGGCACAATTCTGTCCATATCAATGATAAGTCACCAATTTCATAAAATTTTGTCATCCCTACTAATACAACTTACTGCTTTGCTTCTACAAATTGCCATAAAATCCTATTAACCATAAGTGCTCTTTATAAATAAATTAAATTAGAAAAAAAATCAGCTGTGTCTGGGTGAGATAAGGAAGAGTCAACAGAGGGCGAGAGAAAGAAGATGGACAATGCCAAGGGAAAAAATTAAGTTCAGTGTCTTCCTAGCATTTAACACATAGAGCTCTCCTGTGATGTGTGCTTTACAGCTGCAGTGTTTTCTTGGTGCTGGGACTTGTGCTGTCCACGGTAGCATTAGTCTACAGAATTTCTCATATGACAGTCCAGGGAGGAAATGAAGTGTTGAAGGTGTGTTGGGGGGAAGTGGGTTTTAAAGATGTAGTTGTTCAGGCAATGTTTAAAACTGTATACTTGGTGTCCATTGGCTATTTCATATGTGTTTTTCATTAATTATATTCTTGTGTTCCTCTGTGTTGACTTTTTAACTGCTACGTCAGATATGTCTAGGAGCAATGGACAAAGAAAATATGCCAATTTACATTAATCTAGCACATTTACCCTGGGGAAGTTTATGTAAATATCCACTGATACAAGTGTTAATCTAAGAGAATAAAACTCTTGATATAATAATCACTGGTGTCAAGGTCAAATATTAACATAAACAGTTAAGATTTTATCCTATAAGGAGAAGTTAAAAGATGTCTTCCTCGATTTAACTAAAATATTGTATAATAAGTTTTAAGATTAACATGACTATACAACATTATATTCTACTAGTATCAGTAAGGTGAATAAAAGGTTTTTTTTCACATATTTCCTAGGATTAAAAAGCAAATCCAAACTATAGAGTGAAAGTTCTCATTTTTATTCTGTAAGCAGGGGTGGATGTAATTATTTTTTTATTGCTGATATATACATTTTGTTCATCAAAAAATAAATGAAGCAGCACATTTCTACCTGAAATAGCATATTTGTCAATTGTGTGCTTAGTATGTATATTTTCCCTCTCATATACTGTTGCTATGGATGAATAACATGCTGATGAATAAGATTTTAGATTGTTTTTAATTTGAAAGTTTCATAAGGCTTTTCCTACTAATTTAACTACCAAAGTTGCTGGGGGCCTGGAAGAAGTATTGAAAGGGTTTTTAAAATGCTTACACATATGAATAAATGCCAGTTTATTAAAAATGACAACTGGAAAAGAACAGTGTAATATTAAGTCAAATATCAGTCATAACCTCTCCACTCTAAATGCATTATCATTTAATATACTAAGTACATGGATTTAACATTAAGCACTACCTTAGACATGATTGTAAATATTTTATAAAATGCAAAGTGGTTTAATTGGAAGAGATATGTCCAAATGTAAAATTACTTGTATAATTTCTTGATTTGATATTGTCAGTCTTGTCTTTATAGTCCATTTGTACCTTAACGAGCTAATTAAGAAATTGACTAAATTGACTTGAACATATAGAAATGTAAGCCTTTGGGACATTATTATTTACCAGTCCTATGTTGTTTGTCATGGGCATTCACTATTCACTAAACCTGCCTCAGCATCTGTCTTTTCCCTGCAAATGCCATTATTGTTTCCCCTAACATGTGATTAGCTTCATAATGTTGTTCTTAATAGAAAAGTAATACATTTAGAGAACATAGAAGATATGCATAAAAATGACAAAATCATCCTATTATCAGAGAAAAGTTCTAATAATTTTGCATATATATTTTTAGATAAAGATTATGTTCCCTGGAATCAGCATGCTTAAGTTCACATCCTGACTCTGCTGTTTACTACTCTCAGCATCTTCACAAGTTACTTAATCTGTTTTCACCTCAGCTTTCATATCCGTAAATGTAGATAGCAATGGCATTTTTTTTCTAGAATTATCGGGATTGAAAGAGTTATGTATAAAGTACTTAGAGGAGTCCTTGGTACAGAATAAGTATAATGCTGATAAGAAGTATACTATTTTAGGTTTCCTGTGAACCCATACATTTTTACAAAGAACAAAACAACACAGTATATGAACATTTTTTTTCCGTGTGTTGGTATTTTTCTATCCCTCATCTCTCTCACACAATGCACAATGATTTAAAATGAACATCTGTATTATGTGCATGTCTAAATATCTGTTTAACTCCTACAAGTAAAGATACTAAGTTCAAAGATACATATTTTTTGAAGGATGTTCTCCTCCCAACAGTGCAGAAATCTGACCATTTCCCTTCACTTTTACCATCACAGAATACTGCCAATAATCCTTTTCAATTTTATTATTTTTGTTTTTTTAAGATTTATTTATTTATTTTAGAGAAAGAGCAACTGGGAGGGGCAGAAGGAGAGGGACAGGAAAGAAAGAACCTCAAACAGAGTCCCTACTGAGTTCAGAGCCTCACATAGGGCTTAATCTCAGGACCCTGAGATCATGACCTGAGCCAAAACCAAGAGTCAGTTGCTCAACCAACTGAGCCACCCTGGCGCCCCTCTTCTTTTCAATTTTAATAGAAACGCTTTGCTTCAGTATGCATTTCTTTTTTTGTTTAAGATTTATTTATTTATTTATTTATGAGAGAGAGAGAGAGAGAGAACATGAATGGGGGAGAGGCAGAAGGAGAGGCAGAGAGAGAATCTCAAGCTGAGCAGAAACCTGATGCAAGACTTGATCTCACAATCTTGAGATCATGACCTGAGCAGAAATCAAGAGTCAGACACTTAACCAACTGAGTCATCCAGGTGCCACCAGTTTACATTTCTTTAACAACCAGTGCAATTAGGCATCATTTTGTATTTATTGTTTGTCTTTTGTTAATCCTATTATCTTTTTCCTCACTGACTTCCATGAGATCATTTTATAGAAAATAATTTCTTAAAAATTATCAAATAGATAACTATTTTCCAAACACTAGAGTATATCATGAGACTCTTAATCATTCGAATAAAACTTGGAAAGCTAAAAAGTTCTAATAAGTTTAATGGCTCCAGTAGAGATTTCAATGCATTTTAATGCAACAGAGAATACATAATGGGTTCAATTTAAATGATTCTAATTCCTGTGGGAATCCTTTTTTTTGGGACACACTTGCTTTGGTTTGGGTCTCTCATTTCCATTTCATTGTGTGAAACTGAATAAAAGAAACTTCATTTAAAATGCAGTCAGGAGGAGCACCTGGGTAGCTCAGTTAAGCACTTGCCTTTGGCTCAGGTTGTAATCCCAGAGTCCTGGGATCGAGCCCCAAGTCAGGCTCCCTGATCAGTGGGTAGCTTGCTTCTACCTATACCTGCTCCTCCCCCTGCACATGTGCACGGTCTCAAATAAAGAAATAAAATATTTTTAAAAAATGAATAAAATACAGTCAGGAGGCTGAGGGAGAAGCTCTTATGCACTACCATTTAGAAACTACAGACCCCAAAAAGGAAGAGAGGTACCTTATATTGCCACTTGAGAGAGCCTACTTTAGTACCCCAGTGGAAGAAAGGAAGATCTCCTAGAACCGCAGCAGTCCAGCCAATGAGAGACTGTCACAGCTCAGCCAATGAAAAGCCACTACTCTTCCAACTCCCACTTTACTCCAGGGGACTTTTTATCATAGCCTCTTCCAGCTACCCCCTCTACTCTATAAATGTCTATTCCTCTCCTTTGTGCTTCAAACTTGCCTGTGGCTTTTTCTATAGCTAGCTTGTTCAGAATCGCAATTCTTCTGATATTTCCAAATAAAGCCATTTTGCTGGTAAAATAACTGGCTGCTGTACTTTCAAGGTCAACAACAATTTCATCCCTAGATTTGTTTAGTGGCAACTCCTTTTTGTTAACATTTGTTCTCTTTCCTGTCTGCTTGACTGCTAATCCTGTCTTTTCTCCTGATTATTCTTTGCTTCATTGTGTGGATCACACAGGTCAACCCCATCTGCTCCTCTAACCAAGCCCCCACTTTCTCAACTTAGTTGGTATGGGAAGGTAATTATATAGCTATAACAGCTATTGTTATCATGGTCAGGAAAAAAATTTCAAGGCTGGGTGAATCACTAGTCTGATCAATACTGCATTGAGATATTTCTTAGAGTTGAATGCAAGACCTCTTACTCATTAGAACACTTGATATCTCACTAAAAAGAACTGTTCCTAGCTTGACTGAATACAAATGTCTATGAAAATGAACACTATCCACACAGTAAATGATGGCATTTATTTTTTTAAAGATTTATTTATTTATTTGAGACAGAGAGAGAAGGGAGGGGAGGGGCAGAGGGAGAGATTGAATCTTAAAGCAGACTCCCTGCTGAGCCTAGAGACTGATGCAGGGCTAGATCCCAGGATCCTGAGATCAGGATCCAAAATTAAGAGTCAGGATCTCAACTGACTGAGCCACACAGAAGCCCCATGATATTTAGAAACACACACACACACACACACACATACACAAACTTAAGTCAGAGCTTCCTCTCATACCCCAACACACCCCCAAGCAAATTACTAAACCAGTAGTTACACTATTAAAATGAAATGCAAGGTAAAAACTTGTGATAATTTTAATGAAGCTAACATTCTGGGGGAAAAAAAACACTTTTGTTTTCATAATAATTTGTATTTCACCAGGCTTCCAGAAGTATTGCTTTTATATTGCTATTTAGTTGAAAACTTTCATGATATCCAAATCACTGAGTAACTAAGCTAAGTAACAGTGGGATACAGGGAAAAATGACTGATTTTTACATTTCTACTTTTAAGTAAAATTTCCATGCTAATAAATAAGACAATGTTAATATCCTGGTACATTTTTAAGATTTTCCTATGGCATTGTTTAATAAAAGCACATTTAGGAAGCTATTCTTCAAAAACAACTAGGCCATTTTACTTAACATACAACAGATAATCAGTTTCTTCTTGACAATTTTATGGACCCGGCACATACTGCCATAATTTACTAGACTTAAAAATAAAAGTTTTTAATGCTCTTGTATGAATTTAAGAATGCCAAGCAAGAGGAGTAAGAAAAATGATGTTAATAATCTAAAGCCTTGCTGATATTTCTGTAATATATATTACAGTTGGAGGAAAAACTTAAAAAAAAATTCTCGAACTCAGTAAGGTTCTATCAACTATATTTACAAGTAAAAAGATAATTAATTCTTCTCAGTTTTCAATGTATTTATCTTTTAATTTAAATTTGAGCAGATCAACCACTTTGGAAAACCTGCCACTTAAACTAAAAAACAAGGCACTTGTGGTTGTTTGCTGAGTTAAAATATGCAAACTACAACATTCAAATAAGACATTTGTCCAAAATTGAGAGAGCCAACTCATTTATTACGAGGTAGAGGCCCTCTTTGCCAAGCATCAGCTTTGATTATGCCATAAATTCGACTATTTCTCTGGGGTTAACATAGACTCTATTGCATAAAATAAAGGTCTTCTTGTCATATGAATTTAAGCTTGAGATCACAACACACACCAAAGCAACATACTTTGCCTTATCACTGCGAAATAATTTGATAATGAAGGTCCCTGAAGACAGCTGAATAATACTAAGTGTCTTCATTGGCAATCAATGCTGGATCCAAATATATGAATTTTCATCTCCCTCTGGTGGCAAAGAGATAAACGGAGCCAACAGTATTATATTTCACACCAGTGTACAAATAAAAGGACACAAAAAGCCATTAATACCAGTTTGAGAATAAATTCACAGTTCCAAGACTTTCTTGACTTAAAGAATTTTTTTTATAAATTAACATTTATACAACAACACTCAAAATGTGGCAAAATATTTAAATCTCACTAGTATTCTAACTTCTTCATTACAGAGAGCAAAAATATGGTACAACTACTGTGCCTCACATGTGATGAGTATTGGGTGTTATATGCAACTAATGAATCATTGAACACTGCATCAAAAACTAATGATACACTATACAGTGGCTAACTGAACAAAAGGAAAAAAACCTAATGTGTTTTATAATTGCTTAAATATTGACATCTCCTTTTGTCCTTCCCCTTTTTTCCTTTCTCCCTCTTTTCCTCCTCCCCTTCATAAATGTAAGTCAAGATAAGCACATTAAATAACATTCGTGCTTGCTGTAGAAATAAAACTTATAACTTTGTATTCCTAATATAGTATGTTTCTTGCCTCGCCTTGCAAAATCACACAAATATGTGATCAGTTACAAATTTTCTGGATCCTCAACGGAAGAGGTGACACTATAGTTCCAGTGAAGAATAACTCCAAATTAAGATCTTAGTGTGATACAAAATTCTTACGAAAGAAGAAAAGTTTGATGTAGATAGTAATTGACTGTTAATGTGGTTAGTCATAGAGCCAAAACAGAATATGAGTTTCCTTAAATAATCATTCATATAGAGTCTTGGTTTTACTCAAGAGCAATGATGAATCTTATTCAGCATCATATTCCCCTAAATAAAATACTGCTGATAAATTAATGTTAAATGCACTACAGGGCTGGCGGGGGAGTATTTTAAAGTAAAAAAAGTTGGGCAATGATAGATTAAACAATTCCAACAAATTTGCTCCCATAGACCCCTCAGAGCGTTTACCAGAAGTGTGCACTGTGAAACACTGTAGGGGGCAAAGGGTACCCACAAATGCCCCAGATCAAGTTAACAGCTGGAATCAAAGTACAAACAGCCATTTTATTAGCATTCGTTTGCATTCTGTGACAGAGATTTTGAGAAATTCTACTACAACTTTTCTTTCATAGAATAAATTGTTTTTAAAATTCAAGGCTTAGAGTTAAATACCAGAATATTACATTTATCTTAATTTATCAGACTCATGCATATTGAAAGACATATAAGAAAAGCAGCAGCTTTGTTCCTAAATTCAGGACATATTTTAAAATATTGCTTAGCTTGTTCATAGCATATTCTCATTGTTAATGTCAGCCTTCCCCTTTAATTTGAAACCAGTTATATTTGTCATCTTTAGCATTTCTTCATTAATACCATTTGCAGACCTAAGATATGCTAGTATTACCAGATATACTTGAACATTTACATTACCATCCATCTTCACTATACTGTAATTTCAGCCTGAAATGTGGTAGAAGTAACAGAGGCTTCATGTGACCTTAGACAAGATTGTCTACTTCTTTGAGCCCAGGTATTTTCATTTATAAAATAGGGATATTGCTACACATATCAGAGACTTTCTGCAAAGATGAAAGGAAATAAGATATGCAAAACTGTCTAGAACGATACTAGCAGTTAAATGCTCTTTTCTTTTTTCTTTTTTTTGTCTCTTTCATCAAGTCTCAAAATGTGACCATGCCTGGGACTAGGAAATTCTCTTCCAAAATATTGAATCTCTCAAATTCTCCTTTGAAGAGCTCTGTTAAACTGGCTGCCTTTCTCATGCCTGTGAGCCCTCATCGTCAATGTCATAACAGACTTCCCGTGTTTAAGTCCATTAGTCCATTCTGGTTTCACTCGTTTTTTGGCCCTACCTGAACTCCATATCCAATCCTTCCAAAAAGGTATCTTCTGGTATTCTGGAGTCCCTCACTCATGTTTGCTTTCAAGCCTCCCAAACATGGATACTGCTTCATCTTTGATCAGTTCTCCTGTTTATAAGGCACAGAGCACGGTCTAGATATTTCTATTTATAAATAAGTTTCTGGATATTTTCATTACTTCTATTTCAAATTCATAGATCACATTAGGAATTTAAAAATTAAACAAAAGATCATGTTATTCATACTCCCAAGGCAGTGGAAAAATGATATACAACCTGGCTTTGCTCAATTTGACTCTTCTTTTACCCTATAATCTTTATGCTTATGAAAACATTTGCCTTATAAGAAAAGTACCTAGAGCAACTCATTTCTCTTAAAAGCTGGAATTCAAATAGGTCATGGGTACCATCAGCCACTGGTGGAATATTGGCAAATCCCGCCATTACTAATCTCCACCTGCACTACCCTACCTATTTGCAGCTTTTGTCATTGTTTCACTACTGTGTAGGTTTGCTTTGAAAATAGTATCCTTTTCTAAGATTATTTGGGGGATGGTCTATGCCTGAAATTACAATAGAGGCCACCAGATGGCACCATGGGACTGGCTATTTAGGTCAAAGGTTAGAATTCCTCAATTGTGGCTACCAAGAGGGCAAAAAGAAACCTATTTTATGTTCTATCTCTAAAAACTTTGGCTAGGAGGAGGGAAGATGGCGGAAGAGTAGGGGACTCTTATTTCATCCAGTCCCTTGAATTCAGCTCAATAGCTGTCAAATAATTCTGAACACCTTTGAATTCAACCTGAGATCTAAGAAAAGAATTGCAGTAATTCTACAAATAGAAAATCGACCACTTTTTGCAAAGTAAGAGGTGCAGACAAGTGAATCTGAGTGGATATATGGGAAGATAAACCATGGGGGTAGGGGGCTTCCACAAGCCAGCTACTGGAAAATGATATAGAAGGGGAGCACAAAATCGAAACTTGTAGAAATCTGCTCCAGTGAAGCATGTCCCTGCCAGAAAGGTGCTCATGTGGTGAAGGGAACAGAATCCTATGTTCCCTTGAGAACTGCTCATGAGACAGTATGGTCTCAGGATCCCCAGGGTTACAGAAAGAACAGGGTGTCTGAGTGTGGCAGAGTTCCCAAGTATTAGAGCTGGGAAGCCGGCTTCAATCAGCAAGTCTGGGAGTGGGCTTTCAGCTCAGCCTTGCCATAAACCATGAACTGGGGCAAATTGGGTGACTGCTCTCTGAGGAAAGGCCCAGCAAGAGGAAAAACCACAGTGAGACCCTCCTTCTTCCCCCGAGGGAAGCGAAGTGGGAGCACACCTCAGGAGTCTGCAGAGTTTTGAGACTCAAAATTGGGCTGCGTGCCTCAGATAAAGATGCTTGGTCACAGGTTGGGTAAACACGGAGTATAGAGGGAAACCAGGGAGAAAAAAGTGATTGCCTGCTTTTCCCTGAGGACACACTGAAGAGAGAGAGACCCTATCTTTCAGCTGCATATCTGGAAATTGGGGCAGCACCATTTTTATTTTCACCTACTAAAGTAGCATGGAAAACCTTCAGGCAACAAAAGGCACATACAAAAACTGGAAGCAGCTCACACTGAGCCTGACCCCTGGCAAGGGCACTGCAATTCTGCCCAGGGCAAAGACACCTGAGAATCATTGAAACAGGCCCCTCCCCCAGAAGATCAGCAGGAACATTTGGCTAAGACCAAATTTACCGATCATACAGAACTGTAAAGCTTCAGAGCTAGAGGAAAATAGTATATAGAATTCAAGGATTTTTCTCATGATTCTTAGTCTTTCAGTTTAAAATATCCTTTTAATTTTTTCTTTTTTTCTTTTTAAGATTTTTTTTAATTTTCATTTTACATTACATTATTGGCTTCTTTTCATTATATTCAGTTTTGTATATGTTTCTCATTACAATTTTGGGATATGGTGTCATATATATATATATATATATATATATATATATATATGATCTATTTTTTCATTTGACAGAGAAAGAGAGCAAAATAGGCAGTGAGACAAGCAGAGGGAGAGTAAGAAGCAGGCTCCCCACTGAGCAGAGAGCCCAAAGCAGGGCTCAATTCCAGGACCCTGGGATCATGACCTGAGCTGATGGCAGATGCTTAACCAACTGAGTCACCCAGACACCCCAGGATATAGTGTCTTCTAACAAACAGATCAATACACACTCAGGACCTGGTATATCACTGTTTCATATATTCTCCTTTTGATGTTGTTGTTGTTCCTTTTTGGCTCCTGATCTCTTCTGACCTGTCTGTGTATCAACCACTGGGGTCATGGCTGATGTTTTTGTATTTCGTTCTCTTGTTCATCTAGTCTTCTCTGGACAAAGTGAAAAGACAGAAAAATTCCCAGAAAAAAAGAACAAGAGGCGATACTAACTGTCAGAGACTTAGTAAATATTGATATTAGTAAAATATCAGAGCTAGAATTCAGAATAATGATTATAAAGATACTAGCTGGGCTTGAAGAAAGAACAGAAGACACTAGAGAATCCCTTTCTGGATAAGTAAAAGAACTAAAATCTAATAAGGTCAAAATTAAAAAAATGGTCTATTAGTAAGATGCAGTAAAAAATGGAGACTTACTGCGAGGACAAGTGAGGTACAAGAGAGAATCAGTGATATAGAAGATAAAATTATGGAGAATAGGGAACCTGAGGAACAGGTAGATAAATAACAACTGGATTACAAGAGGAGGATTCAAGAGATCAGCAATACCATATAGCAAAATAATATTAGCATAACTGGGGTCCAAGAGGAAGAGGAAAGAAAGAAGGAAACAAAAGTGTATTTGAGTGTATTATATCAGAGAATTTCCCTAATCTGGGGAAGGAAACAGGCATTTAAGGCCAGAAGGCACAGAGACCCCCCTTCAAATTCAATAAAAATAGATCAACACCCCAGTATATAAAATGATGCTGGCAAATTTCTGTCATGAAAGCAGCTCAGGACAAGGGGTTCTTAACCTACAAGAGTAGAAACGTAAGACTGGCAGAAGACCTGTCCACAGAGACCTGGCAGGCCAGAAAGGACAGGCATAATATATTCAGCATGCTAAATGAGAAAAATATGCAGCCAAGAATACTTTATCCAGCAAGACTATCATTCAGAATAGAAGGAGAGACAAAGAGCTTCCAGGACAGAAACTAAATAATTTGTGATCACTAAACCTGTCCTACAAGAAATATTAAAAAGGATCCTTTAAGTAAAGATAGAGCCCAAAAATATCATAGACCAGATAGAAACAGAGACAACAGTGACTTTACATTTAATACAATGGCACTAAATTCATATCTTTCAATAGTTACTTTGAATGTAAATGAGCTAAACACTCCAATCAAAGGACATAGGGTATCAGACTGGATAAAAGAGTGAGACCCATCAATATGCTGCCTGAAAGAGGCTCGTTTTAGACCCAAAGTCACCTCCAGTTTTAAAGTGAGGGGGAAGAGAACAATTTATAATGCTAATGGACATCAAAAAAAAAAACAACAAAACTGGGATAGCAATCCTTATACCAGACAAATTATATTTTAAACCAAAAACTGTAATAAAAGATGGACACTATATCATATTTAAAAGGTCTATCCAACAAGAAGATCTATCAATAGTAAATATTTATTCTCCTAATGTGGGAGAAGCCAATGATATAAACCGATTAATAACAAAATTAAAGAAACACATTGATAATAATACAATAATAGTAGGGGAATTTAACACCCCACTCACAGCAATGGAGAGATCATCTAAACAGATCAATAAGGAAACAAGGGCTTTGAATGGCACACTGGACCAAATGGACTTCATAGGTGTATTTAGAACATTCCATCCTAAAGCAATAAAATACACATTCTTCTCAAGTGCACATGGAACATTCTCCAGAATAGATCACATACTGGGTCACAAATCAAGTATCAACTAGTACCAGAAGATTGGGATTATTCCCTACATATTTTAAGACCACAATGCTTTGAAACCTAAACTCAATCACAAGAGGAAGTTTGGAAGGAACCTAGATGCTTGGAGGTTAAAGAGCACCTAACTAAAGAATGAATGGGTCAACCAGGCAATTAAAGAAGAATTTGAAAATTCATGGAAACAAATGAAAATGAAAACACAATTGTTCAAAACCATTGGGATACAGCAAAGGTGATCCTATGAGGGAAGTACATAGCAATACAAGCCTTTCTCAAGAAACAGGAAAAGTTTCAAATACACAGACTTACCTTACACCTAAAGAAGCAGGAGAAAAAAAATAACAAAAAGAGCCTAAATCAAGCAGGAAATGAGAATTAATAAAGATTAGAGCAGAAATCAGTAAAATAGAAACCCAAAGAACAAGAGAACAGATCAACGAAACTAGGAGCTGGTTCTTTGGAAGAATTAATTAGATCAACAAACCCCTAGCCAGACTGATCAAAAAGAAAAGAGAAAGAGAAAAAAAAAAAGAAAAGAGAAAGAACCCAAATTAATAAAATCATGAATGAAAGAGGAGAGATCATGACCAACACCAGGGAAATAGAAACAATTATAAGAACATATTATGAGCATCCATATGCTAACAAATTAGGCAATCTGCAAGAAATGGATGCATTCTTAGAAACATAAAAACTACCAAAAATGAACCAGGAAGAAAGAGAAAACCTGAACAGAACTATAACATGCACAGAAATTGAAGTCTTAACCAAAAATCTCCCAACAAAGAAGAGTCCAGCTGGATGGCTTCCCAGGGGAATTCTAACAAACACCTAAACAAGAGTTAATACTTATTCTTCTGAAGCTGTTTCAAAAATAGAAATGGAAGCAAAACTTCCAAACTTGTTTTATGAGGCTAGTAGTACCTTGATCCCAAAACCATACAAAGACCTGACCAAAAAGGAGAATTACTACAGACCAATTTCCCTGATGAACATGAACGCCAAAATTCTCACCAAGATATTAGCCAATAGGATTCAACAGTACATTAAAAGGGTTATTCACCATGACCAACTGGTACTTATTCCTGGGCTGCAAGGGTGGTTCAACAAATACAAATCAAGCAATGTGGTACATCACTAATAAAGAACAAGAGCCATATGATCCCCTCAATTGATACTGAAAAAGCATTTGACAAAATACAGCATCCTTTTTTTTTTTAAGATTGTATTTATTTATTTGAGAAAGTGAGCACAAGCAGGGCACAGAAGAGCAGAGGAAGAGGGAGAACCAGGATCCTCACTGAGTAGGGATCCTGATGTGAGGTATGATCCCAGAAGGGAGGTGCTTAACCAACTGAGGCAGTCAGGCACCTCTACAGCATGCTTTCTTGATTAAAATTCTCCACATTGTAGGGATAGAGGGAACATACCTCAATATCCTAAAAGACATTTACAAAAATGCTACGGAGAATATCACTCTTAATGGGGAGAAACTAACAGCTTTTCCCCTAAGCACAGGAACATGACAAAGATGTCCACTCTCACCACTGTTGTTCGACATACTACTAGAAGTCCTAGACTCAGCAATCAGACAACAAAAAAAAATAAAAGGTATTGAAATTGGCAAAGAAGTCAAACTTTCACTCTTCACAGATGGCATGATACTCTATGTGGAAAATCCAAAAGATTCCACCCAAAAATTGCTAGAACTCATACATGAATTCAGAAACTTGGCAAGATATAAAATCAACACACAAAAATCAGTTGCATTTCTATACACTAACAATGAGACATAAGAAATAGAAATTAAGGAATTGATCTCATTTACAACTATACCAAAAACCCTAAGATACATAGGAATAAGCCTAACCAAAGAGGCAAAGTATCTGTACTCTAAACACTCCAGAACTCTTTTGAGGAAGACACAAAGAAATGGAAAAACATTACATGCTCATGGAGTGGAAGAACAAATATTATTAAATGTTTATGCTACCAGAGCAATCTACACATTCAATGAATTCCCTATCAAAATACCATCAACAGTTTTCACAGAGCTAGAAAAAATAATCCTAAAATTTGTATGGAACCAGAAAAGACCCCAAATAGTGAGAGGCACGTTGAAAAAGAAAATCAAAGCTGGTGGTATCACAATTCCATACTTCAAGCTCTATTGCAGAGCTGTAATCATCAGGACAGTACTGGCACAAAAACAGACACATAGATCAATGGAACAGAATAGAGAACCCAGAAATGGACCCTCAACTTTATGGTTGACTAATCTTTGACAAATTAGGAAAGAATATCCAATGGAGAAAAGAGTCTCTTCAACAAATGGAGTTGGGAAAATTGGACAACCACATGTAGAAGAATGAAACTGGACCATGTTTGTACACCATACCCAAAAGTAAATTAAAAAATGGATGAAAGACCTAAATGTGAGACAGGAATACATCAAAATCCTGGAGAACACAGGCAACAGTTTCTTCAACCTTGGACACAGCAACTTCTTGCAAGATACATCTCCAAAGGCAAGGAAAAAAAAGGCAAAATAAACTTTTGGGACTTTATTAAGATAAAAAGCTTTTGATAGCAAAGGAAACGGTCAACAAAACTAAGAGGCAACATACGGAGAGAAGATAATTGCAAATGACATATTAGAGAAGGGCTAGTATCTAAGATATATAAAGAACTTATCAAACTCAACACCCAAAAAACAAAACAAACAAACAAAAAACAGTCAAGAAATGAGCAGAAGACATGAGCAGATATTTCTCCAAAGAAGACATAGGAATGGCCAACAGACACAGGAAGAAATGCTCCACATCAGTTGTCTTAAGGAAAATACAAATCAAAACCACAATGAGATACCACCTCACACCAGTTAGAATGGAAAAAATTAACAAGTCAGGAAACAGCAAATGTTGGTGAGGATGTAGAGAAAGGGGAACCCTCTTACACTGTTGGTGGGAATGCATGCTGGTATAGCCACTCTGGGAAACAGTATGGAGGTTCCTCAAGAAGTTCAAAATAGAGCTACCCTACAACCCAGCAATTAGACTACACAAACATATACATATGGAATGTTGGAATATTGGAATGGAATATTACTCGGCCATTAAAAAGGATGAAATTTTATCATTTACATCAGTGTGGATGGAACTGGAGGCTATTACACAGTTAGAGAAAGACAACTGCCATAAGGTTTCACTCACCTGTAGAATATTAGAAACAGCACAGAAAATCACAGAGGAAGGGAGAGAAAACTGAATGGGGAGAAATCAGAGAGGGAGATAAACCATGGGAATCTCTCTAACTATAGGAAAACAAACTCAGGGTTTGTGGAGAGGAGGTAAATAGGGACTTGGGGTAATTGGGAGGGCACACAATGTGATAAGTACTAGGTATTACATGTAAGTGATGAGTTACTAAATTCTGCACCTGAAACTAATGATGTATGTTGGCTAATTGAATGTGAAGTAAAAATATTTTTTAAAATTTTTGATATAGCAAAGATTTCTAAATTTCTCCTTCTACGATATATGATAAGAATTTGGAAGAAAGAGAACAGAAAGCTGGATTCTTGATTTTCTATATTTTGGCAATTTGTACTCAGTAGCTAACTTTTGTCTTTTCTGCTTTACTATAATTTCTCTTCCCTGAACTAATTCTCTGCTTTGTAACATGCAGGACTCTGCAACTGAACATCACGTGAGCCTGATCCTTCCATGGATGCCAATCTGTTCCATGGATACAAAAGCTGTTCACTATTAAGAACAAGTTAATGAGTTTTCTTGGAACTCTTAATTAACACTAGAGTCCTTTTTATATCTTTCCACTCGGTACCCATCCTTTTTGGTGAGTGAGAATGTATTTTCTCTCTCATCACTGTTGCAGCCTCCTGCTGCTCCAACTTATTCCAGTTATGGTATCACCGTCAAAAAAGCTAAAATATAATATAAAACAATTTTAAAAAGTGAAGTGTCCAAGATCTGCATGAAAGCCCCTATGAAGCCTTTTTCAGTCAAAAATATTCAGCTCAGGGGGCGCCTGGGTGGCTCAGTTGGTTGGGCGACTGCCTTCAGCTCGGGTCATGATCCTTGAGTTCCGGGATCGAGTCCCACATCGGACTCCCAGCTCCACGGGGAGTCTGCTTCTTCCTCTAACCTTCTCTCCTCTCATGCTCTCTCTCACTTTCTCTGTCTCTCAAATAAATAAATGAAATCTTTAAAAAAAATATTCAGCTCAAGTATACATACCCCTCCTTTGAAAGTTCTCTATTTGTTCTAAGTCAATTTATACAGTTATTGCTAAAGAGTATCTTTAGCTAATTCAACAACTTTCCACTCTCCCTCCCTCACCCCAGCCTGCTCAGGCCCTGCTCAGAAAGTTCTCTATTTGTTCTAAGTCAATTTATACAGTTATTACTAAAGAGTATCTTTAGCTAATTCAACAACTTTCCACTCTCCCTCCCCCACCCCAGCCTGCTCAGGTTCCTGCAAAGTTGGGGAATGATGGACACCACAGTGGGCTCTGGAATCCACCTGTCTGGCCCAGCCACTTACGAGGTGGGTGAGCTTCCACACCTTGTTTCATTTCTTCAGGCTCTGTTTGCTCATGGGAAGGTGATAATAATGGTACTTTTTTAGAAGAGTTATAAGAATTAAGGAATATATAGGACTTAGCAGATGCCTGACAAAAGTAACAAACAATTTTCAAATGTTAACTGCAGCTATTCTTTTAAAATCACATAAAGGCTCAATACATACTTTTTTCTCTAAGATATGATTATAGATGTAAAACAATGTGCACAAAATGCAGCAGTTATAACTTTTAAAAAGTGTGCCTTCAAACACATGTGCTCTATATGCGTAGATACCCTAAAAGGATGTGTAGGAACCTAGAAAACATGTTTACCTCAGAAAGTAGAACTGAGAGAAGGAGAGCAAAGTGGGAAGAAAACTAACTTTTCCTTCTATACCTTTCTGGCCTCTTGGGACTTTTGAAAATATGCATCAAGTTACCTAAATATATAAAGAAAATAATGAATAGGATGATATTTTTTAAAAAGTCATAATTTTTTCTTCACAACTTCCTTTCAATTTTCAATAATTTATAGATTTAAATGTGCTTGACTCTCAGGCCTGGCTTTGGAAACATGCTGGTCTGGATCTGCATTAAGCAACTCTTAGAGATGGTCTGCACCTACTTTTGCTTCAAGTTCTGTCCCCATCAACAGTTTCAGGCTCTTGCTTTGCTGATGTACAATAAGGACCTCTTTGAGTAGCTTAATGTTTCACCATTAAGTTGAAAGAGATGGTGGGAATGAAGAAAATACTGCGAAACAGGGAGTAGGAGATAAAGATTGGATTTTAGGAGAGGAGTTGAAAAAAATGAAAATCTAACTACTGGGGACCAGAGTTGAAGATGAGAAGGTAGATGAAAATGCTGAATGAGAGCACAGGAGAGAAACTTGGGGAGGATGCAGGTTTAAGTTAAGTGAGGAAGACAAAGAAGGAGATGTTAAAAGAGAGAAGGAAAACTGATTACAGAAGCAGGTGTTGGTCAATTTTCAACTTTTAGAGTAGATAAAAAGATTGTTATACTTGTGTCCTATGAAATTATACTGTGAAAACATTAGCTTTGTTTACTCTTAGAATGTGGTTCACTGAATCAGCAGTTCCAAATGACATTCTTAGCTTACGCCAGGGAACTTGTTGAGCCTTGGGAATCTGTCCTAATAATAATACATTGCCCTAAATTTCTAAGTGAATGTGTTATCCAGGTAATTCTGTTTGGGGAGTACTAAGATCATGGGATTATAGGCTTATCTCCCTAAATGCAATGATTTCTTAAAGAAAAGCCAATTAGGAAATCTGGTTAAGCTGGGGCACCTGGGTGGCTCAGTCAGTTAACTGTCAAAATCTTTATTTTGGTCGTGATCTCAGGGTTGTGAGATCAAGCATAGTGTGAGTCTCTGGTGTGTTGGGTGTGAAGCGTGCTGAGGATTCTATCTCTCTCCCTCTGCCTTTTCTCCCTGCCCTGTGCGAAAACTCTCAAATCGGATAGGGCTGGAAATTATGAACTGGAGTTAGAAGAAATTAAGGTGTGTTTTGTTTGTTTGTTTTAAGGACACTTTTTGTTAGGCATTGTGCTTGATGCTTTCCAAATATTTCAATTACGCCATTCTACAGAGGAGAAAAATGATGTTAAAAGAGGTTAAGTGACTAAAGATATTCAAAAAGGAGTGACGATCACCATAAAAGTAATAAAAAAAAAATTCTTATTAGGCCAAAAAAAATAGTTTTGTCTTGTTTTTTTTTTTTTCCTCTAGATTACATGCTTCCATTGGCGAGCATAGAATATAGCCTTGAATATTTCTCCTGTTCCATCTCTTACTCTATCTTTAAGCTTCAGCGGTTGAAGGAATATTCAGTTGGTTGCATGATATCATGTCATTTTACAAGTAAGGGGCCAGGAGTCTACATATCTCTTGCCTCTGCAAAAGCCCCTGTTCTAAGATGGATTGGGAGCAGCTCAGAAGAAGCAGGAAGAGGTAAAAAACGGGGATTTAGAGAAGATAGTTTTAACTCTACCACCCTGTCTAATCTGTCTTGGAACAGACATTCTAAGTGGTTAATATATCTTACTATAAGCCCACTAATTATAACATTAAATTCTGTTGCCCACCTTATTTTTTTTCAGCCAAATATGCCCACCTTATTTTGTGTGTCACTTGTCCCGGTTACCATCCCTAAGGGCCAAATAGACAAACAATGCCTGCAGGCTTTTTCAGTGATGGGGTGGCAATCAAGAGTATTGCTTCAGGAAACAAGATCTGGAATAATTTAGTCAAGTGACATTCTCTCCTACTGGGTCTTCTCAGAGGCTGGCCACTAGAATTCCCTGATATTTTCATTTCATTTGTGACTCTTACTTTCTACTTTTAAAAACAACCAAGTTTTCCTCTCCTTCTATTCTACCCCTACCCTTTAGGGACTACATATATGTCTCAAGCTGAAAATCTGATTTTGTATTGCTTTTGTTTTCAATATCCATGCCCTTTTCTTTTACATGGTTACTGTTTTTAGATTATTGTCTAAATATATATCCTTACTTTCCCTCACCCTTCTTCTAGCTAGCAAACTATTCAGTTATAAAAATGTTAGCTTCATATGCTCAATGTTCAAATAAGATAATTATTTAAAACCACTCACATCCCAATAATATTCAGTGGGACTTGACACTGCCTAGAAAGAAATGCAAGCCAGGTATAAAAATAACCAAAGCAAAAATAGTAGGAGAGAAAAAAATACAACTTGAGGTTAATACTTCCCACCCATATCATAAGGTCTTGGATGCTTTTCTGAACCATTGTTAAGTTTGGGCATCCTGGCAGCCTACTCAAAAACAGGATCAATTATGTGATGTACAGCATCCATAACTAAAAAAACATGTTTCTCACAGGGAACACAGAGCCATCTGGCATTGAGGCTTGTGAGAAATTAATCCCATTGGGCTTCACAAAAAGTACTGTTTTGTTATGTAGAAAGTAATCAACTACACTTTTATAGTTTAAAATAAAGAAAAATGTGGTAAGGATGTCAATAGGATAGTTTTGATGTTAAATTTTGTATTAGTCATGATTCCAAATTAAGTTCAGGCTTTATTAAACATACAATATACAATATCCAGAGAAATTGATGAGACATAATTCCTTGCAGCATTTCTTCACTCATATTTTCTTTCACAATAGAACTTTTGAGAAAGACTTAAGAGACTATATATTTCTGGAACAGTCTGGTTCTTGGCTCATATTGTTGTCAGCTTATATTCTGTGTATCTCTCTGCCAAAAGGGATTGAAATTAAAGATAACTGTGCTCTTCATGTCCAGCATATCAACCATATAGTCCAAGTAATGAAAGCAACATTTGACTAATGTTACAAATTCGATGAAAGAGACAAGACTTTTGCAATAATGGCAAGTAGCAACATTAAGTTTACCAAGACTATCCTAACATGAGAAGCAATACATTCTGGATTCCTTTTTGGAAATACATGTTCACTGGAAGCCAAGGTTCATCTAGCCCTGTTTCATTCAGTAATCCTATTTCATTAATTCTCTGTTGCTCTGTTTTGCAGATTCAGAATAATACTGTAACAGTTCGATTTATTTTAGAATCAAAGTCAATTCTAAATGTTTTTACTACTCCCTTTTATATTCTGGCACTGAAAATACATCATTTAAGTGAAAAATAAAAGGAAAAATCTTATGAAATGATAAATCATAGGCAATGATTGATGTCTTTTAATTTAATCAATCTAACTTTGTTAACTTTAAATCCAGAGAGTGGACATTCATTTACTAGGTCAGAGTCATGCAGTGTTGTTAGCGTAAACTATAAACAAGTGGAAATAAAAATTACTTATTCTGAAATGCTTGGATTTATTGCCATGCTGGTAAAAAAATCAATCTCTAAAAAATGGTTATGTTTCATTCTGAAATGGTATTTTCAGTAATTCTTTCCTTAGCCTATATAATTTCTTTGAAAACATTTGAAATTTTAGAGTTACATTGCTTAAAATGATTTTTAAGGGCAATTTTATATAATTGATGGAGATTTAAAAGAAACCTACTTCCAGAGCTGACAAGGGTATGGGGAAAGGGACATTTCTATGGACTTTTAGTTGTACTATAAACCAGCATGGTTGCCTGGAGGGCAATTTTACAGGGTAAAAGGTACATAAACCTTCATTTAGTAATTCCAATTCTATGTCTTAAGATTTATTCTTATTAAATAAGGGGACAAGTTAAAAGCACTTGTGCATATTTACTAGAATATTGTTTCTAATAAAGAAGATTAGAAGCAATAGAAATAATAATGGGGACTTCTTAAAAATTTAAGGAATACACTTGTGATGAATACTCAGTATATGGAAACATTGAATCACTATATTGTAGACCTGAAAGTAATATTACACTGTTTTTTACCTATACTGGAATTTATATTTAAAAGAAGAAATTCAATTAACTGATACAAGTGATTTTTTATAAAATCATTAAGAACAATGGATTTTATAAACCGTAGAAGACAAAAATATGTATCATTGAAAAGAATAGCTTACAATATAGTATGGCAGTCTATACTGTATTAAGATAATGAGTTTCAGGTAGCATGAGGTTTAAATCTAGGCTATGCAACAGTGATAGTCATAGGGCCTTAAACAAATTATCTAGTCTTTCTAAACCTAATTTTTATCGTCTATAAATGTAGATTAAGTGAAGTAAACCTGAGTAAGTTTCCAAAAATATTAAATGCAAAGATGATGGATGATATGAAAGTATATACATATTTACATATGTACATATAAATATCCAAATATAATCTGTTATTCATAGTTATCTAAGTACTAACAAAAGTATTTTTCCCAAATATGTTTATTTTTTCAGTGTAATAAGATTGATTGTTCATGCACCACACCCAGTGCTCCATGCAATACGTGCCCTTCTCAATACCCACCACCAGGCTCACCCAACCCCCCATCCCCACCGCTCCAACAAACCCCTCAGTTTGTTGCTCAGAGTCCACAGGCTCTCATGCTTCATCACCCCCTCCGATTTCCCTCCATTCATCCTTCCTTTCCTTCTCACAATGCCCTCCAAAAAGTATTTTTATATTTGTTGTCACCTATTTGTACCTTCCATTTTTTCCAAAACGATATATTTTTAAAGAGAGTTAATAAAAGTAGTAATACAATATATTCATCTTATGTTAATTATTTTGAAATAATACCACTAGGTTTTATTTGTAAATACATATGTTAAGGTAAAAATACACTATAATAAGTCGCCAAGTATAGACTACAAGGAGGAAAACAATCTTGGCAGCTCACATGGTTTTTTCATACTGCTCAATGCTTTTTCCTCCATGTCATTACAATCCATAAAATCTATCAGCTTTTTATAATTACAGAGCCTTTACAAATAATATGAAAGATACACAAGGATTTTCACTGTTCTCAAATTTTAAGATATCATATAATAAGCCATCATGAAGGAGTTAGCTTTCTGAACATACACTTTCATTTACATGCTTTTTAAGGAGAACTCACTTATGAGCTTCAGAACTATAAAAAGACAACATTTCCTTTTATTTTCAGGAAAGTTCTTGTAGCCTTTTATTTGTATTTTCTTACGCATATAGTCTAATGTGTAACGTGATACAATGATTGGTGTAATGTCTATTATCTTGCATGAGATTTTAGTCTCATAGGGGTATGCAATGTGTTTAGTTCACCTCTGCTGTGTTTCTAGTTCCAAGCAAAGCTTTCTATAGTAGGGTGTTCAATAAGTAACACATCTGCAAATGACTTTGGCCATCTTTTACTTTTGAAAATTAAAAATCATTAAATCTAACCACCTGTAAGTTTTCTCCTCTCAAGGTTTTGGTTGTTTGTTTTCTGTATCATTTCCTATCCCTTCCTTCACTTTCGTCTCTCCCTTTCTGTCTTCAGAAAAATGCCTTCTTCCTTCCTGGGGTCATCTTCTATACTCACACCCTGGATTGCATTCACTCATTTCTTCTTGGTCTTATCGAATAATTACTTTCCCTCCTTCTATCTCTCTTTTCTTCTTCTTTTTTTTTTTAAAGATTTTTATTTATTTATTAGAGAGCGAGAGGCTGAGAATGAGAGGGGAGAAGGTCAGAGGGAGAAGCAGACTTCCCGCAGAGCCGGGAGTCCGATATGGGACTCGATCCCGGGACTCCGGGATCATGACCTGAGCCGAAGGCAGTTGCTTAACCAACTGAGCCACCCAGGCGCCCTCTCTTTTCTTCTTAATTTCAGAATATTTATCATACATCAAGTTAGTTTTGTGAAAAATAACTCATTTGGCCCATTCACAGCACTTGCTGCACAGATATGAGGATTATTATATAACTTAAGTGGAAATATTTTGAAGAAGACACCATTGTTTTATTTTTTTAAATATTTTAATTATTTATTTGACAGAGAGAGAGAGATCACAAGTAGGCAGAGAGGCAGGCAGAGAGGGGGGGGGAAGCAGACTCCCTGCTGAGCAAAGAGCCCAATGTGGGACTTGATTTCAGGACCCTGAGATGATGACCTGAGCTGAAGGCAGAGGCTTCAGAGGCTTTAACCCACTGAGCCACCCAGGCACCCCGACACCATCATTTTAAATAATAGATAATACATTCTTCCAGCAAGTAAATTTACAAGAGATTTCATAGAGTAAATAGAGTCAGTCTTTGACCTGATGACAGAAATGATTTGGAAGAATCTTGGAAAGATAGACGAATTGGAAAGGATTGGAATCCATTCTGTTTTGGCCAGGATACAGATAAGATATACAATTCTTATTCACAGAAGTTAGGTTCTATGAAGTCACAAGGAGTAATAAAATGATGAGTACTGAAGCATTGCTCCTAGGGAAAACATAGAATTAAGTTCCTGCTGGGTTCAGTCACAATATTTTCAACCATTCGAGACATAACCTTATTCTAAGTGTGTTTCTGTTTAAAGATACCTTATTTCATATACATTGTTAATGCACTAACAGTGAATATATAGATGGCAACACTCTGATTCATGTCTGAATGAAGCTTATTTTTCATGTGTATCCTCTCCATAAAGCCAATCTCAGTTATCTTGGAACTTAAGATAGGAACACTGACAGAACTTCAGCACTACACTTGGGGGCTATTTTTAAACAGTGAATACATTATAAAATCCAACAAAAGGAAACATAGCACTAGGTAGAGCATAAAATGGACATTTGTTTATAAATATAAGCAAAACAACAGAGCATCACCTGGTCCACCTTAGGGGAAAACGTGCAGAGGGACTCAAATTTTCACTGCTCTTTGCATATCCTTGAATGACCATGGAAGTTCCATGAGCATTGACTTTAGGGTCACCAATATATTTTAGTAAGTAGGCAAATTCACAAATATGGAATGTAAATCAACTGTATATATGCAAACACACATAGCTGACATATATGAAGTTCTCATTAATATGATAGTTTATAACAGATTCTTTATGCTCAAAACCACATTCTAGGGGCACCTGGGTGGCTCAGTGGGTTAAAGCCTCTGCCTTCAGCTCAGGTCATGATCTTGGAGTCCTGGGATCAAGCCCCGCATCAGGCTCTCTGCTCAGCAGGGAGCCTGCTTCCCTCTCTCTGCCTGCCTCTCCTCCACCTACTTGTGATCTCTCTCTCTGTGTCAAATAAATAAATAAAAATCTTAAAAATAAAAACACATTCTAATAAGTGTTTGCAACTGAAGTCCATGCTTAAGCCTGTGAAATAAAGCCTTTTGTACTATATCTCTGTACATCATGTCAACCATTCTTACATAAGGTCACAGAGTGTTATTGGATATATTTTGCATTTCATGTGGAAATAACCAATATATAAAAATGTAAATTTTGTTTTCTTCACATTATCTCAAAGAGCAAAATGGGCTTTGTCCCAAAATATTCTGGGCATATTCCATTTATATCATTCTTGTTGGAAATTCAAATAAATTTGTGAGCTTGCCAAATGTTATTTTTAAAATTCAAATAAATAAAACTGTCCAAATAAGGAGATTCATTGTTATTTCCTTTAAGGGAATGGCTTGAAAAGTGGTAAGGGCTATAGAGTTAAAAGTTCCTAATTTTACCAATTAATAGCTTTGCAGTTTTGTTTTTGTTTTTGTTTTTTGGGTTTTTTTTTTTTTTAAGTAGGCACCATGTCCAGTGTGAAACCCAACATAAGGCTTCAACTCATGACCCTAAGATCGAGACAAGCTGAGATCAAGAGTCTGACCCTCAACTGACTAAGCCACCCAGGCTCCCCTAGTTTATCAGTTTTAATTAGGTAAACTAAATTTTCTGTATATTATTGTCTTGATAATTACTTATTTTAAAGATTTATTTATTTGAGAGTGGGGGAGGGGTGGAAGGAGAGACACTTCAAGCCAACTCCCTGCTGAACTTGGAGCCCAATGGAGGCCTTGACTTTATGACCCAAGAGATCATGACCTGAGCCCAAACCAAGAGTCAGACACTTAACTGACTGAGTCACCCAGGCACCCCTTGATATTTAAAATAGGAATAATAATATACTTACAGTGTTTACAATACAATACATGTAGAGTTCTTAGAAAGGTGTCTGGCACATAGTCATAACTCAATGAATTCCATTTTTATTACCATACTTATTGATCCTAATCTTAACATAGAGGAGGTAGAATATTATCTGGCCGCCTTTTACTGACTCATGCGATGCAACTAAAACCAGCCTTTAAGGGGAACCCTCCTACACTGTTGGTGGGAATGCAAGCTGGTACAACCACTCTGGAAAACTGTATGGAGGTTCCTCAAAATATTGAAAATAGAGCTGCCCTACGACCCAGCAATCGCACTACTGGGTATTTACCCTCAAGATACAAATGTAGTGATCCGAAGGGTCACATGCACCCGAATGTTTATAGCAGCAATGTCCACAATAGCCAAGCTATGGAAAGAACCTAGATGTCCATCAACAGATGAATGGATCAAGAAGATGTGGTATATATATTCAATGGAATACTATGCAGCCA